>VDFB02000002.1:107737065-108051200 GCA_007258455.2 Sequoia sempervirens | reverse complement strand
TTTGGAGAGCATTCCGGACTTCAATCTTGATTTATGTCGAAGTCTTAGTGTTTATAGTTTGTGTAGCTGATCTCCCTGGCATGTGGGCATAGAAAATGAGTGGAAAGAACAACTACAGTATGCGCGATGCAAGCCAATGCAACACATACAACTACGGAGATGCTGCGTATTGGGATAATCGATACCTGGAAGAAGGAGGATCCTTCGATTGGTATCAGCGCTACGCCCATCTCCGACCCTTTGTTCGTTCCTACATTCCTCCTTCCTCCCGCATTCTCATGGTTGGCTGCGGGAATGCAGGTATGTCTTTAATAGATATAAAAAGGCAATCCTTGCTGACACCAACTTAAAAAGTTTCGAATTCTTCAAAATTGGGGTTATTTGCCAAGCCCTCCGTTTGGGTTTTGGTTACTTTGTTCCACAAGTAACTAATGCAGTACACTGTAATGATTCAGTCATTTCCCCTTCACTTCGGTAAGCCTTATAAAAAAGATGAAAGCGGTCAAAGCACTCTCAATAAATAGAGTACACAAGCTATGGTGTTGGCTTTATTCTTTTATATCCTCTTTGGCATTTTCTCGGAACATTTATGATTTAAAGCCTTTGGCTTCTGTTTCCAAGTAAATTTTCACCTCCAGGTTGTACTTCATTCATGAATAATGCGATACAATCTTTACTATTGATAAGTTTCCTTAAGGTCAATTTTGATTGGGTCAGTAAATGTCTTCTATAATTCCCTCCTATGATGCAGCTATCTGCGAATGGGGTCAAGTGTTTGGCTCAAATAGCCCTGTTATGAACGAAACACGGACAATTATAGTTAAATAAAGAAACATGCGGCTAAAATTGGTAATTTGAAACTAAAGATGTGAAATATGATTCTTTCTCCTTTAAAGACTAAAACATGAAGAGATCAGTGAATTTATGCTATTTTGACATGATAACTAAATTGGAGGAATCGTAGCATTTAGTTAAAACGCCTCAAAGCAGAGCCTTTAATGTTATTGAAATAACTTTTTCAAACAGTAGATATAGAAAACAAATTTTGTAGGAAGGTACATATGCCATTTTAAGGCTCAAGGACTTCCATGCAGAATAAATGTCATATCTGTTAACAAAACTCAGTCTCTAATAGACTGTTTGCGCAGATCACTTCCAAAAACCTGCTCTGTTCCCTAATGTCTAAGGTCATTTTATAGTTAATTTTCCTCTGTTCCCATTTTCTGACAACATTTGAGGTAAATATACCTAGGATTAGGGACCCTAGACCTGCCAAAAATTGAGTGAAACGCTAGTCACTGATAGGAAGAAAATTCATCAGGGCTCAAGTATAATAAAATATCATCATGCTGATCGTCATTCTGAAGAGCATTTTGGCCTTGTGGAGGGATCCTGTTGATGGTTTGATCACTAATGTGCTGCTATCGAGTTCGTACCAATCTTACAGGACCATAGGCATCGGATTCCTGTCCAGAGGATCCTTTTCTTCCTTTACAATCTTCACGAGGAGCTGAGCATAAAGGCTTTATTAGAAGAGTTATTTTTTCCCTTTTAACCATACTACTGCCGCAGGTTGAAGTCCAAACAATGCATTTATAGACAGAAGACGGTCCTTTAAGAATCAATCAAGCTTCAATCAACATTGCTTCCTTGGCAATCTGACTAATTATTCTACTCATTATAAAAAAATTCTTAGTAACTGAAAATTTTGCCCATAGCCTACACTCATCTTTCCAAGTAGAAGATAGTGCTTATCAATCTTTTCTGAGTGGATAGTCAAGGTGTTCATGACAAAATTAACTACAAATGTGGATACAATATATTAAAAAAACGGAGGCTACACTCATCTTTCCAAGTAGAAGGCAGTGCTTATCAATCTTTTCTGAGTGGATATTCAAGGTGTTCATGACAAAATTAACTACAAATGTGGATACAATAGATTAAAAAAACAGAGGCAGAATAATTCTTTAATTATTCCTTCTGCGACATCCACATTATTGTCTCGTTTATTCTTTGAGTAACTAGGTGTAGTAGGTGCAAGTGCAGGGTGTTACGAATAAGGTGTTGTAGACTTTGCACAATAATGAATTTAATTAATGTAAAATAAATATTTATTTGTAGTGCATGATGTGTTTAGCCACATTAAATATTTATTTGGGTCCACTTTTAAAGTTGTATGTAATATCGGTTAGATATTTTATGTGTGAGTTGCACATGGGAAAAATACTTAATATTGAGAAACTTAGTACCAAAAATAAGTGTGGGGTCAATGGTTTTATGTACTCATGGTTTTGAGGCACATGTTTTTACCTTACCACTTGGTTGTTTTGTGTGAGCTTGATTCTACTTTCAAAGTTATGGTGCCAAAATAACTATTGGAAACAACATAACATGTGTTGGGAAGTTAGGAGGGGAACAAAAACATAGGTGGAAATATTGGGGTTTGGGGGTTGGCCATACCACTAGACACATACTACAGGTTGGGGTGTGAAAATATTATTGATATTCATGATTGTGTGTATATACAAAGGGGAGGAAAACTCCTTATAAAGGAAATTACAAGATGATGTTTCTAAAACGAAACAATCGTTAATTGAAGAAAACTAAAGCTCAAAAACAGGAAGATGCTAAAACGTGCAAAAGTTACTAAAAACACACTAAGATAACTAAAGAATAACTATAGTTGAATAAAAGCAAAGATGACCATTAATATTACATTTAATATTTTAATACCCTCCCTTAATGGTCATCGTACAAACAAAAACTAAGTCTACCCATATTGTGTTGGTCATCAAAATGCATTGTATGCAGGCTCCTTCTGCTAAGTATGCTCCGCCACGTGAGCACTTTGCTAAGACGCTTCCTGGTTGGTCTTCTCATTAGCCAACCGCTTTCTGCAATACCTCTGTATGTGACCAATCTTTCCACAATAATGGCAAGTAATAGACTTCTTGGAGCCCTCCTCCGAATCGCCTTGTCCTTTCTGCTAAGTGGACTTGCCTTTGCCAACGTCCTTGGCAGTAAATGCTTGTTCAATACTAAGACTAACTGCTGCTCCCAAACTATTTCCTCCACCTATCTTGCTGCAAAAGTTTGTTGCACAGTTCATCAAACTTCAAGTCAACATTGTTGGATGTAATGTTGAACGTTTCAATGAAGTGCTCGTAGGAATGTGGCAAACTTTTCAAAGTGATCACCACCATATCCTCTTCTTCCATCTTATGACTAATGGCCTCCAGTTGATCGTGAATATTTTTTATTTTCATCAAGTGCTCTTGCAAAGACACTTGGTCATCCATCATAATAGAGAAAAGCATATTCTTCAGAAAGAAAGCCCTTCCCTTGTCTTAGGTCTCATGAAGATCTTTCAAATGCTTCTAGATCTCCGCAACAAATTTACCAAATGGTATTTTTGGTAACATCTCATCGGCGACAGATAATTTAAGAAGCATAACTGCCTCCCTATTACCTCCATCATATTTGTCTTGATCCTTCCCAGCAGAAGTGGGACAAGTTTCTGTACCTAGGACAAGTGCATCTAGACACTGGTACTCAAAGATGGCAAGCATCCTCTGTTTCCAGGTGTTGTAATTCTTTCCATTGAACCTCTGCATACTTTCCAACATAACATTGGACAAAGGCACCATCCCTCCCATTTTCCAAAGCACGAAAAATGAGGTAACACTGTGATCAGCTGGCAAAACACTAGACAATCAGCTGGCACAACTCCCACAATTTTGAAAAATCATCTTAAAAAGAGGCTCGGTAACAGTAAGATTTTTCAGAAAAACCTTCGAAAACTCTTAAAAGTAAGATTTTTTTTAGAAAAAATCCTCCAAAAATTGAATTTTTTTCAAAAACTCTTGTAAATTTATGAAGAATTTTTTTTCAAAAAACTCTTTGCAGAAATTTTTAATTTTTCCCAGAAAAAATACTGTCTAAAATTGACTCAATTTTTTTTTTCAAGCTGCCATGAAATCTGAAAAAACCTGTTCACAAACTGCTCAAAAAAACTTCACGTAGTAGAGAAAACCCTAGGTCGTAGCTCCAAAAAAAAAAACAATCCCATTAACAAATCTGCTTAGATGCAGGTTGACAAACCGACAAACCAGATAACAGTCACAACAAATGTTTTATGCAGAGAAAAAACTCGAGAGGCGGCTAGGAAAAATAGAAAGAACCCACGAAATTTCTAGGGTCGTGCTTTTATCAGCAGAAATCAGTGAAAAAGCCCTCAAAATCTCGATGCAGAAAATAACTCACACGAATTTAAGACACTGCAATCTCAAAATCCTACGTTGAAAACCTTGGGAGAGCCTTCGTGGATTGTTCAAAATTCGCTAAAGAGAACAGACGGAAAAGCTCAGAATTGTGCCAAACAGAGAGAAACGTGACCAAAAATTTTCACGGTTTTCATAGAGTCGACCATGAAAAATATCGCCAAAAAGAAACCTGACACATAGAGTCGCGGCTCAGAAAAAAACCACGATCTTCTTTAGTTGTGCGTCAAACCTCAAAAATACACCCTTAAAAAAAACACAAACAAGAAGACGCGATTTTCATAGCAGAACCCTCAACGCTAGAGAACAAGGTTGCAGAAAAACCTCACCCAGAAAAAAATCCGACGCGTTTTCCTTCAGGAAAAGACACACGATTTTCGCTTCTTTTAAAACCCAAAAATCTTCACAAAGAAAAAAATCCGTCTCCAAAAACCCTTGAATTTTCTTTCAAAAATATTTCTAAAAAATTTCTTTGAAAAAAAAATGGCTAATTAGGTTCGAGCCTATGCTCTGATACCATGAAAATATTATTGATATTCATGATTGTGTATATACAATGGAGAAGAAAACTCCTTATAAAGGAAATTACAAGACGATGTTTCTAAAATGAAACAATCGTTAACTAAAGAAAACTAAAACTAAAAAACAGGAAGATTTTAAAATGTGCAGATAACTAAAGACTAACTAAAGTTGAGTAAAAGCAAAGATGACCATTAATATTACATTTAATATTTTAATAGGGTGGGGGATAGCATGGAAGATACAAACCTATTATGTATGAACTTAAATTGATTGGAAACAAGACATGACAAGTCCGTGCTGCTCAAACTTGCTTGAGCAATTGTAGGTTTGGATGTTCCATATATGTAGGCCTTCCCATGTTGCATCCTTCATTAGAAGATCTTTCGACCAAATTAGGTACTTCTTGGTGCTTTTGTTTTTCAGCTTCATCTCCCTTACATCTATGACTGCTTCGGGAATCAAACCAATTTGTCATCCTCATCAATTGGAGGCAACTAATTTTAGGGTTCTATATGTTTGCCTAGCACTTTTTTGAGGCAGAACATGTGAAAAACATTATGTATCTTGCTTCCTTCTAGCAGTTCCAACTCATAACCCACTTTGCCAATCCTTGCATGGTTGAGCTTTTTTGACCCATTTGACTTCAAGGAAGATTGCTTGTATGGCTGCAATCTCACTAAAACATGTCTCTGATCTCAAATGTTTTCTTGATCTTATGACAGTTTGCATACATCTTTTGTCGGTTCTAAGCTTGTTGGAGATTATTCTTGAGTGACTTCTGAATGTCTTGGCTTTGTTTGATTACATCACTTGCTCTCGGTACCTTGCTATTTGCTAGAAGTAAATGAGATCAATGAAACCTTGTGTTTCATATCCATATAGGGCCATGAATTGTGTCATTGACATGTGGTAGGTTGTGTTGTAACAGTGCTCCCCCAGGTAGAGCCATTTGATCCATATCTTTTATTGATCAGCAACATAATGTCAATTTGTTCATTTGTTTGTAGGTGGTAGTTGGTGCTAGGAGTGAAGTGACTATCTCTATCACTCACGATGCTCTTGGGCAATCCATGGAGTTTTATCACTTCCTTGAAGAACAAATTAGCCCCTTGTGGCACCTTAAAATTTGAAGAGATGGCAAAAAATGTGCATACTTTGTTAGGTTGTTCACAACAACATATATAGAGTCCTTATCTTCGAATTTTGGAAGTCCTGTGATAAAATCCATTGAAACACTATTCCATTTTATTTTTTTGAGCAGTCTTTGATACGGTTGAGGACATCATCCTTGAGTCCCTTTTAGGTGAACCTTTTCTTGATCCATTTGTAGGTATCAAAGTACCCAAGGTATCCCGCCAAGGAAGTATCATGAGCTGGCCACAAAAGCTTTCCCTTCATCCTTAATTCTAGCACCAAGTAGGCTCTTCCCTTGTAGAGAATGAGTTCATTGCCAATTGTGTACATATCATCCAACAACTTCCCTTCCAGCACGTTAGTTGCAAATGTGTTCTTGGCATACTTTGCAATGATCTCATTCTTCCAATCTACTGAGATACTAGACATGGAATATAGATTTGGCTTTTCGGACAATAGATCAACATCAACATTCTTCTTCCCTTTAAACATACTTGATATCAAAGTTATATGCTTGGAGTTTGCTCACTCACTTTTGTTGTTGCTCATTTAGATTCTTTTGGCTAAGAAAATACCACAAATTGTTGTCATTAGTTTTAACCACAAAGCAACCACCCACCAAGTATTGTTGGAATTTGACCAACACATGCATGATGGCTAACATTTCTTTTTCATAGATGGAGAACTGCCTCTCCACCTCTATGAGTTTTCAACTCTTGAAAGCAATTAGGTGCTTGTTTTGCATGAGTACGACTCCAACTTCTTCTCTTGATGCATCACATTCTAGTGTGAAAGAAAGGGTGAAATTTGGAATTGCTAACACAGAACACGAGCTCATTACCTCTTTTAGTTTGTCAAATGCGTGTTGTGCACCCTTAGTCCATGTGAAAGCTCCCTTCTTTGTTAGGTTAGTTAAGAACATGGCTAGTTGGGAAAAATGCTTAACAAAATGCCTATAGTAGCTACAAAGGTTGAAGAATCCTCCTAGTTATGTCAAAGTCCTCAGGGAAGGCTAGTTTTGAATTGCTTTAATCTTTTCCATGTCCACTCGCACTCCCTTTGCACTAATGATGCGACCTAGATACAAGATCGTTGTCACAACAAACTCACACTTTGACTCCTTAGCAAATGGTGTTTGCGCTTCTAGAATTCCCAACACTTCATCAATGTGTCGTAGGTGTTCCTCCCATGTCTTGTTGTAGATCAAAATGTCATCATAGAAGACAAGGATGAACTTTCTAAGTTACTTGCAAAATTTTTGTTTCATGCATGACTAGAAAGTCGTTGGAGAATTTTTGAAACCAAATGGCTTGACTAAAAACTCATAGTGCTCATAGTGGCATTGGAAAGTCATCTTGTGAATATCCTCCTCTTGGATTCTAATTTGATTGACCCAAGATCTATTTTTGAGAAATAGATTGCCCTGTGAAGTTCATCTATTAGTTCATCAATCTTGGATATGGGGTATGGATTCTTGATGGTTTTTTTGTTCAATGCTCTATAGTTCATGCACATTCACATTGTGCCATCTTTCTTCTTCACCAAAACTATAGAGGAAGCAAAGGGACTTGAGCTAGGTTTGATGTGCCCCATAATAGCTCCTTGATTTCTTTTTCAATCTCCTTATGTATCCTAGGGTGCGGTAGGGAGAAGTGATGATTGGCTTAGCACCCTCCAATTTAATGATGTGCTTAAAGCCTTTGTTCGATGGTCTCCATGGAGGAATGTTGTCGAAGACTTTACTGTGCTTGTCCAAGATACTCTGAACATCCACATGATATGCCTTCTTTCCTTTGATGGGTTTTGTGATAGTCACCACACATTGAGTTGTACTTGTTGCTTGCTTGTGGTGGAAAATCCTCTCCATTTTCTTGGCCGATACAATCCTTGGTGCTTTATTTTTTATTCTCCGTAATATCACTTCTTTTCACTTTGATTGAAACTTTAGTTCCATGGTCTAGAAGTTTTGTGTGATCTTTTCTAATGAGTGTAGCCATTGGATACCTAGGACCATATCTGTGTCTCCTGTGTTGGCAACATAAAAGTCATCCTTCATACCATATCCTCCCAAATTAAGATTTAGCTAAGAGGTCTTTCTATTGCATTGGATGGTGGAACTATTATCTACCATAACATTGAACTTGTCAAAGTCCTTTGTCTTGAGGCCTCGCTTGGCCACCATTCCCTCATTAATGAAGTTATGAGTGGCACTAATGTCAATGAGTATAGTCACCCTTTGACCTCGTAGAATCCCACACATGTGAAAGGGGTTGGACCTTAGAATTCGAGAGAGTGTGGTAAGAGTACAACATGATATGTCTCCTTCCTCTATTTGTTGTTGTTCTTCTCCAATCTCCTGTTTGGTTTCTTCTTCACTTTGTGGTTCAAGTTCTTCACATCCTGAATCGTCATCAAGTCTCACCTCAATGTAGTGCACTTGTCCTTTCCCAAGACATCTATGTCCAGGTGAACATGGCTTATTGCCATTGAAGCATAGCTTCTTCCTCAATTCATTCTTTGCCTCAATGTTTGGTCTTGATGGAAATTAATGGTTTTCTGTACATTTTTGTGAAAAAGGCTTCTTTGGAATGGAGGTTTTGGTTTGGAACTTATTCTTTGGCATAGAAGTCTCTAGTGCCAAGCTCGCTTGATGGCCTCTTGTAGGGTAGGTGGTTCAAAGGGTTTGAGCAATCCCTTGAGAGATTCAGTTGACCCTTCAATGAAGCATTGAAGAGTGTAGTCAATCTTCTCTTTGTGATGTCAATCTTCTCTCTTTGATGTTTGGCATCATTACTAACAACTTTTGAAATTGTGTTACATAGTTCTCCACTGATCCACACTGTTGAAGCTTAGGAGAGTATTTGAAATACACTTCAGGATCACTTTGATTAAACCTCTCAATTAAAAGCTTGTAGAATTCATCATATGATGTGATGGATTTGTGACCTTGAGTGATTAGACTATGGTACCACTACTCATGTGCAATACCTCCAAATGCAAGGTGGCAAACTTGATTGCTACATTTTCAGTCATCAGTCCGAGAGATAGGTGTGTGTCTAGCTTTTGTACCCATGCACAAGCTGAGCATTTGTTGGATCCATCATAGGGAGAGAGTGTCAACTTCCCCAAAGCTTGCTGCACATCTCTCTCAAAGGCTTGCGGCCTAAGCTTTGGTTTGTAACCATTCCAGGCCTTCTTCATGTTCATGTAATCAGCGAGTGACATCTCTCTTTGGATTTCCTCAGGAAGAGCTTTGTATTTCACATGACAAGCCTTGATATCATCAAACAATGACTTTTGGGCTTTGAGCTCTAGAGCTTCCTCCTCCTTGTTCAAAAAGGTAGGTTGAGTAGGTCTTGCCCTTGAAACAAGGACAGTCCTTTGTGTGTGACTTTGAGTGGCATCTTCTTTTTGTTGTTGTTCTTCTCCAATCTCCTGTTTGGTTTCTTCTTCACTTTGTGGTTCAAGTTCTTCACATCCTGATTCATCATCAAGTCTCACCTCAATGTAGTGCACTTGTCCTTTCCCAAGACATCTATGTCCAGATGAACATGGCTCATCTCCATTGAAGCATAGCTTCTTCCTCAATTCATTCTTTGCCTCAATGTCTGGTCTTGATGGAAAATTAATGGTTTTCTGTACATTTTTGTGAAAAGGCTTATTTGGAATGAAGGTTTTGGTTTAGAACTTATTCTTTGGCATAGAAGTCTCCAGTGCCAAGCTCGCTTGATGGCCTCTTGTAGGGTAGGTGGTTCAAAGGGTTTGAGCAATCCCTTAAGAGATTCGGTTGACCCTTCAATAAAGCATTGAAAAGCATAGTCAGTCTTCTCTCTGTGATGTCTGGTATCATTACTGACAACTTTTGAAACTGTGTTACATAGTTCTCCACTGATCCACACTGTTGAAGCTTAGGAGAATCTTTGAAATACACTTCACGATCCCTTAGATCAAACCTCTCAATCAAAAGCTTGTAGAATTCATCATATGATGTGATGGATTCGTGACCTTGAGTGATTAGACTATGGTACCATCACTCATGTGCGATACCTCCAAATGCAAGGTGGCAAACTCGATTGCTAAATTTTTAGTCATCAGTCTGAGAGATAGGTATGTGTCTAGCTTTTGTACCCATGCACGAGCTGAGCATTTGTTGGATCCATCATAGGGAGAGAGTGTCAACTTCCCCAACGCTTGCTGCACATCTCTCTCAAAGGCTTGTGGTCTAAGCTTTGGTTTGTAACCATTCCAGGCCTTGTTCATGTTCATGTAATCAGTGAGTGACATCTCTCTTTGGATTTCCTCAGGAAGAGCTTTGTATTTCACATGACAAGCCTTGTTATCATCAAACAATGAATTTTGGGCTTTGAGCTCTAGAGCCTCCTCCTTGTTCATAAAGGTAGGTCGATTAGGTCTTGCTGTTGAAACACGGACTGTCCTTTGTGTGTGACTTTGAGTGGCATCCTCTTTTTGTTGTTGTTCTTCTCCAATCTCCTGTTTGGTTTCTTCTTCACTTTGTGGTTCAAGTTCTTCACATCCCGATTCATCATCAAGTCTCACCTCAATGTAGTGCACTTGTCCTTTCCCAAGACATCTGTGTCTAGGTGAACATGGCTCATTGCCATTGAAGCATAGCTTCTTCCTCAATTCATTCTTTGCCTCAATGTCTGGTCTTGATGGAAAATTAATGGTTTTCTGTACATTTTTGTGAAAAGGCTTCTTTGGTATGAAGGTTTTGGTTTAGAACTTATTCTTTGGCATAGAAGTCTCTAGTGCCAAGCTCGCTTGATGGCCTTTTGTAGGGTAGGTTGTTCAAAGGGTTTGAGCAATCCCTTGAGAGATTCGGTTGACTCTTCAATGAAGCATTGAAGAGCATAGTCAATCTTCTCTCTGTGATGTCTGGTATCATTACTAACAACTTTTGAAACTGTGTTACATAGTTCTTCGTTGATCCACACTGTTGAAGCTTAGGAGAATCTTTGAAATACACTTCAGGATCCCTTCGATCAAACCTCTCAATCAAAAGCTTGTAGAATTCATCATATGATGTGATGGATTCGTGACCTTGAGTGATTAGACTATGGTACCATCACTCATGTGCGATACCTCCAAATGCAAGGTGGCAAACTTGATTGCTACATTTTCAGTCATCAGTCTGAGAGATAGGTAGGTGTCTAGCTTTTGTACCCATGCACAAGCTGAGCATTTGTTGGATCCATCATAGGGAGAGAGTGTCAACTTCCCCAAAGCTTGCTGCACGTCTCTCCCAAAGGCTTGTGGCTTAAGCTTTGGTTTGTAACCATTTCAGGCCTTCTTCATGTTCATGTAATTGGTGAGTGACATCTATCTGTGGATTTTCTCAGGAAGAGCTTTGTATTTCACATGACAAGCCTTGATATCATCAAACAATGACTTTTGGGCTTTGAGCTCTAGAGCCTCCTCCTCCTTGTTCAAAAAGGTAGGTTGAGTAGGTCTTGCTGTTGAAACAATGACAGTCCTTTGTGTGTGACTTTGAGTGGCATCCAAACACCTGGTTCTCTCATAGGTTGTTTAGGTGTATTCATATTATTGTCCCTCTTGTGAAGCAACTGTGCCATCGTATCAATCATCAGATCAAATTTCCTCTTAGCCTGACCCTCAGGGTTGTCGTCTGTGTTCATTCTCCTCTCTTTTTTCCATACTACTATGCATTGCAATGAAATTTGTATGAGATGATTTAGTCTCTGAACTCTTTATAGATTGGCTTTGTTTCTTGATCTCCGTCAAGTGATATTTGGTTGCTTTGTCACTGCACTACATAAACTAAAACATGTAAAGTTGAGCTCTGCAACACACAGGCTGGCAGGATTGTCGGCTCTGATACCATTGTAATGTCTCGAGCCAAAACAGTAATGCAAATCCAATTCTTAACCTTACACAAACACTTATAATTTGGATAAAAACACTATCAAACAAATCTTAGATAGCTCAGACTTAATTTACTGTTTAGGTCAGCAATATCATTACATTCCATATGACAATGACATACATAACTCTCAATTTTCTTATTAGAATGAACAACAAAATAACAGATGTAATTTGCGATCTCTTTCTTGTTATAGCAATGGTTGTGTTACATTCGAAGGGTTTTGTAATAGTAGTAGTTACAACAACAATGGCAAATTGGGTCAATACAATGTGGCTGGAATCTGTGCCCAATGAAGCTCAATCACGAACTTTGTATGAGATTGCCCTCCAAAATCACTAGGGTTTTTATTATAGGATTCCTGCACTCGAACACAAGTGTTCAAAATGGCTTTGAAATGAATTTTGGTAAGTGTAGATGATGCTCCCAGATGAAGACATTCACTCTTTTATATCTTTCACAAACAAAACATGTTGGCCACCAAGTACACTCATGACATCAAATTTGAACAGTGATCATGGTTGGGAAAGATTTCACTTTGGAAGTTATGGCACCAAAACAACTTCTGGAAACAATATGACACGTGCTGGGAAGTTAGGAGGGGAATGGGAACAAAGGTGGGAATATTGGGGGTTTGGGGGTTGGCCATAACACTAGACACATACAATAGGTTGGGGTGGGGAATAGATGGGAGGCATGCTAGGATGGAGAAGTCCAAAACTTTGACAAAAAGAAGGGAAGGGCAGAATTGGAAGAAAATGCATACTTAGGAAGGGAAAACACATAGTAGATGGAATCATGGAAGCAAGGGAGACACAAGTACAAACCTACTATGTACAGACTTAGATTGATTGGAAATGGGACATGACATTGCCCTGTATTCTCCAAGGTTAGCATTGTAACTTTATTAAATTTGCTTTACATGGTGAATTAAGTTTCCTTTCTATGTACAACCTTTGATTACATAAAGCAACACTTTATATAAAAATATACCAGCCCAAAGTGGTACTAATGGTCATTTTGTTTTTGTTTGGAAATTTTTATATTGTATCACAAGGAAGGTGCCTGCTAGTAAACCTTAAGGGAGTCCTCTGGAAATCTTTTGGGAACCGTAAAGGAACCTTTGGACTCTTGACTAATCTTTGAGAATCATCTAATGGAATCATGATGAAGGTAGCCACAAACGCATCTATTGTAAATATTTGTCTTATTGCTGAAAACCTAAATTTTGTCTAATAACAAATTTGTACAAGACTCATTTGGGTAATGATTTGTTAATATGGTTGCTTCATTACACATACTGGTAGCTCTTAAAATTGACAAATTGTTGGGTGATATGGCATGTCAGCCCACACAAGTACAGGTAATTATTACACTTTGACAAGGTTTGCATGCTTAATGTATATTTTATGCACCATTGTTATGTGTTAATAGGCGAGGTATCCACCCTGGATTGCTTACATATGACTCCTTACTCGTTACTGGTTTTCTTTCTGCATACAAATGTCTGGATTGCATAAGAAATTATGCAAGTGGATGTGCATTTAGCAAACTCTTTATGCATTGAGTTGAATGGTAAAGAGACAAGTCTGTCACTATCAAGTACTTGCCACTTTTAATATGAACCTCTCACTTTGGGAATGAGGAGCAAATTTATGTTTTAACTTCCCAATCTAAATGCAAGGGTTGCATCTGCACTTTTAGCAAAATTTAATAACTTTTTAGTTTTTTTGTAACACTTAGTAATTATTTTCTTTATAAAGATGTTTTCTATTAAAAGGCTAATATCCTTGTCAATTAGCTGAACTGCCTGTGATACAGTTGCTGGATTACGTGAAAGTTTCCAACTTTTTTGTTCTTTGCCAGAATATTTAAAAATTACCATTGCATCACCCCAAAATCATTCAAAGTTCACTTGAGGCACTTATTGAGTAGTTTGGAACCTTATCTCCTCATTTCTCAATATTGTGTTTACCTCTAATTGTACAAAACACATTGATGTCCATTGAGGTGCTGCTTGAAGTTTCATCCATCTGATACTTGAAGATGTAAAGGTTGCCAACTATGGTTGTACCAGAAATTTTGGTAATTAGTAAGATGCACAAAAATGATCCACATAAGTTTAAGGTCTTTGTCCGCTCTGCAGAGCCTTTTACAAGACATCTCTTGCATTTGAAGGCATCCGCAAGATGCAACACTAAAGATAATTTTAAAATGTGCTACTTGAGATTTTCCATAGTTTATAAGCAGTAGCAAACAACAGTTAGTTCCTCTATGATGTGTCAAGAAGAAATTTATTTTGAGGGATGAAGTTTGTGTGTACTCAATGTATTCTTATCACTGTTTTAATATTGTGAGATCACAATCTTGTGTTTCAATAGTGGTTACTCAAATAGAGAGATTAGTATTACAGAACATTGATGCATCTCATCTTTAAGACAATTCAGTGCCTATGGTGTATGCTGGTATGATGTAACAATTACGAATGTAGGCTATGATTTGGTCTTGATGTGTGGTTAACTCCTTTCATCTTAAATTCTATTCTGTTGGTGTCTTACAATGGCCGATGGAAAGTAGAGAGGGTGTTAGTAAATGGAGCAATCAATACCACCTTTTTCTTTGGGTTCTTCTGATATGTAGGGCTTTAACTATTACTATGTTTGTTTCAGAAGAAAGGACCCCTAGTTTGTTTATAGTTATTTCAAGCATTTCTAGATTAGGTGGTTACTAGTCAATCCTGTTCAAATTCTCTGTTATTCAAATGAAATTTCTGTTTGTTCAGTTATGTCAGAAGACATGGTGAGAGATGGATATGAGGAAATTATCAACATTGATATCTCAGCAGTTGCTATACGCATGATGCAAAAGAAGTACGAGAAAGTTCCACAACTCAAATGTATCCTACTGTTATAAATTCATTCATGTTATGTTATATTTTTCATTATGACTAATTTATTGTAGTGGGATAAATTATTATTTGGTTTCATTGAAGTATAGCATGTGAATGTCCCTCACATTATCGTAGATGCTCAAATGGATGTCTGTAATATGAGCTGCTTTTCTAATGAGTACTTCAATTCTGTAATAGACAAAGGTAAGCATTGTGCTTTGTGTAAGACATTTGCCTTCAATATTTTCAGATAAAAAGTTATTTAGGACATTCAATCTTGTGTTTGGCAGAAGGAAAGGATCTCCATTTTTGGGCAATTTTCTTCTCTATATTAAAAAATGATAGGAAATTCAATTAAGAATCAGTTTTAATGAGTTAAACTCAACTGATATCTGTGGGCCTTTCCCATCTTTTGCCCAATTGTGTGGGTGGTTTGGCGCTTTTATAGGCACCCTGGATTCTCTTATGGTGAGTCAAAGTTGCTGCATCTTGGTTAAAAATTTCAAGTGTATTTGTCTGTTCATTCTAAATTTTGCTGTCTACCCTACATGCACACGTGCATTACTTGTCACAGTGTGGAGCCAGTGCACCAATCAGTGCTGCCAGGATGCTGGAAGAAGTAAGCAGGTATATGACGTGAATGCACATGTTTTTGGGAAACTTTGCCTGAATTTCTGTGGTATTACTTTCACATTTAATGATAAATCCAGTCAACATTTTCTAATAGAAACATGGCTGAGTGCTAACTATTCAGAGTGTCTTGTTTCTCTTTGGCAGAGTACTTAAGCCTGGAGGGGTTTATATGCTGGTATGGATATAGTTTTGTGAAAATTTTACTTGTACATTTCACTATCAAATCCTTTTACGAGCTTTGTTCAATTGTTGTCCAATTTGCTACAGATTACATATGGTGATCCTCGTGTGAGAATGCCTCACTTGAACCTGCCATGCTACAATTGGACTATTACTTTATATGTTATACGTAAGTTTCTCCCAGCTAAATATGATTCTACTACTAGTTGTAGATTATGCCTCTGGTAGGTGACAGTGGAAGCCAAGATGATGTGGCTAGGCGTTGCATTGCCTGTTAGAAAATATTAATCATGAAGTCTGTAATATTACAACATTTCTCCATTCAATTAAATCTATTGAGTGTTCTGTTTGTTAGTCAGTAAGTTATTTTTATACATTTTAGCAAAAATCATCCTTTAAAGAAACTTTATGCACTGTATATTTTATATTTTTATGCCGCACTTCATGTTGCTTGGTAATATGGCCTTGTATCTGTCTCCCATTCTTTAGCTGCTCTAATGCAGAGCAAACCTTTTTATTTCCTTTGAGTTGATTGCAAGTAGGGCTTCGTGAGAGAGAACTAAATCTCTTGTATTATTTATTTGATTATTAGATATGGTCAGATTTACACATAAGTAGAGAGAAAAATAAAATATTGATGACTAAGAATCAGAGTAAGCAAAATCTAGCGGAAGGAGGAGCTACCAGCGTGCAGGCCAATCTTGAAGGGGTCTGTTATTGTCTGGGACCATTTGTGAAATTTGATGCTTCCTTTGTTTTTAAATTTAGTTAGTTGGTGTTAGCTTTCTTAGAATATACAATACTTTTATGTGCTTCTCTGGCTGTGCTTTCAATAGCATTCTGTTAGTGATCATTTCACAAGTGTTAGTGATCAGATTCACAATTTGTGAAACGATTATTTGATCTAGAGTCTGATTCCATTGAGTAAGAGATACCTACCTATCCATTTTTTTGGTCTATCTTAAGTTCTTCGCACCCTAAACTTAAAATCTTCAACTCTACTTTGCTTTCTATCTCCATGCCCTCAACATTTTTCAAGCATCCTTGGCTCCTTGCCCTTTCCCTTCATCCTTTATTTCTTCAAGTACCTAAGAGTCTTGGATATATTTGTTACTGTTAATGTTAAAGACTAAAATCCAACTAAGGGGCTGAAGGCCGAAGAAGGGCAATGAGTGACCTCACCCCTTGGAAACCTTGCTCAAAGTGAATGCAAGATAGGAAAGCAGGCTTGAAGGAGATTGTGACTTTTGGTGGCTCCCTTTGGAGTGAGTAGTTGGAACATGTTAGTGTTTTGTAGCTTTGGGAGCTATTTTCCCTTAAATAAAGGCAGGTCAGCCTTTGCTTCATAAATAAAATTATATTTTTCTAGAGCTGACCTAGAGAGGTCGCCTAGCTTTGTATTTAAAGAGGATGAAGTCCTCTTATTTGATCAATCAATCATTCACTCCAATTCGTACTTTCTAGCAGCAGTTCGCCTCCTAGCAGCAGCAGACCCGATTTTTTTGAAGAAGTGTTATCATTCAAGATTCAGTGCATTCAAGATTCGATACAAGGAGTAATGACATCTTATTGTATAAGACTCGGCCTATTCTAGGGCCTGATTTTGTATGCAGTTTTTCTGCACTTATTCATACGATTTATAAGAGAATATTATTTGCTAGGTTTTTCTCCCTCGAGTAGGAGGGTTTTCCCAGGGTAATCACTGTGTTCATTGTCTTATGTGTTGTATCTTCTGCTTGTTTACATTTCTGATCTAAAAACTAACATGGTATCAGAGCGGGTTTAAGAAAAGATCTGATCAGATTTGGTTAAGCAGTCAAGACAACTCTTCATTTAGGCTAGTCTCTCAAGGAAAACAAAGATGGCGCACTTGAGGGCATGTGAGTAGTCCTTAGTGACGGGAAAAGACTGTTATTGTTCAAATTGGGATTTCAGCTGAGGTGTCGCTGAAGATAGCAATAAAATTCTGCAACTACAGTGGAGACTGTAAGTTGAATGCTGGTATTTTGGTGGTTGTGATGTTGAGCAATGGAGAAAAATGCTGTGTGATTATGCCCTTCACATCAACAGTAAGCTTGCATAAGTTCTACACGCAGGCTCTTCCTCTATCATTACAAGCTCGAAACCCTACTTCCTCTTTACCAAGGAAGAGCTCAAAAAGATCATGGAATGGAATCTAAGCAGAGGCAAATGAAGGCCGAGGCTATTGAGTTTTGTTTCTGCAGCGAATGAAGATGAAGTGAAAAGAGCATCACAATAGGCCCTTGCAGCGCTTCCTGATTGAAAGGGGCAATGACGGAAGTGTTGTAGAGACGGGCTAATTTAGCTATTCTTTGTGCAATTGTGTTTGATCTGAAAATATGAGCTCGGTTGCATGGGATGGCAACACTGAAGGTGGCGAAGATGAGACACAGCTACAGGTCTAGCTCAATGGTGTACCAACAATAAAGAGATAAGTATTTTATGTTTGTACCTTTGAATAATGATCATGAATTTTATGTAGTTAATAATAATTCGTGCAATAACATTGGGAATAGTGAATCATGTATGCTTCTAACATTAGTCTATATATTTCTCTTTAGGGTAGTTTGATTCTATGAACTATTATTAATCTCTCTAAAATGTAGGATGGATTGAGGAGCAAAAGGATGATGAGAGATTGCATAAGGAATTCAAAGGGAGGAAGAGCTGGAGGCATCCGGTGAGGAAGTCATGATGGTTGGAGAAATGAACAAACATGAAGACTTAGCTTGCAGCTATGAGACTTAGTTGGTGGCACATAACTTCATTGGAAACATCTCTCAAGGGCACGAGGTTGGGTCAGCCTTGGATGGAGAGTTTGCATCAACAAAGATGATTGAGAAGGATGAAGACACTAAACATTGGTACAACAAAATCTTGTCCTCCTGATTTGGAACAACAGTCTATGGTTCTTGCATGGTCAACTATTGGCAGCCCTAGAAAGAATTATGGAAAAAAACAGTAAGGCTCCTATCGAAGATCATTGGAGAAGTCATACTAATGGCTATTGGATTGAAAGTTGTGAAAGCGAGTTGGGTAAAACAATGACATGTCTGGGAAGAGGACTAAGGTTCTGAGATCCATCAATGGAGGGGAGTTCACTTCTAGAGGATTTTTGTAATCTCTGTATTGAGGCAGGGATCAAGAGGGAGTTTTGTATTCAGCGAAATGGAGTCCTATGTCTTGAGGAACTAGAGTGACTCACTGAGAAGAAGTGAAGGTGTCAACTAAGTGGGTTGCAGTGTTGCAAGGCCAGGTGCTAAGTCCTTGGAAGACCTCTTCAACTGTAGAGAACAAAATTGCACAAGACAGTCAATCTTGATTTGACATTGGTAGCTCTGCAAACCTATTCAGAATAGGGTGATCTAGGATGAGGTCAAGAAGGACAGTCTTGAACTCTTGCAAGTTAGTAGTGCCGGAGGTGTGCATTGGAAACCGTTCCACTAAGGCAAGCATTGTAGGCAATCTTGGACGAGGAGGTCAGGAGGTTGATGCAAGTACTTGGAGCTTCAGAGGGAGTCACATCATCATGAAGATTTGTTGTAATGTATATTTCTTTGAGACAGAGAAATATGAGGTGAAAGCCTTTGTAGTGTATATTTCTATAAGACGGAGAAATATAAGGTGAAAGCCCTTATAGTGTATATTTCTCTGAGACGGAGAAATATGAGGTGAAAGCCCTTGTAGTGTCTATTTCTCAGTCTCATCTTTGAGACTGAGATGAGATGTCATGTTGAGAGACTCCATGACGAGGATATCCTGTACATCTTTGAGACTAAGATGAGACGTCATGTTGAGAGACTCCATGACGAGGATATCTTGTACATCTTTGAGACCGAGATGTGTTTTCCACAAATAGGTGTAGCCATTGTGGACATCACGTTGAGAGACTCTGTGATGAACCCTTGTACATCTTTGAGACTGAGATGTGTTTTCCACAAATGGGTGTAGCCATTGTGGACATCAATGTTGAGAGACTCCATGATGAACTCTTGTACGTCTCTAAGACTGAGATGTGTTTTTCCACATATGAATGTAGCCATTGTGGGCATCATGTTGACAGACTCTATGACGAGGATATTTGAAAATAACTTCCCTAGCTAAGAGGGAGTGTTAGTGTTTTGTAGCTTTGGGAGCTATTTTCCCTTAAATAAAGGCGGGTCGGCCTTTGCTTCATAAATAAAATTATATTTTTCTAGAGCTGACCTAGAGAGGAGGTCGCCTAGCTTTGTAATTAAAGAGGATGAAGTCCTCTCATTTGATCAATCAATCATTCACTCCAATTCGCACCTTCTAGCAACAGTTCACCTCCTAGTAGCAGCAGATCTGATTTTTTGAAGAAGTGTTATCATTCAAGATTCGATACAAGGAGTAATGACATATCTTACTGTATAAGACTTGGCGTATTCTAGGGCCTGATTTTGTATGCAGTTTTTTTGCACTTATTCATCTGATTTATAAGAGAATATTATTTGCTGGGTTTTTCTCCCTCGAGTAGGAGGGTTTTCCCAGGGTAATCACTGTGTTCATTGTCTTATGTGTTGTATCTTCTACTTGTTTACATTTCTGATCTAAAAAACTAACAGAACATGTCATTTCGTTGGTCTTTCCCACAAGGATTGAGGCAATCATTAGGTGGTTTAATCTATATAGATGCATTATTGCAACAAAATAACTAATATGGATGTGTTATTACAACAGCCTGACTGACAACATACATATGGTGCAATCTTGTGTTCTTTAACAGCTATGTGTCAATGTGAGAAGTAAAAATGAAAGCACATATTTACAATTCCTGATAACAACAATAACTGGATTGCAATGAAAGTAAATAATAACAGCTATGTATCTCAATAGATAGGTTGATCTCATTATTTCAAATATGCCCATGAATAGGATCCAAAGGTTATTACAAAATGTTAAATGTTTTTAAAATAACACTTAATTAAAAATAAATGTCCAGCAGTGTAATGAACCAAGTTACTTGGTTTCAGTCTATATGCAAAATGCACCTATGTACCCTTATGTTGCATAACTACCCCAATTCTAAAATAAATGGTCAGTCTTGTGATTGGATAAGCTTGATCCTATGAAGAGGGGCAATGCTGCTTCAGTGTTTTGTCATCTATGACAAAAGGCATTTCTTTGGTGATCTCAATTCTTTATTTAAATTATCATGCAGGGGTTCTTTATTTGTGGAGGATTATTCCATCATTTCTATTGTCTCCTCATGTTTCCTTTCTAAAGTCTGCCTCCCCTACGAACCTCCTATGCTTTCTTGTGAAGTATTTGCTATCCATCTTTCCTTAGTTACCTATCTACGTGGCATTTGGATCATATTTGCAGTTGTAGGCACAGTGGATGAAAATATCGTATTTAGCATATTTCCTACTTTTCCTTAAATCATAGTTTTCCTTTACCTGCCAAAAGCAAAATTTCTGCAACTTTTCTTCCCCAAGCTTACAATTTGTATTCAACTGTACATAAGCATTATGGGAATTCAAGCCCCGCTTAACATGACATTCAGCTGCTACAGAGTATTTATTATTAAAATAATATTTTGTATTTAATTAATGGTCAATATCTTGTAACGTATTGTAACATATTGTAATTTAGCTGTCATAGATTTGTTTCTCTTTCTGCTTCTTTGTTGATGTTTCTGTTTCTCTTTTTGGAAACATCGTTATTGTATTCTATATATGAAGCGTTTGCTTCTTGTTCAATATATTGAAGATTGCAAATCTATTCTGTTTCATGGTATTAGAGCCAGAAACAATTTTTTTTTTATTTTTTTGGGCGCTCATTTTTGTCTGCATTTTTTCGCAAAAGAGTCGCGTTTTGTTTTCTCTGACTATTGCGTCTTCTTTGGTTGCGATTTCTTGTTGTTTTCAAAGATTCTTTTTGTGCGACTTCTTCTATGCTTTTGGGCATCTCCTTCCACAAAAAATTGTGGCCGTTTTTTCTAGTTTTTGCTTGTTTTTTCGTACCCTGTCATTGCGCGGCTTCATTCTCCATTCTTAGGCCATGCGCGAGGGCTTCCTAGTTGTTTTTTTGAAAGTCACCTGGAAATCGCGTTTTGTTTATCCCTAAAAATTTCGCATGATTTCTCTGAGTGATTCATGGTTTTCAAGCCTTTGTTTGAGGATGGGTTTCTAGTTGCTAATTCACACAATTTTTTGGACGCGTTTTCTATTACCAGCTTGCATTTTTTGGTGAAGAAACTTGTGTTGAATTTTTGAAGGGTTTTAGAAGCGATTACAACACATTTTTGGGCGCGATTTGTCCTTTTTTCTAAAAAATGTGCCCTTGTCGCAATTTCTGGACTTTTTTTTAATTTGTGGTTGTTGCAAGGGTTTTTTTTTTTTTAAATAAAATAAAAAAAATTCTGCAAGCTTCTATTGTGGTGTCATTTTTCTAGCGTCATTTTTTCTGGTAGTAGAAGATTGGTTCTACATTTGTTTGGTTACTACATTTGAAAAAAATTGTCTTAAGGATTTTTGGAGCGATTCTTTTCTCCTTTTTTGGCGATTTTCTGCTCCCATTATTTGGTGTACATCACTGTTTTTTGGGCGCTTTTCAATCTTTTTTCTGTGGCTAGGGTTTTTTTGGGTGGCATTTCTAGATTTGTGATGCTTTGTGGAGCCTCCCTGTGACCTGTGAAGCTGTTTTTGTGCATGTTTTTCTCTGTATGCAAGTCTTATTGGAAATCATGAGTTTTTAGACTTGTGTGAAGACATCTCTACC
Source organism: Sequoia sempervirens (assembly GCA_007258455.2). NCBI lineage: Eukaryota > Viridiplantae > Streptophyta > Pinopsida > Cupressales > Cupressaceae > Sequoia > Sequoia sempervirens. Next base: position 108,028,894 of record VDFB02000002.1, on the reverse strand, counting down.
TGCACGTGCAATTTGTGTATACACTGCCTTTGCTGGGCAAGTTTTTTTTGTGCCAAATTGGTTTCAGCTATCTCGGGTTTCAAGCTGTCTATTCTGTCAAAATTATGAGTTTGACAATTTGTGTTCCTCGTTTCTGTCAAATTTTGTATGTGAAAAATGGCTTTTGAACAGAATAAGCAAGGAGAGTCAAAACCCAAAGTCCATGTTGGAGAGCACATTGAGCAGGAAGAGCTTGCATTCTATGCCTTTATGGCCAAGAGTCCAACAAATCCTGTTTAATCCTCTGCTTGGTACATTGATTCAGGTGCTTCTAGACATTTCACTCATCGTCGGGATTGGTTCATTGAGTACACGCCTTTCAGAGATTCTGTTATCTTTGGAGGAGGTGAGGAGTATACTGTTGTCGGCAAGGGCAACATGCAAATTCATTATGGAGGGAGAAATTTAATATTTTTCGATGTATACTTCGTACCTAGCATGGAGTTGAATTTACTTTTTGTTAGTCAGATTATGACACACTCTTCTCAGTTGGATATCATTTTCAGCATGCACACATGCAGCATTGTTGACAGAGAGACTCGCACTACAGTCGTTCAGGGACTTGAGGATCATGGTCTATATCGACTTGTTGATTCTAGTGATTCTCAAGAGCACACTATGGCAGCCAGGAGTACTTCAATCAACAGCCTTCGGCATCAATGTTATGGGCACCTGAACATGCAATATCTTTCTTAGTTATCTCGAGATGATTTGGTTGGTGGCCTCCCTGCAATTCAGACTCAAAATCATGGAGTATGCGAGGCTTGTTAGGCTGGAAAATAGCACCGGACTCCATTTTTAGATGGTGACTCATGGTGAGCTTCCAAGGTATTGTAGTTGATTCACACTGATTTATGTGGTCCAATGGATACTCCTTCAGTTATTGGTTGCAGGTATTTTCTATTATTTGTTGATGATTTCAATAGAAAAATGTGGGTGTATTTTTTGAAAAACAAATCAGATGTGTTTGGTATTTTTCAACAATATAAGGCCTTAGTTGAAAAAGAGTCTGGTTCTCCATTAGTTACTCTTAGGTCTAATAATGGGGGGGAATTTTGTTCTTCTAATTTCTCCACATTTTGTGTTGCACATGGCATTAAGCGCCAACTCACCACACCATACACCCCTCAGTAGAATGGTGTCGTAGAACGTAAAAACTGCACCATTACTGAAATGGCTCGTTCTATGTTGGAGATAGACATGTTCCTAAGAAATATTGGGCTGAAGCAGTTTATACTGTTATTTATTTGCTGAACCGATCTCCAACTCATGTGGTTAAGAAGATGACTCTTGAAGAAGCCTGGTTTGGACGCAAGCCTAAAATCAGCCACCTAAAAGTTTTTGGCTCTATTGCTCATGTTTGGATTCCAGATGTCAAGCGCACTAAGCTAGATTCCAAAAGCCAGAAGCTCATGTTCATTGGTTATAGTGAGAATCATAAGGCATACAAATTACAGACTGATTGATGTAGATTCAGATCATCTAATCTTCAGTTGTGATGTTGTGATTGATGAAACTACTAGGCCTTTATTTCTGTCTTCTACTTCTATTCATCTTGAGGATCAACCTTTGAAAGCTTCTGAATTGTGTGTTTGTCTTCCCCTAGCTTCACATGATGGGAGGGATTCCAGAATGTTCCACCACTGGCCCTCCTTAGGACAATCTGGATCTTGATCTAGTTGATTCTGTACCAGCCACGCCTAGTGATGTTGTTCCACCTGTTTTAGATTTTGGTACTTTTACTCTCCGGCCTAAATGGTATGCTAAAACCATTAGCGATCTTCATGATGATGAATTGATCGAGCGTAGAACTGCTCGGAAAAAGAGCAAGCAACCTAATACTATTAATTTTTCTCTCATGGCCAATCTGCACAGCATCTTTGAGCCTCAAACATATTTCGAGGCTAAAGGCATACTTGAGTGGGAACAAGCTATGGAAGCTGAACATCATAGCCTTTTGAAGAATAACACTTGGGTCCTCTCTGATCTTCCACCTGGGAAGAAGCCCATTGGCTGCAAATGGGTGTATAAAGTCAAGTACAAGGCTGACGGAACCCTCGACAAGTATAAGGCTCGACTGGTAGCCAAAGGATTGTCACAGACAGAGGGCATTGACTATGAGGAGACTTTTGCTCCTACAGCCAAAATGCGTACTATTCGGCTTGTCCTCGCTACAACAACCCAGTTTGGTTGGAAAGTCCATCAAATGGACGTCAAGCGTGCGTTTCTCAATGGTGATCTACAGGAAGAAGTCTATATGACACGACCTACTGGTTTCAAGGTTCTTGGTAAAGAACATCAAGTTTGCAGACTTGTGAAAGCACTTTATGGCCTTAAATAGGCTCCACGGGCATGGTACATGAAAATTGATAAGTACCTTACTGATCATGGTTTTCAAAGAAGCCCTTCTGACTCAAATGTATATGTCAAACGTTCTGGTGATGATATTCTTGTGCTTGTTGTCTATGTTGATGACGTTATCATTACTAGTAGCTCAGAACATTTGATTGAGGAGATAAAATACAATCTCAGTCAATCATTTGACATGACAGATTTGGGACTTCTTCATTATTGTCTTGGTGTTAAGGTTTGGCAAATAGCTAACAACATCTTCATTTCCCAGTCCAAGTATGCTCGCAGTTTGCTTGATAAGTTCAGAATGATTGATTGCAAACCTGCATCAACAACTATGGAGAAAGGGCTCAAACTATCAACAAAATCAGATTCGCCTATGGAAAATGAATCCGCATTCAGGCAACTAGTGGGCAGCCTCATTTATCTCATAGCTAGTAGACTTGATCTCAATTTTGCAATGAGCGACATCTCTCGCTTCATGATAGCCCCTAAAGCTGAACATTGGGTTGCAGCGAAGCGTGCGCTGAGATATGTGAAAGGCACTTTTGACTTTGGTATTTTGTATGGAAGGTGCAAAGATCCTAAGTTGATTGGTTATACAGACTCAGATTGGGCAGGTTCTGTCGATGATAGTAAGTCTACTTCAGGGTATGTATTCAGTTTGGGTATAGGTGCAGTTACATGGACTAGCAAGAAGTAGCAGGCAGTGGCTCTTTCCTCGAATGAAGCTGAATATTGGGGAACTATTAAAGTAGCTTGTGAGGTGGTTTGGCTTTGAAAGGTGCTTTCGGACATGCAAATGTCTCAAGCAGGTCCTTCCCCCTTGTACTGTGACAATCAAGGGGTGTTGAAACTTGTCAAGAATCTAGTCTTCCATGAAAGGACAAAGCATGTTGAACTTCATTGTCATTTCATCCGCTAGCTTGTTGAAGATGGATTAGTGGTATTGCAGTATGTTCTGACAGAGGATCAGCTGCTGATATTCTCACCAAGTCTCTCAGTCCAGATAAATTTGTAAAATTTAGGGGGCATCTTGGTGTAGTTGATAGATTGACCATTGAGGGAGGGTGTTAAAATAATATTTTGTATTTGATTAATGGTCAATATCTTGTAATGTATTGTAACATATTGTAATTTAGCTGTCATAGATTTGTTTCTATTTCTGCTTCTTCGTTGATGTTTCTATTTCTCTTTTTGGAAACATCATTATTGTATTCTATATATGAAGCGTTTGCTTCTTGTTCAATATATCGAAGATTGCAAATCTATTATGTTTCATTTATCAATGTCCTGTTTTATTGTCAACAATTGTGTGATTTTTTGACTTAATTGTGTTAACTCTTTCAACAATTTTTATTCTTTGTATTTTTTGTTTGTTTTTAGATTGCAAGATTCGGGTAGCCCCCATGTAAACTCAATGCACTTGGTAAACTTTTTTCACGTGACCAGTGACGCTGGTGCGGCACGCCCTTCGGTACCATGAGGATAGGGGGAGACTAGACCTCGTGACCTCTTGCCTACAATAGGATGCTTTAGCCAATCGAACTAGGCCCCTTGCCCCATTTTTATTCTCTGTATTGAACCTCTTTTTCTTTACTTCTTTTTTAACTCCTTTTTGCCACATTAAATCCAAATATTAATGATACAACATATTTTGTGTACAAAGCATGTAATTCGTTATAAGCAGATATTGTATCTTCATCATTACAATGGATTTAGGTTATTATCGATATATCCTGGATAAATTTTAACATAGTACTAGGTGGTGCATCAAAATTTTCTTTTGACTATTTGTTGTTGTGAGCCATGAACTCCAACATATTTTTATAACTTTCATTCCCACCAATTTTTTGTTTTAAATCCACCTATTTGAAACTTATAACTTAATTCACCACATCAATACATTGTTTTATGGGCACATTCTTATGAAATATCAAATTCACTAACATGTACTTCTGTAAATTTCAACCCGTAGCTCATTACACCAATTCAGACTTGATATGTGTTATTACTTCAAACTCAAGTATATTTAATTCAAATTCATCCTCTTCTATAGGATCATCAATCTGATTAACTTCAATTTTTTGAGAGGTTCCTTCTACCTACATATCATCTTCTATATTTATTAATTGTTCACAATACTTTCGTAATTGCTTTCCATCAAGCATTTGCTTTTGTGTGGGTAGGTTTTTTCTTTTTCAGCATATCATTCAAAAAATGTCAAGTATGCAGGAATTAGGGGATCAAGTGTGAATGAGAAAGATGAAGGGAGCAATTTGGTATGGATTTGCAAAAAGCTAAATATTGATCTTGATCTAGATCGACAAGTTAGATTAGCACTAAAGAACAACAAGCAACTTGTTTTATGAATACCTTCTAGACTTAGATTAATGATGGCCAACATGTCAAGTTTGGGGTAAAGGAAAGCATCCTCAACAAGGATGGCCTTTCGAAGGCGAGCAAGACACTCGGAGTTTTAGACTTCCTTGACCTAACCCCATGATCCTATGAAGAAGTGAAGGCTCATCACTTAAGGTTAGGCAAGGTGAGAAAGGGGCTAGATGCAACCAAATGGGTACAAGCACCTTCTATGACTCCCCCCTTGTTGAGTAGAATTAGGGAGACTTGCCTTTTAGCTTCTATAAGGTACTGTGGACTTGAAATACTTGACGTGTATTGAGCTTAACTTGATTACAGCTAAGACTAGGACCAGTTTAAGGGATTAAGTGGATTCATTTAAATTGTTGGCAATATGATGAGTGAATGGCAAAGATGGTTTTAGGAATTTGTGACTTAGTAAAGTTGGTCTATACTAGCAAGTCAAAACTCCTACTTAGACAAAAACTTGAGAAGAGAAAACCGTCGATAGCTGATAGAACAAAATGAGTAGAATGTAATGCATGCTTTGCTTTTTTGAATATATATTGTTTTTAAATGTATTATTTCTTCATATGAGTGTGTTGATGGTTTTTCCAAACTCATCATCTTTCATTGTGCATAGAAGGTAGGCTCTGTTGTCGACATCTTCCTTTACTAGATAGGGGGTCCTCATGAAACTTCCTTTCGTTTTTATGCCTTCTGTTTTTAATATTTCCTTTTCTAAGCACCAAATTCCCTCGTTTGAATGATTGAGACGATGCATCCCCAATTTCAACTGAGCTTGTCCTAGGAGTTTAGTTTTCATGGCTTGTAATAGCTTGAAAAAGTCTTTTAACAGTGAAACTCAATCCAAAAAGAATGTTCTTCATTGATCACAACATTGTTCAACAAGTCAAACTCTTGATTGAGATACAGTTGAATATCATCACTTGCATCTCAAATAACGACTCTTGCTCCCGCTGTCCCTAGATTGCCTCTAGAAGCACCATCAAAAATGAGGATTGGCAAAGGCATCTGCAGGTTTCAACCAAACTGCTGACTTTCTAGCAAGTTGTTTCCATCTTAACCCCTTAAAAGGGGAAAATAATTCCATCTTATGACTTAAATGAACAATATAAAAGTGTTGAGAGATCATTTTTCATACATAGGATTCTTTATGGTTCATTTGTAAGTGACTCACAGTTACCTTTGTACGTGTATAAATATTGCAAGTGCTTATTTAAGCTCCTAACGTTCATTTTCCATTCAAAGTGCATTAAGCATACCCAAGAAATATTAATCTTTATGCTTGTACTTAAGACAATCATGTTGAATGATAATAAACAAAAGCAAGCGAAGAACAAACACAAAAGGTTTTCCATTCATGAACATGCCATGATTAAATTTTAACCATTTAAGAAAGAAGCATTCCAATAATAGCACATTACACATTAAACATCACTTTCAATTTTTGAATGGGAGAAAAACCTGTTGGCAAATTCCACCCTAGCATGTGGGGAGGTTTTATATATAATCTATCTGTGATTAAGTAATAGAGTTTACATGAGTTGAAGGTGTGCATTTTGGATATATGGTAAATGCTATTATTCACTTCGTGGTAATTCACATATGAATTTTAGGTTAAAATTCTAATAATCTATTCTTACATTGTTATGTGCAATCAACGAATGATGAATATTACAAAGTTGAGGGATACTCTTTCAAATTATTGATGAGGATTTATTTCATTCCCGTGCATATTAATTACTTTCCATTTAGTTGCTTATACCAAGTCCTAAGGAATTTTAAGAAGTACAATTTGTTAACTTAGGATTCCATTACCCTCTTACTTGGTGCAATTACAAAATTTAGGCATAATACTGACACTTCTCATGATCTTCCCAATCAGCAATTGGTAAATGGTTGCATAGCAAATCTATAAAAGACTAGCCATCTGAATCAACCAACCCTTTGGCAATGGCAACTTCGTATGATATTCCAGATGCCTCATTATCAAGTCCGTTAGGATTCTCATATCGACATGTCTCGATGATGTAAAACTTTTGATGATGAAGGGTGCACTTATAAATTTAAAAGCCGAAAAGCTAATGTAAGGGTTAGTAAGTACTTTCTAAATTTCTTTCTGAATCATCATTATCTAGTGGAGCATGATAACACTCAAGATATAAGAAGCCAGTAAGATGTGCTATCAATAAGCAATTCAGTCTTATTCCAGGCTTCAAGCTTTAAATCCAGATTGAAGATTTATAACTTGCTAACTATTTGTGGCAAAATATAGCAGTGGAATAATATGCCAACCAGCAAGATAGTTATCCTTCACAGTAGTAATTACTTTTCAGCTAGAGTGCTAGGTGCAGTTAAGTTTTTATCCCATTCACATAAGTTTACTACCATCCTCTTAATAAGCTTATTATATGGTTCATGGCACACACACATAAACATGACAATTTTACTAGTCTCAAACCTCTAATTATGATACCTAGATTATACATAAGTACCTTGTAACAAATTAGCAATCCTTAAGTCCAACTGCATATATGTTTATTTGAAGGCTAAATACCTTTTGCAAAACAATAACACTTATGTATGCACACATGTAAACAAAGGCTAAATACCTTCCATAATTCTTTAGTCTCAGAAGCTAAGTCTACATAACAATAAAAATGTATTGAGTACACAATGAAGAATTGGTTGTATACTAAGTTACCGGTTTGGGTTCGGGGACGAGAACCCGGTACGTGGGTACGGGCAAAATTTTTTTAGGGGTTTTGGTACGTATGGGTACGTGTGTATATATATATATATATATATTAATAATTTAATATATTATAAATCTATATATGTATTATATATACAAAAAAATAAGAGAAATATAGAGAATTGTAAAACTAAATCATTTCATAGTATGATACTTGATCATTGATCAATGCCAAATGCCAAAGATAAATATTAAATGCCAATTCTAACAGATCTTGCCAACAAGTTTTCCAGGTCTCAGGTCTCTTAACCAAAGGTATTTTTAGAAAAAAGATATTACATTTTGAATATTTGATTCTCAGCATTCTTTGTTTTTCATGGTTCTCCAAATTTCTATATTTATTTGAACTACCTGAAAATTTTGTCAAATTATCATTTTTGGAATTGGTATTTAAGGGTCATTTAACCTAGTTCTTCTCTATTGCACTACTTATTCTGTCAAAATTCAAGGTTACTTATAGGCATTAACATGATCTGTCTCACTCTTTATTTCTGATTTTTTTAACTAATCAGATATATGCTGTTTCATCTATCCCTGTCAATATGCCACTAGATTCACCTCTAATGAGCCTAGAGATTCTCTTGTTATTCAGAATTTTTAGGTGAGCTTCTGCTTTGGATTTGAATGCAGAACTTTTGCACTTGACCGGATTAGAACAACATCCACAGAAATCTTCAAACCAGGGCTGCTTCAGCTTGAATGCTCCTCCTCTTCTGTTTATGCTAAAAACAGAGCTTCTGTGCAGCTCTTAGCAAATTAGAATTCCTGTATTCATTCACCCTCTGTGTTATACATCACAAAAGACTACTTCTGTGCAAAGCCACTAGCCTCATACTGCCACTCCAAACTTTTTGTGCAAACCAAGATTAATCTACCGCTCACAAAAGACTACTTCTGTGCAAAGCCACTAGCCATTTTAGGGTTAGGGGGAAATTTTTTTTTAAAAAAAATGTTTTTTAATCATGTTTGGGCCCATTTTTTTTTGACTTGGCCCATGGGTTCGCCCGGGTTCGCCTGGGTTCGTGCTGGGTACGTGTGGGTTTGTGCTGGACGCACAGGGTGCGTGCCCAGCACTGTGGGTTTGCCAGGGTTCGTGGGTGCACGAACCCTGGCGAACCCACAGTGCTGGGCACGCACCCTGTGCGTACCCAGCACGAACCCACAGACGAACCCGAACTGGGTACGTACCCGAACCGGGTTCGAGGCCTGTGGGTACGAATCCGGTAACATAGGTTGTATATGATATTAGTGCCATAGTTAGCATTGCCTTGGTAGCAGATTCGTGTGTGTTGTCCCCTGTTGCCCTAACATTTCTGGCAATGAGGTGAAAGTTATCAAAGGTTTGTGGTGATTTGTTTGCTGTTAAAGCTCAAACAAATCCTCTTCAAAATCCAATGCAAGCAAACATTCCCAATTTTGTGCGAGAAAGTTCAGCTGCAACTAAACCCTTTTGGTAAAAAATGTTCAATGTTGTAAGGATTCGTGTTGAGTTGAATCTGTCATGCATGTTTGCCTGAAGCTAAAGTTTTCTATGATAGGTTCTTCAAGGTGTGTGAGTGACAAAGTGTTTCAATCATCACCGGGCCTTCCTGCTTCTTGGAGTTGAACACGTGCTTCAAAACACATCATTAGTCACACAAGGTAAGAAGTAAAGCTGTTTATTAGGAGTAATTGAATTATAATGATTCTCTAGGATCCTCTTGAGATCAGAATAATACAAAAATTTAAACCATTTTTTATTATTTTCTAGTTGTCAGAAATGTCCTGCATATGCGCCTAGTACTCTGAATATTTCTTGTGTAATCTTTGAGTTCTAGTCAGGCAGGATGCACAAAAAAAGGCTTATGTGGACACCTATTAGCACCAGAATTGTATTGGTCAGTAATGTCAGTTTACGAGGAGGTTTTGGGAAGCACCTAGCAAAGAAGGTTCCTATGCATGTTATTTTCTGTCAAGGAATGTGAGTCTTGTGCATTTATCATGTATCATTTTTGTCTCTTGTATGCATTGTTTGTTTTTAACATTAGATTGAACACCAATGATATATTTTTCTAAAAATATATGCATGGGGAGATTCTTTTGATCACTAAACTCTCAAAATTCTATGTAGAATTTATCAGAACATGAATCAAAATACTGTTCTACTTGTTCAGACAAATGACTGTTCATAAGAGGAGTAAATGTTGCTCAAAATAGAGAAAAAAACATACATGGAAATGGAAAGAAGCTGCTTTGAAAAACCTGTTTGGTAGCAGCACTTGCTTGTTTACCTAAATATTATTTAAGCGCAAGAACAAATACACAAATTGGACGCTACTCAGATTGCTTCTTAACTTCTTTTTCAACATTGAAGACTCAACTGAATTCTCTTACTTTGAACAATTACTCAAGCCTCGGATTGCCTTCTTTGGTGCTACATTCACTGTGGAAGGCCTGCATGTTCAAAATTGCCCTCTGCTTGCCTTTTAATAGAATTTTTTTGTCTTAGGGAATGAATGGACATGTGAGAGACATGAGGAGTTATGAAGGAACATGAAAGGTTGTGGGGTAGAACATGGAAGCTCGTGTGAAGTGTCAAGAGGCATGTAGTCAAGAATGCTATTTATGGAATATGAAGTCATATGAGGAGCATCTTGTCTTCTTTTCGAGAAAGAGACAAAGTGGGCCATTCTTTCCCTTCTTGAGGAAAGAAAAGACAAGTGGGATGTTTCATGATCATACATGCAACTATCCTAGAAAAGAATGATGGCTAAGGGTAATCTTATATTTTCATTACTGTTTTAAGAAAATAATGCCACTGGCTACAGGAAGCACTCTATAGATATATTATTCTATAGGGAATACCAGAAAACAATATAAGTTACAGGAAATAACAGTTATAACACAGCTATAGGGGACAGAGAATGCTACAAGAAAAAACAGAAATAACAATGTTAATAGGAGCAACTCATAAAATGATAATATGACATTTACTAAAGCAGTCAAAAGTATTAAGGTAACCGCTGCAACATCTAATATCTGCAAAATTAACATTATCACATATTATTAGATTTAACTTTCTACTGCAAACTTTAAAATAAATCAATACAGAAAACAACAAGTGAAAAAGCAGCTAATCATCAACATATATATTGCAGTGAGTGGGCCTTGCTTCAGGTTCTTGTGATGAAGATGGTCTCTGCTAACTTAAATTGATACTTCTGCTTCATTTTAACTCCACCATAAAAATGCAAATAGCATATTCAATATCAGCACCATATTATTTACTCATCAAGTACACACATCACGGCCTTCACGCCATTGCTACAAGCTCTTATAGGGAGGATGTGTGTAACAACTTTCCTAAAGTTTGTTCAATTTGTTTTGCCACATGACTTAGAAATATAAAAATAAAATATTTTTTTCAGATATGTCTAGCTTGTCAAAACATAACAAAACAGCATATTACTATTCAAAACATTCTGTGATACGCACATTCCTAATTGACTGAAGATTTAGTGGCAATTAAAATAGGCACCAATTCAGATTTAGTGGCAGCAATTTCTCCCACCATTGGACTGCTGCTACAGGAGCCACACATAAGTGATGAGCACAACATCATTTACTCAACATCAATAATCATGCACATGAGAAGAACACAATAACACACGATATTTATGTGGAAACCCTTGTGAGAGAAAACCACGGCACAATAATGGTTTTATATGAATTCTTCTTTGTACAAATTTTGTAGGCACCAACCTACTAGAGGCACCAATCCCTCGTTCAATTTGTGAGCACCAACCCACTAGAGGCACCATCCCCTCATTCAATTTGTGAGCACCAACCCACTGGAAGCACCAACTCCCACAACTGAATACTAAAGGCACCAATATCTCCTTTAGAAAAGTACCAATTTCAAAACAAAACTAGGCTCCACCTTCTAGGATGTTGCACCTTCAATGGATGATGGACATTAAGATCTCCTGTTCAATACCACTCTTCCCCTTGAATGATCTCCAAATAGCTTCATATATCTTTTTCAATTCGTCATACAAAGCTGCTTTAATAAATGATCTTCTTTTAATGCTCTTTCACAAAATTGATACAATCACTTCCATATGTATTCCTCTTAGATCTGCTTATACTTCTTTCAAATCTGCATGTTCTTTGTCAATTTGCATATAGCCTTCATCAAATATATATATCTCCTTTATCCAAACTGCCTATATCCCTTTTCAAATTTGCATCATGAAGTCTTCACAAATATGCCCATAGAGTCTTATGAATCTGCTCATACACTCTTCACAATTCCTTCATGAAATCTGCAAATATACTCCTTAAGATCTGCTCTTCTAAATCTCTTGATTTGCTGTGTATGTATGATGAAATCTTTTAACTCAACTTACTTATTCTCATCCTTTTACTCTCCACACATTCCTTATTTTATTTCATATGTCCAAATCTATGTATTCACACATCTCATAAGTGTCTTATTCTTTGTATCATTTATGTTGAAAGGTTCACACCCTTTCTATATAGTCGCTGCCTTTGAAAATGTAATCACAACCTTTTATTGATAATCACTACCTTTTCATAAAACCAACTAGCACCTCCTTGTTATCATTTGATTAAGATTTTTGTTTTATGTATATGGAGGGCTGTCTTAATTTCTATTAATATTATAATTGTTTTTACAATAGTCACTGCCCCTTGTTGATTATGAATCGTTGTTTCTTTCATAAACAATAATCGCTGCCTTTTCTTATATTCTATCGCTGACCTTGTTTTATTCACAGCTTATTGTAACTTTTGTCTTATTCCTGAATTCGTTGGACTTTTCATAAGCTTTAGCAACCTTTGTTTTATTTACTTTGTCTTATCCCTATTTTGTCCTATCTGATCTGTCTTATATTGCATTTGTCTTATATGACTTTTCATTATGCTAATAGCTGCTTTAGACTTTCACTTTAAATTCTGCCTCCACATTATCTGAAGCGCTGTCCATTATTATCTAATCTCTGCTCTTTAAAACATTAAAGCCCTGCTCGTTACTTTCTTTACCAATCGTTGTCTTTTTTGAGTCTTCTATTGCTGCTTTGTAAAGACAATCATTGCCTCTTTTTTAATAATCATTTTTTTCCTTTATAGGACCCCTGCATATAAACATAACTCTCTTCTTTGTTCATCGCTGCTCCATTCATGAATAGCTCTTATAAAATCGCTGCTCTATATTTCATAATTATTTTATCAGAACAATTATTAATGGACTTGCTGCCTTATGTAAAAGTAGTTTTACATAGGCGCTGTCCTTATTATTATCAAACCTCTTAATCCCTGCTGATTGGAGAATAAACTTGCTACCTTCATAAACATAAGTGCTTTAGTAACTTGTGACTTATCACTTTGAAAGTCCTCAAAATTGCACTATCACATGTGGCCAACATGGGAAGACTGCCTCCATGAATTCATTAATAACTGACACAAATTCTTTCTCCATCAAGCCTATGAATTAGCAACCTTAGATATAAAGGATCTTTAAGGCTCTGCTTATTATTTGTACCACTGTTTACTATCATAGGGAGCATCCTTTGAGGATTTATGCCTGCTGCTGCAACATATAACTCCAGCTTTCCAAATGCAATCCCAATGCACGATACTCCAAGTTTTTTACTTCCATCTGTAATCACAACCATATTAACCTGACCAATTATAGACCATTGCCATTAGTGACAATCTCAAACAATGAATTCCTTCGACATTAATGATAGGAATCTCATTAATATCCCTTTGACATCAATAACAACATTTCCAACAATAAGTTGTCTCCAACAATTATATTCCATCTTGCTACAAGTTGGCAAAAAGTAAGTGAAATTAGCAAACACAATTAAGTAATTGTTTTCCACTTATTGTATCTTAAACACAAATTCTCTCCCCATCAGGCCTATGAATTAGCAACCTGAGATATAAAGGATCTTTAAGGCTCTGCTTATTATTTGTACCACAGTTTATTATCATAGGGAGCATCCTTTGAGGATTTATGCCTGCAGCTGCAACATATAACTCCAGCTTTCCAAATGCAATCCGAATGCACTATACTCCAAGTTTTTTACTTCCATCTATAATCACAACCATATCAACCTGACCAATTATAGACCATTGCCATTAGTGACAACCTCAAACAATGAATTCCTTCGACATTAATGATAGGAATCTCATTAATATTCCTTTGACATCAATGGCAACATTTCCAACAATAAGTTGTCTCCAACAATTATATTCCATCTTGCTACAAGTTGGAAAAAAGTAAGTGAAGTTAATAAACACAATTAAGTAATTATTTTCCACTTATTGTATCTTAAACTCAATTAAAAACTCCCTATTTCCATTTTAATCATACGTAGCAGAAATGGTAAAAGGTATGGCATATTATGAAAAAGAGTACAAAGGTGATTGATGTGGAATAGGAAAAGGGTGAAAAAATGGAAGAAATAGATATATATTCTTCTCTCATCAGTTTTCCCATCATACAAGAGTATGGTCCTCCGTTTTAAGGCATGCAAAGCTATTATTGTATGCCCCACTTACTATATCCACACTAAAATATACTTAAAGATGTTGAATCCATACATCCAATAATTCTGCATTTATTTGTCCATCAAAAGATTCAATTTCTACTTTTGTTTCTATCTTAAATGGACAAATATTCTTTCTTTTATCCTCATTTGGTTCTTCAGGAAATCTTCTTCCTTAATTTCATCCTATTCACCAATTTCAAATTTTTTGGCAAGTGCTTTAATTAAATCACCTATAAAAGATTGCTCTTGCGCCATTTTTACCTTGTTACATAGCCAAATGATCTTGTTGTTGCCACAACTACCGTTGATTTTTCGTGATGTCCTTCATGTGGCCTTCAAGTGCAGTTGCTCTTGTATTCAGTTCTTCCACGGCTGCCTTTTGAGCTCTTATTGTCACTATTGTACAAAACCTTCCATAAGCCCATGAGAATCAAGTTACTCTGATACAAAAATGATTCCTAAACTCATAAAATTAAAATTCAAAAATCACAAATTGTTTTAAATAGTTGCTACTTGCTAATGCAAATGAAACTTGGTTAAGAGAAGAGAATAATGTGATCAAAACAGAAATAGGTTTTTTTAACAACTCACACAAAATTTGAATTTTATCCTGGAAACTTCCAATGTGGAGGAATAATCGGTATTATGGCAGTGGCATAATGGCGTTGCTGCCTCCTCTATTATCTTGGGAATATAATTACAATAAGTAGGCATTTGTGATAGGGGGACTTTAATTGTGCTCCACTATCTGCAAATCATGTTTGCTCAAGTGTATGTTGAAAGAATAGATTAAGAAGCATAACTAGGAGGTGTTTGTGAGAAGCAACAAGCTGGATATCCATTGTTCATAATCTCTTTGAGAGTGACTTATTTTAAAGATCAAATTGGTATTAGAGCCAGGTTGGAGAGACTATAAATGTTGCATTTTCAGTCATTTGGTGAGTTGAAAGGGTTATGCCCACAACTTGGTCTAGTGGAAAATGGCGGTTTGAGAGCTTTTGAGTTTGAGATAGGTACCAATGAGTGGAATAGAGCACGGAGAAGGATGACACATGAAAGAGAAAGATATAAATAAGGGAGAAGAGAGCTTTTGCAACTTGGAAGAGGATGTTGTGATGATTTTTAGGCATATGGACAAGATTGATGTGTTTGAAAGTGTGCTGCGGGGAATCACTCAAATTTAGTATAGAGAAGAGGCCTGATGATGAGGAGCAACCAAAGGGCACTTATGAGCATGGGAAGAACTCTAACAGCAGCAGCAATGTGTTTCAAGGCAGAAGCAAAGATAGAAATCAACCCTTTGATGGTGAGGTAAATACAGGGAAGTCAAATTGATGGATAGCTTAAGTGGAAGTCTACTTTAGCTTGCACAAATTGACCCTACAACAACATATCTCCTTTGCTTGTTTGAAGCTGACTGGGCATGCACTCACACAGTATGAAGGTCATGCTACTTCGTTTGCAAATGAGCAGAGTGCCAACTTTTGCTAAATGGGGAGATTTCAAGGATCTATTGGAGAAGCAATTCTACCCAGTATACTATGAAGAGGAGAGTACAATCCAGTGACACTTCTTTCACCAAAAACAAGGGCAAAGCAAGTTTTGAAAAAAGGTGGTGCAGCTTGGCAGGGATGCAGTGGATAGGGACGTGCTAATGAAATACATTGGAGGATTGTTTGGATATCTTAGGAGGGCTGTTTTCATGGCCAAGCACCAAAATATTGATGAGGCTTGTGTACAAGCCCACTTCATAAAGATGGATAAGAAAAAGTTCAAATCTTTTTATCAAAAAACAGCAAGGTGGAGACTTGAGTAATGGGAAAAACAAGTTGGAAGCCAAGAAAAGTGCAAACAACACCACAAAGATGAATGAAAGGCAAAAGAAATGATATTGCAAACATTGTGATGAGGAAGGTCATAAGTTATAACAAAGAGGCTTGTTAGAAAACACAACCAGAGCTGCACCTATTTAAGAAGTATAAAAAGAAAGTCAAGGAAATAGAGTGCACTTCGTATGTGGATGAGTAGTTTTCATGTGCTACTATACAAAATGGAGCATATGCAAGAAATGATGAAGCTCAAGATGAGGATGAGGTTACCAGAGTCTTTCATGTCAAAGTGCGGCACAAGAGAAGCAATACTTGTTCTCAAGTGAATTTGATTTCCCAAAGCCTAGTTGAAGAGCTTGGTTTGCAGACAAGGAAACATCCCAAACTGTATTTGTTTTGATGGCTGGATCAAGGTGTTGAAATCTTACTCAAAACACAACCTACTATCAAGTTTGGGTTGTCTATAGACTTCCAAGATGAGGTGCTTGTAGATGTCATACCTTTTGATGTTTGTGGATAGTATTTGGAAGCTCCTACCTCTGAGAGGGATGCAATCTTGTATAGAAGGTTTAGCAAATATCATTTGGTCAAAAAGGTTTTATCAATGCAACCCAAGCAAGACGTCTTATCAATGCAAGTGGCATGTTGGCATTGTTGATGTTTAGGGTCAAGCAAGTGAAGCAAGGGGTAGAGGTTAAGACTTTACATGGACTACATATCAGTAAGGAAAAGCAAAGTATAGGCCATCTAATATGGCAATTTAGTGAGCTCTTTGAGAAGACTAAGTGGCTGCCGCCACATAGGCCTAATGTTGCAAATTGTTTTCATTGATGTCAAGAGGGCAAATTGTTGTCATTGATGTCAAAGCTTTGCATTATAAGAGATTCTTGCTTGTTCTGGTCTATTCATGTCTGCCCATGGCCTAGGAGTGTTTCTACATTCATTAATGGCGGTTTGGTCCTCTTTGGATTACATTAGGGTTAGGGTTTCATGCTCTGCTAGGGTTTTTGCCTTAATTCTCCAAAACCCTAAGTGTTTTGTCAGGGTGTACACTTTATCTTCTAATTTGTCATTGACTTGCCACAGGTGGTTTTTGGTCACTTAAGGTACATCTTATGCCCCTAGGCTTCATTGGTTTACTGGCCCCATGTACTGCTTGCCTTGGTTTCGAAATATTTTCCTAAGTCTAAAGTTAATACTTTAGCAGAGAAGTGAATGACGTTAGTGGGAAAGGTGTCGCACTTCTGCTCACCCATGGTAGATATGGCGGGCCCTGTTTCTGGTTGTGTGAGCACGAAATAACAAGAGGCGATCTTCCGTGAGCTCGTGCAAAGAGAGAGAAAGGAGGAGAAAAGTCCTGCAGTAGCATGAATTGGTGACGTGTGTAAAAGGTGGGCCTTGGAGGAAAGTGTGTTGTGCTGATATGACACGTGTCGCATGTTCGCTTACCTACAAGGGTTATGGCAGGTCCCATTTCCATTTGTGTGGCGTTGTGGAAGAATGATGCGTGGTAGTTTTTCACGTGCCCACAAGTAGAAAGGAAAGAAAAGAAAAAGTCGTGCGGTGTAGCGGAAAATTGACACGTGTCTAGGATGACTTTTCAACAATAGATCAGATAGCTACCGTGCATCTACGGAGAAGAGAGAAAGTTGTGCGGGACTGTAGAAGGTTGACGCATGGCAATTTTTTGCAAGCTCGGAAGTAAAAAGAAAAAGAAAAATTTGTGCGGGGTTATGGAACTCATGTCGGGGATATTTTTTTCAACAATGACTGTGCATTCGCAGAAAGGAGAGATAAGGTCGTGCGGAAGCTCAAAATATTGACGCGTGGTGGTGTTTCGCTTGTCCGCGAAAAGAAAGAGGAAGAAGTGAGAAGGTTGTGCGGGAGCTCGAAATGTTGACACATCATAGTGTTCCGCTTGTCCACAAGAAGAAAGAGGAAGAAGTAAGGTGGTCATGAGGGAGCTCGAAATGTTGACATGTGGCAATGTTCTGCTTGTTTGCGAGCAGAAAGGGAAAGAAGAGAGAAAGTACTACGTGGGCACGGAAACCTGACACGTGCCCAAGACTTTTCAATGGTAGCTTTGCGGAGTTGCGGAAGATTGATGCATGCCTATGGTGACCTATGCCGAAAGACTTTTCAAAGGGGTATTTGCACTCCCATTGGTCGCAGAATATTCATTTGCCAGAGGTATCTCTATTTGAATTTGCATTGTTTGATTTACTTGCAAAGATTGAAGATCAACAACTCAAATTCAAACGTGCTCAACTGCTAGTTCCTAGTTCAAAATTTGCTTTGCATAGGCCAACAAGGTAGCGATTGGTAATTATTTTTACAGGTTGACTTATACTACACCAAATGTGCTAATTTTTGGTCCATGCCGACATTGTAATGTGTCCTAGAAACCCATCGATATTTAAGCAAATAGTTTTGAGTTGTTGAAGATATGATGTACAATACGGTTATGTGTCTGTGTATAGTTCCGTGACCTGTTTGAGCACTTCAAGTTGAATCTTTCAGGGCTAAGGATGTTTATGTAATGCACAGCAGGATATGTATGTGAGGCTGTCAAATTGACAAAGCAAAATTGCAATATCTCTCAATAAGCTTCATGAAAGCAACTCATCTGTAAGTTTATTTGTAATCATCTGTGGTGTGTTTTGTGCTTGATGCCATAGTTCATATGAGGTTGGTGCCTCTTGTTCATTGAGTTGGTGCTTATCAATGTGTCTTGGGGATTGGTGTCTCCAGTAGGTTGGTGCCTGCAAATCTATTGTAATATTTGAATTTCATTGTGAGGCTGGATTTGGATAGTAGATTCAAGCACCTCTTCTCACCGTGGTTTTTCCCTTAGGGGTTTCCATGTATATCTGGTGTGACTTTGTGTGAATGCTTTCATTGTTGTCTCTAATGTTCTCAATGATGCTTGGATGTTAATTAATGCATTGATTGAAGTGAAAAGTTTAATGATATATTGATTCATGCTGCCCCACTCCCCCCCTCTTCTCGGTATATTTACATTCAACACCTAATGAGCATGAAATTGAATTGCTACCTGATTGTCTATTTCTCAACGTATATTTCAACTGTTAATTAAGATTATTTTGGAGGCTAATGAAGTGAAGGAGTAGCTGAAATAACTATTAGGAGTGTGGAGTGATCAGTCCTGGCACCTCTGTGTGTGGTTCTCTTATACTAGTGGCTCCAAAAATGGACTTTTTGTGGTGCATGTGCATTGACTATAGAATGTTAAACAACATTACAGCAAAGAACTAGTATCCACACCTCACATAGATGATTTAATGTAACGACACCTCATCTAGTCCTCTTTTTTTTTTTTTTGAAAAAGTCAATAATGAGGCCATTTAATGCAATTACCCAAGCATGTAGCTTAAAATTCAACCCACTTATAGTCGTACAGACTAACTTTTAATTTTTTCTAGTTAACATTCATTCACTTGAATTAACAACTGATTCCAATCTATTTCCTAGGTTCAGGTTTGTCGTAACAGTCAATTAACTTCACGTTCTACAATGAGGACAATCATTCCTTCCCCCCATTGGATGCCCCACCTCCCCCACTGGTAGTTAATCTCATTTACTCAATCAAGCACTGGATTTTTGTAAGTTTTTAGAACTTTCTGTAAGTTAATACAGTTCAAGATTGTATCATGTTTCACTAGAAGTTATAGTTCATGTTATTGACCACTGTTCATTCGAGGATCACTTTAATGATTATTTTATCCCATTATTAACGGTAAATTTCTTAAATTCATGGCCGTAGAATTCACATAATAAGATTTCCACTTAACATGTCTCACATTATGCACATAGTTTCTTGTATTTTAACTCTGTTAATCAACTTGTTCATAAACAACAGTCAACCTACATCTTTACTTCCTTTCATGTTGGTGAGATTGCCGTAACAATACAAATGGGTCTTTCATGTTAATTACAACCTAACAGTGTAATCATATATTCAGTGTTATTTTCATCAACTTATCATTACCATACATGTATGATTCAATGCCAAGTTCCACTTTCACTTTAAGCAACCTTTCTAAGTATGTGCTAAGCATAAGACTATAAGAGTGTACAGTACCAATTACAGTACCAATTCAAACAATTCAATTACAAATCCTTTAAGGCAAGGTAAGTAGGATTAATAGGCATCATTAATTCATTTACCACAGTCTAGTACAGATTTGTTTTACGTAGTCATCAGGAGTAGGCACATAATGATGTCACCACCTTAGCTGATCTTACAGATATGCTTCATATATTACATTTTCTCAACTGATATAGTAATGATACATCAACAATGTTATGACAATAATGAAGTAGATCTCAGAGTTCAGATCTCATCTTTAAAACAGCAAAAACTAAGCATGAAGTACATATTTCAAAAGTGCAATAGCCACCAAGAGTTCCCTAAGGATGAATTCCAAGCTTCAACAGCTTTTAGTTCCAATCACATTCTTTGGTGGATGATCGGGCAATAGAATCCCATCCATATGACCACCACCCAGCCCCTTATCAAGGAGTAGCAAGGGTCCAAATGCCACAAGGCTATGTTACTGGTTTTGGTGTGGATCCTAGTTTGGGTTCATGAATCCGGATTTTTTTTTTGGAGCTGGGTTCATTCATAACAAAAAACATGTAAAAATCACACACACACACACACACACACACACACATATATATATATATTTACAGACTAAAAAAAGGAATTAAGTTTAAAATACTACATAACATAATATAATCAACAAAACCACCATAAACACTATTGTTATTTAAAATATAAATGATAAATATTATAAAATATTCATTGTTCAAACTGCAAGTTCAATATTAAAATAATAATATCAATTTCAACAATCAATTTTCAGTGTCATAAGGATTTTCGAAATCATCAACACCAACAGCATCATTGACATTACTTGATGTAGGAACATTTGGCGAACCATGAGCAGTGCCACTGCCACTTGCACTAAAAGTGTGTTCACTTTTGGATTTCAAGCTTCATGGGGGTCTGGGGGTGGTGCCCCTAGTGGGGTCAAGGGGCAGCCCCGCCACCAAGCCCAAATGAAGACCTTCAAAACTACATAGATCTTCATGGCACACCATTTTAATAAGATTTTAAAATGCAATGTCAAAGGTGGAATTTTTTTTTAAAAGCAAAAAAAAGGAAGAAAAATGGACTGATTCACCCTAGGTTCGCCTAGGTTCCCTAGATCCTGCCCGGGTTTGTCCTAGACAAACCCAACCCCAATATCCCGAATCTAGACCATATCCATAGGCAGATTGGACTGAATCACAGGTCCAGTCTGAACCGAATGTGGATCTGGCTGGTCTGCAGGCTGATCCGGTAACATAGCCACAAGGCAATAGGGATAGATGAAACAAATGAGACACTCATCCTGCAGCTTGAGTATGGGTTCAAAGGGTAGGAGAGGGCCCTCCTTACCTAGTTACTGGTCAAACTCCATGTTGACCCTATGTAAGGTAAATGGGGGTTTTGATAAGTCAAATGCTAGGTTGAGTGATCTCATCACTCCAAATGAACCAATAATTAATTCCTAATATAGAAGACTGAGATACAAACATAAATCGATTCATGATAAATGATACTGAACTGCACAAGAAGGGGTTATTTGATGTTAAATCACCAGCCATCAAGTTACATCATGAAGATCCAATCACAACCCAACTTTACTATAATATAGGTATTGATACAAGTTTAGATTCCCAAATGGTTCCACAACCCCACTGAAAAGTCAATATAGGCAACTCATACAAGGGTCACAGATTGAGGAATGTGTCACAGTCACCAATTCGAGATTAACATGCCTTCTTGGAATCACAGAATATGTTTTAACCAGTCACATAGTTATTGTAATATCCTGACTGGAATATTTCTAAATTTTTACAAATGTCATAACTACACATACATGCTTTGATACCACTGTAATATCCCGTTCTAGAATATTCTTGAGTATTTGCAATTATAATAAACAATCATGCATGCTCTGATACTACTGTAATATACTGCCCAAAATATTTAACCAAAAATTTGCAATTTTCCACAATTTTACTATGCAGACATTTCGTCAAATAGCTTACTTCCAACAAGACAGTGTTTGTTTTTTTTAACTTGTTTTTTCATAATTCAAAATATTAGCAATAATTTCCCTTGCACTAAACTGCTACATAATAGAGGCCATTCAATAATTATGTGTATTGCTGATATGAAATATTACACATGGAAATTTATACAAAATTTCTGACATAAACAAAGGTCAATATTCATAAGCTTAATGCTGATGTAACTGCAGAAATGTCCCCCTCACCAATCAGCAATTGTTATTGCACCTCAGAACAACTGTGCGGCTCCCTTTATGACATGTATGGCTCCCAAAAGTAATGTATGGCAGCTTAATCCAAGGTGGTGATTCCCTTGTGCAAGCTGCGCTGATCATATAGTTCTCTCAAAGGCTGCAGCAAGTAATTTCTTTAGGCTTTAAAGCCTCTTCTCAAACTTTAACTCTTGTATGAGGGGTTTTAAAGGCATACAGCTCCTCTTCCTTTATCAGCTTAGGAAGAATGGTACGACTAGGCAAATCTCAGCTGAATATAATATTTTAGATTTATTTTTTTACCATATCACACACAGCACAATAAATTTGTGATCTGCCTTACACTTGCACACACAGCACTTAAAAATTTATGCTTGCAGGCAAAACTTCCATAAATTTGTACTTGATATTACGGAACCTGCAACCTTGAACAATAATTCCGTTTGATCCAAATCCTGATTTCTCTGATTAATGCACCTGTGAACTCTGAATGAATACACCCTGGATTGTTTGAGTTGGTTTTTGTCCACGAAACCAATATTGCCTCAGGGTTTTCATCCCAGGCTGAATAGCTGAACAATAGCTCAGACTCCCAAAGAGGGTTTCATCAAAATGAATAACCAAGAATTAATCAAATGAGTTTCCACAATCTTCCTTTTAAAATTTTAAAACCCTCCTGGAAATTTCTGGAATTTTAATTATAAAAATCACTTTTTAGATATTAATTCTTTTTTGCTCATAAAAGTGACTTTATAATATTTTACTTTTTTGACCCCAAGTAAAGTCACTTTATAAAAATAAAATATTCAACTTAAAACATAATTAATTAAATACAGGTTGCCTGGAAATATTAATTTGGACAACTTATTTTAATTAATTAAATTATTTCTTCTCCGAAAACCTGGGCTGAAAATGGGGACATTACAGTTATACACAGGTTACAAAATCCTATAAGGTTTCCCAACTACACTTGTAACATGTTATAGAGAATATCATATTAACCTATTCCTTATCACTGAGCATCTACTATTCAACAGTCCTAAACACAACTTTGTACCATTTTGATCACACAACTCCACTAGGCTTTTAAGCATAGCATCTCTACTTCTGCATCTATACCCACCACTTAACTTGCAAGCCATCAACAAAAAAACCTTCCTTTTGTGTAATTCACAGTCTTATCAAAATAAAAAAGCAAAGAGACAGTGACTTACCAATATAACAAGCAATTTAAATGTTACCAGTGAGATTCAAACAGATAAGAAAGATTCCTTATTTTTCCCACTCCAGCAGGTATATCACCTAGTCCAAGACCAACATTATAGAATATAGACTACCTTAATGCCCAATAACCTCCACCTTTTATGATCAGAAATACATCTATTAAGAACAAGGGAAATGAGGTAACAATACAAAACAAAGAAAGCCTCTTGAAATGCCCTCTTGGATCACAAATGTAAGGATCCATTTTGAATGCAACTAGGGTTGCATTAACATTTTCTTTATGCAGACACATTTTCAGCAGGGAATTTGCTAGGGCTTTGCTTGGAAATTAGGCATTAATGAACTAATAAGAAAAATGCTTTTTCTCATCTCTTCCAAATGCTGAACACCTACCCATGCCAAACTCACCCCTGGTTTCGGCTTCATGTACAGTGGAGTTCCCAAGAATTAAATGCTATTTAGTAATTTACTGCCTCTCAGAATGGACTGCCAGCACAATCAATGCACTAAAATATCAAAAGCAATCCCCAAATATTAAGTAAACCACAGTTCTTGCCAAGGAAGAAAGCATGTCATCATGCTCTCAAAAATACTTAGTGAAGACTGTAGTTTAGGCTAAGTATTTACTTAGTTTTAAAATATTTCCAAGCTAAGCTTAGTTTTAATAATTGCAAACTCAAAACCAAGATAATCATCAACATAGAAACCTTCTACATAAGCCTTAATAAGACTAGGTTCTGTTAAGCAAGGTCAAGATCAAACACACTTGGAACTTTCACAACAAATGAACAAGTAAAACAATCAAGAAAATCCTAGACATAGTCTGGTATATCATGTGTTCATCACAGAGCCATGTTGCATTGGTGAAACTAGGATGTTGCCAGACCCCAATAATGCACCACCACACCTCATGGTGGTGTTGTTGAACACATGTACCTGCACAGTGAAATTGATCCAAATCGGCATCCATCCAAGGAAGTCAATACAAGGATATAATCATATATGCTAACCATTGGATAATCATCTCAGTGAATATAATTTACTTGCAACTATTTAATATCAAATTCTGATATAAAGTGTCTTGGGAGGGTCTTGACATTTAATTGATCAATTGTAGCATGCAGAGTACTTTACAAAGTTGGATTTAAAGTATGGGTATTACCAAGCGCTTATCAAAGAGGATTTTTTTTGGAAAATGACATTCAAGACAAGGCCAGGATTTTTTTTTGTGGCTAGCGCTTCCTTTTGGGTTGTGCAATGCACCGTCAACTTTTATGAGGCTCATGAATGAGGTACCATACCCTCTTATTGATGAATGTGGATTGTCTACTTGGATGACATACTAGTTTTCAGCAGAACATATGACAAGCATGTGAAACAGCTAGAAAAGATATTGCAGATTTTAAATGAAAACAAGTTTCTTTTGAATGTTAAGAAATGTGTGTTTGCAAAGCAATCTTTGGCTTGTCTTAGTCACGTAGTTGAGGATAGTGTAATCTATATTGATCCAGCAAAAGTTGAGGTCATGGTGAATTGCCCCAGACTTGGAAGTGTCACCGAAACAAGGAGCTTTGTAAGGGCAGTTCAATATTTCAGAAAGTTTGTCAAATCTTTCTCTTCCATAGCAGATCCTTTACATTCCATAGAAGGTCATGGAAAGGGATACAGGTGGGTGGTACATAGCAAAAAGCCTCCAAGGAGTTGAAGGTGAACACAAGCAATGCACTTGTGTTTGCTCTTCTGAATTTGCAACAACTGTTTCAGGTGGAAATGGATGCTAGTCACTATGCTATTCGAGTTCTCCTAATGCAAGAAGGTAAGCCTGTGTGCTATCATTCACGGTTGTTTCATGGATCTGTCCTTGTATATTGATTGCACTTATGACAAAGAGCTCTATACATTATGTAAGTGGTGAAAAAGTGGAAACACTTCTTGCCAGGGAAAGAGGCAATTGTTCACATGGATCACCAACCATATAATACTTGCAAGCTCAATCCAAGCTTTAACAACCATGGCACTATAAGTGGTTGGGGTTTCTTCGGCAATTCTAATTAGTCATCAAGAATAAGAGGGGTGTGACCGACAAACTTGTGGATTTGTTGTCTAAACCATGTTTGTTCACAACTGTAAGCAGAGTTCTCTACTTGAACCCTTTACAAAGGAATTTAATATGGAGAACTATAAGTAGGACAAGGATTTTGGAGAGTTGTATCAGCAGATTAGAGAAGGTAAGAAAGAGGTTTCTTCTAAGGTTGATTTCTATTTGAAAGATAGGCTGCTCTTCAAGTAAGGAAAATTATGTGTTCCAAAGGAGAAAGTAATGATCTTTTTGAGGGAGGCTTATACCTCAAAATTAACTGGTCACTTTAAGTTCACAAAGACCATCTCCAACTTGCAATAGTATGGGTATTGGCCATATATGCAATCTGATATTATAAAGTTTGTTTGAAGTTGCAAGTTATCTAGTTTATGCAAACCAAGCAATCAGAATTGAAGATTGCATCAGTCACTACCAATGTCTTCTTATCCATGGGAAGTATATCAATAGACTTTGTAGGTGGATTTCTCATGTCAAAGAAAGGGCATATATATCTCTTTGTGGTGGTTGATGGATTTAGCAAGATGTGTTATGATCCCAAGGAAGAAGACACTAATAGGCAAGGTTTTTGCTGATTTGTTCTTCTCAAATGTTTGGGTACATGTTAGTTTCTTGAGACTATCATATTGGATTGGGATTCAAAGTTCCTTGGGGAATTTTGGTACACCTTATGAGAGAAAATGGACACTCGATTGAAAAGGTCCACCACTTTTCATACATAAATAGATTGGAAAACTGTGGTGGTTAATAGGAGTTTGGTGCAACTGCTACATTGTTACAATCAAAAGTATCCAAGGACATAGGATGAAAATCTTGGATATATTCAACACTCCTAAAAATGGGCTATAAACTCTTCAACAAATTTGTCTTTTTTTGAAACATGTTTTAGTTATTTGCCTCCAAGCCTGCTTGATATGGTTGTAGTATAGTCAAAAGAAAGTGAAGAAAATTTTGAATTAGAGGTTGCGAAGGCTGGAATGTTCATTGACCATATCTGACAAATCCATCATTAGGTGTAAGAGAGTTGGGACAAATACAAATGAAGGCATGATCAACATTGCACTAAAAACAAGTTTAAGGTGGATGACAAAGTTTGGTTGTACATGGGAATGATATGCTACAAGGTAAACTATGTAAGTTGAAATGAATTGCCCTTTGTAGTTTTGGAAAAGCTCAGTCAATAATAACACATTTTGACTTGATTTACCACCTTATATGAAAATACACTCAATAGTTAATGTTGAGAACGTCCATTTGCTTGAGACCTTTGTGTTTGGATGAGGATGAAGGAATGTATTTGCCTTCAGTTGATGATCTCACTCAAGTGTTTTGGACGAATTGGAACATGATACAGTTGC
This sequence comes from Sequoia sempervirens, assembly GCA_007258455.2. Classification (NCBI taxonomy): domain Eukaryota; kingdom Viridiplantae; phylum Streptophyta; class Pinopsida; order Cupressales; family Cupressaceae; genus Sequoia; species Sequoia sempervirens. The sequence continues at coordinate 108,001,938 of VDFB02000002.1, read as the reverse complement.
CCAAAAGGAGGACATAATCATGTAGGGGGTTCATGAGACATTTTGGTTGCATTGAAAAGACAACTTCTAACCCAGGCCAAATGGCAACCAAAAGAGGACGTAGGGAAGAAATTCCCTCACCTGATGAATACCTGAGCTTGTGGGGACCAATGGAAAGGTATGATCCCAAAATGGATTTTAGTTGCAATTGAAAATTTGAAAGGTTGGTTATTTGTCCATTTTTAGTCAAGAAGTAGTTTCAGCATTTCAAGAGTACCTTCATAATGAAGATTGCTTTTTGTAAATTTTTATAGCTTAAAGAATTTTTATGCAGGCCAAAATTCAGACTTGGGATGATCTGGAGCATTTTGGGGAAGAAAATTGACTTCTTTTGTGCTACCAGAATGAATGCATGTAGACTGTGACAATTGCAAATTGCCCCATGGCAAATCTGGTGATTTCATCACAGGTAAGATAAGGTTTCGAATGTGAAGGGTTTTGATGCTCCATTTTGACTTCTGTGCATTGGTTTTCATTTTTTGAGGCCAGAGGAATGTGTGGGAGTCTATAATAGTCAATTTTGGACTTGATGCAGGATGTTTTCCTATTAGAGTTTCATATTTCATTGTATAGCAGGGTTTTAAATTGTAGACTTCATTCTAGGTTGTACAAGCTCTTTATCCATGCTTGGAGCTTGGTTGGATGCATAAGAGACATGCTTTAATGTATTTGATTTATCTGACAGTGGGGATGAGGAGATATTAGTTCTCTCTTGCTGGAGTTTTCTCCCAGAAATGTGGTTTCTCCATGTTAACAGTTATGTTTATTCATTGTCATATCTTTCTTTGTTTTTGCTACATGATTCTATGCTTGTGTGATGTTTCTACATTCTGCAAATCATGTATTTTCAAGTGTATGTTGAAAGAACCATAACTAGGAGGTGTTTGTGAGAAGCAACAAGTAGGATATCTATTGTTGATGAGCTGTTTAAAAGTATTTCACTAGTTTACAGATCAGTAACAATGGGTTATTCTTTAGAACTTTTCTTTTCACTGTGGGAGGTATGTTGAAGTTTGGGAATATGCAGAGCAACATAGAGAATGCAATGAAGAGAGTATGGTGCCTTTGAGGTGAAACCATAAGAGATAGTTCATAGTTTTCTAGGTTGGAGAAGCTGGGCCATTTGTTTCTGAACTTTCAACAAGCCTTGCAACAACGATTGCTGACCTTGGACTCCACCAGATACATGTAGTTTTTGAATCTGTGGGGAAATGATTGAAGTAGAATCAAATCCACAAAATCGAGATGATTATCTTCAAAGGTTAATGGAACTGGCAAATCAGAATGTGCTGAAATTATTTGTCAGACAAGCAAAGTATTGAGTTCCTAAAAGACTAGGAAGTTACTAGACCAAGGCTTAACATTCTGCAGAGAAAAATAAGATGACAAGCTCCATTGGGACATTATTCCCGATCCAGACATCATTGATCTTCATGGACATGACAAATGTTTCTAGAAAGTAGGAGGAAACTCTAAGCAAGTATTGAGGAAACTCTTGGTCATGGTAGTTATGGATTTTGTTTTTGTATCATCTGAAGTGGTTCTATGGACAAATAAGAAGAGGAAGAAGAAGAGGAGAAGAGGAAACAGAGGAGGAAGAAGAAGATGAGGATGAGAAGGAAGAGGAGAAGGCCAAACCAAGGATATCTTGCCATGCACTATCAGGTAGCTATTGATACCCCAAAACCTTCAAATTATTTGGAGTTATAAAAAATAGAGGGGACAGTGATGGTTGATGGGGCTACCATTAGTTGCTCAAAAAAATGTCACAATATCAAACTTATGATAGGGGACTACCTTTTGACTAGTCTTATTTTTGCCATTCCTATGGGGAGTTGAGTTATTGTATTTGGAGTCCAATGGCTCCAAACTTTGGGCACCATCAAGATGAATTTCTAGTAGCTCCTGATGTGCTTTCATTCTGAGGGTAATGCATGCAAAGGATCCACAAATGGTAAGCTCTCATCAAATGCAAAAAAAAATGCTCAAAAATGATTCAACAGGTTTCAAGGAAAAAATATTTTCTCTCAGGACTACATCATCACCACCAAGAGTTCTGGTCTAAGGGAAAATCTATCCATGGCACCAAAATGAATGAAGCAACACACCTGCTGAATCATGAAAACTTGCTCTGCTGCTTTTTAAGCTGTTTGCGCCTATGCTCTTCTTGTTTGGATGTGTTTTATGAACTCGGCGAGTCTCTAATTTAAAGAAAACCTAGTCAGCCTTTATTTGCAATTTTTGGTGCAGAGCTATATATAGACGAGCAGTTTTCTATCTTTGGAAAACAAAAGTTGTGTTCCTCTTCATATGGGTGGATGCCTGCACTCTGCTTTGCTTGTTTTCATTTTTTAAAACATACTTGACTTCACCCTAATAGCAGCACACACCATATACCCTGACTGCATCCTCCAAATTGGCAAAATCTGCTTATGTGTTCAGAACTTCAGAGGTCTGTGCCTTATCATGGGGGTGCAAAGTTTTGATTTGGAAGCTTGTTTCTGCTGTTAAAGGGCACATGTCATCATCGCCTTAAGCAGGTTTTGGAAACTCTACTCAGTCCACGCATTAGAAGGGTGCTCTACATATAACAGATGCCTCCAAACTTTGATTTCATTTGGTTTTGTGTTAGGAATGTGCTTAGCTACCTATTTGCAGTTTCTTTTAATTTACAAAAACATATGCATTCCCCTTCATCGGTGTGCAACATCAAGTGTATACTGCAATAATACATTGCAGAAATATGGTTCATAATACATGTACGTGTGTGTCCTAACACAGTAACACAAACTTTGTAATTTTCAAAATATGATAAACCATTCAAGGGCATGCACGTGGCAGAAATCATGAAGATCTAATCTCCAAACCTCAGTCTATGCCCTCTACAGTGCATGACAAGACCTTGACTTCTGATCTTGTGAAATGGTTTGAGCTTCAACTGTGCGCATGCCAATGCATTGTTATGCAGGTTTCTTACTTCAAACACCTCACCTTCTTCATTATGTGCACTTGATTACTAAGATACAAGTCTTTTTTCCACTCAGTGTTATACATTGGATACACAGTGACTGCAAATAGACTTGCAACTTTCACGTTGAAACACAAATATTTGACTACCATTCCATGCCATGACAAAATGAAAATATCTTAAGCTCATTTCCATTGTTCTTGCTAAGCGACAGATAAAGACAACTAAAACAGCAAAGATTGACAAGATAACTGCAATGTGAAGTAATTGCATAACTGCTTAGGTTGACTTTGTAAAAACTATATTGTAATTGAAATTTTGTCATCTATCAGCATCTAGTTATTAGTTATGCAATGTGAAGTAATGATTTGAGTTTGAAAGATGTGCAATGCAATGTAATCAACAATATGAATATAAACTACAAAAATCTATTTTCTACAATTCATTAGTTAAACTCTTTATTTTATTTGCTCTCTATATCTCTATGCTATGGAAATGCCTTTCAATTTCAAAAAAAAAGTTTTTATCTCTTGTTCTACAATTTTTTACGTTTTTTTTAAATCCGATTGTTTCCCGATTTTTTCAAAAAATCTTATACTTTTGGTTTGCCGATTTTTTCCCCAAAAGATTTTTTACTGCTATGAAATTTCAAATACTCCATCCCCACATTTTGAGACTGTTGTACCATTGGAAATGAGGTGTGGGATTGTTTAAAGTTATCGTTGGTCCTTTTGGAGGAGTCCTTAGGCCTTTAGGACTCTTAAAACTCATCGCCTAGCTTTTGTCTAAATAAAGAAGACACAACTTAGAAGCACAACTCCCTTTTTTGGAGTCATAGGTTACTAAAAGGGTGACATGTTCATATATGTGAGATCGTGCAAGCTCATTTCCCCTAGCTGCCATTCTAAGGGAAGTTTGCATAAATCAAAGGATATATTGCAGCAATGTTTTGGTGCTAGCTTTTGAAGATTTTATTTGAATATAAAAATGTGACATGGGAGTCAGCTAAGGCCAATGGCCAACCAATAACAAAAGTCTCCCAGGCTTATAGGAGATGAGCAATATAAAGGAGGATAATATAGCTCGAGGAGACAATAAACACCATCCAAAGGGGGTTTGCAGCTAATTCTGGAAGCATCGAAATTATCTGGAAATCCAGCATGGAAAATTGGATGATATGACCAATATAATCTGCTGTTCACATCAGATCTAAAGGTCAGAATATTGCATTTATTCCCAGCCACATATATACAAATTGAATTGTCAAACATTGTAGTTGATTAATTATATTTTTATCATAAATTGGTTTATCTCGGGAGTAGACATTGTATCACCATATGATAAGTGTAAATATAAACTCCATAATTGTGTTGTTATCTCAAACTCCCAATATGTCAAACAACTATCAAAAAACAAAAAAAAAAATAGATGGGCACATTATAGAAACAAAAAAGACAACAAAAACTATAGAGTGGCAAGGCAAAGCTTTGAAACATGACCTTTGACTTGATGGAAAGACCATATTTAGCTTGAAATTGAACGCAATATGAAAAACTTCATATGGGTACAATAAACCTTAGGATTTCTAGTTGAAATTACTTAAGAAGTGAAGTTATGTGTTGAAGCCTAAATAGGTTATGCTTGTCTTATAGGAGATGCACAAGAGTAAGGTGCAAAGATTGGAATCTTGAGTAGTATGATGCAGTTTGTTTGAAGTTGTGTAGTAGTCCAATAGATCAATTAGGTGTCATGCAAGGTTAAAAGTCACCACCTAAATCTTGTAAGGAATCATGCTCTAGGATCCATAAATGGTTAAGTTTGTAGGAGTTGGATTCTTCAAAGTATGTTGCATAATTAGTAAATTTGGGTGCGAGAAGGCTAGAACCCAACAAGATACATAATGTGGTTGTGCATAAAGTTGGGTTGCAAGATTGCTTGATGTCACACTCTTGCTTGCTTGCTTAATTGCTTAGTATTTATTTCATAGGGGTGTGGGTAAGCATATATGTGGGTGCATGACAAGTGTTACATATATGGTCATTGAAGAATATTCTTGCCTTAATTTTTCTTTGGGTTAGTTTTCCTTAGTCTCTTAGGAAGTTGCTACATAGGCAAGTGGGTCCAACAGGTGTTGATTAGTCAAGCTATTTTGGAAGATCTATGGATTGCAAGCTGAAGGTTTAGTATAACTTGAGATCCTTCACAATTGTTAAGCAAACCATGATAATCAAGCAAATCCTAACTACTAAGTGTTTTGACAAATCTAAAGATGGAGTTGCGAAAGATTAGATTACCAATATATGTGTTGTAGTTGTTAAGATGCAACAACTTGTAATGCGAGAATAAATGCATGCAAAAGCCAATTGGTGGAGTTAATCCACATGTTGAGCGGGTACACTAGAATTCAAGCTTTTTAGAATATCTTAAGATCACCATCAATGTGCGAAGCCATTTTTGAGATGTTCCAAAACTCTTGATGTAGCTTGTCAAGTGTGTGAGACTTTGCCACGAGACCCACTCAAAATGGTTAGAAGTATGATGATTAGCAAGGTGTAGTAATATCGAGTAGAGTGGTTGAAGTTGGGCCTAATTAGGCAAAGTGCAACACGATCAAGTAGAGTGGTGGAAGTTGGGCCATGTGTTAGTGCATCTCATTGATCAATTAGCAACATTGAGACAGATTGGGAGATTATTTGCTATGTGAAAGTCTCACCTTGAGATATTTCAATATTGTTGGATTGAGTAGAATGATAACTGTTGGGGTGGCAACATGTGTTCGGGATTAGGAGACACTATCTATAGCATCGAAGGTTCATGCTGTTAATGCATTACCATCAATCACACCACATGAATAGCGCTGATTGAAGCTGGCAAGTAGTCTAGCGATTAATTAGTTGTGGGAGCACCACACCTAAGCACAAACATTAACATTAAAAGCAAACTTTTGTTCAAATTTTTGGTTAATTGTTAAGGATAATATAGTGGGTGCCGCAAACAAGTAAGATGCATATGTTGGACCAAGTCTCTTATGGTATAATGGCACAATCTTTAAACATTGATGTATCTCAAAATATGTCTTCTAGTAGTTCATTGGTTATTTGCTTTCGAAATGGCTGTCCAGTGTGTTTATTTACATGAAGTTTTCATTATCTTTGATATTGGTCAGGTTTGGCCTAAATTGCCCTCTAATTTAGATACCCCATTAGAGTACAATGCATCTGAAAATATGTCTTCTCATAGTTTATTGGCTAAGATTTGTTTCTTGCTTTCAAAATGGCTGCCAAGTGCGTCTCTTTACAAGTTTACATCAGATGGGTTTATCTCTAATATTTATTAGGTCTGGTCAAAATTGCCTCTTGCCTTTGATACCCCATTTTGTTTTCTCATACATATTAAAGTATTTTTGTGCTCTCTTTTCTGAAATTCTGTAGCATCTTTCTCAACTGGTATTTGCCTTGTACTTCATGTTTTATGCTTTTGTTTGTCCAACAACATTGTAGTTCAGTTCTCTATTCTTGTTGGTGCTTGGAACTTAATACAGCTTTTTCATTTTATGTTTCACTTGGGTATATGCATAGACCTGTTGGAAATATTGTCATTGATGTCAAGGGTATATAAACATTTGATAATGTCATTGATTTCAAAAGTATATAGATGATTGTTGGAAATTGTCATTGATGTCAAAGGAAATTAATGTCATGATGAATAGCATTGAGTATGACAGAAGATAGCATATTTGAAGGTGAGGACGAGCTTTCTTCCATGACTACCAAAGAGATTATTAGAGTCTCATAACATGATTCTAGAGACAACCAAAATGTTAGAGAGGTTATGAAAAGTGTTGATTATTATATTTGTTTTATTAAACGAGGATGTGGTTGATGTTGAAACATATATGACACAGCTATGTGGAGACATATTTGGCACAAGCCATTAACATAATGTGGTAGAGATGTAGTCAAGTTTTTTATTCACATGGATGCTTATATACATTACCATATGAGAACTATACGAGGGTGGAGAGTACGGTCTCCATAGCAAGAGAGAACTTTGGAGGGTTTGGTCTACCCTGAGTCACATTCGTAGTGCAGCAAGAATGTCCACACCATATGAAAGAAAGAAAATTCTGGAAAATATACTTCATGTGGCTCCATACAGGATGCATTTCATGCAACAACTCAAGGATGTCATAGAAGAACAAAAAAGGAATATTATGTTGCAAGATAACTCAAGAACTATATCATCTGAAGTTAAAATGATAATCAGTAAATCTGTAACGACCCGACATCTACGATAAATTTTTTTTTCTATCTTTTACAACTTTAAACCAAAGTAAACGAGTAAACAACAGCATAACAAAAAAATTTCTTTTCTTTTTGAAATAAAGTACAACATCTAAATATGATTTCAAACTTTTCCAATTTTAAATAACTTTAACTTTTCATTTGAATAACAGAGTATAAGAGTATAAGAATACATACACAGCTTTAAAAAGCTTTTGCACAAATAGAAGTAAGACGGTCCAGGTTCTTCCTTGCAAATCTTGGTTCTTCGGTTGTCAGGTTGTGGAGGAGAAATATCACTCGGGTGCTTTTCCGCCAACCACGGACTAATAATGCGGTCCCCCGCACATTCATTTTTCAATGAATGGCCCTCCCTTCGTCGAAGAGATTGGTTGAGTGACCGATTTCGTTAACCAACTGAGCATAGTGTCGTGTCCTACATTACTAGATTCTTGTGCCTTACAATCTCAACCTAGTATATGTGTTTTGGATCACTGTGAACTGACAATGTAATCATCTTTCTAAACAAAGAGGATGTAGGTATATTACATTACTATGGCCATAGTGTTTGATTCAGTAAACGACTGACAAGTCATCTATCACTACACTACTCAGGGCCGATTTGCCTTCGGGCTACCTTACTCTACGCGTAGGTCGTGTCCTTCAGTGGGCTTAGTTTACCCCAGACTACCTACCACAAACAGTTTACTAGAAATGAGTTTTTAAGCAAGTGTTCGCTATCCTATCTCCTGTTTCCGGAATTCTTTATCCTAGGAGAGAGCTTCCTAATGTTAACCCAATAACACAAGCTAGGATTACACTTTATTTTAAACATCATTACGTTCCTAGAAATTATTACGTATTCTACGTATTCTCCATATACGGAGATCATACAAGTTTAAATCTTCAAACGTTTGCATAATCATTTATTGATACAAATCAACTATCATACACAAAAGACAGTCTTGATGTGTAGTGCATATTATTTCCTATCAATGCATATAACCAAACATAATTCTTTCCTTTTTCCAAGATGTCCATTTCTACTAATTCATTCTAAACCCCTTGAACTCCTTTTATTCAAATTCCAAATGCCATTTTAATCTTTCAAACTAAACTGAATATAATGAACTGTAGTAAGCTAATTCCCTTAACCACATTGTCCTTCCCTATCTTTTTCCATGCATAAGAAGAAATTCTTTTATTCATCAAGCAATTTAAGATTAACAAAAATGAATGATCACTGCCATAGCTCATTATATTCATTTTAACACAGTCAGCAACTAACACAGTCAGCAATTAACACAGTCAGGAAATAATTTTTAAATATTAAAACTTAAAACCAGAACCATGCCTGTTTTATGCTTCTTTTCCAGTAATGCTCCTTCTGAAAACTTCTAAAGTTGTTTCCAGCTAACAGTACACTCCCTCAAAAGATTCTTCAAATAAAGAATTTTATTGTTGTCTCCCAGAAATTTATACTGAGAAAACTCAACACACACTGAAATTCTTGAAACAGATAACTTGCACAAAATCTCAATATTTGCAGAGAAAAACGTCAAAAAAGAGAAATAATCTGAAGTGTTTCGAATGAGAGCTTGTGAGGTATTTATAGGTCGCGTTTAAAAACAACTTCCCCATTTCTGGGCATGCTTATTGCCAAATTTCATTATTCACTCAGTCAAAGTGATACCTGCCAGGCATCAAATCCTTTAGTCATGTATTTTTATGATGAATCGACTTCCATACAGCCAGCAAACCGAAGAATTTTTCAACCTGAAACCGAAACGGAATTCACAGTCACGTTTTTCTGCCAGGCGTCAGAATTCTTCATGATATTTTGCTGCGTTTTAGGTTAACTCTTAAAATCGACCCAGCTCAGCTTTTAATCGCTATTTTCTGGTTTTTAAACCCTTGACATTGTCTACTCCCATTCCCAGCTGTGCAGGAGCTCCGCCATTTTCACGGGTAAGTCTTTCTTTTCAATTTTTTTACATTTCTTAAGTTCGACTTTTCCAGTTTTTGCCTTATAATGTATTTTGAAAAATACGGCTATCTAAAATACTTTATGTTTTCACAACAATAAAATGTGAATTTCTATCCTTTCCATACAATGCGAATTTCATAATTTTCTATTTATATATTTTATTTAATATTGTGTTAATTTAAACATTAATATTTATTTGTATATAAATGTATTTATATATAAATAAATATTAATTTTAACATTAACACATTAAATCAATAAAATATATAAATTTATTATTATTTATACATTTCTTATCTGTTAATATTTATATAAATAAATATATATATTAATAATCTCCTTTTTAATATATATATTTATCATATATAAATATACAATTAAATCCTTCTGATAATAATACTTGAATATCATTTATCAAGATACCAGGCTGAATATGTACGTGTAAACATGTTTACATGTACTCTATGTATATACATATGTATGCGTATATACATGTCGATACATATGTACGAGCATATCCATCTGCTTACGTACATACGTGTCGATATGTTTATACATTTACATATGTGTATACAGTGTATACATGTGTACACGTACCTATTCAACCTGCATCATATTCATTTCATTTACGTTCATTCACAGGGATTCACAGTAAAGTCAGATTAACAATCAATCATATCATATAAAGCATAGGGAAGTAAATCTTACTCCTAAGCCTATGGATGTCTAACTTATCTGACCTGTTTCTCAATGTACTGTTCATAATGTGTGTGTATGCTCAACTGATTAACTTTACCGGTCAAACGACCAATACCCCTCTCCCAAGTGATATTCCCCCTCTGTCTTGAGGACTGATTCCCATCCTGCATTCACAATTATAAACTCACGGCAGTTAATTGCTCACAAGATTATCAATACGTATAAATTTCATAAGATATAAAAATACTACACATAATCACATTATGTACGCTTTTCACTATGATTAACATAAAGTAAATAACACAAGAATGAGACAATCAAAAGCACATATTGAAAACAAGGTGATTCACATCTTTATTTATTCATAGAATTGTCTTTACAAACACATAATCCTTATTCAATTCTAACAGCCTAATAGCTATACAATTCGGGATGTAACATACTTCCCCCCTTAGGAATCATCGTCCTCGATGACTTAAGGTATTATTTCATATATAATAAAAAGCAAATACAAAGTTTTATTTATTATTCTTAAAAGCTTTGAAATTTTTTGGAAACTTCCGTAGAATTTCCTCATAGTCTTCCCATATAGTTTGTGCTCTCTTAATCTTTGTAAAACCATTTCCAGATGTTTACTATGTTCTTCTTCATTTCTAGAATAAATTAAAATATCATCTAGAAAAATCAGAACAAACTTATCCAGATAGTCTCTAAATACACTGTTCATGAGGTTCATGAATGCTGCTGGTGCATTTGTCAATCCAAAAGGTAATACAGTAAATTCATAATGTCCATACCGTGTTCTAAAAGCTGTTTTGAAAATATCCTCATCCTTAATTCTCAGCTGATGGTATCCAGATCTTAAATCTATTTTTGAAAACACTGCTGCTCCTTTCATTTGATCAAAAAGATCATCAATGCGGGGTAGAGGATACTTATTCTTAATCGTAACCTTATTAAGCATACGATAGTCTATACACAGTCTTAAAGTTCCATCCTTCTTTTTGACAAATATTACAGGTGCTCCCCATGGTGAAACACTTGGTCTTATCAATCCTTTTGACAATAACTCATCTAATTGTGCTTTCAATTCCATGAGTTCTGTAGCAGTCATTCTGTATGGTACCTTAGAAATGGGTTCAGTTCCAGGAATTAGATCAATGGAAAAGTCAAATACTCTCTTAGGTGGTAAACCCGGTAGTTCCTCAGGAAAAACATCAGAAAATTTCTTTAAAATGGGATATTTTTCCATATCCGTCTTTCCACTTTCCTCAATTTCTCCATCTTCTAATTCTTGCTGACTTTGAAAATCAAAATTTTCATTTTCATACTCAAGATCTTCTATTTTTACTGCAAAGAGTTTGCACCCTTTCTTCTTAGCTTTAAGAAGTTGCATTGCTGATATCTTGCTGACTTTTACTTCTCTTGGTATTCCTTGAATTTTGACTGGATTTCCATAGTCGTCTAGACATTCAACTGTTTTGGTATTGCAATCTACTATGGCTCTGTGTTTCCATAACCAGTTCATTCCTAAAATAACATCATAGGATCCTAGTGGGGCAACATAAAGATTGACTTCGGTTGAAAAACTAGGTAGTTCAAGTTTAGCTTCAAACAAACATTGCTCTACCATTGCTCTTGTGTTGTTTGCATATTCAACACTCCATGACTTAGCCATGTGTCCTGCCTTTCTAGTTAATTGATTTGCTATCTTAGGAGAAATAAAGTTTTCAGTAGCACCAGTATCAATCAAAATAGAAATAGGCAAACCAAATAAAGTACCTGGTGTCTCAATTGGCGTTATTTGATATTCAGCTTGGCGATCATCAACAGCGGCGTGAATCCTCTGTTGAAACATTGCTTGCTGACTTGGTAATGCATTGCCTTGAGATTGAGTTCCTGAAGTCTTATTGGGACATTCATTTGCATAGTGATCTCCTTTGCAAATAAAACACCCCGACCTTGGACCTCTTTTCACAGCAGCTTCTTCTGTTTTGTTTGAACTTGCAGTGGTTTTATTAACGTTGCCAGTGTTAGTATTGCTTCTCTTGCGATCACCTTTGAAATCTTTTCCACCATAGCGAAATCTTTTCCCCTTTGATTTAGCAACACCTTGTAAAGATTCTTCCTTTTTAAAATTTGTTTTATTGAAAACTTCAGCCTCCTTTTTGTGTTCTTTTCTTTCTTGCCTTGCAAAGTCTGACTTCAGTTTCTGTTCTTGTTTAAGAGCTTTTTCATAAACCAATTCCATAGTTGTTGGTCCATGCATATCAACCTCTCCACCAATCTTTCCATTAAGCCCTAAGATGAATTTTCTGATACGAAAACGTTCATCCTTATGGTATATAGGAACATAGCGAAGAAGCCTAGTAAATTTCTCCCAGTACTCTTGTACTGACATGTTTCCTTGCTTCAATTCTTCAAAATTAGTCAACTTTTGATCATAAAAGAGTTGGGGTAGCCATCTCTTTCGGAATATTTCAACAAATTCATTCCATGTCAATTTCCATGAACTTATATTCAATTCCATTTTCTTGTTCATCCACCAGTTAGAAGCTTCACCTGCTAACTGATATGCACCCCAAGCTGCCTTAGTAACTTCGTCATAATTTCTTATTTCAAAGTATTTTTCCATTTGTACTAACCATATTTCTGCTTCATCTCCTCCAGCACTTCCGTCAAACTTAGGAGGATATATCTTTTTCATATCTTTAGATAATTCTGTGGATACTTGTTTCTTCTTTTTCTCAATTGACAAAGTTGGAGATTTCTCTTTTCCATGATTAATGTCTTCTCCATGCGAAGAGCTTTCCTCTTCATGATTGACGATTGGTATCTCAACTTCTTTTGTCTTTTCAAGATTGGTCAATCTTGCCAGAATTTGATCCAGCTTGGCTTCCATTCCTGTTGATTCTTGTTCACCTTCACGACTAGTTCCAGGATTGCTTCGAGATCTTTCGTAAGTTCTCACCATTATTAAGAGATTTGTCTAACCTGAATATTTATTTCATGTTAATCTTACTATCATTTTACTTTTAAGTAAATTATATTCTTATAAAGAAAACACATGCACATAAACAACAAAGTTTATAATAGACATAATTGATGAAAAACATCGTTTTATTCATATAATAGGAATTAATATTCCGATGATTACATAGAAGGACTTTTCAAAAAGTCAAGGGGAGAGTAAGATTCACTCTCAGATTCGTAACTTAAGGGGGTGTATCCTACGGATTGAGAGAATTGTTGTTCTCTTTCGTTTTCCTCATCTCTAATTTGTTCATACCTATCCCAAAATGGGTAGTATCCTTCGGATTTATTGTCCGATACATAATTGCGTAAAGCAATGTTGTTATGGTGCTCATCAACAATGTTTGCAGACATTTGTTCGTGAGACCATTTCTCCATAGGTGGTGTCTTAGGTGTATAGCCTTCAGACTCGTTACTCGAAGAAATTTCAATAATCTCAGCTAAAGGTTGAACCCTTGGATCCCTAAAGACAAGTGCAAGATTTGTACTTTCTTCGGATGGCATATCTCTGGAGAGTGGTAACATATCAGATTCCTCAGGTTGCATTACAGGAAGGTAGTTATACATTGTTTCCATCTTCATCTTTCTCTTCTCAAGACTGATTCGAGAAAGTGCATGACTGAAGGTTTCTGTATCGCTCAACCAGATTGCGTTGTCATAATTGGTTCCTTGGATAGTTCTAACGATAGCTTCTTTTTCCTTCTTGGCCTTCAGGTAGCGCTCATTTCCGATAACAGACTTTCGTGCTGTCATTCTGATACGCACCATCCTGACACAAGTATTTTCACAACATGAGATTTATGTTGGAAGGATAAGTGAGCTCATAGGTTCCAGAGTACAAACCTGGTAGCTCTGATACCACATGTAACGACCCGACATCTACGATAAAAAAAATTTCTATCTTTTACAACTTTAAACCAAAGTAAACGAGTAAACAACAGCATAACAAAAATTTTTCTTTTCTTTTTGAAATAAAGTACAACATCTAAATATGATTTCAAACTTTTCCAATTTAAATAACTTTAACTTTTCATTTGAATAACAGAGTATAAGAGTATAAGAATACATACACAGCTTTAAAAGCTTTTGCACAAATAGAAGTAAGACGGTCCAGGTTCTTCCTTGCAAATCTTGGTTCTTCGGTTGTCAGGTTGTGGAGGAGAAATATCACTCGGGTGCTTTTCCGCCAACCACGGACTAATAATGCGGTCCCCCGCACATTCATTTTTCAATGAATGGCCCTCCCTTCGTCGAAGAGATTGGTTGAGTGACCGATTTCGTTAACCAACTGAGCATAGTGTCGTGTCCTACATTACTAGATTCTTGTGCCTTACAATCTCAACCTAGTATATGTGTTTTGGATCACTGTGAACTGACAATGTAATCATCTTTCTAAACAAAGAGGATGTAGGTATATTACATTACTATGGCCATAGTGTTTGATTCAGTAAACGACTGACAAGTCATCTATCACTACACTACTCAGGGCCGATTTGCCTTCGGGCTACCTTACTCTACGCGTAGGTCGTGTCCTTCAGTGGGCTTAGTTTACCCCAGACTACCTACCACAAACAGTTTACTAGAAATGAGTTTTTAAGCAAGTGTTCGCTATCCTATCTCCTGTTTCCGGAATTCTTTATCCTAGGAGAGAGCTTCCTAATGTTAACCCAATAACACAAGCTAGGATTACACTTTATTTTAAACATCATTACGTTCCTAGAAATTATTACGTATTCTACGTATTCTCCATATACGGAGATCATACAAGTTTAAATCTTCAAACGTTTGCATAATCATTTATTGATACAAATCAACTATCATACACAAAAGACAGTCTTGATGTGTAGTGCATATTATTTCCTATCAATGCATATAACCAAACATAATTCTTTCCTTTTTCCAAGATGTCCATTTCTACTAATTCATTCTAAACCCCTTGAACTCCTTTTATTCAAATTCCAAATGCCATTTTAATCTTTCAAACTAAACTGAATATAATGAACTGTAGTAAGCTAATTCCCTTAACCACATTGTCCTTCCCTATCTTTTTCCATGCATAAGAAGAAATTCTTTTATTCATCAAGCAATTTAAGATTAACAAAAATGAATGATCACTGCCATAGCTCATTATATTCATTTTAACACAGTCAGCAACTAACACAGTCAGCAATTAACACAGTCAGGAAATAATTTTTAAATATTAAAACTTAAAACCAGAACCATGCCTGTTTTATGCTTCTTTTCCAGTAATGCTCCTTCTGAAAACTTCTAAAGTTGTTTCCAGCTAACAGTACACTCCCTCAAAAGATTCTTCAAATAAAGAATTTTATTGTTGTCTCCCAGAAATTTATACTGAGAAAACTCAACACACACTGAAATTCTTGAAACAGATAACTTGCACAAAATCTCAATATTTGCAGAGAAAAACGTCAAAAAAGAGAAATAATCTGAAGTGTTTCGAATGAGAGCTTGTGAGGTATTTATAGGTCGCGTTTAAAAACAACTTCCCCATTTCTGGGCATGCTTATTGCCAAATTTCATTATTCACTCAGTCAAAGTGATACCTGCCAGGCATCAAATCCTTTAGTCATGTATTTTTATGATGAATCGACTTCCATACAGCCAGCAAACCGAAGAATTTTTCAACCTGAAACCGAAACGGAATTCACAGTCACGTTTTTCTGCCAGGCGTCAGAATTCTTCATGATATTTTGCTGCGTTTTAGGTTAACTCTTAAAATCGACCCAGCTCAGCTTTTAATCGCTATTTTCTGGTTTTTAAACCCTTGACATTGTCTACTCCCATTCCCAGCTGTGCAGGAGCTCCGCCATTTTCACGGGTAAGTCTTTCTTTTCAATTTTTTTACATTTCTTAAGTTCGACTTTTCCAGTTTTTGCCTTATAATGTATTTTGAAAAATACGGCTATCTAAAATACTTTATGTTTTCACAACAATAAAATGTGAATTTCTATCCTTTCCATACAATGCGAATTTCATAATTTTCTATTTATATATTTTATTTAATATTGTGTTAATTTAAACATTAATATTTATTTGTATATAAATGTATTTATATATAAATAAATATTAATTTTAACATTAACACATTCAATCAATAAAATATATAAATTTATTATTATTTATACATTTCTTATCTGTTAATATTTATATAAATAAATATATATATTAATAATCTCCTTTTTAATATATATATTTATCATATATAAATATACAATTAAATCCTTCTGATAATAATACTTGAATATCATTTATCAAGATACCAGGCTGAATATGTACGTGTAAACATGTTTACATGTACTCTATGTATATACATATGTATGCGTATATACATGTCGATACATATGTACGAGCATATCCATCTGCTTACGTACATACGTGTCGATATGTTTATACATTTACATATGTGTATACAGTGTATACATGTGTACACGTACCTATTCAACCTGCATCATATTCATTTCATTTACGTTCATTCACAGGGATTCACAGTAAAGTCAGATTAACAATCAATCATATCATATAAAGCATAGGGAAGTAAATCTTACTCCTAAGCCTATGGATGTCTAACTTATCTGACCTGTTTCTCAATGTACTGTTCATAATGTGTGTGTATGCTCAACTGATTAACTTTACCGGTCAAACGACCAATACCCCTCTCCCAAGTGATATTCCCCCTCTGTCTTGAGGACTGATTCCCATCCTGCATTCACAATTATAAACTCACGGCAGTTAATTGCTCACAAGATTATCAATACGTATAAATTTCATAAGATATAAAAATACTACACATAATCACATTATGTACGTTTTTCACTATGATTAACATAAAGTAAATAACACAAGAATGAGACAATCAAAAGCACATATTGAAAACAAGGTGATTCACATCTTTATTTATTCATAGAATTGTCTTTACAAACACATAATCCTTATTCAATTCTAACAGCCTAATAGCTATACAATTCGGGATGTAACAAAATCATAATATTTTAAAGGAAGAGTGATTAATATTACTATGGCAGTGAATTAATTAATAAGGGGCAGCAATTTACAATAAACAAAAGCAGCTATTATATTAATATAAAGACAACAATCATATGAATGAAGCAACAACAATTTAAAGGTTTGAATTAGTTTACAAAAGGCAGCATTAATGTTTATAAAAAAGAAAGAAACAGCGATTAAAGTGAAGCAAGGAGTAATTAATATAAACAAGCAACTCATAATGAATAAGACAAAAATAAAAGGCAATTGGGAATAAGTCTAAAAGCATCGATGCATAAAGGCTATTAATAAGAATTATAAAGGCAGCGATAGACATGATTAAGGCAGCGATCCCTTAAATAAATGAAAGGCAGCGATTAGTTTTTTTAAATTTCTTTTAAAAGACAGAAATTAGTTTAACCAAAGGTGATGTCTTTTTAATATACATCTCTCTTCAAAGAGATGCCTCTCTTCATGAAGGCATAAAGATATAAATAATGATTGAAGTATTGCAGAAAAGATGAGAAAAAAAGTAGAATGAAATAAAAGGACATCAAAAAGGAAGTGAGTCAAATATCCATGAAGGAATGGAAAGAATATTTCTGATTTACTACAGCAGAGTTATATATATCTATGCTCCACGGACTTTCAGGGACGGCAGGACTTGTTTCCAGTACAGGGGTACTTTTGGCCCATTTTTTAGGGGACAACTGATAAAAAAATAGGGAAATTTTAAAAAATATAGAGAAATATCAAATGTTCATAGCATAACAATTAACATTGATAAAGCATTCATCATAGACATTGTAGAAGCCTAATACATAGCATTAGACTTGAATTGAGATTTGAAGATTTGAATTTCACATGAGATTCAACAACAAATTGGTTAGGGGACATTTCCTGGCCGTCCCCATGTCCTCATACCGTTTCCTATATGGGAACGGGGGTACAGAGCCATGGGATGTGTCCCCGTGGAGCAGACTTATGAAGAGTCACCTCTCTTGGTGAAGAGGTATATTGAAATAGCATAAAAAGGAGATGAGTGAGAAGTGTGAAAAGTAAAGAGTTTAATAGAATATCCTTCCAAACAGTGAGTAGATTTATGGAATTGTATGAGCAGATTTATGAAGACTCTATGAGCATATTTGTGAAGACTTCATGATGCAGATTTGATAAAGGATAGGCAGTTTGTATAAAGGAGATATACATATTTGGTGAAGGCTATATGCAAACTTGACAAAGAACATGCATATTTAAAAGAAATATATATGCAGATCTAAAAAGAATACATATGGAAGTGATTGTATCGATTTTGTGAAGAGTGTTAAAGAAGATCATTAATAAAAGCAGCTTTGTATGAAGAATCGAAAAATAAGATATATGAAGATATATTTGGAGATCATTCAAGAAGAAGAGTGATATTGAACAAAAGATCTAATTGACCATCATCCATTGAAGAAGCAACATTCAAGGTGGAACTTTGTTTTGGAAGTTGGTGCTTCCTAAAGGAGAGATTGGTGTCTCTTGCTAAGTTGGTGCTTAGCTGTAGGGGTTGGTGTCTACAAATTCAGAAGTGGGAGTTTGGTGTTTCCGGTGGGTTGGTGGTCACAAACTGAATGAGGGGTCGGTGCTCACAAATTGAATTAGGGGTTGGTGCCTCAAGAATTTGTAAAAAGAAGTTTAATATAAACAATATTTTTGACGTGGTTTTCTCCTGCAAGGGTTTCCACATAAACCTTGGTGTGCTTGTGTTCTTAATTGTCAAGATCTTGCATGGTTATCATTGTTATGATTAATTAAGTTTAAATTGGTAAAAGTTGAATTATACTAATTCCCCCCTCCCCTCCCCGCTTCCTCTTCAATAAAATCATGTGCTCATCAAGACCTAAGTAGGATTTCTTTTATTATTTCAATTTGTAATAATTAAAGATTGTTTATAACAATGTCTAAATATTCTTGTAATCTAGTTAGGAGTACTTATCTACTTGGGAGTTGAGTGACTTGTAATTCAGTTTCATATGTTCTGATTAGTTGTTAGACTAGATCGTTTGGTTAGACTATCTAGTCCACTAGCCTATCTAAAGGGCACGAGTTTTGTACTTCACAAGAGAGTTTTGTTAATAGAATTTTCTTAGCTATTTGAGAGTATTGTGAGATGTTTGTTAGTGATTTGGTTTGAGGACATTTTGATCATGTGGCTTGTTTAGAAGTAGTTGAAACTACAACATGCTATTAGAGTTGTAGCTAGCCAACTCTGTTTTTAGTCTCATAGGTGCATCTCATGTCCTTTCTGGTTTGAATTCTTTTTCAAAGCTATGTCAGATTTCTTCAGCGTCATCCTTGAACTGTTTGAGACATCAAGCCAGTTCAGCATTACATGGGAGTATTGCTTCCATGGTGCGATCCATTTGTTATCCTTGAGACCCTGTAGTTTGAGAGTGATGCTTGAGCACCTTTTGCCCTTTGACATGGCATTTTGGATGGCTGGTTGCCCATGTTATCCACCAAGATGGAATGGCTTCTTTAAGGACATTTATATTTTTCAGCATTAATCAACATAATCATGTTGTATATGAGTGCCTATCTAGGTCTTTTTGTGGGGACTTATCTTCTCAATCTTTTTCTTTTAGTTCTCTAAGCTCAACTTAAGGGGGAATGATAGTGTATAATACTAATAAAATAAATAAATGTTTAAGTTTTGCTTGGGTTATGATTTAGGCTAAAGTAAGTATTATTTTAATATTTGAGATAATCAGAAATGTTTGGAATAGCATCCTAAATGTCCTAATCATCTAGTTAGGAATAGTTATATACTTGAGTGATGTTGTAACTCAGTGTTGACTACTCTAATTTAGAGTTGTTAGTAGTTAGATTAGATTGATTGGTTGATTAGACTAAGTGTAATTTAAGAGCCTCTTAGACAATTTAGCTTGCTTTTCTTAGTTAGACTACATGATCCACTTACCTATTTAGGGGGAGTATGTTTTGCAATTTAAAGGGTTCTGCTAATAGAATTTGCTCCTCCACTATTCTGGTGCGATGTCAGGAGTTCATTAGTGAGTTGATTTCAGGACATTTTGATCATGTGGCTTGTTTAGGAATAATTGGAACTTCAACAATTTTCTCATCTCTATTTTATACTCTACTTCAGAAAAGTTAGAAGGCATTTGTTGTATTGACTTGGTAACAATGTTTATGGATTTTGATGGTTTGAGGTAATTTCCTTTTTAGTGCTCTCTCTTGATGTCACTTCTAGTTCTAACACATGATCAGTAATCATTTTACATTGACGTGATGCTGATTTAAATTCATTTTGGCCCATTT
This sequence comes from Sequoia sempervirens, assembly GCA_007258455.2. Lineage (NCBI taxonomy): Eukaryota > Viridiplantae > Streptophyta > Pinopsida > Cupressales > Cupressaceae > Sequoia > Sequoia sempervirens. The sequence goes on along the minus strand of VDFB02000002.1, from coordinate 107,981,600 downwards.
AACTCTCTATGGACATTACCAGGTTGAGTGAATGTTTGTGTAGACAATACATGTATGTCACAAATTCACATAATGTAGCTGTATGAATTGGATTACCTTTAGATAAATAATATATTAAATTATTACGTGAAAGTATTTTCTGTCTCTAAATTAGCTTTATGTTGCTGCAGCTAGACCAGGATTTGAAACGCCGGAGGGAAGTTCTTCAGGGTCCCATATGGAACCTGTTCCTCTCACAGAGGATGGTATGCTTTCACCAAACTTTGTATTAGAAGATCCCGATTCTCACTATATTTATATTTGTAAAAAACATTCCAAAGATGGGATCTTCTTCAACTAATATAATGAAAGTTAACTGTTTATAATAAAGTTGTACGTGTGCTTATTGAACTATGTTTGGGGTGTCACCTTCAGCTAATCTTTAAATCATAGTTGGACAAAAACGTTTTACTGCATAAAAACATTAAACCACTCTTTAATCTTGTTTTCTTTAAAATAAGATTCTTGGTCCTGCGGGTGGTATAGGGGTTCCCATTCTGATTTTAAGTTACTAGTTTACAGTTTATATATCATGTCTTTATCCCTGTTTGTTCCAGGGACTCCCTTTATATTGTGAAGTTCCATGAATGTATTAATATGCCTTATATAATGAAGAGTTGATATTCACTTGAATGATTATGATTTATTCCTATGATAAAAAATCAACAAAGTACTTCCAGGATTTATGCTACAGAATTTCTTGACATTCTATTTGTTACTGAATAAATTAGGTTGAATCTTTGGTTCTTGTGGGTCTGTGAAAGGACTTTAGTTATTCTGCTTCCAGTAAGTAGGAGAACTCATTCATGTATGATGTAACTAGTATCAATCACACCCAACAAGAGACAGAACTCTTCTGGAAGGGCTACATGTGAAATGGCTTGCCATCAGCCAATGTAGCATCTAATTAGCTCACGTTAGAATCAACTGGGATAGAAAGCTAAGATCGATGAAGGTTATGCTTAAGGAAATGACCTAGCATCCTTTTATGCTACTTTTCATGGAGAGGATCAAACTTTAAGTTCTTTCATGATTTATAATATTATGTCTGGCTTTTAATTATGGTTTCAGTCTGTAATTTCATGTGTCATCTTTAGGAAATTGCTAGTAAGCAAGGATTTTTTCTTTTAGAGGCTTGAGATAAGAGCCGTAGTTTGGAGATAGCTTGCTGTATAGAGAGAGTTAATTAGAATTTACAAACGGTCAAGTATTTGATTTTGTCTTATCCTCTCTTTCAATTATTTTTATTTATTACTATTTCTTATGCTGTTATTAGATTCTATATTCTACAACAGTTTACAAAGCAGAACCTGTAGTCATTACAACTTAGTATACTGAAGCCTCATGCTACTACCATTAGTTGGTTGAGGCTTGACACTTTCTGGGATTGACTTCGGATAGATTGGTCATGTTCTAAATGTCAAGTGCCGACTTTTCTTATCTGTATGCTTACTATTTCTCTTTTGCATATGTTCTCACGTTTTGTGCATGTTTGGCATTTTTAAGAAAGTGACAGGTTCAGCATGTGCCAAAAATATTATGAGTGTGCTATGGAAAAGTGAGACTGACTTTGGTATTGTGGTTGAAATGCCATTTGACCCATTACTCTAATTTTGAGTGAAACTTGAGGGGTGAGGCTTACTTACATCAAGTTTTAGGTGACTGTTTTAAAGATCAATTATCAAACTTCGTTTAATTTATTGTATGCTGTTAGATCTGTTATAGGGTTGGTTAATTTATTTCCCTTCTATGTCTAAAATGCCAACATGATGTTGGTTTTCTTTGTATAAATACATTTGTCGTGGGTTGCTACATTTCAACCATAAAAGTTGAAATTTGACAAGTTAGAAAAATAAAATGTTTTGGTTTGCCCTAAAATTTGTAGGGAAAAGGCCTAGTTTTTGTTTTTTTGATTTTTTTTTAAATATTTAAAAAACACATTTATATTAGGGTTTCTTAAATTTCTTTTTATGAAATGAACCCTAACAACATGCAAAAACATATCACTAGCTTCATTGGTAGTTCACAGGTATTTATGTGATATTCATCAGCGGTTCATGAGAGTCTATTGACAGTCTGTTGACCACTTGTAGTCTTGTTTTGTCTTGTGGTGGGTCTTGGAAGGAGGCGTTGACTTTAGCCAAGGAATTTGAAGCAACATAACTCTAATCATGGACCCTAGTGTTGGTGGAGGATAAGCTAGATAAGAAAATAGAGGAGGCTGAAAGGAAGCTAAGATAACAGAAATGCTTCTTACACTAATCTATGAGAGACGTGAATGAAAAATACAATCAAGCAACTGTAGGAAATAAAGGATACACAATAAAAGCATGATATAGTGATACCTTGAGAAAACCCTTTCAGGAAAAAATTCAGCGTCCAAAACTTGAAACATTCCCAATAACACTAACAATTACAATACAACTCTAGATTCAAGATTCATAGGGGATAATACCAACCATCTCTAGCATGCAATAAATAGAAATGGAGCGAACCACAAACCATTTGGGTTTTCCAAAACCACAAGTTAATCCCATGACCCAAGAATTGCACCCAAACCAAGGGCCCAAATTTCAACCCACATATCCCATGATGAGTTAACATGTTTTTTTAGAAGAAGCTCTTGCATTGTCATAGCCAACTCAGCAACTTGGGTGCTCTATTATCTCCATTCAAAGATGTTCTATGGGTTGTCATAACATGGCTAACATTCCAAGTAAACAATGCAACTCCCAACACATCATATATTATCTTACATCTCTTATGCACTCTTACATTATCATAGATGATCTCACACATCTTACATGACAAGATATTCACTTACACATGTTATGCAAATGCATACACATGGCAAAATGAACAAATCATAATGGTACACCATTTCCCATGAGGGCTCACAAATAATTAATAAATATAATAAATCCACATTAGTATTACAAGGTGTATGACACACTTATCCCAACATCACCCCACTTGTCATATACTTTGCAAGAGCAAAAGGGAACAACACCACTACCAACTATTTGTTAGGGGTTGAGAGAAGCATAAACTCACTACATCCACTAGATTTCTCTATAATTAGTGTATTTGCAACAATCTCCAAAGTGTCAAGCTTTTCATGCATCACCCTTCCATGCTCCACCAAGCCACAAATAAAATGATACTAATCGCCAATATGCTTTGTTAGTGTGTGAAAAGTTGTATTCTTTACAAAAGTTGATGGCAATTGGATTGTTGCATCCAAACTACATTGCTACAAGACTCGATGCATCATTTGAACACAATCTTTGAAGCTAGATGGCCTTATAGGCATGAGTCATTGTGATATACTTTGTTTGTTTTGATTGGTTATGAATCTTCATCTCCCACAATTCTTAGGGGTCCACCATAGGAGTCTAACCAATGACAATAGAAGGAGAGGAGATAATTTTGTTTCTGTGTTACGCTTTTCCCATGGGGACTTGTGGACAAAGCGACTGCAATCTATCTCTTGCTCATCCAATTTATAGCACTAGCAAATAGAGTAAAGACATAACCACTTGTAGATCTCTTGTTATTGATATTTCTTGCTTAGTTAGAGTCCACATCCTCCAATATCCATTAGGTGTTATAGATGACTGTAGGACCTGTACATGTTGGTTGTAGGTGACTTGTATAATCTCTATAGTTATCATCACCACTACTACAAGTTGTTGGAATGTTACATCTTTAGATAGTTTAGAATAGGTTAGTAATAATAATAATAATAATAATAATAATAATAATAATAATAATAAATTAGTATATAAATGTTAATTTATAAACAAACAAATGTTTTTGATATTGGGGAAAATAGATTTTGAAGGGATCCGAAACCCTTTACAACCAAAAAGCTAAACTGCTTAAAACAGCCAAAAAGACCAGACTGCAGAAAAGATAGCTTGCAGTCAACAAAAAACCAGCTCCCAAACAAACACCACTAGGTTTTACAATTAGAGTTTCGCTTGTTGGAGCGAAGAGTCATATCGAAAGAAGGCCCAAAGGGTTTAGATTTTTTTCCAATAGCAGTAGTCCAACCTTCTTCAACTTGTGCTGCCTTAGCTTGCCAAGCCAGCCCATCAATTTCCCGAGGATGAAAATCCGCAGCTCTAGAGGTAACATCAAAGTTCGCTTGAACAGGTGTGGGAATGACCGGAGAGCAACCAAAGATGGGAAACGAAGCACCATCAGTAGAGACAGAAACCGGTCTAATCGTTTGCTCAATATGATTTATCATGGTAGCTCCCCCATCGGAGGAAGGAGAAACCCCAACAGTTGAAACCCTAGCAACTTGTGAATCAGAAACCACCACCTCAGAGAAGCTTCTTAGTTGATCAGATTTCTTCTCAACTGTGTAATGTTGTAGAGAAGCACCATTCCACCAAGTAGTTGTCTTTGCCTTCTTCTCGAATCCGCATTGCACAGCAGCATGTCCTGTTTTGAAGCATCTTCTACAGCAGAAAGGGCCCCCCACATAATCCAATGATTGGATCCAAGACCCCCTAGAACATTTTAAGAGAACCTCAGCGGGCAATCCTTTTGAGACATCAATTTCAACAAGTATTCGGGCAAAGATAGAGTGATAAAGATCAGAAGATTCTTTGTCCACAAGTAAGAAATCACCTAGGGCATCTCCAACCTCCTCCAGGAGAGAGTCATTCCAAAGGTGAAGAGGGAGATTAGGCAAACGGACCCAAATCGGGATTTTATTGAAGGTTTCAGAAGCTGGGTTAAAGTTGGAGTGCCAAGGTTTAATCATCAGAAGGTATTTGTCCTCCCAGCTGAAGAAATTATCACACAAGATTTTGTCTCTATCTAAGGTATTTTCAAACTTAGCAACAAAAAAACCTTTGGCCATTGGGAAGATTTGAACTTTACCAGTGATGAGGGGCTCCCATTCATTAGAGATCCAAGAGTGTAGCTAAGGAAGGCTTGGCCAAAAGCCCCTAAACCGATAGATCACCCCTTGAGCAGAAAACTCTACTACACTATCACTTATTTCTTCTACTAACTCGTCCTTAATCTTCACTGTGATGGAGTTTCTCATAGGGTGAAACCACCAAAACTCTGCCTAATATTCATATATGATGTAGGTGCACGCACAAAAGAGCCAACACCCTTGATACTCTTACCAGATCCAGCCCCGACGCCAGCACCAGCACCAGCCTCGAAGCCAACACCTCCAGCCCCAATGCCAGCACTAGTACCAGCCCCGATGCCAGCACCAGCCCCAGCCCCGACGCCAGCACCCGCTCCAGCGCCCTTGAGAGCCTCACCAGAAACATAAAACTCCCCTGTCGACCCAGTACTCCCGCCCAGAGCAGAGAACTCCCCAGTCGGTACAATTTTCCCGCGCGTAGACATTTTGAATGTTGTTAGGATGAGTGTTATCTTTCTTAGCAATCTTCTATAAACAAACAAATGTTAGGTGAATGTTTAGTAGTAAATAAATAAAGTTTGTTGTTAATTTTTGAAAAGTTATTCTTATAGGAGGTTATTCATGGGAAATGTAAAGCTTTATAAGCCAATGCAATGTAGTGAGAATATTTTCCCATTGAAGTCAATATATCTTTTTATTTTTGCAATGGTTTAATTTTTACAATTTTTTTTTATATGCTCTACCTTTTTTCAATATGGTATTAGAGCAATCTGATCTTGTGTTGTGTTGTCAATCTCATTCCAAAACTTGCGAAGGCATGGGAAAACATACTAGGCATTCAAACTGTTGGGTTGTGCATGAATTTTCATTTCTTAATGGAATGGATAAATTCAAAATGTTTTGGAAAGGTGATGAGGACAATAAAACTCATAAATCATATAAGGATATAATTAGTGCTTGATGAGCAGTTTGTCGGAGAAGAAAGCATAGAAAAATAATGACATGATAAATAGTTTTCCTTTAAGTGTGAGAAAACGACTAAGAGTTATTATTTCTTCATGAGTAGCCATTGATTATGTATGCAAAGGATTGGTATCTATTCAAAGGAATTGTTGTTTGTTGAGATCCATGCTCAAGTTGTCATTTTTTTCTTTTTTTAAATTGTCATCCATCACTATAACTTCTATTGTCTCACACTCTCACCATTCATATATGTGGAACATTCACATAGATTTAGATCAAATGATTGTTGAACAAATCTCGGTTGTTTTTGTTGTTTCCTAGAGTATTCATTGTTGGCATTACTTATGTGTTCTCCCTGTGACATTATGGTTGTTGGAGTAAGCTTTAAGGCATGCTAATGATTCATGATTTGTGTAAACCACAATTTGTTTGAGGTATGTGCTACAAAGACCATGTAATATAAAGTTTTTTAAAGGCGAGGAGTGCAGTTAAATGAATATAAGTATATAAATTTTTAATTGTGGAGTGAATAACCTAAATTTCTTTAAATATTGTACTAATGGCATTAGAGAGTTGGTAATTGAACTTTGGTTAAAATATTGAAGTGCAGTCATATATTTAAGTATTGTAATATAGCTTTGGTTGCACTTTGAATATTGTATTTTGGGAGATATTAGAAAGTTTTGTAAGAAGTAATTAATGTGAAGAGTGTTAACCTAAGGGGAATTTTTGAGCAAATTTGTAAAAGATACGCAATTGTGGAAATTCCTTGTGCACTGGGATATTCCTCAATTGCGGAAATTCCTTGTGCATTGGGATATTTCTCAATTGTGGAAATTTTTACCCCAATAGGGATATATCCAAATACCCCTAAAATTTTTCAGTGGAGAAAATGCCCCCAAAATTTTCACAGTGGAAAAAATGCCCCCAAAATCTACACAGTGGAGAAAATGCCCCCAAAATCTATGCAATGGAGAAAATTTTCCAAAATCTTCACAATGGAGAAAAGGCCCCTAAATCTCTGCAATGGAAAATGTCTCCTAAAATCTTCGGAATGGTGTAGAAAGGCATGTGTTTTTACAATTTCTACAAAAACCTTGTTTTCTTCTTGTTGACAAGTGTTGATAACACTCCAAAATTGCAATTTGAGGCATGCAACACATGATTTCACGCTATAACTTGTAACTAGCGCTTACATGATTGGATTAACAACCAGATCTCCAAGTTTCACTGCAGATTTGAACTAGAGGATTGGCCTAGCTTCCAACAACTTTGAGCATAAAATTAGGTAATTTTTTAGTAGTTACAAATGCGAGTTGGGGAACCAACATGAAGCAGGAGGTATTTTATCATCTCGAGCTAGCTTTTTGCTCAAAGATATTCATTGCATGAGAAGCGTTGGCTTCTTATTTTTGTCCCTTCATGGAGCAAGGGAGGGCTTGGCATTTCATGGAAGAACTTGTGGGTGCAATTAGTGTATTCACTTTTGATTGAGATTGTTTTGTACAACTAAGGAGGGATTGGTTCTCACAAGACTGGAGAAGGATATTGACACAGTCAAAGGAGATGTGGGCTCTCAAAGGAGAATCATTCTCTCACGTGCAACATTAGAGGAGGGATTTTGACACACTCAAAGGAGATGTGGACTTTCGAGGAAAGTGGTTATTTCATTGTGCAAGAAGGATGGTGACATTTTATGTTCTCTCATGTTGTATAAGATGTTTTGCAGGTTTGACAATCAAGAGATTCGTTGGAGTCAGTTTGGTGTTTTTGGGTAAGTGAAGATAATTGGTGAAGGCACTTCATCAAAGTCTCTAGAAGGGTTGTTGTGTTAAGTCCTTGCAATATTTTGTCACTTGTTCAGATTGATGTAATAAGGGGGGAATATTGAAATATTATATCTTTAGATAGTTTAGTAATAAATAAATAATATTAGTTGTTAGTTTTTGCGAAGTTATTCTCATAGGAGGTTATTCATTGGAAATGTAAGGCATTATAAGCCAATGCAATGTAATGAGAATATTATCCCGATTGAAATCAATTTTCTTTATATGCTATACCATTTTTCAATACAAGCATGCTCCAAATGACTTGTAGTACCTCTATAGGTTGGCTGCAAGTGACTTGTAGGGTCTCTATAGTTTAGCTACAAATGGTTTGTACTTGTGATGCTCAGAATCGACCTAAACACAATGCAAATGAGTCTGACTCTAGACAACACATTTAACTGCACCCTTACTAAGAGGTACTCAACTAGTCACTTTTGCTCTTGTGGCAAGAGCTAGTTGAGCAAGGGTGGAACTTATGAGTTGTTTTGTTCGTGAGGAAGCAAAATGCCACAAGTGAGTTATTATTGTGGTCTATTTGTGTAGTGTTGAATGGTTGACCCTATTTTTATGCTTAACCAAATGGAGTTTAGAAATTAACTCTTGCAATAAGTTCACATTGTCATTTCCATTTTCTCTTATGATATTGATGTCATGTTTTGTTTCTTCGCAAATATGTTTTATACATTGATCCTAAATTTAAAAGGTTCTTGTGATACAAGCCCTTCTGTTTTGTTTGATTTGTTGGAGGATTTGTGTTTGCTTTTGAATTGTTTCTTTAACAAGATTTTCCTAAATTCACAGGTTTTCCTTGATCTCATTTAAGACTTTCTTGATCTAATCTTCTCTCACTCTAGGGTGTATTGAGTGTGAATACTAAATGAGGATGAAGTATGAGTGTGTTTGTTCATTGAATGCCTCATGTTAGGATTAAGGGCTTTCCTTCTCTTTTTTGTTTGTAATTTTATGAGTTCTCTATATACAACTAGCCTAGATGAATGCAAAAACTAAACTAATCTACTTGTGTTTTTTTTCCAAAATCAAATAACGTAATTACTATGTGCTTGAAATGAACTTTTAAATGGATACAAATCTATGACTTTAATTAAAATGTAATTTTATTTATTTTGTATTTCGATCTTTTGGGATAATGTAATCTAGTAAGAATAAATGCAATTAATTAAGATCTAGCAAAGGTAGGAAAATGTAAGCTAAGGTGTAAATCTAGCAAAGCAAGAAATTCTAAACCATTCAAGAAGAGATAATGGATATACTTTCTCAAGGGGGAGAAAATTTTCTAATTAGTAAATCTACAATAACTTCTTAATGTATATAACCTATCAAAATGATGTTTGGCATTGGTCCAAGCTTGCATTCTTAGGGATCCAACTTTGTTTGTATCCCTCTTTGCAACATTTGGGATCTCCTCTTGATGATAGGAAAGAACAAGGATACCAAGGGAAGTTGAAGCTTAGAATCTTGGAAAAAGAATATAATATGATGCATAAAAAAACAAGATGGGCAATACCTCTTAGATAATAATCCATCGAATAGACTAAGAGTGGGGAATGAGATTGCTTCTTTAGAATACACCAAGCCACAATAACTTCTACAAGAATAATCTCTTCTAGATAGGTCCATCATGAACTCATGTCTGTATTCATGGGAAGGCTCCTCAGACTTCCTATCAAAACCTCCAAATTGAAATTGTGTCAACAAATATATCTAAACCCAAGAGAACTTTAGCCTCACCTAAGTCTCCAAGTATTCATGAGAACCTCTAATTGATCAATCCATGTTAATATCCAAATGCAACACCACAATATTATGAAACTCCCAAGCACATGATCAAAATTCTCAATACCAAGAGAACTAAACATATCATTGTCAAAGCTCCAACTATAAAATCAAGAACACATCATGACATCATTGATCTAACTAAATTGACAATACTCCAACTAGTATCTAGAGAAAACCAAGACATAATACCAAACATCCTCTCAACCAAGGATGGCCTATCAAAGTTGGGAACCAACACTACAACCAAAAACTCTAAGAGGCCTCAACGGCTAACCAAGATGTCAACATCTCCTCTCACATGAAAATTAACATCTCCTTTCAATGAAATTGAATATGTCAAAGAACTCTCACTAAAACAAACAAGATCTAAGAGCTCCTCCATCACACCAACAACCATTGTAGAAGATCATCCATCACCAAGTGATGAATCCACATAATTAGAAAAGCTCCCCTAAACTATGATATTGATCTCTCCATGGCATCATGATAACCATATCCTAAATGAATATCACTCATGGTCCACACACACTAATCTTCAATATCAATAGTTAAAGAGGACAAAGTAGAAACAAGCTCTCCAAGCCAAGAAGATAACCATCATTGCCAAAATATTCCACTAAATCATGTAGCTAATATATCCATGACATCGTGATAAACATGCTACAAGTCCCAAAAAATGACTATATATGCACTCTAATCATCCATCCGCTCATCCCAATGCAACTTAGGGATGTACAAATGATCATAGACAAGGTCAACTAATTGAATCCACAACACTAAAGAGACCTATGGATATAGACAATCCAGATCCAAGTCCTCCCACTACAACCAAATGGGTGGCCAACCCACACAACCACATAAATTGTAGATCCTCAATCAATGCAATATGTAAAATTCATCATCGCATCAATAACCCACAAAATGAGGTAACCAAGAAGATAGCCTATAGATCTCAAGACTTAAAACACCAAATCACCTACAAATTTGGTTTTCCAAACAAATACACAATAAAGTAACTATAGTCAAGGAACCAAACAAGGATCTAGGAGATAAGAACAACCTACTAACACTAAACCACACCACCACCTATAAACCACATACATGATCATGTCATGTCAAGGATCAAATGCACATGAACATTCATGACACCATAATCATCACCATAATTGTATCTATACTCAACTCTCATTGAATCAAGACTCCAAATCTCACATGTGTATCAATCATGTCCTCAACTTAGAAAAAACATGTGTATTTGTGTCCAAACTCCAAACTTTGAAAACACCAATAAACCTATAGCAAAAAGAACCAAATTTCCATGTTACCATCATATAGGTCTCATAAAAGCATTTACTCCCACAAGTTTTTTCATTCAATTCCCTTGAGGTTCTCACATAATCACACCTCGCATCTCAAGCACTTACAAGTGATCAAATAAATACAATCTTCTTCTGGTCATCCAACTACAAATGTACATAATCCACTATGTAGTGCACTACAAATTTTATCTATTATCAATTTGAAATCCAAAATTTGATTTCATTTATGAAAATTATGACATGTCAATTGTTGTAGAGCAATATTGGCTTCATGGCACCAACTTTTGATACAAATAATAAAATATGATACTCAAACTTATACCATCGTGTAGTGCTCAAAGATAGCTTTTTGAAAACTATTAGAAGTCAAAAAATTGATACCCTAGGTAAAAGTTATGCCGCTGGAAGAAAACTACTAAGGAGGTTCAAAAATTGTTCATACAATGTTGATGCACTGATAACATCTCTAGCAACACATGGAAGGCATGGGGGAGGTAGTGGCACTCTAACGGTAAACCACAGGGTTTGAGTTGGTGGAAAATTCCAAGTTAGATTTAAAATCAATTTAACTTTTCATTTTTAAAATTTTTCAACTTGTAGTAGAAGAATAAGTAGTATTTGACAACTATTGGAGGTCAAAATTGAGCACCATAGGTTGTTGATTGGATGGGAACCAACAAGCCCTTGTTGCACCATGGTGGTTGTTTGTACCATACAATACACAAGGTATTAATGGTAGAGGGGTCTACATATCTCATATTGTCTACCTTTTTTTCAAATATTTTTTTAATTGCACAAGAGTCTCTTTTCAATTGCATATCGTACAATTGTATAGTCATACAATCGAGAAAAGTAGATGGGGAAAAAAATTATGAGTCCTCGGTGGCCAAAACGGGTCAAAATTTATGTTATTCTTCATCTCTTGGGCCTCCAAGATCTAATGGCAAGGTTCATTTTGTTCGATGAGTCATTCATAAAACTTCCCCCAATAAACCCTCATGGTGAATATAAAAAAAAACCTTTTTCAACTATTTTTCAAACCTCGAATCTATAAAAAAAATAACCACAAATTTACAAACTTCAAAACCACAAATATGCAAATCTTAACCTACATGACATGTCTCATACCTTGAAATATCTTAAATCTCTCTAGCATTGTCATGGCTTCAACTTTGCATAGATCTCCTCCTATAACCACAACCATAACTCTAATACCACTTGTTAGGAAAAAATATCAAATTGATCAAACTATTTCCTACTATAGTATTGAAAATTGCATACCCTTGCAATTTCACATTGCATAGTGTCCTCCCTTTAGCTCTATGATATAAAATATTATAATTGCAAATGTTAACACCTAAAGCTTCTATTTTTGGAAATTTTATGATGTTCCTAGATTTTTGAGTTTGAATTTTTTGGAGGAGAGCGCTACACATGGATGTCTATGTGACGTGTTGGCGTCCTATGAAAATTCATAGTTCCAATGGTTGTTGAAGCATTACCTTCCCACAAATATTTTGGAAGTAACACTCTTGTATGTAATCGTATTGAACAAAATACTTCAAACTTGTTATTTCCAAAGGGGAAGTTGATTTTTCTATCTCAAGCACTTGGCTCTATGATTTTTGGAATAAATTCTTTCATTTGGATTATCCAACATGCTTTTTCTCATTGTGCATGTCATTTTCTTGAAGTTCTTTGATTACCACCTTCATGGGAATGTGAAGAACAACAATATTGAAGCAACGACATTTCTCTTGGAGTTTTTTCACAGCTTCTAGGTGATTTTGTTCTAATTTGTTGTTCCCTTCCTCTTTTGTTTCTCATGTTATGCTGACATTTGGAGATTTCAGGTGTTAGCATAGTGTAACTAAATCATTTTATATTATAGCTTATTGCATTTTTATCTTGAAGCAATTACAATTTCTTTTCTCAATATTATTCAAAAGTCATGGTTGTTTTGAAGGTAGAAATACCAAAATAGGGGTTTGACCGAGGCAAGCCCCTCAAACAACCAACCAAAAACATTTCTTCTTTCTTTCTATGTGCAGAATTTACTTTGAAGAGAGAAGTATAATGTGGTTATATCCCTTCTAAATCCTTCTTGTCATTAATTTTTCCTTTATTTCAATAGTTAGTTTGATCACTATTTTGTCATTTAGAATATTCTTTGTTTGTTGTGATCTTGTTATCTCTCTTTTGTATGCATATGGATTTGTTTCATGTTGTACGACATTTTTTTTGTTTCAAATTCTAGTTGGATGACAATGCAACATGAGGAGGTTCACATTATGCACTAGTGTCCATGGTGAGACCTCCAACAAGTTATTATAGGTTCTCTATAGTCAATAATTTATGATTCTATTGACAATATATTTTAATTCATCTCCAATTGTGAAATATTTGCACCAATATGTAAGAACAGGGTATTTAAATTTGAAAACTTGTAATTTGTTGTTTAACTATCTATTTTAATTATAATTAAAGAATAATCTAGTTTTTTAAGAACATAAGGCTTGTCCAAATGTAATGTGTAAGATTTACTCTCGAGAAATGTTTTTGATTCAAGTAAAAACAGGTTTTGAAGGGACTCGAAACCCTTTACAATAAAAAATGAGGTTGTAGAAAGGACAACCTACAACCAGCCAAAAACCAGCTCCCAAACAAGACCCGTCAAGATTTACATTCAGAACCACTCTTGTAGGAACAGAGAGTCATGCAAAAAGAAGGCCTAGAGGATTTAGCTTTCTTTCCCTTAACAGTGATCCAACCTTCTTCCACTTGCGCAGCCTTACCATGCCACGCCAGCTCACAATTTTCTTGAAGATGAATGCTTGCAACCAAATTCTTAGGGGTTTCATCTTTATTCCTTTGCACAGACAAAGACTTATCTGAAAAACCACCCAATATGGAAGTTGAAGTGCTATCACTAGAAATGGCAGCCTGAGACTTAGTCACTTGCTCATTAGGGGTAGCCTTAACAACCCCACCATTTGATATGTCCAGAAGGGGCGTCCCAAGACCTTGTGATTCATATAATGTTGTTGATCAGCTACTACCTCAGAAAAACTCCTATTTTGATCAGCTTTCTTCTCAATCATATAATGTTGTTGAGAAGCAACTTTCCACCAAGTAGTCGTCTTTGCTTTTTTCTCAAATCCACATTGTACAGTAGCATGTCCAGTTTTGAAACATCTTCTACACCGGAAGGGAATCCCTTCATAATCCAAAGATTGGACCCAAGAACCTTTAAAAGATTTAAGTAAAGCCTCAACAGACAACCCTTTAAAACATCAATTTCAACCAATATGCAAGCAAAGGTGGAATGAAGAATGTCTGAAGATTCATCATCCACCAACAAAAAACCACCAAGGGCTTCACCAACTTCCTCCAGAAGAGAGTCATTCCAAAGGTGGAGGGGAAGATTAGGCAATCGTACCCAAATCGGGATCTTGTTAAAAGTTTCAGAAGCAGGGTTGAAATTTGAGTGCCAAGGCTTAATCATCAACAAATATTTGTCTTCCCAACTACAAAAATTGTCACACAAAATTATATTTCTATCCTGAGCATTGTCAAACTTAGCTACAAAAAGCCCCTTAGCCATGGGGTAAATATGAACTTTACCAGAAATCAGAGGCTCCCATTCATTAGTGATCCAGGAGTGCAGCTGAGGAAGGCTAGGCCAAAAAACCCTAAACCAACAAATCACCCCACGAACGAAGAGGTCAGCAACATTCTCCTCTATTTCTTCTACTGTCTCATCCTTTAGCTTCATTGAAATGGCATTCTTAACGCGGATAAACCCTCCAAATCCATGCCTGGAACCCACATTCTTCTTGGCTTTTGCTACAGATTCGAAGCCCTTAACCTTCTCTCCGCTAGGCCCAGACGCACAAGGGACATTCGCATCAAACACAGTCAGCGAAGACATAGGGCCTCTGCTGCCCTGACCACCTCTGTTGGCCATGCCAACCTCCTGCAGCTCATCTGTGTGACTTTGAGGAAATCCATTAGCGCCGACCGCTCGAACCCTAGAAATCTCTTCCGCGCCTTCCACCATTCAAAATTTAAATTCACTGGGCTTTTTTTATATGATATTAAGCGTATGAACCTTTGGTTGTTGGCTCTACAAGCAAGAAGCCCCACCATTTCACCAAAGGGTCTCCCCTTAACACCAAGGGCAAACAATCTCCATTTGTTGACACGGTAGAGAACGACCCCGTGAGGTTTGAACCTTGGTTGTTGGCCCTACAGGCAAGAAGCCCCACCACTTCACCAAAGAGTCGCCCCCTACTCTCGAGAAATGTTAATGTTCCTTTGTCAGAGAAATTTTACTCACCACACCTACATAACCCCATGAGAGAAAGCATGTATACAAGCTTACAAAATAACCATAATGCAAATATCACACATATCACAAGACTACAAAAGATATATGTTGGTAAAACCCTCAAGAGAGAAAAATCCAACCTCCAAAAACATCTACACTTCATGTACTATTGAAAAATAAAAACATTATAATACACTTACAAAGCCTCCATGAATACTTATGAAACATTGAAATCCACCAATACAATATCCATGTGTCCAAGCATGTAACCACACATCCCATGCCATGTTTCACATATGCACTCAACAAGAGAGCTCAATACAATGGCAACCAAGCACAACAACCAACCAACGAACTTCAACCACTAAACATGTGCTTGATTTTAGATAATCAAGTTCACTCAAAATAACCAAGTAGTAAGGTAAAACCATGAGTACACAAAACCATTGAACCTAACATTTATGTTTTGGTACTAAGTTTACCAATATTAAATATTTTTTCTATGTGCGACCCACACATACAATATCTAACCAATGTTACATAAAAATTTACAAGTGGACCCAAATATATGTTTAATGTGGCTAAAAATGCCTCCTAAATATGCTTTACATGAGGTGTACAACACCTTTTTCTAAAATATGCCCAAATTGGTTCACTGACCCACCCTTATAAAGCCTCTATTATTACCCAAGTCTTTCTTGACCATATATTTTTTCTTCATTGTATGCCCACTTCCATTGTTTATGAATGTGACCCCACCTTCATTAGTAACTTTTGACAAGAATTGTTCAAGCTGTAAGGAATACAACTAAAAATGAGCTTAGCATGACATCCAAATTGATAGTCAAACAAAGATAATAAATAAATGCTTAGAGAAATACTTGCATTGCTTTCTTTGAAATAACAAACTTAATGGGATAAATGGTAACCCCTTGTGAAATGGTTGTATAAAACTTTCAATCATTCTTCTACATAGATGACACCAAATCAAGTGTATAGTCAACCTCTATCACCCCTCACATCCTACTTGCTAGGTATTTTTAAGGTACAAGTCATCAATTTCATTCTCAACCATCAAGAGTATTTCCTTCCCATTGTTGGGAAAGGTGTATTGTTCACCTTGCATATATGAGCACATGCTTATACTGAGATGGGGTTTGAATCAATATAACATAACTTTTCCCAATTTAAAACTTAATCAACAACAATAACAACCATACAAGATCTAACAATTAAGAACACAATAAGAACACCAAATTTACGTGGAAACCCTTGTGGGAGAAAACCACGACAAAATAATACAATATATAAAATTTCTTACAATCTTTATAGGCGCCAACCTACAAGAGACACCAATCCCCTCTTATACAAATTGTGAGCACCAACCCACTAGAGACACCAATCCCCACAACTAGGCACCAACTCAGTAAGAGATATCAATCTCTTGTTAATACAACCTTCGATACAATAGAAATACTATCTTCTTATGAATGCCTTCTTCAATAAATGATGAACACTTTATTTAACTCATCAAGTTCTCTTCAAAAATAAACTTATATTTCTCTCTATAGATCTGTCATAAATTCTTCACAAAATATGCATTGAGTTATCTTCTTAAATCTTTTCCTTTAAATATGCCAGTTCCTGTATATTTTATCTTTTATTCCACACACACCCTTCACATCTCAAAATGCAATCGCTATTTATAACTCCATACCTGAATGAAGAGATGTAACCTTTTGAATAGAGGCACTCTTCTAAAAAGACACGACTTTATATTCACTTTGATCGCTACCTTCTAAAAATACTTTCCTTTTATCAATATAATCGTTGCTCTCTTGGATATATTAATTGTTGCTCATTAATGATAATCTTTTCTTCATATGAATCCCTACTTGCTTCCCTTAATAAAATGAATCAATGCTTTTTATATCATAATTGCTCGTGAATTTCTTCCTTATCAATGTCATTCTTTTCCCTTAAGCACCCCTTTATTTATATGTAATTTTTGGGTGAACCAATTAGGGGGTCGACCCCTCGAATAAATTAATTTAAATTGCTTTATATTTTGGGCATCACAATGAGTGTGTTGGCCCTATGATTTAATATTAATTTAATTCAAATTTTCTTTTTAAATGTGGGCACAAGGAAGTCGACCTCATCAGACAAATAAATTTTTATTTTTATTTTTTTTAGGTAAAAGGCACGGAGGTATATATATATATTTTCAGATAAATAAGAAAAAATTATTCATATTTTCTTATTAACTAAACATTATGTTCTTGGAGACCTATGATTTTCTTCAGTAATAACATCTTATGGTCCTTTGACATCAATGACAATAATCCAACCACATAAGGTTTATAATGTAAAATTGATATTTAATTATGGTGCAAATACGGAAGCTAGGGATGCATGCACCACAATGGATAGACATTCTTGGAAACACTTGTATGTTGTAACATTGAGGTAAATATTTAATGTGGGTTGGACATTAGGATGATATTTAATATTAAGAAAAATTAGTACCAAATGGGAAAACTTAGACTAAAAGAGAAATTTTAGTACCAAAAATTAAATGAAGGGGAAATGGTTTTGTAAGGTCATAGGTTTAGATGCGTATGATTTATGTAATACCACTTGGTGGTTTTGTGCCAGCTTGTTT
The DNA here is from genome assembly GCA_007258455.2 of Sequoia sempervirens. NCBI lineage: Eukaryota > Viridiplantae > Streptophyta > Pinopsida > Cupressales > Cupressaceae > Sequoia > Sequoia sempervirens. The sequence goes on along the minus strand of VDFB02000002.1, from coordinate 107,963,761 downwards.
CTATAAAATTAAGCACATTAATAGTTGTTGAAGTTGGTTGTCATAATCTTTGGTTTGTCAAGTAAGGTTGATTGAGGATCTCTTGTAAATTGTATGTAAGAAGAGGAAGCATGGATTGGGATGTATGGTTACATCATTATCATTTTCTTGTTCAAATGGAATACGATTAAGCAACTTAATATTTCAGAAGCCTTGCATGGAAACTCTGCAAATATATTGTAATCTTTGCGCATGAGATAATACATTGTGTGAGTACTTTTGGAGGTTGGGTTTTTCCCTTTCAATGTTTTTTCTAGGGTACATCTTGTGTCATCTTGATAGTATGTTTGTCTATTCTTTTGCATCGTGGATCATGAATACTAGTTTGCATATTTTTCTCTCTTCAAGTTATGTGGAATGGTATATTATTTACAAATTTCTGCACACTCTCAAGGATAATTTTACATTGGCATAAAACCACCACATTAAACAATAAATAGATCAACACCCTTCATAGTACACATTCACTAAAGGGAACTTGACCTTTTTGTGTCTTTGGCCATATAAGCAAACATCCTTGAAGCTTGCAAGAAAATAGAAGTTAGCACCAAAATTTTGTGGACCTTTTTGGATACTATAATAGATTGGCGAAGTTGCATAGGAGTTGGATCACCCTCCTTGAAAAATACATGTTTTTTGTCTCTTGTGCTTGAAGAAAATCCTTACACAATGCATCTACATTCAATCATGCTTCCTAAATTGGACGATGAAAGTTCCACATCCTTTAGATGGAAGCTATTTTGGGCCAACATGTGCCCCAACTCTGTAATTGCATTATCACAAATGTTTTGGTTCAATGATAAGGGTTGCAAATGAAAGATACCACTTGAGAGCCTCTCCACTAGCTTTAACAACAATTTCAACAATTCAAACCTTGAGTACAAGGCTTTCCAAAAGGGGAGGACATGTTAGGACTCTTATGTCCTAATTTTTTTATAGTGTTGGACCCTTATGTTGTAACCTTTATTATGAGCATTGTAATAACAATAGTTATTTATGTAGCTATTTGATATATTAAGTTAATAGTAAGTGTGGATTTATCCCACATTGGATGTACCTCATAAAGTCACTTCTTATGAGACCTTTCTATTGAGGATGTAATGAAAGAGAAGATCATCTTGGATTACATACTGTATTGGGCCATTACTTACTCTTATAAAGGTTACTCCTTGAAGAAGTTGGTGATACTTGGTTTTAATATTTGAATAAAAGAATATTTATAGTTGTTCTTTTAAGCATTATGCTCATTTTCAAATCTTTTTCTTCTATTTGATAATATTTTACAATTGAGATCTAAACAAAAGCCCTAAAAAAGATATAACATCTATAGCTACATGAAATTGATGACCCAACATATGATAACATGATGGGATTGGTGTATTTAGTTATCAAATAAGTTTACAATTGAATGGAGGTTATCTCTAGGCATTATAGCTCCATTAGAAGTTGTTTAAAGCTAATACTTATGGCCAAATTTTCCATTACTTTCACAAAGCTCCAAAAGGACAAATTGAGTTGGATTGTGTGGATGAAGCTAACATGTGTCATAAACACACGATACATAGAAGAGTGTATGGATCAAGTGCCAACCATTTCATATGCAAGTTAATGTAGTGGAGATCAACCCCAAGGTGGTAAAGAACTAACTAGATTGGTTTGAGGAGAAGGTGATAGATTCAAACACTTAGATAATCATAATAGATGTGAAGATTAACCCTCCACTCCAAGTCTCAATAATTTTTATAATTAAAATACCTCTAGAATGAAGCCCAAGAGAATAACCCAACCACTAAGGTCCCCAATTCAAACCACAAAAAAGAAAATGAGGACTCCCCTAGCACCCGAGTTAGTGACCGATGAAGGGTGTGCAACATAAGCAAGGGAAGAAATCCAAAAGAAGAAGAGGCAAAGGAACCAACCAAGAACCAAAAAGGAAACTACAAGGTTGTCCAAGAGCTTGAAGATGAGTTGAGTCTAGATTGCTTTGTAATAAAAGGTGAAGATTACAACAAGAATAAAACAAGCTAAGAGAAGCCCTCAACTTAGCATTTGTAAAAGTTCATTGGGAGGAAGAACCAAAAACTCATTGTGGACATCCTAGAGCCAATGGTCGTTGAAAGGAAAGACAAAAAAACAATACAAGGAAAAAGTGAGATTGCAAAGAAGCCACTTATGTAGGAAAGCAACAATGTTGTACTAAAACAACCATCCAACAAAGTTCCTAAGAAGTAGATGGCAATGCCTTGGAGGGAAGGATCAAATGAAAACAACATTACTTGCTTGCTAAGAAAAATATCAAAGAATAAGAGAAAACCCCACAAACCACTCATGAGGTAAGACAAATCATAAAAGAGGAAGAGGAATCTCCCCAAGACTAAAGGGACTATGTAAGGAAAGAGTAGAGGGTGGATCCATATATCAAATCTATTTTAAGGTGTATGTGGTAGAGATCAAAAGAGATTGAAGATGCTACTACTCGATGAGAACTAGTGTCAAAATCTAACTTGTAAAAGAGGGTCTCCCACATGGATTGGACAAACATCTAGATTATCCAACCAAAGGGACAACAAAGGAAGAAGCATGAGGGGAACAAGCAATTGAAGGAATCGGTCAAGCCCTCATCAATGACACTTCTAGATATGCAATTATGTAATTCACTAAACTTATTGTGGTTCACACTAGGGTCATTGAATTCAACCAACCTTAGAACTCATTGGCCCAAGCAATAAAGGAATCATATTGAAAAGTTCTCTTTTTGGAGACTTGAGCAATAGTGGTCTTGATAAAGACAACCATAAATATTTGTGGGAAAAGCTAGGAGAGCTCAAGAATTAATCCACTCAAAAGCCCAAGTTGGAGAGCTAACTACCACATGCACAAAACTTGAACACCAATGTGAACAAGTTGAGTTTTCCACCAAAAATCCCATAAACTAAAACGAGGAATGATGAAGGAAGAAACCAACCCTCATTCACATACTCATAAAAATTTGAAAATTCAACTTAAAAATGGTTTGAAACAACATAAAAATCTTCAAGAAGTGTTCTTGTTCATTCAAAATCTCTTGGAAATTCAAGAATTACATAAGATAAGTGAAACTAATGGTTGTGCACCCATATGGGCTGATGAAATTCATTACAAATCTGAAATATAACTGATACAAAACAACAAAGATCAATAGAAAAATTATCTCCTTCAATTTGAATTCTATCACAAGCCTCTAACATCTTCACCCTGTAATCTTCATTAGAAATCACTGTTGCAAGCAAACCATGAAATCATCAATCTTCTTGATTTTGTAGCACACCTCTAAACCTATAAAAAAAAATGTCTTCTTGGTCTCTTTCAACCTTCTTTTAGCTAAAGCTATCAAGCTCCCTTCACACAAACTTTACTAGCTCACTATCTCCCAAAATGTGGAGCTCACTAGCTCTCTAAAAAATTGGCTTCTATGCAAATAGAAATCTACAACAATGGATTCTTCAAATCCTCTCTTCAATCCGAAAAAATCTCCCCATATCACCTACAAAAACTCCCAAATCCATCTTCCCAAATGACAAGGCTTGAATATATAGATTTGTGAATGAGAAAACCCACTATGGTTTTCCAAAACTACAAGAAAAACACCTCCTTGGAAAACCCACGCCCCATTTGGAGAAATAATCATAAAATAATAAAATTATTCAATGCCCACATGGCCTTCACATGTGCACCTTAACCATGGCCAATTAAATTTGGTCAATTCTAACATCTTCATTGATCTTTGGTGGTCCCAACGACTCCAAATATGAACATGCACCAACATGCAAAGATAGTGGCACAAACATACAATTACATGCAAGGCATGCAATAGAACATGCAAGCACATGCACCCCAAATGATGCCCACCAAGAATTTGGATTCCCAAGAGGGGTATTTTCCCAATTTTTCCTTAGAAAATATTCATAAATGCATATTTCCCACCAAAATTACAATTACAATTTCATCCCAAGGGAAATTACAAAGTTACAAATCAAAATATTTATTCACGTAGCCTCTAAGCCCTTATTGAAAATAAAAAAAATTGAAATAACAATATTTTTGGTGATGCAAGATTGCTAGTACCCCTAGATGCTCCTGCATCAAGAAATCAGAACAAGAGACCAAAACAATTGTCAACCTAATCATGCAAGTAAGACCATAGCTCAAATACCCAACAATTGAAAAGCCCATTGGATCCATCCATTTAACAATACATATGGTGTGTTCAGGAAGAGGGAAGTCTAGCCTAAACCAAAGGAATAGGGTGTGCTTGTTCTTAGAGAAATCCAAGGCTAGTGGGTCAAGGCCAATGGTCAATAGGAGGCCTAGTTGCAAATCCTCTAGCAAAGCAAGTTCATGATCCACATAATTTTTTTTTTCATTTCCCAAGATTGATGTGTTAATTCTTTCAACAATCCCAAGAATTGTTGTGTAATGAAAATACTTGAGAAAATAATTATACACCACTGAGGATAAAGTTGTGTGCAAGCAATTACTTGAGGAGAAAGAGTCAAAAGTTTGATTTCTAGAAATAATGTGAAATTGGGAAATAATTGTTTAGTGATCTCCAAGATAAAGTCTCAAAATTAAAAGGTGACTTGGCCAACAAATCTAAATCTCAACAAGTTTCCTAAGACCACTTTGTCTATCGACCAAAGCAAGTAGTAAAGGATAACACTAAGTGAAAAAATCTGTCAACAAGTAGAGGTCGACATAGCCATGCTCAGAAGCCTCACTATGCTCATAAGCCTCACTATGAGATGGAAGGACTTCCTAGCATAGTTGAGGATCCAAGCCCCCAAATTTTGGTCATTTCCATCAATCTTCAACCTTTCATTGAAGAAATTAGCTTGTTTTGGGACAACATGCTAGTCTAAGAGATTTCTAACAAGGAGTTCCTTACTCTCATGATCTACAACCTAGTTGTGAAAGGGATAGAAGAAAAAAAGGTAGCCAAGTATTCCATGCCCAATCACCACCATCCATTCAAAAGAAAATCTCCACCATGACTAAAATACAATAAGTGTATAAGACGAGGAAGTAAGGCAAGGCGAAGGTGGAAGGAAGATGTAGAGAGAAAAGTACGAAAATGTAAAACTAGCTAAATATACTTTTGCACATACGATGTAGAGCCTTGAAGTGATATTTGGATGTATACAGTACTTTCATGACGAATATAATGAAACCATTGTTTGGAGTTAATTAAATGGATTGGTTATTGTAATTTGAATTAACTTTTATGCTTTCATTGTTGTTAAAGTATTAAGGAAATAATCTATTGGAAACATCCAAAGATAGCTAAGTTTACACCACCCATGTAAACAATCATGCCAACAACTATCCTTTTGCACAATTCTTTTCCATCTTTGCACCATCTATTGTGCCTTAAATGAGCCCTTGGATTCCTCCTAGACCTAGTCAATAAGTCAATGTGGTGTCTCCCTCCTCCTATTGGGTGGTTATTGATCTACACATGATAAAGGGCATGATCGTATGTGCACTTGTGTAATGAATTGTCCAACATGTGCTTATGTAGTACAATTGATGGATGCAACATCATCAATTTGAGATACAAGACTTGTTTTTGAAAAATAATTAGACATGGGACAAAGTGGGAAAATATAGAAGTATACTTCAATGGGTCCATTTATCATTCTCAAATTTATCAACTCAGGGGAATATCATCTACAAACATTAGAAGTTGGAGATTCATAAGAGTTGACTAATTATGTCCATCTAAATCAATTATTTACATACCAAAAAAATGAATGAAATGGCTTGAATCAATTGTGATCAACACTATTATGTGTGCATTTTTTGCTCTTCTCTAGCTAGGTGCATATAAGATCAATTCATAATAACACAAATAATTTTACAACATTCAAACATTTAGTTAGAAAACTTGTTGCTACCCATTGTGTCTCATGCAATATTTGATTTTATAGCACTATTTCAACCTCATTCACAAGTCTCAATTACTTCCTCTTCATCAATAAACAAGTAAGTATTTGAGTACAAAAATTCCTTTCAACATTTCATTTTAGTTCTTCCTTTGCATTTGCTTCTAGTAACTTCCTTTCAACCATTTACTTTTAGCTTAATTTTGTATTTTCTTTTTCAAGGTTAGGTGCCTTGAGGTGACAAATGAATAAGCATATTTTATGAACAATTTTGAACTTATTTCTCTCAATCTATCAACCTCTTATCCTACTCACTTATGTGGCAAGGAGGGAAAGGGGTCAATTAGGACCCACCCTTATCCTTCACATTTTATATCTTCACACCATATTATCCTTTTCAAATCTATCCTAGTCATTGCATGTACTATTCATCCCTCATCCTACTTATTTGGTCCCACACGTACAAGGCCAACCATCGTCATATGTGCCCACTAGGACTAGTTCAACAATGATCAACCTTGTCCATTTACCCTTATGAATGGTATTTAAACTTCTTAGTTTCATTCTCTTTAATTAGGACCCTTCCCTATCCTTCATAGTTTATATCTTTCCACCACATTATCCTTAAATTTATCCTAGTCATTGTATGTACTATTCATCCCTCATCCTACTTATTTGGGCCCACACTACAAGGCCAACCATGGTCATATGTGCCCATTAGGACTAGTTCAACCATGATCAACCTTGTCCATTTACCCTTATGAATGGTATTTAAACTTCTTAGTTCATTCTCTTTAAGCATTTGTTCACATATAACATCTATCTTTGATTTTTGCACACTTGCTTTACGTTAAGTTGTAGGTTTTATGAAGGATATGTCATTATGGAAATGCTAACAAGGTCCTTGGTCATTCTTTCTTAGGAGCTACTTATAAACCTTTCGGAAGCCACAATCCATTAGAGTTATATTGTTTAATAATTTTTCACATCCATTATCACATTAGCAATCTCCTAGAATTTTGGTCTCTTAATCATCTAAGTGGAGATCAACACATCAAGTTCTCTCTCTTCTCTTGTTCAAGTTTCACAAGCAACAAAGGAAAGTATTTCAACTTGGAGTCAACATTTCAGCAAACAATGTGCAATATTATCATATCTCTTTGCTAGCTCAAATTCTCTATCATTCATTGGTGATAGCATATTTGCTAGATTAGAGGTTGTGTAGTATTATTCAAATTCAAAATATAGATACAATATTTAAAAGATGGGTTTCATAGGAACCTCAAGTTGTGAACTATCAAACTAATGAGGAAGATGTTTATCATTTCATGGTAAAGTGCCAAGAATCCTATGACATATCCATCTTAAATGCCTTTAATATGAACTCTACAACTCTTGATGGAATTACAAAATGTCTTTTAAGCTAGAATCTAAAAACCAATTCAAACTCCCTAAAAAATTTAGTGGAACATTATTCCAACTATTATTTGTCAAACATGAAATGAGAGAATATGAGAATTTTCCAAAATGTGTTGATCCAACAATGATGTTCTCTTCATTCCACCTTTGCTCGCATATTGGTTGAAATGGATATTTCAAAAGGATTGCCTACTGAGATTTTACTTAAATCTCCTAAGGGTTCTTCGGTCCAATCTTTGGATTACAAAGGGATTCCCTTCTGTTGCAGAAGATGTTTTAAAATAGGTCATGTTGCTGCTCAATGCGGTTTTGAGAAAAAAAATAATGACGGCTACATGGTGGAGAGGTGCCTCTCTACAACATTATACGGTAGAGAAGAAAATTGAACAACACAAGAGTTTTTCCGATGTGGTTGCGTCGGAACCACAGGGTCTTAGGGCATCCCCCCCGGACATCTCAAATGGTGGTGTTGCTGAAGCTATACAAATTCATCTTGTTGAAACCCTTAAAAAGCAAGAGATTGGGTCTCAGGCTGCCATTTCGGGTGATAGTGCTCCGACTATCATTTTTGGTGGCTTTTCTAATATGTTTGTGCCCGCACAGAAGAATAATGTTGAAATCACTGAGACAATGGTTGTAGGCATTCATCTTCAGGGAAAAAGTGTGCTGGCTTGGCAGGATAAGGCAGCGCAAGTGGAAAATGGTTGGATTACTGTTATGGGTAAGAAAGCAAAATTCTTTGGCCCTTCTTTTGACATGACTCTTCACTCCCACAAGAGAAGTTCTACTTGTAAATCTTGATGGGCCTTGCTTGGGGGCTGATTTTTTTGGCTGGTTACATGCTGTCTTTTTTGCAGCTTTGTTTTTTTGGGTTTGTAAAGGGTTTCGGGTTCCTTCAAAACCTGTTTTTTCCTTAATAAAAAACAATGATGTTCTCCCAGGAGTGGAATCACTATATAATGATCAAGTTCCATTAAAATATAGAAATGAAAGGAGTTAATCCCTCTCAAACATGTAGCTCTCAATGGGTAGGATGTTGTAAGAAAAAAAATGAACTCTAATTACTTCCCACAAGGTTGGGAGGGATAATGGAATAAGATGACGTAAGAACAAACTGTGACTCTATAATTACTTCCCACAAGGTTGGGAGGGGTAAGGTGAAGCAAATGGCCACTATAGTTGGCTAGTGCATTCTCAACTTTAATGGTACAACAAATGGAAACTCTAGGTTGGAGGGTAGATGTAGTCAAAAAATAATAGGGAGGGAGTTGGGTTGTCTATAATTTTCATATGATGAGGGCATAAACCATTAACGTAGTCAAATGAGGACTAGTCATTTAGCTAATGCTTGCAATTAACATGGGTTTTCACATATTATAGGTCAAACGTGACTCCAAGATTATTATTGAAGACATGAATCAAGGAGGCTACTAAGATTGCACATTGAATATGCATTGAAGAAGTTATAATGTTGAGAAAAAGGTTTAGAGAGATCAACTTTGTAATAATTCTCTTAAGGAAAATGGTTGACTAATTTGTCAATGTTGAGTTCAAAAAGTGGAAAGAACCAAATCAAATCATTCATATGGTGAAAATATAATGAAAACAAACAAACTAGTATTAGGAAATTACATAATATTACAAGACATGTTTTTTCTTTTTTGGATCACCTTTTGAGTAACATCCCTCTTTATCTTTTTTACGTCTTTTTCTCCTCTCTCACACATTTTTCCCTTGCACCCCTTTTATCTTTCTTTTGTTTCATCATCCTTTCATTTCAATTGTTACCCCCTCCATTTTTTTTGGTCCTACTTCCATCCCCACACTTCGCCCCTTCGCCACGCCCCCTCCCCCCCCCCGCCGCTATTTTTATTGTACTTTCTATGCCCACCATTATTTACCTTTTCCCTTCCCATGCAAAGTTATTCGCTTTGCTTCGTTTGATGTTTGATGTTCGCTTGTTCACTTTCACATACTACACAAAGTTCTTTCCACTTCAATGGCGTTGCATCCTACATCCTTTCTCCTCCCAACTTACCATGGATGATTTTTTATTCTCGCCCACTTCTCTTTCCATCTTCACTTGTCCCCTCTTTTTGGTGTATTTGTGAATATTTAGCTCATTTCTTTATGTTCTCTATTGCAATATAATGTTTTCATATTTGTTGGGCTAGGTTTTGGCTTATGACAGCTCCTACTAACAATAAGTACGTGTTAAAACATTGACAATTTCCTGAAAAAAATCTCAATCACCCCCCTACTCACTTTCTAAGTAAGTACAACACGGTGCAATGCAAAAGAACGTGATGCATTGAGTTCTCGTATTTAATCTCAATAGACCATCCAACAAAGATCCTCTTTCGTGTACGTATTCCAATGTCCAGCCTCAGTCAATGCAACAGGGATCCTCCTTCCCTTGCTGCCCAACATTAAATAATTCGTACCCTACTTTCTATTCATTCTCCATGAGTAGGAATATCGTCTATAAACATTCTTTTTCACTCTTATGAGCAGTCTCCATCATGTATGAATGGACACAGTAAGTCTCCAACTATTAAACAATTGAGAGTTGACAAACTCTATTAACAATATTTTGTACAAGCCAAAAATATTCTAGGCAAACATAATGACACTACGGAAACATTGAGGAATAATATCTCTCTCCTACATATCAGAAAACTTGTGAACTCGTTTTGTTATGTAACATTCAGATGGGCCAAGGCCAATGATCTTACCACAACTTCCCTTTAATTTTCTCTTGCAAAACTTATTGAAATAGTCAAGTAAAAATCAACCAAGATTAACAACAGGAATAGAAACAACTGAGATATTTGACTCAGCTTTTATAAATATATTTAATTTTAAAATTCTTGTAGCTGATTCTCGCCTAACATGTGAAATTTATAACAATGACTTCTTCAACCGAGTTAGGGCACCAGATCCATAAATTATTGTAGCTCTTTTGTGAAGCTTGATATTCATCAAGTTTCTATATGATCGTTTGTAATAAATTAAGTTTTACTTCAAGGTCTTAGGATTTCCCAGTTGACTTCCAATTTTTATCTGGCTTTTCTTGTGTGTGATCGTCATATATTCTTCTGTATTTTTTGAATAAGTATGAATTAAATAAATTAAAACGTGAGAACCCCTCCACCTTCTGAGCATAAAGAACCATATGGATGCAAATGAATTTACAGGGTGATTGGCAAGCAGAAAGTCAGGTAGATTGGAAACGGGCTTTCTCACAAACAAAGATACAGACTACAAAAAAAACCCCGCACCAATATAGGTGAAAACCTTTCACGACCTATTGGAATGTAATGCACATTAGAAGCATCTTTCTTATGGTGCTTTAGAGGAAGTAATTTGTATAAAACACCCAAATGATGCTTTTTAAAGGCAAAGAAAAATCAATGATCAAATTTAATCAAAGCATTCTATGCACAAAATAAGGCCCCAGAAAAAAATAGCAAGAAGTATATCAAAGCAAATGGTTTTCATGATGGATAAGGTCAACGTGCTATTATATGACAAAGGAAGCAATTGCAAAGTTCAACTTAATAGGTTTTGAATCAAATAGCTCAAGATAGAGTAAGAGAAAATGCTTTTGAAACAAAATCTTAAATCTTAAATCTCAAAAGACCATAAATGATATTGAAATGTTCTCATTGATAATTATCTTAGCAGATTTGTAAGGAGAGTCTTAAATATTTTTTCATTAAATAATAAAAACCTGCAAATACAGAAGAAGAGAGCAAGTATTTGAGCCACAATTTTAGCTATTATTATTAAAGTAAATTTTCCTTGGTTTGCACATAAGTGGATGGAGGAGTTAAAAACATTGATGGACTTTGAGTTGAGAATTTGAGAGATTATAGGTACAAGTTTCAATGGAAAATCAAAGCACGAGGAACATTCCCTTTCAATGGGACAGTTGCTGCTGAAATTTATTTAGATCATTAAAGAGAAATTATGTGAAGCCTTCCTTAGAAGGGATTAAGATAAGCCCACAAGACTAGAGCATGAATTCTCTCAAGGCATGCATTAGTTTGCTTGATACCTATTTAACATGCAAGGAATGCTACATATATGTCTAAAGCATTTGTGCACTGCTATTGTACTCCTTGCAAATCTTCTAAACCTCCATGTATATGACGATCTTAAATGGAATGTAGTTCCCGAACAAGTACAGGGCATGATTTAAGCAGCAAGTTTCACCACTAAACAAAGCATTAAACATGCAAGATATTAGGAAATTTAAATATAACCAAAACAATCCTTCATTTTGATATAAAATACTGCTACAGTTTATTTTTTTCAGCACTACAAGCTGATTTTTATCTTTTTGATAGGAACCATTCTACTTTTGATTCCACAATGTCTATATACTATTATGTATATACTTATGCTTCCCACTTGATTATACAATTGTCACTGTGTAATGTCCCCACTCTAGTCAGTATCAGTAGCAGATGGGTTCACCTATTACTTGGACTCTCGTAGGCTAATATGTTTGGATAGGGGGTCTGAGTGGCAGTTAATGGAGGGTACTGTCATTTCCATTCCTTTAGTTCAATATTGGGTTCAGTGCCAGGCCTTTGCAGATCAGTGTTTGCCAGCTTATGACGGCACGTAAAAATACTGAGTATTGAGGGAGATATTAATATAGTGGTTAAGTTATTTAATTAACTTAAGGGCATATTATAAAGTTAGAATTTGGCTTTATAAAAGTAAAAGCCACTTAAATATTATAAAGTGAGTTTAAAACATTTAAGTCAAAAAAGATACGCCCAAGTGAGATGAAACAGTTAAAAATATTGTAAAGTGAATTAAATACATTTAAAATGTATTTAAAAGACAAAAGTCATGCCTTTTGGGAAATTGTGCTTTTTGGAGAAGGAATAAAAGAGGCAAGAAACAAGTTGACCTCATTCATTGATCATTTGACATTTTTTCTTGGCTTCTTGACATTTGTGCCTTAGACAAGGGTTTCAACAATTTTCATCCATTGGAGAACGAGAATTCTTTAGTGATTTGTGATCTTGAGGCTGTGAAAGACCAGCTGAATCATTGCTTCTGAGAGGGCTTCATTTTGGAGTCCATTTGTGCTTTCATCAGATTTACTATTCAGTATTTATTAGTTTTCAATAAAGGAAAGGGCTTTATCATTTGGGACGCCTTCTTTTCTCAGCTTTCTTCATCAATAAGGAGGTCGTACAATTTGGACAGTGGGTTGTACAAGTCACCAGGCATGGCGTGGGGTTTCTAGCTGGGACGTGTGAGCCAGAGGGAAGATTCTTCCCTCTCATTTCTGGCATTTGACTGCTCCATCATGGACGCCTAGCATTCTTAGGCCATTTGATCCAATTTCTAGCAAGGAGAAATCATTATCTGGAGATGGTCAGTGCACTTCACCAGTTTCATCATTTTTGTCTGGAATGTACCAGATCTTTCTTATTTAATTAATCTAAGGACTTTCAGGTACATTTGTTGTATGCAATTTACTTGTAGCAATTTATTTGTTACTCTATTATTACTTGTTATTCAGTTTTAGTATTGTTTCTTGCCTGGCGCACTTCTTTATTTTTTGTATAAAATTCATCAAAACGAGCAAAAACACAATAACAATATAGTTTAGCATCAAGGGCAGAGTTAGAACCAGCAGGGTTCTTCACACACTACCCTACCCACCTATTATTAAAACTTGATGGCTAGTGTCAAATTGAAGTTCCCAATTATCACACTTTGTTAGCATCTAAAGAGGAAATTTGTCCCAACTTGACCTTGATAAAATTCTTTTGAATAGTCAAGATCACAAGAATTCAAAGAAGACAAACCTCTTTAGGTTGATCAATCCAATAGAGTTTCATTTCAGTTTAGTCTGACTTTCTATATTTACTTTTGGCAAATACTTTTATAAGGTTCAAATATGTTAAAAAAATGAGATAGAAGCCTTAGTATTTAGGATATTGTCTACTATTTCCCACTAAATTGTGCATTCGGATTTATATACATGAAAAACATTACTATGAATGAGCCTATGACAAATGACAATAGTGTGGAATATAAAGAACAAAGCAACACATCTCTTAACTATTCCATGTTAATGTCTTTAACATCAAACGTAGAAGCATACCAAAAAACGTGTCTCTATTTTAATGGCCTTAACATCTATTAGAAATATATGCCCATTCAAGGTTGCCTACCTATGATTTGCTTCAACAACCTGATGAAATATAGCGAATCTTTAATGGTGAACCATGTCCCAATGGCCAACACTCAATTTTGTGCTAAAAATCAACAAAAAAACTTGATTAAATAGTGTTTCATATGGTTATGGTTTCACAACAGGTTGGTTGGGAAATTTTTCAGGATTTTTATGTGATTTTTTTTCAATTCTTTCGTGATTTAAACCCTTAAAAATTGAACATTGTTGAAAACTGCAGCTGATTAAATCAAGATTTTTGGGGAAAAAATCATTTTGGTCAAAGATTTTTTAAAAATCGAAAATTTTGAAATTGTTTGAGGACTTCTGCTTCTATGATAAAGCACCAAAATGTGGATCTCGAAAAGCCTGACTTCAATATAGCTACAAATAACCTTGATTTGTATCATGGTACTTCACCAGATAGAGGACTTTCTACAAGCTCTCTTTTGCTAACTAGCTATCAAAGATGAGAACCTACAGGCTATTCGATGCATAACAATGTCAAGTAAAACAATAGACTTTTTTTTGTCGTATTCAGAATGTATGGCCTAGATGATAATACCCTAATCTACTAATTCATAGTCTTATGTATCAAGAGAAATTACTCATACTGTCTTGTACAATAATTATCATGTAGTCTTCAAAGATTTGTATCAATATATTTTATTTTTTATTTTTTGGTCTTTTTTTAATTATCATGTAGTCTTCAAAGATTTTTATCAACATTTTTTTTTGGTTTTCTTTTGTTTTTTTTGTTGAGGGTAACAACCTAAATCATTCTAGCAAACCTGTTGGTATAAGAAGCATGAATCACAGGTGCATGAATAATTGACTTCATTTGGCTTAGCACCAAGGACTCGGGTATTTATTCCACCAAAGTTGCCTGTGGCACAATCCTAGGCTCATCTCTTTAAAGTGTCATGGAACTTGCATTTAAGTCTTTATGAGCCATTCAAATTCATCAATAGACCAAAGGCCACTTGACAACTGTCTTACAGTTCTCAATATTTGAACCACTGTATTTTTAACACCATACCCACCACTAAAGCCATTCCTAATTCCTGTTTAAGGGGCCAAAGCTTTAAATATCTCTACAACCAAACATGATTGTAACAGTGGGTATCATATTGAATAAAGGGAGAATGCACCAATATTTTGCATAACTAGAGTGAAAAAAATATGAAATGATATGTACAGAACTGCAAAGGGCAATTAGCATGCCTTTTCTGGTGAAATCATAATTTTCAGCAGTTGACATGTAGATTCAAGCTACTTTAAGGCCCATTACTTGAAGATTCAAAGTACTTATGTGAGAATGTACGATATAGAAGATTGGGACAGAGGCAAAGAAATAGAGAGGGACATTTCAACGGATCGTAAGAAGTAAACATGTAGGATGGACAGAAACAGAAAGGAAGAAAGGGAACCTGTACTCCTTAAAATATAATTACCAGATATAGCATATGCTCACAAATTCTCCGAGTACTCGAAAGGTTTCCATCACCATAAACTTAATATTCCATTGGTGCCTTGACAAATGGGATTGGCTCAAATAGTAAGAAAAACAAGCATTGGAGCTTCCAAAGCAGAGACCTAGGTTCAGATCTCCAGAACATGATAAAGTGCTGACATTGTATAGAATACCACATCCAGTGGGTGCTGTGAACGCCAACAGACAAGAGCAAGTGCAAGTTCTAGGTGAATTTGACAGAAGACATACTCCATCACAGTAACTAAGCCAAAGGCTATCTCATCAAAACAAAAACTCATTGATGCTTTGGCCCCTTCAAAGAAAGTGAGATGCTCCGTAAAGTCCAAATTTAGCCACAACAGTATTCAGGAATTGTACATAACAAAATGAACATGTCTGGGGCATATAGGACACAAAATGTCCTAGACAAAGAAATATTAATTTTTCAAGTTCTCTGTAAATAAGTACGAAATGATTACAATGAATGTGAGATTTGGACTGTTTAAATATAATCACCCATTTATAGAAGTTTAAATATCTAATTACAAACCTCCAGATAGGCTTGGATAGAGGAGAGCATTACCTAGACATAGAGGGAGGCTTGGCTTGAGTAATTTCCTCAGCGGGTGCAGGGGAGGAATTTTAAAAAGTTAAATCCAGAAATAAGCTACCAATAGAATACAATGCTTTTGTCCAGCCACAAACCGAGGCATTTTCATGCTTGATTGGTTGATTGAATGTTCATTTATGAGCAGCATAATCATTGGTTTTTGGCACATCACCTCATTTTAACTTCCTTTCTCTGCAGCCCTAGCTCTCCTTCTAACCCTGTGCCTCCTTACCCTTTCTCTACAAGCATTAGTTCAGTTTATAGATTAGATAGGAACCAGCCTTCTGCAGAGGTTGTCAACACATATGAAGCTATGTAAATCAGCATTTTTGGCCCCTGCACTAGGTGTGTCAATTTGAGGTATCAGACTTAATTCTTGAAGCTCTTGTGAATTTTATGTTTGTTGGTTCTTTTTTCTGAAATAAATCCTCTGAACAGCTTTGCAATAGCTCAAGATGCTGGATGAAATTTTTGAGAAATCTGGTTTCTAAAACAAAATATCACTTGCTACACTCATAGTAATATTTTCATTTTTCAATAAGGCATCATAGTTATTTGCTCTACTAGAGCATTTTTAATTCACCTGGCAACTCCATGCCATTAAACTCAAATCTTAGAAGGGTCCTTACCTTCTAATGTTTTTGCAGACCTGTACATTGCAGCAATGATTGGTTTTAAATTGAATATTCCCTTCTATCATGGTTACATACAACAGCAGCATACACAATACCAATGCCCCTATGTGTGCTGCCATGTTTGTCAAATGGAGCCTGCAACTGTATCTTATCCATAGGCATTTTGCAAGTGGTGTTAGAAATCGCATTCAGAAACAGAATGCGTTATAAAATCTCAGGTGGTGGAATGCATCAAAAAACCTGAGTTCTAAGAGGCTCTGCTTGCAGGAGCAGAAAAGGTGAGATGCTTTGGATGAAATTAAAAGGGGTCACAAGTATGAGGCTATGCTTGCAGAGAACCAAAGGCTGAGAGGCACCTTGGAATGGAAAAATTGGGCTATGCTTCTAGAGAAAGAAACCTTGGGGTAGAAAATAAAGTCATGCTTGTATGAATGCGAAGGCTGAAAGATGCCTTGGATGAAGTGAAAAGAGGACGGAAGTATATGGAGTATACTACATGGAGGAAAGATATGAAGAAGAAATGAAGTTGCTACTCTCCTTTCATTGTGCACATCCTCACTTGCAAAAGATGCACTCTCTGTCATTGGCACCTCCAATGGGAGAATATCCCACAGCTCATTCCATACTCTCTCAACCATCTACAGAAATGAACCTGGTTTCAAGGAGATCTCTAGCAGACCCGTAGTTTATCATCTACCGATGCTAGAGATTCTTCCCCCTTCTCAGATGCAACAAGTGACAAGGACAAGTCATAGCCTCCTCCCAAGGACTTTTTCTAGCCCAACATCTTTGAGGAGGCAAATACAGAATTCATTGGTAAAGAAGAAGAAGAATGCATCCCTACAGAACCATGTTTGTACTTGGTGCTCTCCTCAGATTCTACCAACAACAGCATAAGTTCCAGCCTCTCATTTGGGAGATTTCCAACAGTCTTGGGAACCCAGTGCACTTCAAGCCATTTGTGAGCAGTTCCCCATTTCTGTCATTTGAGCAGAAGCTGCAGGAAAGCACATTCTGTGATTCACTTCCATCTTCTAGCCTTCCAGATGCTCACCCACTCAAATCTGAAGCCCAATGCATCGTATTTAAAAAGTAGATTGAACTTGAGCAATTTACACAAGCAGAATGTAGAGCAACAGAGAAATTCAAATGCCTGTTGTTCTTCCTCATGCACTGCTCAGGTTGTTCATCGAAGCCTCCAGGCTCATTTTGCATCATCTGTTGGTTAGAAAAGTCAGCTACTTCTCTCTTCTTGTTAATCATCTTGTTCGCAGTGTTAGCTAGTAATGTTTCCTCTTTTTGCAACTAAGATGTGTTAGTTTTAGACCAGAAATGTAAATAAGCAGAAATACAACACACTAAACAAAGAACACAGCGAATTACCCTGGGAAAACCCTCCTTAAGGGAGAAAAACCCAGAAAAATCTCTTATATATTGAAAGAATAAGAACAGAAATCTGCTTACAATAATCAGGCCTTATACAGGGCCGAATCTCATACAAAAATATATATCACTCCTTCTTGAATGAATGATGATGCTTCTTCAAAGAATCAATCTGCTGCTAAGAATACAAACTTCTGTTGCTGCTTAGGAGATGCAAATTAAAGAGAATGAATTGATGATTTGAAATGAGAGACTTCATCTCCCTCATATACATTGCTAGGCGACCTCTTCTCTAGGTCGGCCCTAGAAAATACAATATTATTTGAAAACCAAAAGGCTGACCTGCCTTGGACATTGTTTATTTAATTTTATTTTAGAGAAAAATATCTCCTACCGCTATAAACATTAACACTCCCTCTTAGCTAGGGAGGTATTTTTCCAAAAATCCTCGTCATGGAGTCTCTCGACATGACGTCCAGAATGGCTACACCCATTTGTGGAAAACCACATCTCAGTCTCAGAGATGTACAAGAGTTCATCACGGAGTCTCTCAACGTGATGTCGTCATAGAGTCTCTCAACCTGACATCCACAATGGCTACTCCCATGTGTGGAAAGCAACATATGTACAAGTGTTCATCACGAAGTCTCTCAACGTGATGTCGTCATGGAGTCTCTCAACATGACGTCCACAATGGCTACTCCCATGAGTGGAAAACACAAGTACAAGGGTTCATCACGGAGTCTCTCAACGTGATGTCGTCATGGAGTCTCTCAACATGACATCCACAATGGCTACTCCCATGTGTGGAAAGAAATATATCTCCGTCTCAGAGATGTACAAGGGCTTTCACCTCATATTTCTCTGTCTCAGAGAAATATGCATTATAGCAAAGCTCACTGATGTTGAGTCTCCCTCTTGGCCAGGGTGACATTCTCCACTACCCCAAGCTTGTCTTGGAAATGTGCAAACTTCACTCTGGAAAGAGGCCTGGTGAGAATATCAGTCGTCTGATCATCAGTGCAAAATGTACTTGAGTTGAATTGCTTTCCTCAACACCATGTCTTTGATGTAATGATACTTGATCTCCACATGCTTTGTCCTATCATGAAACAGTGGATTTACTGAGGGCTTCACACAACTTTGATTATCACAATGAATCATAGTCGGCTCCAATGTTTGCCCAAACAATCCTGCAAGGAGCTTTCGAAGCCACACTACTTCTCGAGCTGCCACACATGCTGCAATATATTCAGCCTTTGCAGTGCTTAATGCCACAGAAGTATGCTTCCTACCACACCAAGAAATCATGGCAAACCCCAAACTGAAGCAACATCCAGAGGTGCTCTTCCTATCAATTACACTCCCATCCCAATCAGAATCTGGATAGCCTTGTAACTTTAGATCTTCACAGGAAGTATATCTCAAGCCATATCCCACAGTGCCACACAAGTATCTTAGAATATGCTTTGCTGCAACTAGATGTATTTATCTTGGCTCACACATGAATTGATTGAGAGCACTCACTGCATAACAAATGTCTGGTCTAGTGTTGACTAGATACATCAATGATCCAATCAATTGTCTATACATGGTGGGATCTACCAAATCTGAATTAGTTGCTGAGTCACTCAACTTCTTCAAATTTGTCTCCATAGGTGTAGACATGGACTTGCAATCCATCATCCCAAATCTCTTCAAGATGTCTATAGTGTATTTTCCTTGACTTAGAATAATCTCATCAAGTCATTGCCACACTTCCAGTCCCAGGAAGTAATGCATAAGACCAAGATCCTTCATCTCAAACTTGGAGGCTAACTCTTTCTTGCATTTGACAATGAGATACTCTACTCTAGTGAGAAATAAATCATCAACATAAAGAACCAATATCAAAGCCTCACCATCAACTATCTTGAAGTAAAGATTGGAATCTGCATCATTCTTGGAGAATCCCAAGCTCATCAAATATCTATCAATCCTTTCATACCATGCACGAGGTGCTTGCTTGAGGTTGTCCAATGCCTTCTTCAATCTGCATACATGAGACTCCTTCCCATGAATTACAAAACCATCTGGCTGCTCGATGTACACTTCTTCTTCAATCTCAACATTAAGAAATGCAGTCTTTATGTCCATTTGATGTAACTTCCAGCCTTTAGCCAATGCTATAGCAATAATTGTTCTGATAGAAGTGTATCGAGCAATAGGAGCAAATGTTTCCTCATAATCTATTCCCTCCTTCTAAGAGAAGCCTCTTGCCACAAATCTTGCCTTGTGTTTCTCAATGCTATCATCAGTTGCATGCTTGATTTTGTAGAGCCATTTGGAAGACACTACTGATTTCCCTTCAGGTCTCGGAACAACATCCCATACATCATTCTTAATGATGGATTGATACTCTTTTGTCATTGCATCTCTCCATACCTGCTGGTTGGATGCCTCCTCAAAACTGGAAGGCTCAAAATCAATGATGTGACTCATCAATGCCACATAACCTGGAAACTTATGTGGTCTCTTGCTTTCCCTAAAGGTGCCTCAAGAAGCTGCATAATTTTCTGCCTCTTGCATAGTTTGTCGAGCCCATAGAGGCCTCTTCTGACTACGGAAATGTCTCTAGGCCCATCAATTGGTTCTATAGGATCAATTGGATCGTTAGTCTCGGTTGGTTCATTGGACTCCCTCTGAATGTCAGGAGTATGATTAGGAGATATGTCCATATCCTGAGTAGTCTCCTACTCTTCACTGTCTATCTCCATGTAAGACCCTTTAGATCTTTTGAAGGCTACTTCCTCTTCAAAGGAGACATCCCTGCTGATCTCAATCTGTTTCTACCCTAGAATATACACTCTGTATGCCTTTGAAGACTCACTGTATCCCACGAATACACCCTTCTTGCTTGAAGGTTCTAGCTTTGATCTTTTATCCTTGGGCACATGGATGTAAACAGGACAACCAAAAATTCTTAAATGACTAACCTCAGGTTTCACACCTGTGAAGGCCTCCTCAGGAGTCATGTTTCCCAATATTCAATGAGGGCTTCTATTTTGAACATACACGGCAGTTCTGGAAGCTTCTGCCCATAGGAAAGTCTATAAATCTTGATCATGAATCATAGCCTTGGCTGCCTCTACTATGGATATGTTCTTTCTTTCGGCAATTCCATTTTGTTGAGGGTTGTATGGAACACATAACTCCCTCTTGATCCTTGCCTCAATGCAGAAATTACAAAAAACCTCCAGAAATGTATTCTCCTCCATTGTCTGATCTCAGAACTTTAATCCTTTTCCCGGACATGTTTTCAACTTGAGCCTTGAATTCTTTGAATCTATCAATTACTTCTTCAAACTCCTTAGATTTCAAGAAGTAAATCCAAGTCTTTCGAGAATAGTCATCAATGAAAATCACATAGTATCAAAATCCACTCAAAGATGCCGCAGATATTGGTCCACATAAATCAGAATGAACAAGATCTAAAATTCCTTTTGATCTACTGTCACTACTATGAAAGGGACTATTGATATTCTTACCAAGTGCACATCCTCTGCAAATGCCATCGTGCTCCAAACCAAGCTTAGGATCAGTAACCATTTTCTCCATGGATGGAAGGGCTCTGAAGTGTAAGTGAGCAAGTCTCATGTGCCATAGCTCACTCAAATTGATAGAGTCGTGCAATAAAGCCTAGACTGGATGAATTGATAATTTGTATAGGCTCTCCTGACGAACTCCAATTACACAAGCAGATTTTATACTAGAGTTCTTAGGCCAAGCAAGAACTTTCCCTTCAAAAAAGGCAACCTTGTACCCTTTGTCCTCCAAGGCTGAAATGGAGACAAGATTTCTTTTGATCCCTGGTACAAACAAGACATCACTCAAATGAAGAGGGATACCTGAATCTAACTGAAAAGAAGTGGTCCCAACTCCTTTTATGGAATAACAAGCATCATCTCTGACTATCACTAGCAAGTTAGTCTCTTTCTCTACCAAGTTTGTAAGATGCTCTCAATATCCTGTAATATGTCGTGAAACACCACTATCAATCAACCAAATGTTGTTGTCAGTTGGAACATTGCTTGAAAGAGAAGAGATGAATAGAAATCCCCCTGAGTCATCTCTAGATTCCTTTTGAGGTGACACATCATCAACATCTGCAGTAGAGGCATGTTGCTTTGGCTTTGATATGCAATCTTGAGCATAGTGACCATACTCGTCACACCTATAACATTGAATGTGAGAGAGGTCCTTTTTCTTCTTTGGTTTTGGAACAAAATCTGTTTTTTTGTCTCTATTCCTCTTGAAATTGCCTCTTTTCCCTTCTCTTCCTTTTCTTCTGGAAGCTTGAGCAGCAAGGGCATGACTTTCTTCATTATGAGAATTTCACCCATTTCCTCTTGCTGCCAACCTGGACTCTTCTTCAATACAATTAGCTTGAAGACGATCAAACTTGGGCAACTTAGATCTCCCACTAATGCTTTGAATAAAACACTCCCAAGATTGAGGAAGACCATTTAGTGCCAACATAACCAGATCTCTATCTTCGACTATAACTCCAATAATGCATAGTTGATCTCTCAATTCAGCAATCTTCATGAAGAAGGAGATGACTAAATCTCCTTTAGCCATTTTTATATGATGGAGTTGTTGTCTCAAAGGAAGGGCTCTGTTGGTATTGTTGATCTCATACAATCCTTGTAGAGCCTTGAACATTTCTTTGGCTGTCTTCATCTTGGAGATGATCGGAACTAGGTGATCCTTCACAGAGTCTATCATGATCTTTCTAGCCTTCGTGCCATTTCTCTTCCATTGAATTTTCTTAGCATCATCGGATAGCTCGGGCACATCATTTTCCACAAAATCTAGAAGATCATTCTCTTCTAGGGCAATGACAACTCTGAATTTCCAAGAGTTGAAATTTGATGCTCCATCAAGCCTATCTTCGACCTTGACTCCGTTCACCATCTTTAGATCTTTGATATACTGCCCTAGATAAAGAGATGTCTTGACTACTTAAACAAATCTGATTGGATCTTTGCTTAAACCTGCTCTGATATCATGTTAATTTTAGACCAGAAATGTAAATAAGCAAAAATACAACACACTAAACAAAGAACACAGCGAATTACCTTGGGAAAACCCTCCTTGAGGGAGAAAAACCCAGCAAAATATATCTCTTATATATTGAAAGAATAAGAGCAGAAATCTGCTTACAATAATCAGGGCTTATACAAGGCCAAATCTCATACAAAAATATATATCACTCCCCCTTGATTGAATGATGATGCTTCTTCAAAGAATCGATCTGCTGCTCTAAGAATGCGAACTTCTGTTGCTGCTTAGGAAATGCGAATTAAAGAGAATGAATTGATGATTTGAAATGAGAGACTTCATCTCCCTTATATACATTGCTAGGCGACCTCTTCTCTAAGCCGGCCCTAGAAAATACAATATTATTTGAAAACCAAAAGGCCAACCTGCCTTGGACATTGTTTATTTATTTTATTTTAGAGAAAAATATCTCCTGCTGCTATAAACATTAACAAGATGCCTGTGCATCATGTACATAGCACTAAACATACACTTTAGTTCTTCCCCCTTTCATCACCCAACTCCTTTTTGGATGGATCCTCTTTTGTTGGTTGGCAGATACTTGTTTTGGTCTCCCAATGTTGGCAGATGTCATTACCACCTTGTTCTTCATTGTGGACTCATTATTAGTTGGCACATTTTGTCCTTTCTTGGCAAACCTCTCTCTGGTCTTTAAGATTATTGTTGAAATTATTTTTGGTGCACGCAAGTAGGTTTTGATGAGGTTAGAAGTAGCTACCTGTTGGTGAATGCTCCTCATTTATGGGAATGTGTTTCAATGAAAAGTTGGCATAAGTGAAATTGTAAGCATAAGAAGTTAAAAAGAAAAAGGATAAAAAAGGTACAAATATTGGAGTCAAAAGTTGAAAATTCTATACTAGGCAAAGTGGTTTTTTAAAGGACCCGTAATGCCTTTTCATGCATAACCACCTCATGTAGCGCCATATTGAGAAACTGTCTTATATAAGTTCTAAAAACTAGATTCAGTAAGCTTTCTGTTGAATGGTCAATTGATAGGATTTACCCAAAAGTTCATAATTCTAAAGTTTGGAACTGCATCAGATTTCTGAAATCACATAGGTGAAAGGCAAATTTGGCTATAAAAAAAATAGAAAAATTCAAGTAATAACTTTCTAATCCCAAAGCCAAAAACTCATTATAATTTATAACCACTTGTTTTTCATGGGAATGTTTCCCATGGACATCATGATGATGTTAATTTTGTATATAAGTTTTCTATCAATCATTCTGGGCATATGTGTCAATGTAATCTGTGAAATTGCCTAGATATAGAGGAAAGTTTAAGAAAGACTATCACTCTTAGATGTAAAAGCTTGTTCTAAACTAAATAATGAAGCCAAAAGAAGCTGGTAGAAAGTGCTAAAGATCATGTCAAAGAAAGTTGAGAGGTTTGCCTGCATCAGATAATTGTCAGTAATATCTAACTAAATTGAAAAGTGTTGTGGTTGGTCATTGCAAAGAATGGGGTGTACAATATATTCTAATGGATTTTTATCTTTGCATAAGTGAAAACAAGCTATGAAGCCAACATGACAGCTGAATGTAGGAGAAAATTTCATCCGACAATCTTGCACTTTTTTGAACAATATTCGGTTTTACGAAGCAAGATTGATCAACAACAAAAAAAAAGTTAATCTTTTGAACAGACAAACTGAAGTTTCAAGGGAAGTCTACTATCAAATCTGTTGGGAAATCTTTGGAATCTGTACCAGTTGTCAAACCCATGGTCAAACCTGTTGTCCAATCAGTTCTCTACAAAGGTACAAAGACGTTATGAGGCTGTGAACTCAAAGCTTGTTTTGAGATTGTGAGAGACACTACAAGATAACAAAAAACATGTTGATCTAGTGTACAAAGATCATATTAATTTTTATATACCTAAATACTCAAACCGAGGTAGTTGTTTCAGGTTCACACTAGATAATTCATCAATTTCTTTTTTTCTGGA
Organism: Sequoia sempervirens; assembly: GCA_007258455.2. Taxonomy (NCBI): domain Eukaryota; kingdom Viridiplantae; phylum Streptophyta; class Pinopsida; order Cupressales; family Cupressaceae; genus Sequoia; species Sequoia sempervirens. Next base: position 107,939,024 of record VDFB02000002.1, on the reverse strand, counting down.
GGTTCGGTATGGAAAAATCTACAAAATTGAGAACAGAATAATTGTTAATGGAACAATTGTAAAACCATAAATGTTAAAAATATAGCAAATTGGTTTATATCGCAGTAGCATTACTCAGAATTGCACTTGACAAATCAAAAGTACAAATGGAATTCAATTACTTGAGGTTTAATCAAAAAACCCGAAGAATAAAAACATTGTTTTTCCATCCAACATAGCCCAAACCACAGTAAGGGGTCTAGGGGTGGCAACCCCTAGATTTTTATTTATTTTTTGGCTTTTGTAAATGCAATTTTTTAACCTTGTGAGTTCTCCCCAAGCACGGCCCAAGTATGTCTAAGATGTACCCAAACCAAATCACCAAGCCCAAGCTACACCCCTAGGCGAACTAGGACTGAGATCAAAACCTAACCAAACCAACACAAGTTCATCTAGGGGTTCTGGTGAACCCAATAACATAGCTCAAAGCCAATCCATTTTGTGTCAAGATTTTCTAACTGATTGTTCTGAAGTGAGTCTCTCATCCTCGCCTAATATTCTAGATTGTGCCCCTACCTCATAATCATTGCAGGCCATTTCAAAGTGAGAAATTGGTCCCTCATTATTCTTTATAGCCTATAGGTCATCATATTGATTGTCATGTTGAATCCTTGTATTTGGTTGCTTGCCAATTTTGTGAAAATAATTCCCCACACTTTTCGGATGGTCAATTGTCTATGTCGAGAATTTTTAGAGACGGTACAAGTTCACATTGTAGTAGAAAAGGTCATATCTCTAGTTCATATTTTGATCCTTGAATCTCTTATGGCAAGACCACTCATTTTGTAAAACATTATTATGCTTGTGTAATGTCCCCTAATTGGGAATGCTCTAAATCCTTAATTTCCAAATAACGAATGAGTTAGAGAATACTTTTCACCTGATTGAAACCTTGATTGAAGTCCTACACATAGATTAGAACCATTTGCCATAATCAAATTGATTTGTAAAATAGAATCATTTATCACAACAATAATAGTTAGTAGTTTGCCATAACTAGCTATTAACAAACTATTGACCAATCATTAATTCAATCACAAAGTATTTTAACATCCTTGGAAGGCTTGATTCACCATGATGGAGGAGTGAGGTTACAACGGGTGTCCTGGTGACCTAACTCTCCTAGGCCCAAAGGCAATACGCTTTGAGACAAAGGCAAGTACCCCTTTGGCCTCCTTGGGATTCTTGGTCCCCCATTATAGAACACATTGGTTCTCCCTTATAGGACACATTGGTCCTCCATTATAGGACGTTGAGTCCTCCATTATAGAACACACAGGTTCTCCATTATAGGACACTTGGTCCTCCATTATAAAACACATAGGTTCTCCATTATAGGAGGTGGCGTACCTAGGGAGTGCCCCATCACCATCCCTTTTTGTAATCCCTCTTCTTCTATCATGGTGCAAATACACATATAATAATTTAACCAAACTCAGATTTGCAAATAGTCATATCAGCAATACATAATGGATTATGATTATGCTATCATAGAATATGAGTAATGATATAAATGAAACCTTGATCCTACATTATGAGTATTGTTCATATTTGAACAATACATTATAATCTATATATATAGGGATCCAACCATAATATAAATTAATTCATAAATCTGAAACTATAAAATAATTATGCTATCTGATATAATCTGAGATCATAAACTATATTATGCTAACTATAATCTGAAATCATAATTATGCTAACTATAATCTGAAACAATAAACTGATATGTACCAACTGATGATGCTGATTGTCCTGTTCTCTTTCCTTACTTTATTCCATGCTGCCCTTGTTTGGAATTACCTGCCTTTGTATATAACCCGATCTTCCCAAAGGACATTGCCATTAGTCGAGAGACATGGCTTTTCTTATATTCCATGTCTTTTGCATTAATCGCACCCCTTGCATATGGTAATCGCTCCTCCCACTAATCGTGGCTGTTGCATAAACAACGCTGCTGTTTAAATGCTAATTATGCCTTTTGGACTAGGAATCGATACCATTCGATTTATTTATTTATTTATCAACTAAGGCATTAGTCAAATTTATATAATACTGGTATTTTCTAAATAATATTTAGATTTGTTTATTTATTAATTAAAGCATAGTCATATTTATATAATATTAGTTTCTTGTAAATATTAGGTCTGTTATTATGATACTCACAATTAATAATATTAATTATTCTATAATAATTGTATTATAATTATAATATTATCTATGATAATATAATTATAATAATATTTAAATTTATATTTATAATTCTGATATTTATTTTATTTGATTATTTGTATTTCAATACTTTACATTTCAGTGTTACAATTGTAGGGACATGACTGCTTGAGAACCTTCTACAAAATCAATGAAATGAGTCCATTTTTGTTGGATTGATAAACCCAAGTGGAGGTTAAAGAATCAATTGGAGTCCACTCTACTTTTAACGAAGGTGATTCTTTCTCTACTAATACCAAATCCTTGTATATTATTCATTGTGAGTTCACTGCTAAGGTCGAAGAAGTTGATATTAGTCTAACTTATACTAGTCCAAATAATGCTTGTGATCTCATCTTTTTTCCTAATGATGAAAGTGATATCAACAAGAGCCTTGACATATTTGATAAGAGGACAGTTGCAGAACAAATTGCAAAGTTAAACCAAATCCTTATGGATGATGACATGTCAATTTGTAACACATGATTGATTGTGTATCTATATATCCTTGTTTCAAGCCTTTCGAGTTTAGTGTGTTTCCTCTCGTGAAATGTTGCCACTATGGTTTTGTTCTATTCAATGGATTTTGGCATTTGTACTTCTTGTTGATGATTTGGTAGAAGGCTTGTATCTTGCATAAGATCTAAAAGTTGAAAATCCAAATGTACGGCTTGCAAACTATTGCCATTAAGTTGAAAACCTGAAAGGGCAGCTTATTAGAGACTCGTAAAAACCTAAAAAGGTGTGATTGATTTATGCATGATCTATGTTGTGTACACAAATGATCGAGTTCAATTGTTGATTTGGAATTTGTATTTCAAACTTCCCTACAGGGGGTCTTATACATCTTCCACTCTCATCTAAGGAGGTCATGTTTTGACTTTAGACATTTTTAATTTGATTTGACATTGAGACCAATATTGTTGATTGAAAAGTGTCTATAGATATTGAGTTGAGAATTGGATTTTCTAATGGACGTGAGGGAACCTGCTCTTGGAACAGTTTGTCTCATGGAGTTATAGATAAGCATTGTAACTTGAATGCTTCAGTTTGTATTTGATTGTTCGATACAGATTTTTGGTGATAATCCAAAATTATATCTGGGTATGCCATAGATTGTGGTGAGCTTCAACTTATGCATTATTTGACTTGAGAGCTGACCAAGATATTAACCCTAGATTCATTCCTCTTTATCAACATTTTTTAAGATGCTTCTAATTCTGAGCTTCACACTACTCTTCCCGAGGGACAGAAATGTATAATTGGAGCACTGCAAATTTTTATAGCACTATTGATTGGAACTGACAGGTTGGATATGTCTTCTTAACAAGTCACATATGATCAATATTTCCTAGGGTTTAAGGTTGTTGTGATGATCCAATATTTGCAACTAGCATGTTATAGATAAGCATTGTAACTTGAATACTTCAGTTTGAATTTGGATTGTTGGATACAGATTTTTGGGGATATTCCAAAGTTATATCTCGGTATACTATAGATTGTGGTGAGCTTCGACTTATGCATTATTGGACTTGAGAGCTGACCAAGATATTAACCTTAGATTCATTCCTCTTTATCAACATCTTTTTAAGATGCTTCTAATTCTGAGCTTCACACTACTCTTCCCCAGGGACAGAAATGTATAATTGGAGCACTGCAAATTTTTATAGCACTATTGATTGGAACTGGCAGGTTGGATATGTCTTCTTAACAAGTCCCATATGATCAATATTTCCTAGGGTTTAAGGTTGTTGTGATGATCCAATATTTGCAACTAGCCTATTATTCGTGATTCAATAAACAGTTTTTTATTGTATTTGAGTAGTGTTGATTGATTTATGCCATTGAACATTTGATTAGGTATAGTATTGTTGAAATTGAATGATGTGAATTGCACAGTTGTTTTTGACAGATCTGCCAACTGTGGTTTTGTGGATATTCCAAATGTTGTACTAAGAAATATCTTAGCCCTTAAGAAATTTCTATTGGATTTTGTGTTGTCCTAGTGGTGATATCTAGAGACTACTATTATGAAGATTCAACATTTCATACTTGAGATCATAGTAGCAAAAGCGTTTCTTAAGACTACTCAGCAAACCAGTAGATAAAGATTTTTTCCATTAATAAAAGATATAATCAAGAAATTAAAAAATGCTAGAAACTCATAAAAAATAGAGAAAAAATATTGTTGCTTTACTCACACTAAATTGGGATTAAGTCAAAATTTTGCAGATAAAATCAGAATTAAATCATGATTTTCCTATAGGGGTGCGTCCCCCCCCTCAAACCCTACATCCCCGTCCCTTGTGGCGTTTTAGGGACGGGGGGACGGCAAGGGACGTCAACAAGCGTCCCCTCTGATTTTCAAAAACTAGGAAACGCAAGAAACACATCCCCTAAAAAGGGGATGGCTGGAAAATAAAAGGGGACGCGAAACGGCCAAGGGGACAGCTAGGAGTCCCCAAACTATATCGGGGACGCTCAGACGTCCCCAATTCATCAAAGTAAAAAATGTTTCAATTTTTGGCAAATTAAATAAAAATTGTTTGATAAATATTAAATATTTTATTATATTTGATAAAACATTTAATTCTTAAACAAACTATTTAATTTTATTGTCAAATTAAATAAAAATTGCTTGATAAATATTAAATATTTCATTAAATAAAAATTGTTTGATAAATATTAAATATTAAATATTTCATTATATTTGATAAAACATTTAATTTTTAAACAAACTATTTAATTTTATTGTCAAATTAAATAAAAATTGTGATAATTCATAAGTATTAAATGTTTTATCAAATATTAAAATTAACTATTAAATAACTAAGTTACCGATTCGCCATACCTAGCTCCTGGATACGATACGGTATACGCGGTACGGCGGGATAGAGGATTCGTTTTTGCTCTGTGGATTCGTATCAGATTCGCCAGCTGACTGTGGATTCTTCCAGGATTCGGCATGAAGAATCCGGGCCGAATCTGAGCCGAATTTCGCGTCAAAAAGCCCAGTTTGAAAAAAAATGACTTTTTTTAATCATTTTTTATTGTTTGTTTGACCTTATGTTGACTTCTAAACATTAAAATATTCATTGCAACCCTAATTTCGACCTCCAAACACACTAAAAAGGTAAAAACAACTTCATTTTAACAATTTGTGAAAGAAAAACGAATTTTTTTGCCTCCATTGCTGAACTTGCTCTTTTGCTTGCACAAGCTCGAACAGAGTTGAAGGCTGATCGTTGGTGGTTCAAGGTTGATTGCTGTGCTATTCCTAAGCACTTGCAAGTGTTTGCCAAGATTCAAGAAGACTGTAGAGCAAGATTTGTTCAAAAAAGGTAGGTTTCTTTGAAATTTTTTGATTTTTTTTTTACATTTTTTTTAAGTTTCTGTTTAACAAATGAACTATTTAGTTTTGTTTTTATTGTATTACTACAACTTTTGTTGATTGTTCTCATTCTTTTAAGCTTTTTAGTTTCAAATTTCAATACCAAAATTATTTCAATCTATTGTGCCCTGGCCCTTAGGTATTACAATGGCATCTGCTTCTAATTCAGGCCAATCTCGTTTCAAAATAAGTGCAACCTCTCCCCTTTGGAAATTTGTAGAAATGGTTCAACAATGTCCAGGTGGTGGAGTATTTATTTGGATTTGTGGTCATTGCAAAGTTCAATACACGAGCTCATACAGTCGAGTCAAAGCCCACTTGTGTAGTATCCCTGATATTGGCATCAAACCTTGTCCGGGACCTCCAGAAGGTGATGGCAAAGGCCTTGCAGATGACATAGTGTTGAAATATATTGCTGAGCAAGAAAAAGCAGATCAAAAAGCTACTAGTGCTAAAAAAAACCATCCTTTGAAGAAAGGATCTCAATCCATGAAACCCCCTACACCACCTACTTATATTCCACCTACAGAAAGCCATCCATTTATAAACATCCCTCAAGAGCAAACCGTGCCCTCATCAAATAAAAGATCTAAGGGACCGTTGGAAGTTTCATTTCAGAATGAGGCAAGAGAGATTGCTGATCAAGACATAGCAAGATGTGTCTATGCCAATGGATTGGCATTCAACGTTGTTCGTTCACCATATTGGCAAAAAATGGTGAAATCTATTAATGAGGCTCCAAAGGGGTATAAGGGCCCAAGTTTTGAGAAGGTGCGTTGCACCTTATTGGAGAAAGAGGTGAAACATGTAGCAGACTCTTTGAAGCCCATAAGGGATTCATGGATTGAAACAGGGGTGACCATCGTTTCTGATGGATGGAAAGATGCAAAAAATCGCCCATTGATCAATGTTATTGCCGTGTCCCCTAAAGGGGCAATGTTTTTGAGAGCAGTGGATTGTGAGGGACAGGTGAAAGATGGTCCATTTATTGCTAACATCCTTTGCCAAGCCATTGAAGATGTGGGCCATCAAAATGTTGTGCAAGTTATAACCGACAATGCCAGAAATTGTAGGGCTGCTGGGTTATTGATTGAGGAGAAGTATCCACACATTTTTTGGACACCTTGTGCTGTCCACTCCCTCAATCTAATGCTACAAAAAATTGGATCCAAAATTGAGTGGATCAAACAGGTGTATGCTGAGGGCGAAGACATCCAGATGTTTGTCACCAACCACCATATGACACAAGGAATATTTAGACAATTCTCAAAATTGGAATTGTTGAAGGTAAGTTAATTGAAATTCTCAATATTCTTAAATTTTTAGTTTTCTTTTAATTTTAAATTTTGATTTTGTAAATTTAAATTACATTTTAATTTTAATTTTGATTTCCAAACAGGTTGCAGAGACCCGTTTTGCCTCCAACACAATTGTGTTGAGACGACTTATAAAGGTTCGTGAGGCACTTTGTGCCATGGTAATCAGCCCTAATTGGGCCATATGGAAGCAATCTAGCAGTGAAAGGGCAAATAGGATCAGGCAAAGGATACTAGATGATTGTTGGTGGGATCGTGTTGAGTACCTGGTCAGTTTCACTGAGCCTATACTGAGCATGATCCGTTACACAGACATGGATAGACCTTGTTTGGGAGAAGTATATGATGGTATCGACTCAATGATTGAGAAGATGAAAACCATCATCAATGCAAAAGAGGAAGATCCTGATGAAAAGTTCTTCAAAGAGCTACAGGAAATCATGGTTGATAGATGGAACAAAATGACCACTCCATTGCATCTTCTTGCTTTTGCATTGAGTCCCAAATATTATAGTCCTGAGCTTCTTTCTGTTACATCAAGAGTTGCTCCATATAGGGATGTTGAAGTGGCTCAAGGTTACAAGGCAGCAATTCGGAGACTCTTCACTGATCGTGACCAACGTGATCGAGTGAGGGCTGAGTTCATGGCTTTTGCATGCTCCGGTAGTGTTGCTCAGAATCTTGATGCTCTTCGAGACAAGTACAGGGTAGATGGTCATAGTTGGTGGTATTTCCATGGGCAAGAATACATGCACATCCAACCAATTGCAATAAAAATCTTATCCCAAGTAAGTTTTATAGTTTGTAATTTTAATTTTAATTTATAATTTTATATTAATTAATAATTTTGTTTAGTTAAATTTTGTAACTCTTAACTATTTAATTTGGTCTTGACTCTTAATAGGTTGCTAGTTCATCTTCATCAGAGAGGAATTGGAGCACATACTCCTTCATCCACTCAATAAAACGCAATAGGCTGCATTCAAAAAAGGCAGAGGACTTGGTGTATGTGCATTCAAACTTGCGCCTCCTTACACACAAGCAAACTTCCTACAAAGAAGGAGACACAAGGAGGTGGGATATTGAGCCAGAGCAGCTTGACTTGGATGCTTCCACAAGTCACTTAGCTGCACTTGATATTGATGATGAGTATGAGCCTGAAGCAGCTACTGATCGTGAGAGTGGTAGTGTCGGTGCTACTGCTACTGCTAGTGGCAGTGCTTGTGCGAGTGCCACGAATGCTATTTGTGGTTCTACGCAAAATGTAGCATCTAATAATGCTAGTTTGTTTGATAATGATGACCCATATGATTCAGATTGATCAATGATCAATAATGGCTGATTGTAAACGTTTGACATTTTATGTTTGAACTTTAATTTATAATTTTATATCATGACAATCGAGTAATCACTAATATTTTAATATTTGACTTAGTGACTATGAAAGTGGTGATGTATTTTTGCTATGTTATTAGACTATTAATATGGTGGTGTATTCTGAACTTAATTACTACTGCAAATATGTATATATTTCTGATTTTTATATGTTTTTTGTATTGCCGTACCCAAGCCGTACCCAAATCCAAAAAAAATTTTTTGCCGAATCCCGTACCGGATTCGCGTACCCGTACCCGAATCCAAAAACGAATCGGTAACTTAGTTAAATAATGAAATATTAAATATTAAATGTTTTATAATGAAATTTATATTTAATAAAAATGTTTTATCCCCATTCGTATGGCATTGACTAAATAATAAAATATTATTTTATTTACTTTAGTTGTTCAACCTAAAATTGAAATGAAGACTTTTAACTTTTAAGTTTTATACAATTTCTTTTTTACTTTGCAATGCACACATGGGTAGGGTAAACACGTGAGAAATTATCGCTGTTATACTGCTGTTATACTCTTTATCTATGCACGTATTGTCATATTGATATTGTTGCACATATTTGATATTTCAAATTGCTCTCTTTCTCTCTCTATATATAATATATTTTTAAAAATTCATGCATATATATGTAATTGTATATATATATATATATTAAAAAATTCCTATATCACCATCCCCAAAAATCTGCCCTCGGACTACCGTCCCCGAACCCGTCCCCGAAACACCATGGAACATAGCGATTTTCTCATGCCTTGGAATTGGTGCCAAAGTCTGCAAAAAAATCAGTGATCCAATTCAGATTGGATCACAGACCAATCTGAACTGCAATAACTCACAATGCTTGAGAGTTGAGACTGTGTTTCTTGATTGTGATTGAGATTCTAGTTACATAAGATTTTTAAAGACTATTTTGAGATTACTATATGTCAGTTTGAGAGGTTGTAGTTTTTTGCAAAGCATTGGATTTACATGTGTGCAGAAATCACAGGAGGTTTTCTATGAACATGCACAAAGCTGGTTCATCAGTATTTTGAGTTTTAGCACAGAATTTTCTGCCATAGGGAGTTTCAGGTAGTTTTGGAGTGCTGTACTACACATCAAGGCAGTTTGACCATGTAGGGTTTTGGATGCTTTTGACGAATAGCATGATTGACATTGGATAGATTTAGAAACTCGTGGCAGACACAAAAAAACAGTTGCTCCACATTCTCAGGTGGAGATTCTAAACTCAATGGTTTCCTAAGAAATAAATTCCATCAGATTAATCATTAACTAGAAATAGGCAGCTCCCCCCATTAGACCCCACATTTAGAAAATGGATGTTTCAATGGCAAACTGTAGCATGAACAGCAAATTTCCTTATATTTTCAAGCATTACAACGATAAAGATCTCCTAAATCAAAATCTACAAATGATCATACAGGGAGAATCAACTATAATCAGAACAAATCGAAAAGTTTCCTAGTCGAATACTGAATTTATAATCAGGCAGAGTAGCCTTATTGCACTTACCAACATGACTCGTAGTTGAATTTAACAAGGCATCATTAGCACAAAGGACTGGCTCATTTTGACTCTCAAAGATATTTGTATCATGAAAAGTATTGCATTTTAGATCAGAATATAGTAATTCTTGTTTTATGTTAAAATCATCCAAAACCAAAATTCTGAAACACATTTCTCTGTGAAACTGAAAAAAGGATTCCAGATCAATGATAACCACTATAAAACTACTCAAAACCACATCAAATTTAGATCCAACTTCAGGTGCATAAGCTATATACACGAAGATCTTGGCATGTATGCCATGTAATCGTATCCGGACAGTAATAGATGTAAACAACTTGTGTGTGTATGAAAGAATCTAAGCACAAACATTGTCAAAAGATATCTTTAACTGGCAAGCAAAACATAAAGTATAATTTGTGTGACCAGTGATACAAATGAGACACAATATAAGCAAGAAAGTTGGTAAAAATTTGACACACATATATAAGAAGAGAAACCACGTGAGAAATGCAAAGGATATGAAATATGTCTGGTTGGCTGAAAACCAATGCTAGACTGTGTAAAAATGCAATAATAAACATGACGATATGAAGGCAACAGGTGCTTGATAATGAAGGAATAGATACAGAACATGCAGTTTACTCACTGATAGTTTAATGACCATTGTTCAATAGGTACTTTAAATATATGTTTAGATAGAATGCACGAGGCAACATATACCATACAATAACATTTGCAGAATTAAAAAACGAATTGATAAATTTCAAATCCTGTGACTTAGGGGCATAACATCAAAATCTTGAATAACTGCCATTACCACAATTCTAAGTCAGAGAGATCTATAATCAAATCCTAAATAGTGTGAGCCCACGATTTAAAAAGAAAAGCTTGATCAGGTACAATAGCCAAATGAATTTGTATGAAGACCCCAAGATAACGTTTCAAATTGCACATCAAATTTTAATATGTAGTCACTATTTTCAATTTGAAGCGTGGACTCAAACGCAGAAGGCCACAAATAACATTTATTGAAACGTGCATATACAGAGTTTCATATTCATTGACATGTTGTGGTTGTTAAGATCACTTTTTAAGCTAAAAGGTTACACAGTGAACTCTATAAGATATGTAGAAATGTAAACAACAACAAAAAGAGTATAGGAAGCTTTAAATATTAATGGTGTATATATCATTAAGACTCAAGAGTATAATCCCAGAAAAGGAACCGTCATAAAAGTTAATAATTCATCACAGACCTTTTCCCTTGGAATTGATCCAAGTGAAAATCCCTATAAACTCTTCGAAGGGGTAATACTTCTTAGAAGTCTGATACCAAAACCCTACATACATCCTACTCGGTCTCTAGGAATGAGACGCAGCTCAGAGCCATGTTTGAGAAAAACATTGCCTGCATGACATGAAGTCCAGCTGAATCAAGAAAACATCATAATAAAAATGCCTGTAAAATATCTGCTTCTACAACTAATAATCATCAAATTAAGAAAAGGGATCTATGATTTTGAAAACTGAACCAAGTATAAATATTTGGACTTCAAAAAGTACTGCAATATTGATCTCCGTCATAGTAAACATTATAATGAAGAATATGATCACTTAAAGGACTAAATAAGATGACCAAAAAGACCATATGATTACAAAAAGAGATAAATGAGACCAAACCTGCACTTTGCTGAGGATTAATCCCCACACCATCTGCAAAAACATGGAAACGGGTGAAATTTAGAACAAACACCCATTAATTATCAAATATGCAAAGCATCATATGTATTAGGTTATGGCTCTGCAGTTCAGTGCGTCAGAGAAGCTTTCGGAAGGCAATTACTTGAAAATTGATTTTTTTGGCTTTTTGGAGAAAACTTTGTAGTGTTTTTTACATGCACGCTTCAGATCAAATTCTATGATCATTCTCAGGATATCAAAGGCAAAAGTTTAGACTGGTATATTGTCAAAGAAAACTCCGCTGCGTTGCATACCATTGGTTATGATAGCGCTGGTTTGAGGAGGGACTTTAAACTCCTCAGCGGCAAACTTGAGGACAGCGGTGAAAGGCGCCTCCTCTGGTACACCAAATCTGCCAAACCCCAAACAAATGTCATCCCGCTGCTCTTGCACGAGTGCCAAATTAACCATGGGGGCAAAACAACACTTACACTTTAAAGGGGAGCTTGGGATCCGAGGTCAATGTCACCTTGAACTGGACCTTTCCTCCCGCCCTGCGTCGTTGCAAGGAAAATATTGTTACGCAATTTCACAAAGTGTCTCAAATGCACTGTCAAAACCTAGTGCTACGAAATCACTCACATTACAACTGCCGGATCTGAATTTCTAATTCAACTGTCTTTCCTCTGCACCTCCGGCTACACCGTCTAATATTTGGCTCCTTCGATGCCTGGGTATTGCCGAGAGCATCTGTCAAAGACTAGAGCAACGCTTAAGATAAATTATTGTCATGAAATAAAACTGAACGGTGAAATTGCAAGTCACCCCTGCCAACAGTAATTTTGATTTGAGGGGGTTCAATTATGATTTTACTTTGATTCGAGGGGGTTCAATTATGATTTTATTTAATTATTTTATTTATAAAACTTTCAACAAGTTTTTTTTCCAATAAGTTTGGTTTAAAAAATATGTAGTTGAATTTTAATAGAACATCATATAACTTGTCTTAGTGGGAAAAATATTATCTACTTGATATTGAATGAATTTAGTAATTCTAATAGGAATGGTTCAAAAAACATAACATTTTTAAAGCTTTTGTAAATAGGGTAGTAAGATAATTGGGTTTCATTTTGAGGAAAAACTTCATGATTAAGTGTGTTTGAGTTGGAAAAAAATTAGGATGGGTGACCTCTCAAGAAGTCTTAATGCTTCACTTGTGTGAGCATCACCTAGATGAAATAAGTGTTACATGAAATATTCATGTTTATGTAAGATGGGCTCTTGTGAAACACTACTCGTAAAATATAGATCAATGAGATTGACTTATAAACTACAATTGAATTATGATAAAACATCAATTTTTTGGCACACTATAAAAACACTACCTACTCGATAATGAATAAGCTAAGGAGCTTAATAATGAATTGTTCATAAGTCATGACACTTGTTGAAGGCATTCCAAATGTGGTAGCAAGATAAGTGGCTTTCATAATGGGGAAAAACTTCATGCTTAAGTGTTCTTGAGTTAGAGTAGTAATAGTAGGATGGGTGAGGTCTCAAGAATTCTTAATCCTCACCCTTGCAAGCATCAATTAGATGTAATAAATGCTAACTGAAATGTGCATGTTTGGTGAGAGATGGGTTCTTGGGAACAACTACTCATAAATATGGATCAATGAGATTGACTAAAAAATGATACAATAAAATTATGATAAAATATCAATTTATTTGATACACTAGGAAAAACACCACCTACCTGATAATACCCATCAATGTCAATTTTCATTTAGTTTTGGGTCTATTAGAGAGAATACAATTACATATAAAGACATATGGCACACTATTGTGTTAAGTTTGACTCCTTCTATGATCCTTATCTATCTCTTTTTTATGATTACCTTCACACACACACACACATATTCATCATTGTTCTTGTTTTACTTGTATTTATTCCAACATATTTGTATCATTTATTGGACTTAATTTCTATGCATACATTCATGATCTTGAGATTCCACAATCCTCATTGTATAGTCCCACTTACAAATTTTCTAGATTTTATGAATTTCTTTTTGTAAGTTCTAAGTAATTGAACCCAAAATTGATGCAAACAAATCAACAACCGAGTCTAACAATAATGCTAGTTATGAACAGTACAAATTGAGATTCATGAACAACCAAATACATACATAATTCATTTTATTACATCAATTTTCAAGAGATCTAAATTAAATTTCCTACCCAAAACTAATTAAATTTTAGAATTATAAATCATAATGATTATTCATTTGAAACCCTTATTGCTTTATTGTTGTAATCTACATAGAATACAACCAATACAGTTATTCTTCAAACCAACAATAATACACATTTAGACCTCTTTCAATCCAATTAATAAATAAAACTCATAGAAACTTGCAATAACTAGAGATAATGATTAACGATATCAAGTTTCCACAATACATAATGTTTATTTACAAGATTTATGGCTTCGATTGTGCAATAATTTTTGTGTCAACGTTTCATATCACACTCCATGATCCATCATCAGGATGAAAAGCAAAGAGCTCAAGGAGAAATTATCATAATTATATTGATCTAGAGATAATGATGTAGAGGGATGTGGTTGTTTGATGATTGGATAGATTAAAATAATAGCAAGCCTTAATATCAAAGAATAACATATTTAATTCCTTACAATTGTTGCAATCTCCTTGTATTCACAATTTTCTCTCCTCCAATGTTGTGTGGTGGATAATAAGACTGCAATGGAACAATAGAATAGTGCAACTAATAAATCCAACATCAACCATTGATGGTGCTTAAAATGAACAACAACAAGAACATCAATCAACAATGATCCTCTAAATATTTTCTTGCAAATCTAAGTTTCCCTATTACTAAAACGTCACATAAAATCTCCAAAAAAGTATCAAAAAACATTATGGCAACACTATAGTGATATTGTAGCAAACTCCAATTCCTCCATAGATTAATATAATTATGATCATTGGATGGAATCACTTAAGATTAGAAACAAGGGGTTTTATCCTTGATCCAAATGTGGAATTCAAGAGAGTTCTTGTCCTCTCAAACTCTTAACAAAACAACCTTGTATGCCCTAGATTGAACAAACTACTCAAAATTAAAAACATGTAAAGGATGTTTTGAATGATCTCCTTGATATACATTTTCAAATTGGGCCCTTCGATTGTAAATTTTCATCCAAGTATTCAAAAATATTTTTAATTTTCATTTTAATTATAATAATATTATTAAGTTTGGCTCCTTCCCTAATCCCTATCTATCTCTTTTTATTAGTACCTTCACACATTTTTATTTATCCATCATTTCTCTTGTTTTACTTACATCTATTATAATATTTTTGTATCATTTATTAGACTTAATGTCTATGCACGCATTCATGATCTTGGGATTCCATGATCCTCATCCTAGGTCATTTTAGTAATGTGTGGGAATGATCTTGCATGACACAAATTTTAGTAATGTGTGGGAACCTATCAATGCTATTTTTTTTTAAGAAGTCTTTGATGGGTAAATCATTGTCCATGATATGGTAGATATCCAGTGCCTTAATGCTAGCAGAAGTTTCATGTTTCTTAAAAGAGGTTTGTTCAGTTTCTGGAGTAACCACGCATTTTGGCTTATAACCTAGTCCCATATTTTTCTTTATTTGTTCCACTATGATAGGCTCTAATCTGCCTTGTTTGTGTAGCCCAAGGCCACTTGTTCCTTGATATCCAATTTTTTTAGCTAATTGATAACCTCTACTATTAGGATCAATTAGAATGGGTTGTGGCTTTTCTGGTTCTTTCTAGTTCTCCTTGTAAATCATGAATGAGAAGTCCTCTTTGAATATTTCTTCATCCTTCATGTCCTCCAACTTGGTGAAGATCATTGGTTTTGCTATCATTTGCACTATATGAGAATGCTTGATCTCTTTTGGACCTCCATAGACTTTGGGTGTTGGTGGAAGCATGCCAATGCAAAATGCTTGGTTGAAGTGGTAGTTTCCATTACCCTTGTCCAGTACTTGAACCTTGGTTACCATTTTCGGTTGTTCACTTGATGTGATCTTGGTTGAGGTGGATGGTAGCGTGGAAGGGTCAACATATGAAAATGAGTGGAAGGCTATGTCGTTGCTAGGGATGCATTGGATTTTATTATACTTCTCCTCCAAATTTGCACAGAAATGGAAGGGTTTAGGATCAACATATAATGTCACCTCTTTTCCTTCATGAGGAAACTTCAAGCATTGGTGAAAGGTCAAAGGGACTGCTTGTAATGTGTGGATCCAAGGCATCCTAGGAGGAGGTTATATGACAACTCAAGGTCAAGTACTTGACATGTAGTTTATGTGATGGCCAGTCCTATCTGCACTGGTAGCCTAAATGTCCCTTTTGAATTCCTTTCAAGGTCATCATAGGCCCTTATGGTAATGCTCTTTCCTTTGTCTATCACATTGTCAAAATACCCAGTGAGGGTTGGCCCAACCATACAGGACACAGTATTTCACATCTTGGATCTAGATTTACATTACGATCTCCTCCTTGGCCACACATGGATTCATTCCATGAGGGCTATTCCAACCACCTATCATCAATGCCTCAAGTTCTCACATAACGGCACTAAAATCACTATTCCAGGTGACCTTGATCCTTTTCAATATTGTTCCAACCTCAAAGGATTTTTCCAACGTCAAGTGCCCATCAATCAAGAGGCCTCATCTTCCACTTCATCCACCACTCCATCCCACTACATTGATCCATCCACCCTTGTCAAATCATCCAACTCATTCATTACACCTTCCACACCTAAAATCCAAATCCAAGATAAAGGCTGAGGAGAGTACAATTTCAAGAGTCTCTTTTTCATTGGCAAGCTACCTAAGTCACCAAAGTCATATGGAAAACTGCATCCTATGCAGCCCAAAGTTGTTGTTCAAAATCCTCCTACCACCTTCACTAGATGGGGGGAACTTACTAAGGAATCCTTAGATGACCACATTCTTACATGGTTGTACAAGGAAGAGGAGGACATTGAAACAAAGAAATTGCCAATTGAATAGTATCCAAAAGGGTTCCAAATAATGAAATGACATGGATATGATGGACGCAGTGGCCTTGGTTTGAACAAGCAGGGAATGTTGGAACCTTTTATAACCTCCTAAGCTAATAAGTCATCAAGGGCTAGGATTTGTTTCGGTAGAAGTGACTATCTAAGGTATTGGGTCACCCTCAAGTGAGGTTGCTCTTGCTTTAGATGAGAGCGAGACACATGAAAACCCTTGGGATTATGATGTTGATTCCAATGAGTATGAATGGGGCTCCTTATCCTCCACCACCTTCATGGACCTAGATAAACTATTTGGGGAATTTAACCAAATGCTTACCTTTGATTCTTCATGAAATCCATCAAATACCTGTCTGAGAATATCTTTGACTAAAGAAGAATGGATTCAACACTATTTTTGGAAATCCATTAACCTAGCTTCCTAGGATCCTGATGACTCTAGTTTCATCTTTACCCTGTCTGCCTACACGATGACCCTCAATAATGTTGATGATGGCATACCCCTTGTCTACCCTCAACTTATAGATTGGGACCAACAAGGGCCACCAAGTTTAGATACTTTCGAGAATGACGAAGCTATTGTTGAGTTCATGAGACTTCATGATAGAACACTAAATGGGGATCATAAAGTTGGCTTTGCTATAGAACTCAATTATGATGCATACTTTGGTGAGGTTGTTTTTTCCTCTAGTCGCAAAAATGAAAATGAAAAAAGTAAAACAAAAAGTAATAGGTCTTCAGGTGAAAACTAAAAGGTGCCCGTTGACTTCGAAAAAGTAAAAAATAAATGATGTATTTGAAGGTGAAAACCTCTTTGAGGTGCTCAAGGATGGAGGACAAGATTATCTCCCAATAGACTGAGAGAGATCATCATTGCTTATAAAAGAAATAGAGGAATTCAACATTGGGACGCCAGATAACTCCAGAATAATACAACTAGCAACATCCTTGACTATTGAAGAAAAGCCTCAATTCATAGCATTCTTCTTAGAAAGACAAGTCAATTTTGCATGGTCATATGTTGACGTGCCTGAGTTGCATCTGGAATTGGTTCTACATCACTTACCATTGCTACTGAATTCAAAACTGTTCCAAAAAAAGTTAAGAAAAATGCACCTCTAGATCGCACTACTTGTTAAGGTAGAACTCAAGAAGCTCTTGGATGTCATATTTATTTGCCCAATTGATTATGCTGAATGGATATCAAATATAGTTCCTATCACAAAATTGAATGGTCAGATCAGAGTTTGCACGGATTTCTGAGACCTTAACAAAGCTTGTCCCAAAGATGACTTTCCCCTGTTCAACATCGACATCATAATAGATTTAACTGTTGGACATGAAATGCTATCACTAATGGATGGATTCTCAAGATACAATTAGATCAAAATTGCCATTGAAGATCAACCAAGAACAACTTTCACATGTGCTTGGGGAACTTTTTGTTGGAATGTCATGCCATTTGGATTGAAAATTTTTGGAGCTACCTACTAGAGAGCCATGACCACAATTTTTCATGACTATATGCATGTCCTTATGGAAGATGACCTTCTCTCCAAATCCCTAGAATGAAGCAGACACTTAGTGGTATTAGATAAGATCTTTACCTAACTTGAAAAATATCAACTCAGGATAAATCCAAAGAAGTACATTTTTAGGGTGCAATCAGGAAAACTCTTGGGATATATAGTCTCTCGTAGAGGAATAGAAGTTGATCCTACCAAAGTAAAAGCAATCTTAGACATGCCACCACCAACTAATATCAGTCAATTAAGGATATTACAAGGAAGGCTACAATCAATCCACAGGTTCATTGCTCAGCTAGCAGACAAGACTCATCCATTCCAACATTTGTTAAGAAAAGGCATTCCCTTTAATTGGACTGACAAGTGTTAAGAAGCATTTGACCAAATCATGAAGTATATATTGACTCCACCAGTCCTTATGCCACCAATTGATGGAAGACATCCTAATACTATATGTGACAACTACTACATTAGCACTGGGGGCACTTTTAGCACAAAATGATAATGATGGAAAGGAAAGGGCAATATACTATATCAACTGCACTTTAGTCAAGTATGAGCTAAACTATAGTCCTATTGAGCGAGCATGTCTAGCAGTGGTATTGACAACACAAAAATTGAGACATACAATAAATCAGAAAACCAAGTTGATTGCCAAAATTGATCCTTTGAAATATCTACTCAGCAAAGCAACATTGACAAGCAGGCTAGCTAAATGGGTTATGATCCTAAGTGAATATGGCATTGAATATGTTGACCACAAAGCAATAAAGGGACGAGCAATAGCTGACCAACTCACAGATGCACCATTAAAAGCAGACCATCCTTTGGTATTTGAATTCCCAGATGGATCAATCCTTGTCATAGACACACCAACAACATGGAAGCTATATTTTTATGGATCTTATACGAGTCATGGGTTAGGAGTCAGTATTCTATTTGTCACACCTCAAGGAGACTCCATTCCTAAGTCATTTCAGATAGCATTTTCATGCACAAACAACATGGCTAAATATGAAGCATTATTGGATGGCAATAAATTAGAAAATCAAGGATCTTTAAGTCTACAGTGACTCCCAACTAGTGATTAAGCAAGTTAATGATGAATATGACACCAAGGATGAGAAATTGATTCCCTACAAGTGCATGGTCGGCAATTTCATATTATACTTTGATAGTATCTCCTTTGAGCAAATCCCAAGAATCTAGAACAAAGAAGCTAATGCAATGGCTACCATTGGATCTTTCTTGGACATCCCTAATAATGCAAATCAGTAGGAGTTCTTGGTAGAATAGTTGTTGATCCCTGCATTTGATGTCCCCAAAACTGAACTTGTGTGTGAACTTGTTGGTCTTGAATCTCCTTAGTATAAAGACATCTATGCCTATTTGTATGACCAAATTATCCCTCCAGACTCGTCCTTTAACCAACACAAAACCTTTATTCGCCAAGCATCCAAATATGCTATCAGAGACACCCTTTATCGTCGTAGCTTAGATAGTACCCTTCTTCAGTGTCTCGACTCAAATGAAGCACAAACAACCTTATAAGAGGTACACCAGGGTATATGTAGAGCTCACTCTGGTAGTCCAACATTAATTGAAAAGCTCATGAGAATGGGATATTATTGGCCTACGATGGAATGGGATGCTTATCACTTTGTGAAGAGATGTCGCCACTATCAAATTCATGGAGATCTTATACATGCACTAGCTCAGAAACTTCAGCCATTCACTTCGCCTTGGCCTTTTTCTCAATGGGGACTCGACCTTGTAGGAAAGATCCATCCCACCTCTTCTAATGGACATAAGTTTATCCTTGTTTCTACTGAGTATTTCATGAAATGGATTGAAGCCATCCCATTGACTTACATCATTGGAAAGCAAATAGCAAAGTTCATCCTGAATTATATCATTTTTTGTTATGGTATTTTGTAGTCCATCATCACTGATAATAGTTGCCCTTTCAAAAACTGGGATGTCTGTGAGCTTTGTGACAAATTCCATACCCAACATCATTTTTCCACTCCATATTACCCCCAAGGAAATGGCCAAGCCGAGGCGTCTAATAAGACCATCCTAAAAATCCTAAAGAAGACTGTCAATGATGTTGGCCACGAGTAGCACTTACAACTCAGCCCTACCTTATGGGCCTATCGTACTAGTGTTCGCACTCCAAGTAGAGCCACTTGATATTCCCTTGTTTTTGGATCTGAATCCATACTTCCTATAGAGGTTGAGTTACCCTCTTTACGAGTCTCTATGCAAGGCTTGATTGATCAAGAAGAATATTGTGTCTCTTGTCTACATGAGCTAGAGTTACTGGATGAAAAGAGACAAAATTCCTTAACACATCTACAAGCATACTAGAATTGCCTTCGATGTAGCTATAACAAAAAGGTTTGACCTAGAAGCTTTGACATTGGTGACTTAGTCCTGAAAAAAATTTGAAGAATCAAGCAAAAAGAGAAAAACTGGGAAAGTTTGAACCTAATTGGTTGGGCCCTTATATCATTACATCATCATATGGACCAGGTGCTTATTAGATTTCTACTCCTGAAGGAGACCCATTGTTTGAACCTATCAACAATATGCACCTCTGCAAATATTACATTTGATTCTCAAAGTATCCTCTTAAAAAGTCAAAAATACAAAAAAATGGTCACCCTAATGAAAACTTGGCAAACAGGTGTCATGGTGACACCAAAAAAATTTAAAAAATGGAAAAATGATAAAAATAGTAAAGAGAAATAATTCATCCAAAAGTGAAAACCACTTCAGTGGTGCTTTGGATAAGTACCATGGTGAAAACCTCATAAATAGGCGCCATGCGTAGTTAGTTCCTTCTCCTTCGTCTATTGTCACTCCATCTAATCTCCCCTTTCCACTTATCCATTTGCACGTGTCATTCACCCATAATAATTTTTGTCATCCTTCCATGGCTTGAAAACCACCAACATTTGGGTATCCCAATCATCCTTTGTGTTCGCCACTATCCCTTTCCACATAATAAGTTGGTCTCGCACCTGACTGGGGGCAATTCCTTGACCTACGTCTTTATTGAAAATAATATCAGCATCATAAAATATTAAAATTCAAAAAAAATAGAAAACATCAAAATCCCAAAAAAATCAGAAAACATCAAAATCCAAAAAACTCAAAAAACATCAAAATCCCAAAAAATAGAGTCTAAGTTTGAGTCTGAGTTAGTTTGTGTTAGAGTGGTCAAACTACATTGCCTCTGCACATTTTCTACATAGGCAAGGCTCATCTTAAATGAGCCCTTGAGGCATTAGGTCAGTCCTTTTAGGTGGTCCAAATAAAATCATGACTCAATTTTTTGTCTAATACGACAAAGTCAAGTCGTGTCGAACTATGAGGTCTTTGTGCATTGCTACGTAGGCAAGGCCATCTATCGATGAGCCCCCAAGGCCCCCTAGGTTAATTCCCTTAGGGTTCATTGAGTCTAGTCATGTCCTTGGTCTCAAAACAATCATCATTCGAACAAAATCATGAATCAACAACACACATAACCAACAAAATCTTTCATCAATCAATTTTCTTATCATCAATAAGTCAATCTCATCCTCCACCTGGAATGGGGCATTCGGTCATTTGTCTCATTTGGTCTTATCTCTTGTCTCTTATAAGGTTGTGTCCTTCCTAGGATAGAATTTGGTAATTTGATCATTCACCTTAAGTAGGATATGTCTTTCTTGCAGTTAGGTGCCTTGTCAACACTTGTCATTTGGTCAACGTTATCAGATGTGTCCTTTACCTTAAACAAGATGTGTCTTTCCTGCGGTTAGGTATCATCACATCACTTGGTCATATTCATCAATATTTGTCAAACAAATGATCAATCTTGTCAACCTTGTCAATCAATCTTTCCTTAATCAGGATGTGTCCTTCCTAAAACTAGGTGCGGTCAATCAAATTAATTTGTCAACCCTTGTCAATCAATCTTTGTCAAATCACTCAATATTATCATCTTGATCAATCAATTTTGCCTTATTCAAGATGTGTCCTTCCTGAAACTAGGTATAACCTTTATCAAATCAATTTGTCAACTTTTTTCAACTTATCAATCAATCTTTTTCAACCTATCGATCAGATAAATTTGTCAACCTTTGTCAATTATCAATCAATCTCAGTCAACCTAATCAATCAATCAAACAATCCTATCATTATCACTGGAAATCACTTGGAAAACAATTTATTGGTTTGGAATTGTCTTATCATCTTGATTGATTTTAGGTCATGTTACTAGTCTCCTCGAGGATGTCCTATCAATGGATTTAAAGGGACGATGATGGATCATGATCTCTTTTCTTTGTTTTTTGTCTGTGGTTTATCTTGGAAAAAAGATTGGGACAATTGGTTCCTCAGTATGAGTTGGGGCATTCCTTATCTTTTCAATTGCTTGTCTCTCCCAAATGATCACCTTGCACACCTTGGTCTATGTCATACCATGGTGTTTGTGGACCATTTGTGACATGCTTGATGCCCAATGATGATAAAAATAAAAATGTAAGCATAAAAGTTGGATTCCTTATCATTCTCGATCTAACCTTCTATCTCCATCTCCTTTATCTTTTCCACGCTAACATTCACCTCCTCCTTCTCCACACTAACATTTCTTTCGTCTACATCTTGACAGAGTCTTGTGACACACAAAAAAATCTTGCATCCATAATCATGTTAGATTGCATCATATTAGGTCACATCTATTTGCATAATAAAATACAAAAATACAAACTACATCCATACATCATTAATATTGGTGTCATTTGCATTATACCTTTCATTACAACATTACATCCCATATCACATAGTATTTCATTTGATAACATGTTACATTACAACCCATTTACATTGCATTTCATATAACATCGCATTGTGCATATCATCACATTACATATCATATATATTCATATTACATTAAGTATCACATATTTTCCATCAAACATTTTGCATTATCATACAAACATTACATTACATTAATACATTCCATTTTGCATTAAGACATTTATCATTCACACGTAACATGTCCAAAAAATCCATAACCATAAATACATTAAATGGAACTAATCACATACTCATATACATCATCATCATCTCATATTGCATTTAGTGAACATTAGGTCATCCACATTGCATACAATAAAAGCATAAACATTTATCACATAGTCATAGGAACATAATCATAAACCACATCAAAACCATCACATAATATGTCATAATAAACCCATAAACACATCATAATGCATATCAATAACTGCTACCAAAATCATATCATATATATATTGCTAAAAATCATGTGTCATAGGTACAATGTCATGATGTATAAATAAAATGGAGCTCACAGGCTTGATAATCAAGTGTATCAGTGTCTATATAATAACATGATAAATGATAAACACAATCTATCTGGAACTACCCTCATCTCTAGCCCCTGTGGGCCTATGATTTGTGGTGGGAGGTCTCTCATATGGGGTGGCCTACCTGGCATCTGAAGTCTCACCCTTTGACCTACTGTGTGACCGCCAGCTACATGCTCTGCCCTGTGATCTGCTGGTCTCCACCTATGAAAAGCTAGGCTCCCTCCTCTCTAGTGGAACAACCCTCTCATATAAGCCTTTGTAATACTAAGTGGCCACACCCTGCCTTGCTAGCTCTCATGCAACATCAACCATTGATCCACTACAAGTGGCTGTAAAATTAATGATCTGCCACTCTGCTCGCTGCTTCCCAATCATGACCAAGTCCCTCTCTACCTGAAAGGCATCTCTCTCGGCCTTAAGGTCATCCCTCTCAGTAGTCACTGTCCTTAACTATGCCTCTAGAGTGTACACCTAACCTATAGAGCAGATATTCTCTGCTCCGCTAACCCCTCTCCCTCCCAGTCTCCACCTCCTGTGGCATCTCCTCCTCGCCCATAATGATCCTCTCATGGAGGACCCACTCTGCCTTGTCCATATCTGCCTCCTCCTCTCCTCATACCCATCCTTCATCCCCACCTCCCTTGACCTCCATAGCCTTCGATTGTGCAACCTCAACTACAGGGACCTCCACATGCTACTCTTTGGCTTGTACAAAGACCTCTGTTGCAGCCCTAACCTTTGGATGATCCTCCTCCATCTCTACCTCCTCCCAGATGGGTGGTAGTTTCTTTCCCTCATGTTTCCCACTCTCTCCTCCTCAGTTGTCTATCACCTCTTCCTTCTCCTCCATCACCCCCATCATCCCCTCATCCTCCTTTGCCCCTCCCATCTCTGCCTCCCCATCAACCCCTCACACTCCTCACTTTGCGCTTTACTAGTGCTAGCTGTTGTGGATCTGTCAGTGGAATAGGCATGTGAATTCGCCACTAGTCATCATACTCTGGTGTGGTGTCTACATCTACCTCTCCTCCCTGCCACTCCCAATCCAAGGCCTGCAATGCATCTATCTCTTGCTCGGTCATGGTCACTACAATCTGTGGGCCCTAGGGATGCACCTCATGAGATGACCACCCATACTCTACCCTGCCCACTAGAACTCCCTGCCTCTCCCAAAACTATCAGTGGACCCTCTCTAGTAGATATATCTCCACAATGTGCTAGCTCTGAACTATACGTCAACTAGATATCTAGGCTGCCTACACCAAGGAAGGTGATCGTCCTTGTCTACCCACAATGAGCACATTTTGTATGATCTCCAGACGAAGCTGACCAAGGTGTCAATGTCATGTCTTCAATATCCTACATCCCCAACATGTGTCTAAGTTAGCACCCCTTGATATAAATATGAGTACGGTGTTGTGCCCACCGCTTGCCGCACCACCGGTGGCTGAAACACCACGATGTGCTCCCATGCCCAAACTATAAGCAGGTCACACCAAAACTCAGGTTTTTCCCCTCTCTGTAAACAATATCATGAAGCTAGAAATATAACATGGCCCCCATGCATACACTATCTTGTGTTGAATCATCGATCCTAACATCTCCCCCCAACCAACTGGGAAACCATGGCCTCTACAATCAAGAATCATCACTCCTGCTATAAAAAAACTGATCATATGTCTCAACCAACACCTCCCACCAGATCTCATAGCCCTCGATCCCAAGCTTTGCATCCTCCTCAATCTCATAATAGTCATAGAGCGTCTGCAGTCCTCAAGTCGGATCGTAATGCACACGCTCACTGTGAATGGGTAGCCTCAAGATCCGATACACATCCTCTAGGATGATTGTCGCCTCCCTTGTAGGCAAATGAAAGATTCTCATCTCCAAGTGCCACCACTCTACTAATGTTGTCAGCATACACCTATTTGTCTAGATCACAGGCATATATGTCACATAAAATAAACCTAGCTCTAACAACACACCCCTCTCCTCATTGCCCAACTAGTCCTGCAACTGGAACACGACTGGCCTCGACTCTCATGTGTAAATGGGGGGAAGCCGCACCTGAAAACATCAAGCAACCAATAACATCAATCAAAAACCCTCATTGGACCTATTGAATCTAACTTGACCAAGCCTCTGGAATAGGAGACATCTTCACTACCTAATCACTCTGAGCTCTAAAAATTTCTAAATATGGAATGTGAAAATGACTCTTTTCAACTTCAACTTGCCATTTATAGGTCTAACTTTAGGGTTTTTGACCTACCTTGTCTTCTGGATGCACTCTTTGACCCTGTCTTTGACCTCGATCATCAATTTTGTCTTCACCATCGCAATCCTATTCATCCTTTTGACTTATCAAGACATTTTTTTTTTAAATAATTTTTCTGAAAATTTGTCAAATTTTCTTGAGGGGGCATACTTGTACCCTTTTGTCACTGGGGCATCCTAGAGCATCTCTTGACTAAAATTCTTTGACACAATGTGATGAACTACATTATGTCAAAGAGGGGAAAAATGTAGACATTAAAAAATGTCCTAAGTCTTTGAGCGCCATTTTTCTTGGTCATCATCCTTCGATGACTGAATAATTTTAATTATTCAATTATGTTTGATCGTATTCTTCTATTAATTAAATAATCTTAATTATTTAATTAATTCATCTTCTTATTTCTATCCTGATCGATTAGATAAATTAATTGCGTCACTAATTCCTCCTCTTCTTCAATAGTTAAATAAATTATATTATTTATTTAATTACTCCTTTATCACCTTTCATCTACAGTTAAATAAATACCATTAATTATTTATCTATTCATGGTCCTTTAATTCTCCTATAGTTAAATAATTATCAAAATTATTTTAACCATCCCTTGTCACCTCCCCTATTAAATAATTAATCTAAATTTAATTATTTAATGTCTAATTTTCATCTCTCCATTTAATTAAATTGATAAATTTAATGAAATGCTCCTCTTTTCATTTTCTCCAAATAAATAATTTGAATAAATAATTTATTTGCCACTTGTCCCCTTTCTCCATTTTCCTCCATTTTCGAATAAATAATTTAAAATAAATTATTTATGCACCACCTGGTCAAAGATTCCCTGTCATTCATTTTTGTCATAGCTACTAGGCATCATAGTTGTCAAGTGTCATACCTGTCATGATTCCTCCAAGAATAGCATATTCTTGGTGCATCAATTCTGGACCATTGATCTTGGCATCTTTTTTGAGACTCAATCTCAACCATCCATTTTGTAACCTCCCTCTCATGCATTCTCATCCATTGATATTGGAATCCTTCTAGAGGATTAATCTCAGTCATCCATTCAAAAGGTTGTCTATAAAAGCAGCCTTCCCCCTCCACTTTGGCCTTAACAACTAATTGTCTCCAACTTTCTACTTACTATTTTTCAGGTATTTGCACATGTGAAGCAACAAATATGAGGGAAACTATTGCAAAAAGGAGAAATAGGAGAGCAAGGGAAGTGAACCAACCAATATGGGGAGTAATTTTCTTTATGTTTTGTTTTTCTAATTCTCTCCATTATTTTGTATTCTCTTGTTGATGTGGTTTATTGGTCTAGAGGTGTTAGCTGTCACTATTATGGGCTAGAAACTCAGAAACCCCATCTCATAGGCTACCTTTGTCATTCATGGCATTTGTTGGTGGGATGCTAGCATTGTTCTTGTTTGCTTCCATGTTCTTCCTATGTTGTGATCTCGTAGTTTTCATAAACAACTACCAAGCTTTTGTGAACATTTTTGTGACTCCTAACTATGGAAAATAAATGCTTTTATTTTTGGATTTTTTTTAAGGGAAAATGAAAGTTGTTTTTGTTTTTGTATTTTCCATTGAATATCTAAGGGTGGTTGGCCCATTGGAAAGCTTAAATGAAAATGGTCTAGTCAATTTTGATGGGTGCAATATCTTCTCAAGGTGTACTCTTTGGAAAACTTTAGAGTAGTACAGTTCTTTGAAAGTTGCAATATGAATTTTTGCTTAAGGATTTTGCTCTTGCCATAGATCACGAAGGATGGGTACCTATTTCCAAGCAAGAGGTGGTAACACAGGTCTTTCATCTATTAGGTATGCTTTCACTTCCTCTTTATCCAAGATGTTTTTTTCATTTCTACACTAGTTGGGTGTTTCATTCTTCTCAAATACATGAAGGTACTTGAACTGCTAATGATATCAATTTGTTAACCTTCAATATGTGTGCGACTTGGTTGTAGGATTGGTGATATAAGGTTTGATTGTAGAACTAGAGTAGTCAGACGCCAAATGGTCATATGGTGAAAGTTTGGATGTTTTGATATGGTTTGTTTATGAAGCTCAAGACCCTAAGGTTTGAGTGATGTTTGGAGGTGACACTATCTTTGGAAGTCAAAATACTGAAAGACCTGGTTTGATATCTCACTTCTCCATCTAGAGGATATGTTGCACAAAAGCTTACTTGAACTATCTGTGAGTCCCAAGTAACTGTTGGCATCTTAGAAGTGTGAGTGAGGGAATAATCCAAGTTTGTTTGTTTTGATTCTAATTTACAAAAAGTAGGATGGATTTTGAAGATGGATGAAGGACTCTATGAATTATCCAGGTTTCTAATTATTTTGTTCTAATAAGGATCCTATAAGTAGATTTGATTCATTTTTTTGATTGTCAGCAGGATAGAGCAGAAGCAATGTGTTTTTAGCAAAAGTGACAGACTGTGAACAAAAGCGGCCATAATATCAACTGTGACCTAAAATTTGTCAAGTGCGCTAGTTTTTGAGAAGCAAGTGTGAGATAAAATGTCAAGTGCAACCTCTGTATGCTTCTGTCAAATGTGGTGATTACTCAATCAAAGGAAAACTTTCTTGGCAATTGCGAGTAGTCTTTAGGCAAGTGTGCCAAATTTTGAGAAGCAAGTGTGAGCATAAAGGAGAAAGTGCACTGGTTTTTCATCAAGTGCATGGATTCTATCAAATGCAACTAATTTTCATCAATGAAGTTTCTGGGACAGAGAGAAAAAGTTGGATTTTTCTAGAAAGTGTGCCCAATTTTGGATCAAGTGCGCTAGAAATAGTAGCAAAAGCGACCTCTATGTAAATTGGTTTTCCAGCTTCAGTATTTTGGAAATAGTGTTGTTATTTTTCTTGCAGTATTCATACATTTTGATCTGTTTCCAGATGTGGCAAGTGATACAAACAACTTTGATTGACTCAAAAAGCATGTACTTGTGTGACCTGTATGTCTATGGCTTTAAGTTGTGAAATCACGATACCTAATCCATGGTTTCCAATGCTTACTTTGAGATAATGTAGCTTGAAATTAAAGCCTGAATATTCAAAAACCTTTAAGGAGATTTGTATTACCACCCCCCACTTGGCAATAAACATCCTTGTTCATCCATGATTTCACATAGAGTTAGGATCCCCAAAGTAAAGACTATAAGTCATTATTCTCGACTTAGGCATCTTAAACAAAAGGATCTCAAGAAACACCTTGCCACACTACACAAAAACAAAAACAAACTGGTGGCAAACTATTATAGACGTGCTTCCAGGAACGATCCAGATTTGTACATGTTCTTTTTTGGTCAAAACCCAGGTCTTTTCCACAATACTGAACTTTTATAGAGAGGCAAATCAAATTCACATACCTAAATCTACTCTTTTATTTAGGTTGACATTAGATTTGAAAACTTTAGAGGTCTAGCACCATTGTTTTCCTACCTTGAGATCCAATTTGTTTATGACAATCACAAGGTCACAACACATAAAGAAAATGGAAGCAAACAAAACAACACTAGCATTCCACCGACTAATACCATCAACGATGAAAGTAGCCCTTGGGGCTATAGGCCAAATGATCTTGAAACACCACAAAAGAGGCCTATGTATGGAAATACCTTCAGTGAAGAGGAACTAAATCGCAAATAGAAGGAGGTAATTGAACAAAACAACCAAGACCCAAACAAAGTAGTTATAGAAGAGGTAGACACAAGGGAGGAAATAAATGAGGATGAACTGTTTGAACATTCCAATAACCCCAAGGTTCTTAAACTAATGGACAGGTTGTTGAGAAAGGACCCAAACTCCTATTTTTTTAAGTTAGCACAAAGTGGTGCTAAATTACCAGTGGATTTCAACATAGAAGCTCTCAAGGATACCAACCTTATTCCCTTAGGAGATAACTCGGTTGAAAGACATATAACTGAACCTCTAGGGATGCCAAACATGCCACCTGTGTTCTCACAAAATTATGGTCAACCCAAAGAGAACCCCTTATTTAGAAGACCAACTCAGGTTGAACAAGCAACAGTAGCACAACTATATCAAGGAGGACCATCATAATATGAACCACCAAACAATAATCCTTCACCTAGACAATATATACCTCAAAATACCTCGAACATTGACCCATCTCAAAAAATTCAATACCTTCAATAGGGCAGAACACAGGGTCCCCCTCCCAACGGTCAATACCTTCAATAGGGTGTGACAGAAGGCCCCCCTCCAAACATTCAGTACCACCAACAAGGTGGACCATGTGGTCCCCTTTTTAACTAGCAATACTAGCAGCAAGGTGTGCCACAGAGCACCCTTCCTCAATCTTCCTACCAACAAGGTGTCCCAATAACACATCAACAAGGTAACCTTCAGTTTAGTCCTACCCAGCAGCAAGGTGTGCCATAGAGCATCCTTCCCCAGTCATCCTACCAGTAAGGTGTCCTAATAATGCATCAATAGGTTAACCTTTAGTTTAGTCCTGCCCATCAGCAAGGTGTGCCACAGAGCACCCTTCCTCAGTCTTCCTACCAACGAGGTGTCCCAATAATGCATCAACAGGGTAACCTTCAGTTTAGTCCTTCCTAGTAGCAAGGTGTGCCACATAGCACCCTTCGCCAGTCATCCTACCAACAAGGTGTCTCGATAACACATCAACGGGGTAAGCTTCATTTTAGTCCTGCCCAACAGCAAGGTGTGCCTCAAAGCACCCTTCCTCAATCATCCTACCAACAAGGTGTCCTAATAATGCATCAATAGGGTAACCTTCAGTTTAGTCCTGCCCAACAGCAAGGTGTGCCATGGAGCACCCTTCCCCAGTCATCCTACCAACAAGGTGTCCTAATAACGCATCAATAGAGTAACCTTCATTTTATTCCTACCCAACAACAAGGTGTCTCGATAACGCATCAATAGGGTAACCTTCAATACGCTTCATCTCAACAACAAGGAGCTAACCCTCCTTACACCCATCAAGGACCTAACCCAGAATATGACCAAAATGGTCACCAAGGTCACATACCTTCACAATATCCGATATATGACCCAAACATGGTGAGACAACAAGGTTATTATGCACAAAACTCACAAACAAAAGAGGACATGGAAATGAAGCTAGAAGTAGTCACTCAACAGGTAGTAGGAATGCAAGCAAGAAAACAAAAGAAAACCTACACTATCCAAGAGATATGCCCATTCTCGTTCAATCAATCTATCACTACACTACCCTTTCCAAAGAATTTTGAAATACCTAGGTTTGACAAAAAATATAAAGGAATAGGGGATCCAGTGGAGCATATATGAGATTTTTGGGTATCATGCATGGAAGTACGACACAATGACTCATACCTCATGAGATTATTTCCACACAGCCTTACAGGCCATGCTATGGAATGGTTCACCCATTTGACACCAGCAATCAAAAACTTTGATGAATTGTCTAGCAAATTCATAGGCCACTTCTCCCTCAGCATTGAACAAGATGTCACCATTACAAGCTTATCCACAATCAAACAGAATCAAGGAGAATCTTTTATCTCCTATCTACAATGATGGAGACACAAGGCTAGTAGATGTAAATGGCCCATTCCTGATAAGGAGTTGGTAGACATATTCATTACCAATGTCTTACCTAAGATCAATTATCGGCTCACAATGTTATGTCCAATAGACTTTGAAGAAACCATTGAGAAGGGATTGAATATCGAAAGAGCCCTCATTGCAAGAGGGGCCCTTAAAATATATAACTCAAAAGACAATCCATCTACTTCAAATGAGAAACCTAAAGTCTAGGATAAAAACAAAAATGTCACAAACAATGGAGTGGTTGATGCTAGGACATTATGGTTGGCACAAAACATAGTTCCAAATAAACCACAGGTAGCACAAACAAGCTATGTTCCAAACAATGCATAAAACAACCAAAATACCTATTCGAAGAATAATCAAGTTGTAAACGCACAAATGAATCAGGGGGAACAATGGAGGCAGTATGATCAACCGAGAAGGCAATTCACAATTCTAGGTGAGTCATTAGAAACATTCATGCACAAACTAGTACAACAAAACCTCCTCAAAACTAATGACTGTCCAAACTATGAGGAACCTAGTTTCAAAACACCATGGTATAACAAAAAAGGATTGTGTGATTTCCACATGATCAAAGGACACACCACAAACAACTGCATGAGACTCAAGCACCTTATCCAAGATTTAATTGACAAAGGGGAGGTAGATGTCAAACATCGTCCTGGGAATAAGGACCTGCAAATTTACACAAACCTGATCCCAAACCATGCCAAGGGGAATGACAAAGGAAAGAAACAAGAGTACCATAACGCCAATTACACTCATGGGGACACAGTTTTAGGAACCATCTCACAAGTTGATGATAATAGGGAAAACATGGTGACTATACAAGGAGGAGACAATAACTGTAACGTAACCACCCACCGAGGAAGAGTTACAATTCAAGGAGCACCACCCAAACCTATAATCAAGTCACCCAGTGACTATAGTGTTGTAGAACAATTAAAGAAAACACCTACCTTAATCTCAATTTTAGAGTTGTTAAAACTATCACCTGCCCATAGAGAAATACTTGAAAAGGCATTAGAAACAATAGTCCCTGATGACCTCAATCCTAGTCAGCTCCAAGCTATGGTTGGTAAAATCACACAGAATAATCGCCTAATCTTTTCTGAGAAAGATCTACCCCAAATAACTTTTCATAACCAAGCCCTCTACATAGAGGTTGGTGTTCATAAAACCATGGTCAAATGGGTATTGATAGATAATAGTGTAGGTTTAAACATCTGTACCTTAAAATTTGTCAAACAACTGGGGTATTTTGACGATGTGATTAACAAAGGAAAAAGTATCACAATAAGGGCTTATGATGATCTAGAAAGAAATTATGAAGGAACGGTCAGGTTACCAGTATAGATAGGGCCAACCCTAACAGAAACCACTTGTCAATTACTGGATCTTGACTTGCCATACAACCTCCTTCTGGGATGACTGTGGATCCATGCTTTACAAGTAGTCTCGTCCACTTTTCATCAATGCCTAAAATTCCCTCATGAAGGAAAAGAGGTAACACTATATGCCGATCCTGAGCCTTTTCATTTTTGTGCTAATTTAGAGGAGAAATACAAAAAAATCCAATGTGTGCCTAGCAATGACATAACATTCCACTCTTTTTATTATGTTAACCAATCAACACTTCCATGTACCTCAACCAAAAACACCTCAAGTGACCAACCAAAAATGGAAGCCAAGATTCAGGTACTTGACAAGGGTAATGGGAATTACTTTTTTAACCAAGCATTATGCATTGGCATGCTTCCACCAACACCCAGAGTATATGGAGTTCCAAAGGAGATCAAGATAAAACAAATGATTTCCAAGCCCACCATTTTCACTAGATGGGGAGACATGCAAGATGAAGAAATATTTGAGGACTTTTTATCTATGATCTACAAGGAGGACAAAGAAGAACCAAAAAATCCAGAACCTAATTTTGACCCTACTACTAGAGGTTATCAATTAGTTAAACAGATGGGATATAATGGAAAAGGTGGCCTGGGGCTACATGAACAAGGATGGTTGGAACCTATTATATTAGAACAAAGGAAGAAGAATATGGGGTTAGGTTATGAACCAAAGGACGTAGTTATTCCAAAAACTGGAAGAAGCGAGGAACTTATGCTAGCATCAAGGCACTGGATACCTATCATACCTTAGACAATGATTTACCTGTTGAAGATTTATTTAATAACTTTAGCTTTGATAAGTTCCCTCTTCAACATATTCAAACTATTCCCAACACCTACTATAATTATGGTATAGACTCTAATGAATATGCGTGGGATTCCCCTTCCTTCATCACCATATATGATTCTCTCACTTTTGGCAATGATTGCCTAGACACCCAGTGGGAAAAAGACACTTGAGCCATACTGACCCTTTCATCCACTTCCATAGGCTTTGTAGATCAAGATGATAACCTCCCACTCCAATACCTGCAACTCATAGGTTAGGATCAACAACAACATGCACCTGCTTTGGATCAATTCTAGAACAATGAGGCAATTGTAGAGTTCATGGGACTTCGAAAAAACATACCTGCAAGAGACCACAAGGTAGGGTTCATCATGGAACTGGAACAAGAGGCATACTTTGGTGGAGAGATTGAATCTTCCAGTCGCAAAAATGAAAGAAAAAACATAAAAATATGGTCCCCTAGAGAAAACCACTTTGTGGCTCTATCGGATCCTAAAAAGAGAAAAATAAAGGATGCATCCGAAGGTGAAAACCTTTCTGAGGCACCCGAGGATGGAAAATTCAATCTCCCCATATCAGAATACCAGGAAAGATCAACACTGCTAGTAAAGGAAGCATAACCCATAAATTTTGGAATAGTAGAGTACCCGAAGATAACCTACCATGCCGCATCACTGGATCTAGAGGAAAAGGACAATATCACAGCTTTCATCAACACTCAAAAGATAAATTTTGCATGGACCTATGCTGACATGCCTGGACTAGATCCAACATTAGTGGTACATCATCTAGTTGTAATACCTGAAGCAAAGCCTATCAATCAAATACTTAGGAAAATGCATCCACAAATAGCATTATTGGTAAAATTAGAGCTAAAGAAATTACTAGATGTGGGTTTCATTAGACCCATTGACTATCCACAATGGATATAAAATCTAGTACCAGTATCCAAACCTACTGGGGGCATAAGGATATGCACATACTTCAAAGACTTGAATAAAACTTGTCCAAAGGATGACTTTTCATTACAAAGTATCGACATGATTGTAGATCTAATAGTAGGGCATGAAATGCTATCCTTAATGGATGATTTCTCTGGATACAACCAGATAAAGATCTCTCTAGATGACCAACACAAAACAACATTTACTTGTGCTTGGGGAACATTTTGTTGGAATGTAATGCCCTTTGGTCTAAAGAATGCAGGAGCGACATATCAAAGAGAAATGACGACAATGTTTCATGATATGCTACACAATCATGGAGGACTATGTGGAGGATATTCTAGAAAAATCAGTCAAAAGAGCAGACCACTTGACAAACCTGGCCAAGGTATTTGATCGTCTTGAATAGTACAACCTAAGACTCAATCCTAAGTAATGTGTATTTGGGGTAACATCTAGAAAATTGTTAGGGTACATAGTATCAAGGAGAGGGATTGAAGTAAATCTGGCTAAAGTAAAAGCAATAATGGAAATTCCTCCACCAAAGACACTAAAACAGTTGAGGAGCCTATGAGGGAAACTACAATCCATCAGACGATTTATCACACAATTGGCATACAAATATCACCCTTTCACTCATCTCCTACATAAGGACATCACCTTCAAGTGGGATGGGAGATGTGACCAAGCATTCCAACAAGTCAAGGAGTACCTACTTACTCCTCCTGTACTCATGCCACCCATCCCAAAAAAGGAAATAGTACTTTACGTTTCTACCACACAGGAAACACTAGGAGATCTCTTGGCCCAACTAGATGATAACAATAAAGAAAGGGCAGTCTACTATATCAGTAGAAAACTGGTGGGATATGAACTAAACTACTCGCCCATTGAAATATTATGTCTCTTAGTTGTATTTTCAACAAAAAAGCTGAGACACTATATCCTAAACAAAAAGGTCAAGCTGATTTCTAAGATAGACCCTCTCAAGTACTTACTAGCAAAGGCAACCCTAACAGGCCGAATAGCCAAATGGGTCATGATCCTAAGTGAGTTTGATATAGAATATGTGGATAGGAGAGCTATTAAGGGATAGATTATAGTAGATCAACTGGCCGAAGCACCCATAGATGATCATAAACCTCTCATAGTGGACTTTCCAGATGAGAGTATCTTGACGATAGAGCAGATAGAGCAATGGACTCTATACTTTGATGGGTCCCATGCACAACACAGATTAGGAGTTGGTATTCTATTTCTCACACCACAAGGAGATAGTATACCCAAGGCCTACAGGATTGCATTCCCATGCACGAACAACATCTCAGAATATGAATCTCTTATCACATGATTAAAAATGGCTATTGAATGGCAAATAAAAAAGCTACAAGTCTTTGGAGACTCTCAGCTAGTGATCAAACAATTGAACGATGAATACTAGACAAAGGATGAAAAATTGTTGCCATATAAAAGGATGGTGGATGGCTTCAAGGAATACTTTGTCAAAATAATCTTTGATAAAATTCCCCAAATCAATAACAGGGTTGCCAATGCAATGGCAACAATAGGCTCACTGCTTGATATTCCACAAAACGTGCCTTAATATGAGCTCCTCATGGAACAGTTGTTGGTACCAGCATTAGACATCCTAGAATTAGAATTAGTATGTTTTGTTGTTGGTCCTAATTCCCCTTGGTACCAAGATACCTTTGACTACATCCAGTATGGTACCATACCCATTGACTTAAAAACCACTCAAAGAAAACCTTGACCCGTAGAACTTCTCGTTTTACCATCTTAGGAGATAACCTATACCGTCATAGTCTAGATGGTATGTTACTTCGATGCCTTGATGCAAAAGAAGCACAAACAACCTTGCAAGAGGTTCATGAAGGTATTTGCGGATCTCACTCTGGTAGACTTAATCTAGTTCAGAAACTGCTCAGAACTGGATACTACTGGCCCTCCATGGAACAAGAATTCATATAGTATTCTAGAAAGTGTCGACAATGTCAGCAGCAAAGTGACCTTGTTCATGCACTAGCACAAAAACTGAGACCTATAACCACACCATGTCCTTTCTCACAATGGGGATTAGACTTGGTAGGCAAGATATCACCTGCTTCATCCAACAGACACAAATTCATTATCATAGCAACATAGTACTTCACTAAATGGATAGAGGCAATTCCATTGACCTATATCACTGAAAAATAGATATCAAAGTTCATTTTGAATTATCTCATCTGTAGAATGGAATTCCCCAAACAATAATAACAAATAATGGAACTCCATTCAAAAATTAGGATGTCCAAGAGCTTTGTTCCCAATTTTCTATCCACCATCACTTCTCCACACCCTATTACCCCCAAGGAAACGATCAGGATGAGGCATCTAACAAAACCATGCTAAAGATACTCAAAAAGATTGTTAATGAAGCCGATTGTGATTGGCCTTTGTAGCTAAACCCAGCCTTATGGGCCTACTAAACCAACATTCGCACACCTACTAGCGCCACACCCTTTTCCTTGGTCTACACATCAGAGGCCATCTTACCTATTGAGGTTGAAATCCCTTCATTACGAGTTTCACTAAAAGGCATGGTCAACAACAAAGAATACAGGGTATCCAGATTGAATGATTAGAACTCCTAGATGAAAAAATTTGAGTGCGTTAAACCATCTGTAGGTTTAGTAGAATTGGCTCAACCAAAACTATGAAAAAAGGATCAATGATAGGAACTTTCAAGTTGGTGAATTAGTCCTCAAAGATAATCAAAAGGTAAAATTGAATCAATATGGCAAAGGAAAATTAAAACCTAATTGGTTAGGCCCGTTTGTCATCACAACAAGCTACGACTCTGAGGCATATAAGTTAGCTACTCCGAAAGGAGAACCTTTAATGGACTGCTAAACAACTGCCACCTCAAGAATTTCTACACATGAAACATGTTAGAATACCCAGAAAAAGGATAAAAATCCAAAAAAGGATTAAAAAAATTAAAAAAAAATAAAAAAACAAAAACAAAAAATTACAAAAAAATCAAAAAGAAAGAAAGAAAAGTAAAGAGAAATAAAACGTTCTTTGAGTGAAAACCACTTTGTGGTACTCTTAGAATAGGTACCATAGTGAAAACCTAGAAAAAAGCGCTATGTTTGAATAAACTTGCATCGTTATTTATCTATACTATCCATAACATCCACCCATTCATAATAAAACAAGATATCCAACCATGGCTTGTCATTGATTAAGGAAAGTAGTATTGTCCAACGGGGCAATGTCAAAAGTGGTCATGGGTTAGATCTTTGTGTGTCCTATCATAGTCACAGAAAACATCAAAAGCCAAAAACATACAAAATAGAAAAAGGACAAAAACATTTGAAAAAAATAAAAACAAAACAACATCATGGGGTTATTCCTTCACTCAAACAGTTAAGATATCAACATTTGCTTGAACCTCATAGCTAGTTCAAGTAGATTTCCCGAACATATCCTCTAGACACAAAAGTGGAATAGATCAATGTTGTTTACCCAAAAATAGTTTATGCTTTGAGTCAAATGGTCGAACTGTGTGGTTTCTACATGTACAACGAGGCAAGGCTCATTAGCCCCCAAGACCCTAGGTCAGTCCCCTTAGGTTTTCAACATGCTTTATTTCAACTTAGTCAAAAAATACAAAATCCAAAAATAGTCAAAAAACACAAAATCCAAAATAGTCAAAACATAAAATCCAAAAATAGTCAAAAAACACAAAAAAAAAAGTTAAAAAACACAAAATCCAAAAAAAAGGTCAAAAAACACAAAATCCAAAAAAACAGTCAAAACATACAAAAGCCAAAAGCATTCACAAAATAGAAAAGGTCAAAAACATTCAAAACAAACCAAGCGAACTATGAGCCTTTGCGTGTACAACATAGGCAAGGATTATCTTTGATGAACCCCCGAGGCCCTAGGTTAGTCCCCAAAAAATGTCAAAAATAGCATCATAAAACTTAGAAAAATAAAAAAGACCCATGTCTGCCATCACAATTCTCAATAAAACACCACTTGTAATAAACAGATCATCACACTCACCCTTGACAAAACAAACAAAACAAACAAACAAAGCATCAACAGTTGGAACCTTCAAGCAAAAAAATCACAAGATAATTTGATTGCAAAACAAACTAAAACAAAGCCAAGTATTGAATACATATCTTTTTGACAAGACCCAACAACATCCTTGTTGGAATTATGCCTCAATCAATATAGGCTAAAACCTCCATTGGAGCAAAGTCAGTATGACATCTATCATGTCTGGCCAACTAGCAGCTTTGATACATTATGTTTTAAACAGGTCGATGTGACCTTGCAGAAGTCTTGCCGAATGCTTATTCTTTGGAGCCTTCACTGTGACATAGTGTTTTCGCTATGACCTCTTCTTGCATGGAGTTCTTTGGCCGACAGGCCATTCAATTGTAAATCGAGGAGTATCATGACGACCACGGGCTTCAGGATAACCTATGTTGGTTTGGTGAGAAGTCTCAGTGAATAGCCAATGTCTCATCGATAGTGTAACACTTGGGTTCATCAGAGTAACATGTTTGTTTCATCGTGATGTCTCGGCAAAGTGAAAATGTCTCGATGATAGGAATACATATGACGTCTTCATCATAACATAAAGATTCTAGTGTGAGGTCTTAGTGAACAGTGAAGGTCACGCTGATGGGGACACATCCAAACATTCATCGGAGTAACTCGAAGCAATCAGGGAAAGGTATTGGCAAGAGTGTTAAGTCTTGCCGATCGTTCGATGTTCGGTGTAATTGGAAGGGTTTTAGAGAAATGTCTTAGCGACTGAAGGATGTCTTGCCGATAGCCTATGGCTATCGGGGTAACTTGAATGATCTCGAGAAGAAGTCCCAGCAAAGAATGTCAGTCTCGCCGATGATAAGGGAT
The DNA here is from genome assembly GCA_007258455.2 of Sequoia sempervirens. NCBI lineage: Eukaryota > Viridiplantae > Streptophyta > Pinopsida > Cupressales > Cupressaceae > Sequoia > Sequoia sempervirens. Next base: position 107,899,529 of record VDFB02000002.1, on the reverse strand, counting down.
CTTCAATATAACTCTTGGCGATGGATGAACACTTCAGGGTAAGTTTTGGAGTTTAGTATGTTCTCTCAATGAAAGATGTAAGTCTTGTCGACTATTCTTTGGAGCTCGATATGACTTGTGACTTCGATATAACCTTTGGTGACTTGCTATGATCTCCTAGCGAAAGTGATAGGTCTGGCCGACTACTTGGTGATTCGGTGTAACACTTGAAAGCTCAATAGGACATCTTGGCGATAATAGTTACTCTTGGTGACATCGATATGAAGGTTATGTGGCATCGGCGAGACACTGCTAGTGTCTCACTAAGATGCCAACACAGTGTGAATTTTGTTGACCGATTGACCGTCCTATGTGGAGTCTCATGGACCAATAGGAGAAGCCGAATTTGAACAGTTAGAAGGAAGTTTGTTGTGACGGTTCTATGAGGAAGCTCAACGAACATGGATCAAAATGAATATAGTTTACAATTGCAGATGCTCGATGGTTCGATAGTTCGATTGTTGGTTGGTTCGAAGGTTGATTCAACAGATTATTGATTGAATCAGTAGATGAATTCTATTTTGTGCATATTGTAATTTGAAGGTTCCTATACAAGATTGTTCATGGTGAATGCTACTGTAAACAGACACCAGAAAGATAAGTCTGTCATTTGTATGTAATCTCCATTATTTTAATACAAAGTGATTTCTCTTGGTGTGGTGGGTTTTTCTCCCATAAGGGTTTTCCCACGTATATCTGGTGTTCATGTGTGATTGTGAAATACTCTATTTCTGTTATTTACTTCAGAGTGCATCTTAATTGGACTGAAATTGGAAAAATTAAAGGTATATCTACATTCTTCTCTGAGGTATTGACATTAGGAGAATTGTTTCTGCATCTGATTTTCCTTACAATCCTAAGATATGTCTTAACGGATCCGTTCCTATAATAAACATGATCAACACCGGATAATAGACCCACCCTAAATAGATATGGCAAGTGATATAATGGCATTGTTTTATCTTTTGTTGTCTTATTTTTTTGTGATTTACATTACTGACTCATTCCCAGGATCTCTCAAGGATGTCCATAAGGATTTAGAGAAGAAGGAATGGGGGCAATTGAGCGTCATTTCAATTTTTTGTTTGTGGATAGTCTTGTTATACTACCATGGAAAATACTTGCTTTGTTTTGTGTGTGGAAGTCATCTTTGAAACATTTCATGTAACAATGACACGTTAGGTTCTTAATACCTCTTGTGTTACTAGTCTGACATGTTTTTAAAGCTTCTCACCTATACACTCTAACAGGGTTTTTGTATGTCTGGTATGAGCAAGAATACTCCTTGTTTGAAGAGTCAAAGTCCATGCAATAAATACAAAGTCGCCTTGGTCATTAAAACCCTAGTGCATTGTATTTATTTGCTATATCAAAATGGATTGTTCAAACTGCAAAGTCTCTAAAGCAAAGAAAAAGCAACTCATCACTACTAACAACATCATATTTCTATCTATCATCAACATTTCTTCTAAATCAAATCAAATTTCTATATATCATCAAAATTTCTTCTAAATCACATCATATTTCTTCTAATTAACATCACACTTCTATTCAAATCATCAACATTTCTTCTAAGTGAGATCTGCATAGCAATATCATTAGTACCATTATACATCCACAAATAACAATAATGTACATCATGATGATATTAAAACAATAAAGAACATCATGTATGGGGCATACATTTTCACATCATAAACATACACCATCATATATCATCATCACATGAGCATAAAACGAGATTGAATTGAAGAAGGTATATATCACATATATCATCATTAAAAAGAAGAGTACATCATCAATGTGATAAGATATGAAAATCACAATATCTATACGAGACCTTGACTAGGCCAATGAGTATAGGCATACAAAATACATGTCTACAAAATGCCTTTGAAAAAGGAACAACATAAATATCAAGTACCCAAAATAAGACCCCAATGGGAAAAGGACAGAACCATATAGATCACCAAAATGATCTGGTTGTCTCACAGACTGATCACCTGCACCAACAACTGCACCATCACCGCCCATAGAACTAGGCTTTCCAAAATGTGGATGTCGAGCACTCCTAGGAACAACAACCTCATATAAAGTCTGATAATAGGTAGATCTTTGCAAATAATGATCATGTTCTACCCTCAAAGTATCTCTCTCTATGGTCAACAACTATACAAAAGCCTCTGTAGCATGACGTCAACCACTCTCACTATCCTGCTCGGTCCTCAAAATATTTATCTGAGCCTATGCAACATGACGTTGACCACTCTCGTTATCCCACTTGGTCCTCAAAATATCTATCCAAGCCTCTGCAACCTGTCATCTCGCTATCTCTGCATCTCTGGCAGTAGTCATCTAAGCTAATAGTATGTCGCAATCCCTAGTTGGTGGAGGAGGATCCGAAACACACCTACGACCCTATACCTGAGGTGGTTGCTCATCCTGATCACCCTGTGCTCTATCATGATGACCTCTACCTCGAACTCTATCCAACTGCTCTGCAAGGACCTCAATACGTCATCACTCACCACGACGACTTGTAACACCTTATCTACTTGAAGCGGGAGTACCCCTAGGAACAATGAGTCTTAGAGGCCTGTGACGAGACCACCACTCATCATATTCATCAGAAGTACCTGGATCTGTGAGACCAACCAACCAATCCCAATCAACTGGGGAAAGTGCTCTAAACTCAGCAATAGAAATATCTATATTAGGCTGAATACCCCATACACGAACCTCCCATGTCGTCCGACCAAAATGAGCCTCATAGGTATTAAGAAATTGGTCTTGTCTCTCCCCAAACTGATGACATACTCGATCTGGTAAATAAAAATCTAGCACAATATTAGAACGACCAAGCAACCAATGAGTCTGTCGACAATAGGCAAGGTGATCTGTATCCTCTGGCCAAGCATCACACCCTAAGTATGGTCTCCACACAAAACTAGGAATATCATCAAAAACACGATGCCAGTAAGGAAGATCTCCAGGTAAGGTGTAGTGCAGAAAAATCCCTATAATGATATGAGTATGGATCATAAGGGTGATGATCTTGTATCCCATCTGGCCGAGTAACTACAATATGCTCCCACGCCCACACATGCAAAAGTGGGACACATGTAGAAATAGATTTCCCACCCTAATACATGACCTTGTGCATGTCTCTGTACAAGTGAGTGAGAAGACATGGACCCCAAGCATATCTCGTACGATGCTCAAGCATATTCTCAATACACACACCCCAAACTATGGGAAACTGTTGACCTTGGCTATCAGGAACAAGTCCTAAAATCAAACCACATAGAACAAGCGATATAGGATCCGCACTGTCAGAAAAATCAGACAAATCAATCTTTGACTGATGTATCGTCAGGTGTTGAGCACCTAACACATGCTGCATAGCAAGGATACCATGTTGAATTTGATATGTAACCAACTCCCCATGGATAGGAAGACGAAGTATCCTCCATACATCCTCAAGTGTGATAGTCGCCTCTCCTGTAGGTAGATGAAACGAGGATGTTTCTAAATGCCACCGTTCCACCAATGCAGTCATCATGGTAGTATGAGTCTTGATAGGAGGCATATAAAAATATGTAGAAGTCCCATAACATCAAGAAATTCCTACTCTAACACACCAAAATAGACAATGGGATCGAACAAATGTTGCAGACATCTCTCCCTAAGTTGTAGTATGCTAAGGCCAACTTGCAATCGTTTTCAAACTATAAAGTTAGGGTTTCACTCTAAACAAGTGGGAGACATAATATAACAAAAAACATGATGACAAATGACATTTAGGATGATAAACGAATAAATGATAGGGTTCCAAGCACAAGCTAAAGTCAAATGAAGAAGAAGGGGTCAAAATCAAAGGTTTTGAGGAAATGCTTAGAAAACACAAAACAAAGGCGAGCTTTTATGGAAAATGCTTAGAAACAAAGGCATGGAAATATGTCAAAAGCGAGGATCCTGAGAAAAGGCGAGCTTCCAAGGCCTCAAATAGTCAAAGGCGAGCTTCTGAAGCAAAGGTGAGGTTTTATGGAAAATGCTCAAAAACCAAAGGGAAGATCTTGAGCAAAGGTGTGGATCCTGGACAAAGGCATGGTTTCTTTCAAGACAAAGGCATGAAAATTGAGGCAAAGGCATGGAAAATAGAAAAACTTCGCCTTTGACCTAGAAAACTTGTACACGCAAAACAAGAATGAAACGAGACAATTGGGCCACCGACATCCGAAGGTCATCCAACCTCTCGAATGAGCTCAGAATGGTGTGGGACAACATCAAAATGTAGCATTGCTCCTCAAAAATTGACAAAATGAGAGAACCAAAGACAAAGATTAGCTATAGAGTCAAAACACAAACAAGCTATCTACAAGACAAATTGCCTATATAAGCCATAAGAAAACCCTAATTTCTACTTAGGGAAGCTTCCTAATTTCAAAATAGAAGCTTAGAGAAACATCAGAATGGGAAACAAAGGACCTATACACATAATTCCACATTGGAACGGAAATAGAACAAAGTTGTGAGCCTGTCCTCAAAACTTGAATTTTTCGGTCAACCTCTTGAGGGGGCAGCATAGTCTTACCATCATTCCACAAAACACTAGGGCACAATGGGGCATAATTTTTTTTTTCATAAAGACTTGATCTTAAAAATAGAATCTTTGAAACAAAGCAACCAATACTTTGTATCAAAGAGGGGAAAAATGTAGACATGTAAAATTGACTTAACACTTATCACAAATTCAGAACATCTCAGAACGACCTCGAAGCGACTCAAAAAAACTCTCAATCAAGTTGGAACATCTCGGAACGACCCTGAAACGACTCAGAACAACTCTGAATCAACTCAAAACGTCTTGGAACGACCCTGAAACGACTCAGAACAACTCTAAATCAACTCAAAATGTCTCAAACCGACCCCAAAATGACTCACAACAACTCTAAATCAACCCGGAATGTCTCAGAATGACCCCAAAATGACTCAGAACAATTTTGGATCAACTCAGAACATCTCAGAATGACCCCGAAGTGACTCAGAACAACTCTGAATCAACTCAAAATGTCTCAGAACGACTCGAAACAACTCAGAACATCTCAGAATGACTTTGAATCAACTCGAAATATCTCTGAATTAACTTGGAACATCTCATAACATCTCTGAAACATCTCGAATCATCTTGAAATCTTCCCACAACATCTGAAAATGCATCAAATGGCATCAAACAACATTCGAAAACCCTGATTCTACTAATTCACCTTATTCCTCAAAATTAATAAAGTCCTAATTTTATCTTATTTCATCCTAATTAGTCAAATGACATCGATTATTTGATTGTCACTAATTCACCTTATTCCTCACAATTAATTGAATTATTAAATCATAATAATTTAATTATCACATTTCCCTCCAAAATTTAAATAATTAAATCAAATCAAATCAAACTATTCAAATTGGCAAAAATCAAAATCAAAATGAAATTGGAATTAATTAATTAATTAATATTCCTCACCCACTTTTTGATTGAGGAAATCGTGGATTGCTAACTAAGCAATCTATTTCTGCTAACTCAACCCTAACTGATCAATCAATTGCTAACTAAGCAATCAAAATCCTAACTAGCCAATCTATTCTTCAATCACCCTAATTGTGCAATCAACTTTGCACAATCTCCTCATGTCTAAATCCTCTCAACTCATTTTAACCATTGATCTGGATATTCTCCAACGCGATCTTGACCGTTGATTCAAAAAAAAAAATTCTATATAACAAGCCTTTCTCTTCACAAATTAGGATGAGAATTTCAACTTACCTTATGCAACGAAGTGTTGTCAAGATCACCATTGTGAGAGCTTCATCATTTCTTCAAGAACAAGCATCGATCATCAAGCTTTTGCATACAATCAATGAAGGCTTTGCAATGATACGAACAACCCAACATCATGCAAATACACTCCAACATGGGATGGTAATCTCTTCTTGTTGTTTGAATTCATTTTGTTAATCTTAAGATCTCATTTCATTCAAATAGCTTAGATTTGTACATTTCATGAGTGATGGAATAGGATAGATTAAGTGTTTTTGAATTAGATTAGTTTTCTAATTTCAATCTTGCACTTTGATCTTGATTTCGTATCATTTTCCTGATGGATTCCTTCCCCCTCACACAATAGCCAAGCCAAAAAATCGATTGATCTGATTGTTTGATTATCGATAGTGATAACATTTGTTGAGGACACACAACAATGCAAGGATAGTGTTGTCAAGATAAGAACAACACAAGGATTGGGAAGGATAAATCCCAAGATTATGATGGATTGATTAAATAATGTGGATTGAGATTTGTAGCCAAGATAGGACAAAATTTGTTGAATGTTTTGATATAACATTTAAATGTGAGTTGGATGCAGTTGATATAGATTGTTTTGGATCAATTTTTTATGAAAGATATATCTGATGGGTAATATTTTATTCACCAAAATGTGCCATGTGCTTGTGATTTTAGATAGATGCTTACAAATGTTTTGATCGCTTTGATTTCTCTTTAGAAAGTGTTTATATCATGACATGAGCCATAAGACATAGAGCAAGATTTATTTTGAAGATGTAAGGACATGCCCCAAGTGTTTAGCAATGTATGAGATGCTATGAGTGGATACTTGGATAGATTGATATGTAATGAATTCCAAGGACTATCTTGTGATAAGATAACATGTTCAGATAGAGGATGTTAGTTGGGATAGTGCATGATGGATCGATTGATTAGAGGTGGATATAGGTGATGGTATTGCATAGGATAAGATAGGATCAACAATAATGACCATGTCAAGATTTTTCCAAAATAAAGTTGAAAGTATACTACTAATCTTTGTCAAGATCAAGATGAAGATAGATGAAAATGGATTGGAAGGATAGTGGATTTATTATGAATGAGGCGAATAGGATGTTGGATTTATTATGAATGAGGTGAATATGATGATAGATTTATTATGGATGAGGTGAATAGGATGCTTCCACTTGGAATGGTGCACACAGATGTTTAATTCTACACATGATGCCTATTTTCTAGGTTTTCATCAAGGTACTTTCCCAAAGCACCACCGAAGTGGTTTTCACTAGAGGACTATTTTTCTCTTTACTATTATCTTGATTTTTTTGGATTTTACTTGTTTTATGACTTTTTAGGACTGATTACTTGATTATGTCGAACCATCTGGTAGTGCTGATGTAGATGCATTTGTCATGATATGCCAATGGTATCCTACTTAGAGGAGTTGCTTTTCCAAGATATGAGTGCTTGAATGTAACCCATGAATGTTCTTGTCTTCATAAATAATAGAGTTAACCTTATCTAGATACACACATCATGATAGAGTGCCCTTAGAGTCCTTATAATAAAGAGTTGTTGCTAGGACACAATTAATGTAAGAGTTGGATATTCTATGTTTTATGAGTGAAGGTGGATTTCGATGAGGGAAATGAGACAGGAATGGAAAAATAAATACTTTGGATAACAAATCTTTGATTATCCAAACTTGGGATGATGAGCAACGAAAGGTGGGTGTAAAGTTTCGATTGGAATTAGGACCAACTTCTTCATATACTTTGTATGTCGATCTTGAAGCTTTATGTTTCATTGATGGACATCTTTGATGGATGGAATTCCCTTTTTAATTTTTCCCCATAGTTTCTTTGACCAATGGAGTTAGATAGGAATCATTTTCTTTATTTTTCTTTGGGATCCATTTGAATTTTATGTGTCCATTTTGATTTGTCTATTCTTTTTTTTCAATGGCTTGCTCTTTTTTTTTACAAATATTTTATTCTTGTTGGTCCCAACTAATGGGTCGAAAGATGTGAGTATGACGACTCACGACATAATGATTGAAGTGTTAGAACCAAGTTCATCATAAGAACTCTTCATGATTTCCATGTTGATGTTTGCATTAGGTAAAGTTCCCCCCAATATATGGAGGTATTGCTAATATGTTTAGATTCTTTGATCTCTAAATAACTGATACCTTGATGCTCAAGATTGTTGATAATTTGCACTAGTTCTAGGATACCTTGTTCATGTAGGTCTAATCCTTTTCCTTGATAATGCATCTGCTGAAATTTTTTGTTTGCAACTGAATATGATTTATCTTGGAAATAAGGTGCTAATCCTTTTCTATTTTTCTGAAAACCTTCAAAAGTGGTATTTTCTTCATTGGTAAGATGGCTTGCTCTGACAAAGGTAAGTGATCCAATTTTATAAGTCTTAGGTGCTTCAATGTGTTGGATATCTTCATGATCAATGTCTTCAATCTAGGATGCATCAAATTTTGATTGTTTTTCAAGAGATGTCAATGATTCATAGTCGATTCCAAAACCTTCTTCATGACTAGTTTATAAAATGTCACTATGAAGTTCTGTGGATTTTTCTATACCTTGATCATTTGCAAGGATGTCAAGAGTAGGATAATTTTGTTTTGGGAGAAGATCATCTATGTGTCTTTTGGAAGCAAGTATCTCATGGGTAGATGTAGAAGTATTCAATGTATGGATATGGTCTTCTTTTAGAAAACTTTGTATGGATTGGGAGATACTTATCAAGTTATTGTAGTATTTTGGAGATATGGATTCTTGATTTTGATTCATTTCAGTTATTTTTGTTATCCTTTGGATTATGTTCTTGACATAGATCAAGTTCAAAGAATGGATTACTTGCAAAAGTATCTTGGATGTTCAAAATGTGAACATGTGGGTGATAAATCTTGGCTTAGATTTTCTACATTAGGTATGAGTATTGGATTAAGGGTCTCTTGATCATCAAATAGATTTGAATCAAGTGTTGGATTAAGGATCTCTTTAATATGTTCCACCATGACGTCAAATGATGTTAATATGTCTTGAATTGGATCATTGATAGACACTAGTCAATGATTTTGATCATGCTTTTGAAAAGATTCTTGATATATGTTTACTTTCTCATTATGTGAGGTAGAGGCATCGTCAATGTGATTATTTGTGGATAAATCTTGAAGGTTATCCTCAATAGTGATTGCACCTTGATCAATAAGGTTTTTAATGAGATTTTTGAGTCTCATGAAATTTGACGTTTCACGACCTTTTGTTCTATGATATTGGGAATAAGCATTGTCATCGTACCATGAGGGTTTGAAATAAGGTTAATAATCACCTTGTGACTTTGGAAGATCGATAAAGTTGGATTGGACTAACTTGTTTAACACGAACTCAATTGGCTCCCCTAAAGGAGAGTACTCATGTTTGGTGGTGTTTTTGGATTATGATGTGTTGGTGGGAGGACTCATGTTTCAATTGTTTGGTTTATAGATTTGCAAGGTTTGACATTGATTAAAATCTAACATGTGACAAGACCTTCCAAAGTTTTGATTAGGGACACCTATAGTTGTTAAGTCATTGTTCATCTAGTAGGATATGATGACCCCATATAGGGATGAAATGTAAGTGAATTTGGACAATAGATTGACATTTACATGTTTTGCTAATTTCTAGGTGTTTTTGCAAAGACACCTAAGTGACCTTGAACATTTAGATCATGAGTTGTTTTCTAGTTGGATAAGGCTGACTTGATCTAAGGAAGAATAGGAGGTATTTAACAAATCCAAAAAAAAAAATTAAGGATAAAGACATTTATATGTTGTTGTTTTGGATTATCATTATGACTATAGGTTTGTTTTGCACAAGTCTTTGTTTTGACATAGACTGTTGGTGAAAAATTAGATTTTTGATATTTTTTGAAGGTTTTGTCATTTTGGATTGATAGTCAAACATGTCATTTCATGAACATGTCAAAAGACAATCAAACATGATGTACTACCCCTGACAAACGTAACACAATTTTTCAAAAGCGTCAATCTACAAAAAAAGGCAGCATAGTATGACAGTCAAATGTGACACTATAAGATTTTGACAGAGAGTTGATTTGAGATAAACATGCCAAGATGTGCAAATGCATCAATATGCATATAAAAGCATCGATATGTAAAATTAAACACACCAAGATACAATAGAAGTGTCACACTATTGAAATCAAAGGCGTTGAATTAAAAAATTATTGATTTACTTTGAAACAAAGGCATCAAGATAAACAAATGCATCGGTATGCAAACAAAAGCATTTTTTTGATAAAAATAAAAGCATCAATTTACAAACAAAGGCAGTGCAGGACACTATTCAAAAGTTTTGCTTTTGTTTAGAGGTTGAATTTTGCAAGTTTGACCTAGGATTTTGAATTTTTTGAAGTCTAATTTATGTTTAATTGATCTTGCAAGTGATAGAAAACAACAAAAACATGTATGACTGAATCAATGGATGTTTGGAAGATTTTTGTGTGTCTTCTTCTACAAGACCATGCTAATTGGTATCACAGGTAGATTTACAATAAAACACAGCATAAATACACATCTTATTTTCATAGTAGATCGGGGTGACAATTTATAGGGGGCCCACCCGTCGAAGCTATACCTCCATGATGAATTAGTGAATAGAGTATGCCAAGGTCATGTACCAACTTGAGACCTCTCACCTTGAAAGGAAAATATCCTAACATGGAATATTGGTCACCTCAACAAAGGGAAATACATGGCGAGTAACTTCACGCATTGACCTTGTATGTTGTACCACTATAAACTGACGATTAACAAATGGGTCTTAGGCTTCTAGATTTAAACAAGTTCATAGTAGGGGTTTGCCATGAACAAAAGGCTCGTCCAATATGCTCAAGTCAAGAGGGGTCTCCTCTCTTCTCATCACCTATACATGCCTCAGTAGATGAGGGTCACGAGGCTTGGCTTGAAGGGTCGAGCCACTCCTTGGGGTACAACTTTTATTCTCCCCCTTTATATAGCCCGTTGGGAAACGTGCTTGAGATCAGAACTTGGGGTGATGAGGCCCCCAAGCAAGTCTCCTACTTGAAATAAATGGAAATAGTGTTGCTTTTGATCCCAAAGATCATTCTTAGGAGTCACAAGGGGAGAGCATACACAACACTATACCTCAAGGTGTACAAACACATTAGAAGTTAGTGGTATTTTTGATTTCCAAGATCGTACTAGGTGCAAGGAAAGAACATAATACATATGCACTAACCTACCAAGCACATCAAAGAATTCATTTTAAGTGCACTAAAAGCAAATGTGAGATTTGTCTTATCTAATTTTAGGTGCACCAAAATAAAATGAGATTTGTATGTTCAATTTAAATCCAAAACTAAGTGTGCAAGTTGTACTATTTATTTTAAGTACACTAAGGGAAAATGAGATTTGCGTTGTTCATTTTTAAATGCACCAAATGAAGTGTAAGATTGAATTTTAAGTGCACCAAGGGAAAATGAGATTTGTGATGTTCATTTTAAATGCACCAAATGAAGTGTGAGATTGAATTTTAAGTGCACCAAGGGGAAAATGAAATTCCTAGATTAGCTCAAAACCCTACAACCAAAAATGTTAGTAGTTTCAAATTCTAATTTTCCTCCATCGATCGCCACATGCTCTAAAATGTTAGCTAAGACATATAGGATCAAAAAATAAAGAATGGTTAGGGTTAGGAAAATTAATGAAATCAAGTCAATAAATTGTAAACCCTATCAGAACAAAAGCGTCTATTTGTGCATAGTCAAATGTGTCGATATTCTGGAAAGGCGTCAGGATATTATAGAAGCATTGATCTCTAGATGCATCGATATCCTACAATAGCGTTAATATTTGAACAATAGCACCGAATGAAACTCCAGACAACAAATAAATAGTTAAAACAAAAGCGTTGATGGAATGCAATTGTGTTGATCTTTGAGCACATAGATGCATCGATATTATGCAAAGACATCAAATGGTTGAATAAAACCATTGAGTTAACCTATAGTTAAAAAGAGCACTAAAACAGTTAGATGCGTCACTATTTAAAAAAGGCATCAAACTTTGAGTTGCAAATGCATCAATATTTTGCAAAGGTGTCAAACTGTTGAAACAAAAGTGTTAGGTTGTCTTTGTAACCTGTAAGGCCAACAAAAACTCCATAAAAATGGTTAAATTTGGAACATGGGTCCCATCTAGCATGCCAAAATATCGTAGGGGAAGCAAGTAAGAATGAATGAAGTAATTAGAGTCTAAAACACTAAGAATTCACACAATTATGATCATACAAACCCATACAATGAAATTCATTTACAAAGCATTCAAATGGTTTAATCTAATAATTTTTACTAAAATCAAGGCAATTAACCAAACTAAAAGAGAAAACCTTCAATCCCATTGTGGATTGATGCATATTTGTGATCTGGATTTCTCAAATTGTGCATAGTCCATATTGCAAAAGCTTGATATGAGAGGTGTGATTCACAAAATAGGTGCTCTAATGCTCAAGAAATGACTCAAGAATTCTAGAGAGTGCCTATGCTTATGAGGATGTGACTAATTTTCATGTTGATGAAGGCTTGTTTTATAGATTTTGAATTTTGTTATCAATTTTCAAGATTCAATCTCACAATCAATGGATGAGAGGAAATCAAGGAGGTGAGTGAGGATCAAGGAGGATCAATGGTTGAGGATTCATGAGAGCTCAAAATATCCCTAATTTCATGGAAATAGGTTGGAGATATTTTGAATTGGAGGGAAGAATTTGAATTTGAAAAGGGAATATCCTTTGGGAATATTCTTTGTGCAAGTTGGAGAGTTGGAGGAAAATTATCCAATTAAACAATTATGAAAACCATTTAATTGTGAGGATGAATGCATTTAAGATTTTTAATTAAATAACTGGTAGTTATTTAATCAAAAGGGAATATTAGTGTGAAAATGTTGAATTAATCAAATAACCTTAATTATTTAATTAATAAGGGAATAAAGTTAATTTTACTAAATAATTAGAAATTATTTAATTAAATGGAGGAATTAGGTGATAATGAGGAAAATGATGTTAGCGAGTGAAATCAAGATACATGATATGCTTAAGACAATTTTAAGTGTCTACATTATGTATTTGTACATATGTATATATATACATACATACATATTTATATATGTATATATATGTACATATATGTACATATGTACATATATGTATATGTATATATATACATACACATACACATACACATACACACACACACACACACATATCTTAAATTAAGGTTTCAAAATAGTTGTCCAGGGTTTCAATTGAATATTTTAGTGTTAAAAAATAGACAATTTATATTTATACACATGTACATGCACATATATATGTATGTATACACACACATATACATGTATATTTTAGTATTAAAAATAGTTGTTTAGGGTTTCAATTGAACATTTTAGGGTTGAAAAATAAACATTTATATTTATGTTTATGGACATAATTGATATTTAACATGTGTACAAACTTATTTATATGTATCATGTATCTAGATACATGCATGCATACATGTAACATTATATTTTTGAAAACCTCCTAAAGTGTCAAATTCAAGTTCCCTAAATAGTTCTATATATGTATATGAATGTGTATATATATGTATATGTTTGTATATATGTATATATTTGTATGCATGTGTATATATGTATGCATGTATATTGTATGTATATATACATGCATGTGTATAATGTTGTACATATACATGTATGCATGTAAGTATGTCTGTATATATGTATAAATCAATTTATGTGTATGTAAATTACACATATGTATGTATGTGTATGCATGTAAATGAAATAAATGAAATAGTTCATCAAATTAAGACAAATTCAACACTCAAATCAATCACATGTAAACCTCTAATTGAGCTTAACATAAAAAAAATCTCATTTGTGATGTGGGTGCTTGATTCACCAACATGATCTTAACATTCTCTAGATATGAAATTGATAGGGCTTCAATAGAAAATGAATACTTGATTGATTGTTGATGGGTTTGATCTATACATTTTCAAGAGGATTTGATGAATAACTAGGATTCAATCTAGAATGTGAAATCTTATCCTTGATTTGGGGGACTAATGAGGAGGTCTAGCATGCGTAGAAGAGTTGCACATTATTTTAATTTTTAACTAAAATAATTATAATTTTTTAACTCAATTTTATTCGGGAGAACAAATTTGATTGATTAGTCAATCATTTGCATTGAGGAGTTAACTAAGTGCATGAGAGGATTAAGGGGAGTTGAATATTGCATAGAATAGTCAATTGATTTCATGGATGAGTGAGTCTAAGTGAGCTTATTAGACTAGGTAGTCAACTAGGTGAGGTGGAATTAATCAATTTAATAATCAATTAATTGAATTATTCGTGCGCATGTTATAAAATAATATTAAAATTAATTTATTAATGGATAATGTGTGGATAAATAATTAATTAAATGGTTGAATATGTGGATAATTATGAATAATTAATTTATTAAATGGATGAATAAAACTATCCAAATTTAATTAAATAGCTTAGGAATTTGTTTAAATTATTAGGTGTTAGGTGATAATGTGTGTCCTAAGTGATATGGCGATGATGTTATTAAATGGATGATAAGAGGACCTAGGAGATGAACAAATGAGTCAAGTGATAATGATAGGTCGATTAGATAAAGATGGTATTTTTAAGTGTCTACATTTAGCCCCTTTTTGAGATGATGTTAAAAGTAACATTATTTCAAAGAAATTAGAAGGAAGCTATGATGAGATGGATGAGATATGAAGAAAGTGATAATATGCCCCAATAAGGTGGAATAAATGATGGAGGAAAATGATTAGAATAAATTAATGATGTGCCCCAATCATGTGGAGGACATAACAAAATAGAAATGGATTAGAAGAAAGTGATGACATGCCCTAGTCATGTGACAGAAATGATGATATGATGATGCCCCCTCAAGAGGGTAGTCATGCAAAAAGCAACACAAGTGAGATCTTGAATGATGAATGATGAAGATATGGATGCAAAAAAAGTGAATAGATAAAATGAAGGCAATAGATGATGAGATATAAATGTTTATTTGGAATGCTTTATTATGTTGGCATATGAGGACCAACCTTATTTTTTATGTAGCAATGGATATTATGGACCAAGGTATAGAAGATAAAGGTGATAATATATTCAATACATAGATGAACACTCAAGAAAACAACAAACAATAGGATACCCTAACACTCTCAAGGAATTTGATGGACTTGGTGGTTTGTGTGGGGACAACTAGTAAACATGGAAAGGAGTTCCCAACACACCTCGACGTGATTGACCTTGGTGGGTCCTATGAAAGAGCATCCAACAAACATGACACATAGAAATAAATGATCATGCCCCAATATATACCAACCAAAGCATGCCATGGTATAGAATGATTGTGGAAACCAGAGTATGCATAGTATGGATCAAAAAGATATATCAAAATATCAAAGTAGTAAATCAAAAGATCAAAAAATAGATCAAAGATAAATAAAAAAAGTAAACAATCAACTGCAAATAGACATATTATTGTATAACCTCTTGCCAAGGTGCTAATAGGATAGATGGATGATGATTATGCCTGATGTGAGGAAGGATGCATCCCATGAAGGCATGTGATGGGTGAAATAAGAAATTTTGATGTTTGGAAAATGATATGACAACTATATGTTGTTGTTAGCCTATTTTAATCCTTAAGATTAATATAGCCTCAACATTGTTAAAATTCTTAAATCAAATGTAAATAATATTTGGGCGCCAAAATGAAAGGGAGAGAAAAATGTAAAGTATTTTTCCTTTAGGAGTCAAGTTTTCACACACGTAGCAACAAAATGTTAGGGTTTGTTTGTTGGTGTAGAAAGAGTCCTCCCATGATGGCATTGAGAGAGCAAGTTTTCCTGAGAAGATGGCACATTGCAAAGTTTTGAAGGCACATTGCAAACGTGTTAGGGATTCATTCAACATATCTAGCATGAGACCAATGGCTAATACTCGAAATAAGACCCACATTGCAGTTTGGAGGAGAGAAACTTGGCATAATACATGGAGGATGGATGTTTTAAAATATCTATTAACTCCACCATGTTACAAACCTTTTGTGCTTTTACTATTAGCTTGACAAGTGATCCATTTAAGGCTATGGCCTTATCTCCATCCTCTATCTATAGGTTCAACCCAAAAATATATATAACGAAATATTCAAATGATTTTGCTTTGATTGGCAACAAAAGACTTAGAAATACAACCTTTTGTTGTGGGACCTTGGTCAAGGATAAGCTATGCTCTAGGGGAGAGGGGCCCATAGTGGAGCACCCTAACTTCGTGTTTCTCAAAATCCTATGTGGAAATTTCAAATCACTCCCAATTTTGTACAACAGTTTATTCGGCAACTCATGTGCTTCTATATTTTGTTTTAGGGCCACATCAACATGCTTTTTGTTGAAGTATCCAAAAAGGCCCAAAAAAAAGTGAGACCGATAGTGGTGCACTAAGTCATGTTTTATTGGTGCGCTGATGTGGCATCACATGATTTGTCACTTTGCATACTTTATGGATAAAAAGTGTTTTGCAATTGGATATTAAGGTGTTCCACAATGGGGCCCACTGAGGACTATTTCTATCCCCACTATTGAACCATGCTCCACTATGGATCCCTCTCCCCTAAATATCAATTTATTAAGTTTACAGTTTGTGGAAAACATAAATTTGGGTACAGAGACAATTTTTTTAATGCTACTATGAATCAAAATGAAAAACTTACCAGATACAAAAGAAAAGTGCTTGATTTTGGAGTTCTTTGCCCACTTAAAACAAACATATATATGCAGATTGATATTTTTGCAGATCATGCAGACATTCATATAAGTAGATGGAATAGGAAAAAGATATTTCTATTGATTTGGAAAGCTGTCAATAATACAAAGGAAAGTTTAGTGAGGCTAGATTTAAATGGAACCCCAAACTACAATGACAACCTTCTTCATATTATGGATTCTTTTGTTTAATTTGCTTGCTTCTGCTACTGATGGGATGAAGATCTATGCCTGTTTGTTGAAAGAGTGTAGATTAATTGTGTAGATCTACCACAACCTATCATGCTCACAAAGGGCCAAGAGTTCACCTTCACCATCAAAAGAGGAATGGTCTCCGAAGACTGTGTAAGCATGAATTATGATGATTTTTTGAGTGATGTAGAGAAAGGAGACACACTTCTTGTTGATGGGGGAACGATGTCACAGGTGGTGAAGTAATCTCAAAAGTTATGATGCAAACATACACGTGACTGCGAAGATTGAAAGTGCAGATTCAATACCAAATCTTCATTCAATTCTTTTTGCATTAAATGGGGCTATGGTAGCTCGGGGGGATCTTGGAGCAGAGCTTCCTATTAAGGAAGTTCTTTTAATCCAGGAAGAAATAATTACCATATGTTGCAGCATGGTCAAGCCAGTTATAATAGCAACAAACATGTTAGAAAGTATGATAAACCATCCAACACCAACTCGGCCTGAGGTTTCAGACATTGCTATTGTTGTACGAGAAGGTGCAGATGCTATCATGCTCTCAGGAGAAAAAACACATGGAAAATATCCTTTGAAAGTTGTGAATGTTATGCACATTGTTGGATTACACACTAAAGCAACTGCATTGAAAGAAGTACCTCCTACTAACCTTGGTCATGTTTTCAAGAGACATATGAGAGAGATGTTTACTTTCCATGCAACGATGAAGTCAAACACACTTGGCACATCAATTGTGGTGTTTACTAGAACTAGGTTTATGGCTACTTCTGGCACAATATTCTCCTTTACAAATCAAGAAAAGGTAAAACAGAGGCTTGCCCTATATTGGGGTAAAGAACCAATATACATGTCGTTTTCTGATGATGCTGAAGAGACCTTTTCCAAGGTTTTGTCAATCTTGTAGGAAATGGGCATGGTGAAAGATGGTGAGGAAGTTGCTCTTGTGCAGAGTGGAAGGCAACCTATTTGGCATTCTAAATCTACACATCATACTTAGAAAGTGCAGGCTTCAGTAACTGCAAATTAAATTCTCTTTATCATTTAGAATACGTTATACTGTGCAATCGATTTCTATATTGCAATGGATTTCCCATTATCAGTGGAATTATTTATTTAATCGTACCATGAGCAATGTATTATTGATAATTTGTCACAATAGTTGTATTTTTAGGATATCAATAATTTTGCAGGCTAGGTTTGAGGAACAGATCTTAAGCTTTTTGACAAACAATTTGTCAAGATTATTTTCTTTATTCATAGCTTTTTCTGAGGGAAGCCATTGGAATTGATACTTCATGTTCTGCAATATCATATTGGCTCTAGTTTGAATAGGTTTGAAGGTACTTCTTTGAGGTTTCTTATTGTATCTGTAAGTGTCAAATTCTCTAGACCGATTTCATCCATATAGTGAATTAGATGGCAGGGATAATTCTCAGTTGTCAGAGAATTGAATAGAAGATGAAGACATTTCTTCAATTTTGAATAAAAGACAGTCTCAAGAGATCAAGGAGCAACCAAGTAAACATTAGTCACATGACAGTCTACTGGCCATTAACAAGTTAATTGATTAATGCAAATAATATGGGGATATGTCTCCAGGTGACAAAGGCATAGTCCATGAAGAATGTCAAAAAGAGTAAGTTGAAGCATGACAATCCAGGAGGGACAGTCACTATTAAGACACAAAGAGCAATCACAATGATGGGAGGTATGTTAAAGCATGTTGAGAGGACAGTGATAAATGCCACGTGACTTGACATGTGTTAATAGGCTAACATGATGACAGCCATATGGATGGTTCAAAATAATGCAAGAAAGAAAGAAAATCATAAGAAATTTGCTAAGGGAAGTGAGCAAGTTATATTGTCATTGCCATGCTAATATGCATATGGGAGGCACTCTTATAGATTCAAGAATAGCCTATGACAAGGCTATCACCAGAAGGAGATTGTAAGAAGACAATGGTGCCATACAAGTGGCACAATGACAATCAATGATAAAAAACCAATAGAAAGGTGAAGAAGGAAGACCTAGAACAACACTGTTGGGTGACAATCCTTAGGACAGTGAGATGAAGGGGCAGTTGATGACAAAGAAAGATGAGGAAAGTTTAGGAGATGAGGGTAAACCAAATAAGGATCTCAAGGGCACAGAGATATGCACAGTAGGTGAAGGAAAAGGTGCATAGGAGATTCAAAGGGTAGGAGAGAATTTTAGATGAGAAGAAGCATGAATGCATAGTCCAAATATCCCTACATGATGAAGCACAACAGAGGTATGGAAATTTACTTGAGACACAATAGATAGTCATATTATATGCACACAAGTTGATGAATAGGCAATCCAAAGGTTTTGAAGTCATAAAGAAGACAACAAAATTCCAGTTGTAGCATGCACAATACAGTCCAGTGAAAATAGAAGCACCTCAAGGAGTTGTAGAAAAACAATGAATGTCAGTCCTCCAAACTTGGGCAATAATATGGATTGACCATCCAAAAGGCGTATGCAAGACTAAAGCGATGTTGTGATGAAAGTGGAATGCATCCATTTGTTAAAGAAGATTATAGTCAGAAGGTGATGATGTTAGCATTTCATCAAGACTTTGATGGAAATCAAATGATGAAAAGAATAGTTTAAGATACAGACCTGCAACACATTGAGCAAGTGGATGGATATTATAATAGTTCAAATTCAAGGCATGGGAGTGATGATGACAAAATAGAGCTTACACAATCATGTAACCCCAGTGGACAGTTATGCGCACAGAGAAGTCATCAAGAGACGTCAAACATCTGTCATGGAAGAAGTAGATTAGGTGATTTCTTAAATTTCATTAAGAGGTTTGAAAATGCATTGAAAGGAGATTCTTTTCCCTGTGCCCTCCTAGGGCATTTAATCATTCCCAAGACTTTTTTTCACATGCCCTATGAATTTGGAGAGAAAGTCAAGACAGTTTAAGGGAAGTAACGAGTAATTATGAGCGATTGGAGGACAGCTTAAGCAGTTTGATGGTCTCTATGGATTTCAAGGACATCATGCAAATATCTAGGAGGGGATTATGGAGCAGTTAAGGTAAAAAGGGCGACAAGGACAACAGGTGGAGCTTCTTAAGGGCAGTTTGCAAGCATCTAGGAGCAGTTTAAACAATTTCGAAGGATCTAGGGGCATCATCACCAGCTAGAACACATTTCAAGGAGCTTGAAGAGGTCAACCAACCAAATTTAAAGGGACCAAGTCAAACAAGAACTTCTGGGCGTGCAAAGTAGGTTGGCCTATTTTTGAGCTTTGTAACTTAGATAAATTTAGTCCTTATATACTCTCTTATGTTTGGTACGAGATATAGGATCTTAGGATAGTATTTTCAATCAGTTCTTTCTTGTTTTTGAGCTCTGGAAGTAAAAAACACAGCGTTGTAACTCTGATTTTCTCAGTCACAGTACTAAAGAAATACTTTTTGTAACACATTTCAATCAAGAAGATACAGTTTTAGACTTGTATATAGTTGTAAGAACACATTTTTTAATAAAATTCAATAATTTTTCCTTCTTAATAATTGTTTCATTATGTGTATATAAATGATAGATACATGTTTTCTTTTTTTATATTTAAATTCTCTAATATCTTGTCTCATTTCATCATCTTTAGGAAAAAAATCTATGTCTTATACAAGTCATAAGTTATATTAGTGAGGTTTACACTCTTTATTTGTGAAAATGTACCCAGTTTTCCTTCCAAAAGTTGTAAACATTTCAAATTTCTTATGAAAAACTTATGTATGAGCATGTTAAACACTTGAGCTGTGCAAATACTAGTTGGATAATTGAGAAATTGTGTGTCAAAACAATAGTGCAAGTCACAATCATTTTAGTGCATCACCTTCCTAGTTATTTTAAGTTCATTTTATGTTTCTCCCTCACTTTTTCCCCAACAACACTAGTAGGTAGTTTAGATGATAAAACCAAGGGAACCAAACCTCTTTGGAGGTCCTTTTCCAAAAATAGGTGACCCACAACCTAGAAAAGTGCCCATGTTTCACTAGTAGTTTGAGTTTTACAACTTAGCAAGGGTGCACTTCTAAGTGACAACAGATACTAAGATTGATTTTTAATTTTTTATTTGATATTAATAGTGTGATATTTTTAGTGTGTAATTTTTTGGATATTGAAGCAAATGTTTGTTGTTTGATTGGTTTATTGATGGAAGTATGGTAATGACAATGGTAATGATAAAAATTTTGATGGTAAGAGAAATGATACAATAATGATTTTAATGATGGAATGATTAAGATGATGACAATTATAGGGATGATCGATAAAGGGAGATGAATGTGTAGGGATGCCAAATAACACTTAGGATCTTGTCTTTAGCCAAGCTAAAATTGATTGATTCATTGATTGACAATAGTGATAACATTGTTGATGATGAAAAAAAATGTGAGGATTGTGTTGTTAATGATAAGAACAACATGATGATTGGGAATGATATATTCTGATGATGATAGTTTGGATAAAAATGGATCAATATTTATAGCAAGTATAGGAACAAAACCTATTAGATGGTTTGAATATCATGCTTGATTGTATGAAAATATGGTATTGAATTGTCTTGTCTAGATTGTGGGTGATGGAGGATAGTTTGATAGAAAAATTTATTCATGGGATGGTGGAAAATGCTCATAATTTTGATTTTCATGGAAGCTATCCAAATCACTAAGTGAAATAGAAGACATATCAAGATTTATTCCAAAGCACAATGTAATCACCTTCTTCCAATATCTAACAAGGCATGAAACACTATAAATGGATAAGTGGACTAATATGATGGAAATAGATAGGTGAAGGATTAGAAGGATGGCTATTATGGAATTGGATTGAGGATAAAGTATTTGACTTACAAGGACTATATTGCAATCGGATAAAATGTTTATCCAAGCAAAGGGTTGGATAGGGCTATGTAGGTTATGGCATGACATTAGATGGTATGTGGTAAAAAAAGGATGATCATGTCAAGAGTTTACCAAAAGTATCTTTTGAAGTTTGTGCCCCTGGTCTTTTTCAAGATCAAGGTAGATATGGAAGACGAGTGGAAGTGATATGGATTCGATGGTGATGTTAAGAAAAATAATGTGATGGTGAGACAACATGCTTCAAATTGGAATAGTACACATAAATAATCAATTTTACGCATGATTCCCAAGAACAGGTTTCATCATGACACTTGTCCAAAGCATCATAAGAATGGTTTTCACTATTGAAAAAACATTTCTCTTATTTTTTTTCTTTTGAATGACTATCAACTACGCTAGTCCACCTAATGGTGTTGATGTAGATGTTGTTGTCATGATATTCCAATAACAACTTGCCTTTAAGGAGTTGATTTTCTAAGATCATGTTGCTTATATATAACCCATGGATGCTATTATGATCCTTGTTGATATTAGAGTTGGCCTTATCTAAATACTCACATTGTAATAGAGTGTCATTAGAGTCCTTATGATAAAGTGTCATTGCTAGGACACGATGAATGTGGGAGTCGAGATTTTTGGATTTTGAACAAGATAGCAGATGGTGATTGGGAATATGAGATGTGGATAAATTATTTGGAATTTTAGATGTAGAAATTTTCATTTTACAAACTTGGAATGGTGGATGTTGAAGTTTGGATTTTAAATTTGGAGTGTGTTTAGAACCAACAACTTTATACACCTTGCATGTTGGGATTGAAGATAATTTTGAGGGAAGAGGACATTTGTGATTGTTGGGAGGGATTTTTTGATGTGACTCCATAGTTTCAATGACTATTGGATTTGGATTTGGCGATGTATGTGATCCAATTTTCTTTAGGTTTCATTTTGACTTAATGCATCCACTTTGAAATTTTGATCATTAGCTTCAAAAAAATTATTTTGATCTTTTGATTTGTAATAATTTTGCTTTTGTTGGTCCCAATTAATGGGGTAAAGGATTTGTGAATGATGGTTTATGGTGTGGATAGGAGGAGCACTAGAAACAACCTTGTTGTAATGACTACTCATGACCCTATTTTGAGGCTTACATTAGATGAAGTTTCCCTTGGTATCATGGAGACACCACTAATATCATTAGATTTATTGATCAATGAATAAATGAGACCTTGAAATTGAGGATTTTCAAAAAAAGTGTATGGGCTCCAAAATGCCTTGTTCGTGTAGTCCTAATCTTTTTCCTTGATATTGTACATTTTGATAGATTCTAATTGCAATATGATATACATTAATCTAGAAACAAGATGCTAACCCATCTTTGTATGATTGAAAACCATCAATATTGGTTATTCTATCTTCATAAAAAAAATTTGATTTGACAAAACTGAGTGATCCAAGTTGATAGGATATTGATGTTTTTCTCCTTATACATGTATGCTATTTCATCATTCTTTGGAATGTTGAATGTAATTTTTTTCTCATTTATGTTGTGGGTGCTCAATTCACCATCATGACATTAGCATTCTCTTGACATAAAATTGATAGGACTTGGATACAAAATGAATGCTTGATTGATTGTTGATGGGTTTGATTATAGATTTTCAAGAGGATTTGATGAATGACTAGGATTCAATATAGAACCTGAGATTTGATCCTTGATTTATGGGATTGATGAGGAGATGTGGCATGCATATAAGTGTTACACATTATTTTAATTTTTAATTAAAATAATTATAATTTCTCAACTCAATTTGATTGGAGAGTTAACAATTATGATGGATTAGTCAACTACCTACATGAAGTAGTTAACTAAGTGCATGAGAGGATTAAGGATAGTTGACTATTGTATAGAATAATTAACTGATTACATGGATGAGTGAAGTGGGTTTGCTTGATGAGTGGGACTGGGAGTAAGTCCGAGTGAGCTTATTAGACTAGGTAGTCAACTAGATGAGGTTGAGTTAATCAATTTACTAATTAACCAATTGAATTATTGGTGCACATATGATGAAAATCAAAATTAAAATAATTTACTAATGGATAATGTGTCCATAAATAAATAATTAAATGGATAAATATGTGGATAATCATAAATAATTAATTTATTAAATGGATGATAATATTATCCAAATTTAATTAAATAACTTAGTAATTATTTAATTAAATTATTAGGTGTTAAGTGATAAGATGACAACATGATTAAATGGATGATAAGAGGACCTAGGAGATGAATAAATGAATCAAGTGATAGTGATAGGATGATTAGGTGAATATAGAATTTTTAGATGTCTATAATATGTATACATGTATATACAAACATACATACATATTTGTATATACACACACACATACATATTGTACACACCTAGAAATTTTCCTAGTGTACCTAATCCATATCACCTAGTCAATTCATTCACCTAGTCCTGATTGAAAAAACATATTACCTAGTCTAGTCCCCTTTACCTAAAGTCCATCACTTAATTAAATAATCACCATCTCACCTCATAGTAAATCAATAAACAATTAGATATTCCACCTATTTTCCATCTCACACATGGCTAAAATAATTAAATATTATTTAATTATTTTTATATTCCCTCAAAATATTTCAAGAATAAAGGGAACCTAAGAACACTTGTCCTTATGGTCCCATTATTCTCTCAGCCCAACTCAAGAATATAGCCCCACTAGATGCACATATCCCTTATTTCCCTTGTGGTCACAACCAATTACTAAATTTATTAAGTTCATCCTAGCTATTCACAATCTAACAACCTCCATCTCCACCCTCCATCCTCTCCTTGGTCCTAGAGAAATCCTCTCAAGCATCCTCTATTGTTAATCTCGTCATCAAATCTTGGTCATCAATTCCCCCTTCTAAAATTCTATAAATTCAGACACTCTTTCCTTCATTCCCATCAATCATCACTTTATGCTAGGTACGTATTGTCAAAACATGTAATTTCAAGCAAAGAATCATCCACATATCAATTATTCAAGAAGCAAATAAAATCACAATGGAGTTTAGGGACAAATTTAGTTTGATTTTTGATGTTATTATGTTGTTTCAAATTCCATTTGTGAGCTATATCTAGACATTTGTAGTAGTTTGAAACATGATTATGGTGTTTTTCATTTGTTTCCATTTGAGCTTCAAATTATTGCAATACATTTTGGCGACTCTATTGTGGACTCTCATCCCTTATCTAACTATGTTTGTGTGTTTGTTCTTTTTTATTGTTTCTAAGTAACCGGTTCTTGCAAGATTTTAAGTGGTTTTATAGATCAAATTTTTATATGTGCTTCTAAGAGTGAAACAAAGCTCACAATTGAATATGGAGCAAATGAAAGACGAATTTTGATGTATAATACTTGCTACTTTTGTTAGAATAAAATTCTTATGTTTTTAGAAGTCTCTTGAATTACAATTGTATAAAATTAAGTATGCTCATACATAACCCTTACCATACAAACATGGTATTCTACTTCATATCTTGAAAACTTGTTAAGAATATATATACATAGTGTGAGACCCAGTGTGAGACCCCGCCTTTATGTGATCCTATTGACTATGTTTTCTTGATGATATCATGTCTCTTGTTCAATGTTTTCATATATTTTTATGATTGGACATTAATACAAGAATTTTGTGAATGATATATGTTTTATATACATAGATAATGTTATTATGCTTCTATGATTTGTCTTGGTTTATCATGGGTTGTTGATTTTATAAGGGATTTCAATAAATTATTGCTAGTGGTAAGGATATGGTGATTATCAAATAATTACATTATGTGGATATGCAAGTAGATGATATTCGATAAGTTAAGTGTTCATTTGTGATGGTTTATTCGATTAAACATTTTTTATGCATTGTCATAGATGATTTTTTTTTGGGCGAAAGTGGCAAGCCACTAATATATTTTATTATATAATTAAATAAGAGTTACAAAAACTAGTTTTGGGGGGCATACCAGCAGGAAAGAACCAGTAAGAAAACATTCGGTTATAGCCCCTAAGCAAAAAAAAGTACAAAACATTTTTACAGAGAGAGTTGAAACATCAGGGTTCAACATAGTTCCAATCTAACCTATGACACTATCTTAGACAACCTTCCCAAAAAACCACCCAACTAAGCAAATACAAAATAGATAAAGCCCATCCCTTACATGATGTCATCAAATGATCATAGATCCACCAATACAACCATAAATACATTAAACATATATGCCATTACAAATTTCTCAAAAAAAATTGACCCAACCCATTGGAGAATTTAAAGCCCCACATATATAGACTGAATAAAAAATTTGATTTTCCAAAAAAAATTCATAAAGATCCATAAAAATTAATGGTTGTTTCCCCCTAAAGCTCTTTCATCTTGTAAATTTTCATCCATACCTTTTGCATGCAGAGAATTTGAAACATTTCTATTACCAACTCATCGAGCATAATACTGAGAGCCCTGAGATACAATGCGAGATGACACATGACGAATAACCCTTGGAGAAGATGGCCTTTGGTTGGAAGAATTAACCCTCAATTGCAGGTCGAGCTGCAAGTTTTGGTTAGAAAGCCTCAAAGTATAAGCTTGAAGTAAAGACAAAGCATAAAATATGTCTTTGATTTCCAGTTCCATTAGCACACAAACACTACACTTGTTTTTCCTTAATGCCCTTAACAGAATGTTCTCATTTCTGTGTTGCAAAGCCAGTCGAATAGCATCATAAATTTCTTCAATACCTTGACATTTTTGTACTAATCTTATGGGAAAAAGGCCGCCAACAAAACCTTCCCCATTGAAAAATTTATACTGTTGGGCAGCTCAAAGAATAACATTATCCATGCAGAATTGAAACTTGATATAATTCCTTGCTAATTCCTCAAATTTATTCAAAGATTTCAATAAATCTAAAGCATTGGAGAGAAAAATAGAAATCGCCTGTGAAGGAAAAGAAGATGGTGAGCACGAGGACTCGTAACTTCTATCCCCAAGATGATGCGAATGCATTCCTCAACTCTTAAGCAATCAATTATGAACATAGAGTTCAATATTTCCTACGAGATATACTCTTCAATGGGTTTTTCCCACAATTTGACTGGTAATGCAACTCTGTAATTCCAGGGGTGGAGTGCCATTGCACCAAGATAAAATCTCACAGACCCAAATTAGTTGCAATTTGTGCTAACAAATGCTACCAACTTTAACTTATGCTTTCAAAATTTACAGAAAGCTATCATTATAAGTAAAAGTTTGAGGAGATAAATGCATAGATAGTGCCATCATTAAAACCCAAATGTGCTGATTGAAAAACCAAGTATTTCACAGCAGGTATTGCATTATCAATGCATTACTGAATCATAATTAACGTGTACTACAAGGCTAATTTGTATTTGTAGCAGAGATTATATTCTCAATTTATTACCAAAGAATCATTACCTTGTACTGAAGGCTTGTTTGCATTACTAAAATATAATTATCCCTTACCCAAAGGCTACCACCAACTTGGAGAAGCATAAAGAAATAAATTTATATGTCTCTACCCACATATTTACATAAATGCTAACATCATCAAGTGAAAAATAAACGTCCAATAAGAGTGGTGCAGGAACCCATGAGGAGTTAGAAGCCATTATTATTATATGCATTTAAAAATATACTTCAAGATGACTCCAATAAAAGATTCGCACATCAATATTTGTATAACTATATATGCATAATGCACGTAAAACCTTAAGATGTCAGTACCGATATAAATATGAGGACGAAAGAAGTTACCTATTCAAATGAACATTATTTGGAATAATCGGTTTCAATTATACTTCTCAAGTTCGCCAGCTCTTGGATATAGGAATAATCATTATTGTTAGATGAATCATGAATAAAGAGAAATTCCTTTTATCACAACCTAGATTGGCCAGATGATCTGCTAAAACATTTCCCTCTCTATAAATATGAGAAATTTGGACCTCTTCAAATTCATCTAATATTTTCCAGACGATCTGCAAGATATATTTCAAAGCCCAATTCAAGCATGATCTTTCTTTGCAAGCATTTATAATTAACAATGAGTCACCCTCTATGTGCAGTGCTTTGATTCACAATTGTTTTTCCATGATCAACCCATAAAGAAGAGATAATTATTATGCCATATTATTCATTCCAGGGGGTAAAGATAAAGCTCTAGCAGCCATGAGATGACCTTTATTGTTTTTGATACAAAAAACTGCTCCTAAAACACTAGGGTTACCTCTTGAAGCTCCATCAAAATTTAATTTTAAGAAATTTTGAGATGGAGGTGACCATTTAACAGTGTTCCTATCTATTTTTTCGATGAAGGGTTGCTTCAAACTCCCTTTAAATGGAAGAACTATATGTTTCCAATTTTGAAGAATGAAGTTATCCCAATTTGAAAACATTGAGCCAACACTCTAATGATTTTGGAACCAAACATTAACTGATTTTGAAATAGATTTCTCAATGATAGCATGAACTGAACTTACTAATGAAACTGATCTTCTAAAGATTCTTTTGTTTCTTTCCCACCAAATAGCCCAATTACCATTGCTGGAATAACTTTCCATATGCAAACAAAGAAGGATTTTTTGAATAGAACTGGCCAGGCTGAAAAAGGGTCCCAAATTGTATTTGGAAGGGGCATTG
This sequence comes from Sequoia sempervirens, assembly GCA_007258455.2. Classification (NCBI taxonomy): domain Eukaryota; kingdom Viridiplantae; phylum Streptophyta; class Pinopsida; order Cupressales; family Cupressaceae; genus Sequoia; species Sequoia sempervirens. Next base: position 107,870,894 of record VDFB02000002.1, on the reverse strand, counting down.
AATAATTCATTTTCCACAAAACAAACGACCGGCAGGACTGAGCAAAAGAGTAATGCAAGAACAAATGATCGTGGTTTTCAAAATATTGATCACATAACACACATTTGAAAGGTTCTGTAGTGCCTAATTTAGCTAATCTATCACTTGTGAGTGCTCTCTTTCTCATAACAATCCATGCAAAACTACCCGCTTTTGGAAGAATTGAGTTGTTCCAACAAAAGGAGAAGGCTCTTTGGGGTTGAGAAGGATCTCTTCTGTTTAGAATTTCTCTATACCCCTATTTTACTAAGAAGGACCCATCCTTGGAAGGTGCCAAAATAATAGGATCAAGTTTACCAGTTATAAAAACTGCTCAATTTTGGAGAATGGTTGATAGCAAATGATCTTTTTGATCCCGAGAAATCTGTGAAGAGGAGAAATCTTTCCATTTGACTCTTCCTGATGGGGACTCAATAGAACTTACATAATCTATTAATTTTGTACCCCACTGCTGTGATAAAATTGGAATGGCTAAATGCAAGTCATTATTTTGGTTCAATGGAGGATGACCATTCCACAAATCAAACCAAAAATTAACTTCATTACCACTATAGACCTCCCAAGAAATATAAGTTGTTACTAGTTTTCTACAAGACATCATGAAGTTCCACATAGCTGACCCTTCTAGAGGGTTTAAGACTGTGAAAATTCTCTTAGGGTCTTGGTTATCCAAAAATTTAGCTCTCATCAGCGAGCACCATTTGGATTCAGGTTTAGTGTACATTTCCATATTAGTTTTTCCCCAAAAGCTTGATTATGATTAGATAAATCATGTAGACCTACCCCACCTTTATGCTTTTCTAAAACCATATTATCCAACGAAATAAGAGGTATTTTCTTTGCCTCATTCATATTCCCTTTCCATAAGAAACCTCTTATGATTTTTTAAATCTGTTCAACTACGAAACGTGGGGCCCTTAGTACTGAGATGAAGTAATTAGGTATTGTTGTCAAGACAGTTTTTACAAGAAGAATTCTACCTGAAAATGGTAGTCATTTGGCCTTCCAAGAACTAATTTTTTGTTTGATTCTATCAATGATTTTAATCGAATAAGATGGTTTATTAGCCCCCATAAAAAAAGGAATACCTAAGTACTTGCAAGGTAGCTCTGCTTCTTGGAATCCAAGCACTCTTATAATTTTCCTTTTGATTGTAGGTTTAGCATTAAACATATATATTTTTGATTTTTGAGCATTTATCATTTTCCCTGACACACGAGTATATTTGTCCAAGACTTCCTTTATTTGTTTTGCTTCTGAAACAAAAGCAATCCCATAAAGAAGGGTATCGTCTACAAAAAGTTTATGAGTAGCTGAAATATCAGTTTGAGGAATGGAAACACCTTGCCATAAACCTTTAGCATGTTTATCCTTTATTAGTCTACTTAGAGCTTCTGCCATAATTATAAAAAGGAATGGAGACAATGGATCTCCTTGTCTCACCCCTTGTGTCACTTGAAAGAAACCACATGGAGAACCATTAATTATAATTGAGAAATGAGCACCTAAGAGGAAGGATAGAATCCATATACAACATTTTTTTTGCAAAACCAAACTTTTCAAGTACTTTTATCAAAAAAAGCCAATCTACCCTATTGTAAGCTTTCATCATATCCAATTTCACTATGGAGGATAGATGATTTTCCTTTATAGAGTGAAGAACCTCATGTGCCACTAGGGCCCCCTCTATTGTTTCTCTACCCGGAACAAAGCCTTCCTGCTCTAAAGAAATATTTTTTGAAATAAAAGACTGTAATCTTAAATAAATTGCTTTTGTGAAGATCTTATAAACTGTGTTACAAAGTGAGATAGGTTTGAAGTCAACAAAAGTTTTTGGTTCCTTAACCTTTGGAAGAACTGCTATATTTGTAGTATTAAAATGTTGTAGTATTTTACCAGATCTTCAAGATTCCTCAATAGCCATAAGAAGGTCAAGACTCACAAAATCCCAACAATTTTGAAAAAACAGAGCTGTGTAGCCATCTGGACCTAGAGCCTTATCTGAAGCCATTGAAAAAACTACACCCTACTAGTGTAAATAGTTTGAGTAGAACTTTATTTTTGGTTGGAGAAATGAGGTTAGGGGTCACAAACAATAATTCCTTCTCTTCCTGAATGGTGATTTAGCAGTCTTAAGAGGGGCAAGAAGGCTTTTGAAAAATTTAACTCCTTCTTGGATGTCCTTAACATTGTTTATTTGTTTTCCTGAAGATGCCTCTTGTATTGAAAATATGGTTTTAGTAGCTCTTTTATGCTGAGCAGATGCAAGGAAAAATTGTGTTATGGCCACCTTCTTTTAACTATAATTCTCTAGAATTTTGCTGCTAGTATAATTCTTCCCTCTTACCTAGTTCATCCAACAACTCTTGGAGTTCTTTATGCTTATCATATATAATAACATTCATACCATTTTAAATAATAAACTCATGAATTTGTGCCAAATGTTGAGTTGTCTCTTTCTTTTGTGAAAAAATGTTTTTTAAAACATTCTTATTCCATTCTTTTATTTTCCCTTTTATGTATTGCAAATTTTTAAATAATCGAAACATTTTAGTGCCTTCATGAACAAGAGCACTTTCCCACCATTGTTGTACTAGAGGGAGAAAAGAAGGATCTCTTAGCCACATTTTCTCAAATTTAAAGGAAGGCTTATGAGCTGGAACCCCTGTTGGACGAGTAATAGATAACATGATAGAATAATGGTCTAATCCTACAAAAGGAAGGATTTGAGAGGTTAAAATCGCTGATGCAACTACCCAATCTTGAGATACTAAAAACTTGTCTAAGCGAACTGCTATTTGAGAGAAATCTCTTCTTCGATTTGTCCAAGTAAATCTCCCCTTTTCTAGTAAGATATCTCTAAGATCATTATCTAATACAAAATTGCCAAAATCAGATATTGTTCTTTGAGGTGGGAAAATTCCTCCTTGCTTTTCATTGAGTGATAAAACTACATTAAAATCCCCAGCAATAATTAACTTTTGATCACTGAAATTTTGAATTAAAGTTGTCAGTGAATCCCATAACCTCTTTTTGTCTTGGGTTGAGGTAGGCCCATAAACACTGATGAGTTTAAACTGCAAATCATAGCTTTGAACATTTAATAGCTGCCAATTATTATTAGCATTTATAGGCTCTACTAGAACTATTATGGGATTCCATAACGACACAAGACCACCAGAAGCCCCTTGAGCGGGTACTGCTAGAGATTTCCATCTTCCCCATTTAGAAATAGAAGATTCAAATGTTTCCATAGAAAGTTTAGTTTCTTGAACAAGGAATATATCTTCCCACTAGCATCAATTTGACACTTGATATGGGCTCTTTTGTCAGGGGCATTCATGCCCCTGACATTCCATGAGAAGATCTTCATTAGAGACGAGGAGAGCAACATGCCCTCCTTGGTCACTTATTGATTGAACAATCACCATCCAAGGTGGTTTGCATACCCGCTTCTATTTCTTCTTTGATCTTATCAGCCCTAGATTTTCTCCCCCTTTTAGCTGGAGTTTTTTTAGGCAACGGTTGGGAGATTGGAGTTTGAGCAATTGATAACTCCTGAGAGAAATCATAAACCATCAATAGTTGGGAGATTGGAGTTTGAGAAATTGATAACTCCTGAGAGAAATCATAACCCATCTCCATCTCACTACCTTGTTCCTTGTCCTCCCTAAACTCCTGAGAAAGGTGGCGATCTTCAAACAATGAATTTGGATTTGTCCCCATTTCCTCATTAAATATTTCATCTGCAATCTCATCTATAAGTTGAGAACCTATAGATTATAATAATTTTTGTGCAATAAAATTAGCTTATCATCTTGGCAGAGTAAATTTGCAGTCATTATTTTTAAAAGATGAAACCTAATTAAACTCTTGAAATAAAGACCTAAAAGACCTAGAGGAGACAATATGAAGAGGTTGATTTTGCCCAGATGGCATTGGAAAATAGAAAGGATAATTTCCTTCCAGATTGTTGAAATATATAATAGAGCACTTAGGCTTTAGATTGTTTAATATGCATAACAAATGAGACATATCACCCTTTAGAATATACATAAGACTTTCCTTGGTTTCATGCAAAAGAGAAGATAAAAGATGCTTGGATTGAGAGTTCTGCTTGCATCCCGAAGGTATTAATGATAGATTCTGAACCAGAGGAGTTTTCTCCCCCTTCATGCATGAATTAGGATTATAAACTAATTGCTCACTCTTCTTCGAGGGTGAAATTATAGCCTTTTTATATTTACTATCTATGTTTCCTTGTGGTAGGATCTTTGAGGATTTTTGAAGCCTTGTTGATGACATTGATTCTTGAGAAGAAGAGAAATCAATAGCCAAGTGATCCAGAGAATGACAAATGTAGCAAGAATTTTGGCTATTTTCAATTATAATTTCTTGCTCCCAAATGCCATACTTAGATTTAATATTAATCTGGTTAGGAGAGGGTTTGGCAGAATCTAGAAGTAAACAAACCCTCATTGGAAGAGACGGGTTCGCAAAAAAACTCCTTGTCATGCTTCAAAAATATACCAATTTGATTTGACATAAATTCTATGAGATTCAACTTTCTATATTCTAAAGGCAAAGAATGTAATTGAACCCATACAGGTAGAAATTTAACTTGGAAAAGGCTCAGTTTAAAATTCGGTATCCATAAGTTCATGCATAAGCTAGAACCCTTGTAAATCCAAGATTTAACCCTATAAACTACATCTCTTTGCTCTTTACTATGAAACAAGACAATGAAAATCCCTTCTTTTTTATCTAAATAAAAGACTTTCGAAACCCCATCCCATTCATCAAAAAGTAAATCGCGAAGCAAATTTATTTCAAGGACCCTATCCCAAAACTTACAGGTTAGGGCACATTGATGTAGATATGAAATTTGATCTTGAAGAAGGTCCTCTCAGAAAGTAATGTTGAGGATAATCTTCGTCTCTTGTTGTTTGTTTGCTTTTTGACCCTATTTTCCTTCGAGCAACAACATTCCTTCTAATGCTTGAGGCGTCAGGTTTTGCTAAAGCATGTCACGTCCTTCTGGGCTATCCTTTCTTTGCCATTGGAGCACAATTTTCTTTTTTGATTTAGCCTTTTTTTTCCTACCCTTCTTCTTTGGATTTGACTATGCCTGAACAGGTGAACCAGAAGATTTTTGACGGAGCTCGGAGACCGTATTTGCAAGAGATTTTTCTTGGTGCTCCAAAGCCAAAATTTGAGGAGGGTTTTCCCGTGATCAAAAACCCTAGCCTCCTTCTGGGGATTAGTTTGCTCCAACTTCCTAGCTTCAGGAAGTGTTTTAGCGGCCTTAGACAAAACCCTAGTATTGGCCTGTCTTCTTCCTTGGATTGAAGGGAGCCCCATGTGCATGTGCAACTTTATTTTGATATGGTGGACCTATGAGATCAAAGGGTTTTATGTTCTTAGTTGATTTGTAATCAACCTCTACCTCTTGAAAGGACCAATGCAAAAAATCTAGATTTTGCTCATGAGGTTTACTCACAAAATCTATGTTAAACAAAGTATCCTTTTCACAGATATCAACAATAGGTTGGTCGTTTATGATGAAACCCTATGTGGTTGCACTGGTACCTAGTTTGGCCGCAAGAACCTTTGTCCTCTTCTGTTCAAACTATTTACAAATCGATTAGTGGGTCCTCGAGGATGACATTGTTGATTATTCTGAGGAGCTTTGCCACAAGTGACACCACGAGGACGAGGGCCCCTAGATTTCTCAGAAAAGTAGTCGTTATTCTGCCATTGTTGCTCTATGCATGCCATTTTTTGCTTTTCAGCCTATGTCATAGATGATTATTGTAGATAAGAAATTTTGAAAAATAATATTTGTGTTTGAAATGTTATTTTTGATATATGTTAGATGCTTCAACTATAATTATTTTCTCTTATGATATACTACCACTTTTCATTGAGTGAGTAGGTAAATATTGTCAATGGTATTTGGGATCACATAGCTACTTCCTTTTTGTATTATTTCAATGTTTACCGATCTGATCTCGTATGGAGAAAATAAGATCATGCAATGTGAACATGTCATTTATGTGGTTTAATGTGTTGTAAGGTCATGTAATTATGTGAAATTTTATTTTTTATCACCTTTGTGGGTTATCTCATAGTATTTTTACTTTTGTGATTTATGTGTTCCTTATGTGAATTAAATTAAGTTTTTTTAATCCTAAATTTCCCCTAGGTGCTATTAGGGGTTCTTTTAACCTTATAATTTTTTTTAAAGTGTTTTCAACTACCTCAAAATCCTCATCTTGTAAGAGTGGGGGAAATGGGAGTTGGTTGGTTGGTTTGGGTAGTTAGAAGAGGTAGTTTCTCCTCTCTTTTTTATATATGCTTTCTTCTTGAGGAGAGAGTGGGATTTTTCATCTTGTTGTATTCTTAATTCTTTTGAGAATTTCATTTTGGTAGTGCATTCTAGGAGGATAGAGGAAAAGAAGTGAGTTGAAGAAGGAAGGGCTTGAGAGGAAGAGGCTTGGAGATGGCTACACCAATTTGAACTACCATTCTTCAATAGCTTTGTCAAGGTAGGGTCTTACCATTTTTTGCAAGATATTTATAGATAAATGTGTTTGAATTTGCATCTTGAATGAGATCTTGTAAAAAGAAAATGTTTAATTCATTTTTTCCTTTGTTGTGTATGTGAGGGTTTTAAAAAGGGTGGTTGTGATGTGAATAAAACTTGTAGTGTGAGATGTTATAAGTTGTGAAAATGTGAAGTATATAAATACTATATATGTATTATTTTGGGAAATGTGAAGTGTAAGTGTACCTTGGGAGAGCTCTATGATCCTAGCTTAGGGGTGGTTTGAATTTACAACCCTATGGTTGGGTGGAGAGCCCATTGGCCTATGTGAATTTTCTTCTTGTATTTCTTTTTAGGTTAATAGGTTGAAGTTGGAAACCAATTGGAATTTCATCAAATTAGAGTCACAAAGAGAATGTATGTGGGTCTTATGAAACATGGAGAGATTCAAGTCTTCATGAGTAATAATATGTTTAATGTGTTGTTGAGTAGATAAAAATGTGGTACTAGGTAATTTGTGTAGTGTGTTGTTGTGTAAACGAATATTATTATACTATGAAATTGTGTAAAAGCAAGAAAAGAAAGTTGAACAAATTTTATTGTTACCTACTTGCATAGAAAAAAAATATATAGGTTCTTTATTTCAAAGTAAAAATTTCAACTTAATATTATTTCTCTATTGAAAGGAAATCTTTTTGAACAAATTGGAAATATTCTTAGACAAAATTAGTTTGGAAAATGAGTTAATTAAGACAAATCCTTTCACCTTAGAAATGTGTTCAATAAATTAGCTGTGGAAAAATTGAGCAAAAAAGAAATTGTTTTTTTATATGTTTGATTATGTGTATAGTTGTGTTTAAGTTAGTTTTCTAAAACCAATATTTTCCAATTTGACCTCTCATATAAAAATGTAAAAAACCTCTATACAAAGATTACAATTTATAAACTTAGTTAAAATTAAAATAATCTACTATTTATATATATACAACTAAATATAAATATTAAATTTTATATAAACTAAATTACATAAATTATTAATAAAAATAAATAAATTATAAATATATAATAATAAAATTATTTAATATATATTATATAAAATTTAAAGTATTTAATATATTATACAAAGTATATAATATAACTTAAACTAATATATTAAAGTTTTTAAAAGAAAAGTATGTAGGGGTGTTGACCCATGGGTGTTGCAGCGCATGGTATCGCTACCCATAAGGGTTGTGACCATGGTGGCATGGTCCATAAGTGAGGGATCTGCGCCCAAATAAAATTATATTTATTAAATTTTAAATAATATTAAACTTTCAATATTAAATTTTAAACATCATTTTTGGTTTTAATATAAAATATAATTGTATAAACAGAAACTACTATGTAGTAATAGATAAAGATTTTTTCCATTTAATTGGTGATAAAGATTTTTTCCATTTAATTGGTGATTTGGAATAAACTTGTAACAAAAAAAAAAATCAATCTGAAATGGTTTAGAAGTCTCTATGTAACCCGCCATAAACAATTATACAACCTACAATAGATTTGAAAGTGGAATAAAAATTCTAAAGAGATTTATAAATGATAAATTTGAGGAAACAATTGAACAATAAAGTTTTAGATGAAAATCAACTTGAATTTGCAAATGACAAATAGCTAAACAAAAGAAAGTGTCAACATTTTAAAAGGGTATAAATTCATTGTGAATTAGTTTCTAGTTAGGTAGTTAGTTCTTATTTTGCTTAACTCAAGTAATTTTTTAAAATCAAACCACTTCAAATTAACTTTTGATTAGTATTTTAGAAATGCTCTAAAATTAGAAAAGAAACAACTTTTGTATGAATATATGGTTGGAGAATTAGAGATAAAATAATTAATAATCTTTTCAATTTCTTAATAAACTTAGTATCATAATAACTTTTAAATATAATCAATTAAGCTAAAACTAACAATTGTACCTTGGTGTGCAATGGGTACGCCGAAGAGGTGTAGAAGGTCAATTAGGAAACAAATTGGTATATTTTTGCGTACATTTGTGCAATATATGAGGTGAATGGAGAGATGGATAAATCATATTTTAATAAAAAGTAAAATTTAAAAACAAATTATATGAAAGTTGATAAAGTATTTTTTTAATATTTTTATTTTTTAACATATAATGTTATTTGAATTCAAATATCATATGTAATAATAAATAAATATATTTAATTTAAATAAAAAAATTAATTCCAAAATGTAATTTAAACTTTAATAGATTATATAATACCCTTCTCTCTAAAAAATCAGTTAAAATGTTAAATTTCCTATAAACTAATTGAAATAATAGTATATGTAAAAAATATACTTATTATTATTATTTTTATTTAATAATATACAATAATAAATATAAGATATATATTATATAATTAAAAAAATGAAGATTAAACATATATTATATGTTTTTTATTTAATAATATATGATAATAAATTTAAGATATATATTATATAATTAAAAAGAAAAAATAAAGATTAAACATATATATATATATATATATATATATATATATATTATTTTTTTATTTAACAAATTAAAAAATAATTAAGGTCTACCATCCAAACTTGGGGTGTTGAAGTGTTTATATGCTAAATATGGAGGGCTCATCACGCTGCAATATACATGCACTAGGCACTTTCCCAACACCCATGCAGTCAAAACCAACAGAGAACTTGGACTTTGCCACACTAAATATAAAAATCATATTTTACTATGCGAGCTAGCTTTAGGGCAACACCTCCCATTTTCTTGTGTTTATGCACTTTATGTCCATCCTAGTTATTATTATTTAGATTTCCTGCTTTACAGTTGTTTTCAATCAATCATTGGCTGTCAAAGGAAAATTGTTTTGAACAATCAACAGTTGCAAATGAGGGAACTATCAACCATGCCTTCTCCATGAGTTTAAGCTGTTGAAGGACAAAATGAGCTTGAAAAGTTCATATGGGACACACCTTCGGCGTAATTACTTTTAACCCCATAGCTATTTATTTCTTTGTTGTCAATTCAAATGTTAGTAAATAAAATCAATAGTCAAAAAGCTAGAAGTAGAGGTAGTACTATTACTAAATTTAATTTAAGGTTTCATTTTCTTCATTGGGTGTTGTCCAAGTCTGGTGTTTGACATAGTATTTGGTGGGCCGTGTTTTGTTGGTGTTGTGATTGTCATTGCTTTTGGTGGGCCATGTTTTCTGGTGATATGGAGCACCTTTCGAGGAACTACAGGGCAAGATTTCAATTGCAATCATGGGAGCAACCGTTTTCAGGAACCCTAGAAAAGGAGTAGTTGAAGGAAGCATTCAAAGTAAGCTACTCATCTATCTGCAATTGTATAATTTATGTAATAGGTGAAGAGATTATATGCCTACAGACTCAGAGGATAATCTTTTCGTCTAATCTGGTATCAATTTTCATATCAAATTTGTTTGACTTGGTGAATGATTACCAAATGGTCCAAAGCATTGCATTAAAGACAATAAATGAATTTTTTATGGAGAATAATGCTTTTCTTCAAAGTGTTCAAGCATATGACCTGTGGAATGGTGAAGCATTTTTGGGAGGACTCTTTCCAAGACACTACCTAGTTCACAAGCATAAATATGTAGAGATCCTTGAAGCATTTAAGATGTCAATTAAGTTGGATTGTTCTGGACATCTGTATAGAGCTCTTGATAAATATCATTTTGAGCTAGGAGATGATAAAGTCAGTAAGTTTAAATGAAAGTATCATGCAATTGCTATACTCTTAACTCATGAATGTGTGCCTGAAAACCAACCAAAGTTTCCTAATCTTGTTCTTGATATCAATGTCATGGTTCACTCACAGTCAACCAATTAGGCTAATGTTGTTGTTCGTGAAGAAATTGGTGAAAACTCATTGCAATGTCCAATAGTTGGAGCTGAAAATATGTAATGGCACTTTTTGCAAATGACTATATAGTATAAATGATGATATGCATATATAGTATCGTATGTAAAGGAAGTATTATCTTTGTTTTTGTGAAAGGCTGATGGAAAGAAAAAAAGTGTAGTACTATAGACTTGCAGCCATTTTATTGTTCCAAGTATGTAGGATAACTATGTAATAGAAATTTTGCCATGGCTATCTAGGGCATAATAGTTGAAAATAGGGAAAGTTCAGTCATCTCAACCAATGTCAAATGTATTTGGCATCCTTGTAACTAAAATTACATATATATTAATATATTATAGGCTTACAACCTTTTGATAAAAAAAATATATTAAGGTACAACTGGTGTTAAGAAATTGATTTAAAATAAATTAAACTCTCTATCATAAAGTCTAAATTGATGATCGAACTTTAGACTTATACTTTTCTAATTAGGAAAACTTTCAAACAAATATAGTACATTTTCAAACTCTTAGATCAATTAGGTTGGGAGTAAGATAGAGTCTCATAGACCAAAATGAATCCTTTCCTTATTTAGAAGACGTGCAGAGCATTTATGATGGCATCATGTAATCAGATGCACAAAGACAAGTTAAAAATAAGTCTTGTTTATGATGCATTGAAAAAATTGTGTTTATGTTTTCATTTACTCATGAAAAAATATGGGCATGACACACAGTCATAATGTATATAGTCACAAGTCTATATCATATATACACACTAGTGTTGATGTACATATGTAGAGTTTTTACCAATATATACACATAGGAAATATATATAGTTTGGTATAAGTATATACATAGCAATTGATATAGACTTTGAAGGTTCACAAGAGTAAATACTCAATCATCACCAGAGACATATTATGTGATATGCTTGTATGGTAACACACTAGGCGATATACAATTCTTGAGTTTGATCATGACTACATTTTATTTGTTTTAAAATCTAGCCTAAATTTTCAACTGCACTTTGTTTGTTTCTCAACCCATTGAAAATTTCACTTAAACTTGAAAATCAACTTATGGAGTCCACATTGCTGCCACATGCATGAAATTTTTGGTTTTGGAGTTGACTAGTTCGAAAGTTATCCACATGATCAACATAGTGGTGACCTAGCAGAGAAAGATCATCAACATCCACAAGGTTTTGAAAAGAAAAAAATAGTTGTTTATTTTTCCTTTTTTTAAAATATACAATTATAAAATTTTCACAGTTAATATTTATTTTCACATGAAGCCACATGTCCAAGTTTTATAAACATTTTAAATTGAATTTGAAAATCTCTGAAATCCACAGGTCTCCATGATTCAGTAGGTCTTACTATTTTTAAACATTTATTTGAATTTCACACACATTTTATTATCCTCATGCCACAATTTAACAACAAGGTCGTGTTGTTCAAAGTTCTTGCCAAATGCTAGCAAGGTGAGGAAAATTTGAGTAGTTGTAGTTTTTTTTAACAATGATGAGGAAAGATGATTGAAATGTTGTTGTCAAATATGAAAACCCTTTGATCACCTATGTATGATTTTTTTTTTCCCTTTCTTTTGTATCAACAATTATTTTCCTTTATATGGGTAGACATATTAATAAAAAACCTTCTATTTCTTGAACAACAATGTATATTATTTCAATGAAGATTTAATTAAGCTAAAATTTTGAGTTCAATTATGGTTAAGGTCAAGGTTCAATTGAGGTTATGATTTAATTAGGGTTGAGAGTTAAGGTTAGAGTTCAATTAAGGTTAGGGTTTAATAAATGGTCAATTAGAATTAGGGTTATGGTTAGGAATTCATTAAGGATAGGGTTATAATTACATTAGGATTAGGGCTCAATTTGTGTTATGGTTTAATAAGGATTAGAGTTTAATTAGGCTAAAATTTTGGGTTCAATTAGGGTTACTATTTACTTTGGTTAAGGTTAGGGTTAGGATTGGGGATAAAATAGGGTTAGGGTAAGGGTAAGGATTTAAGTTCAATTAGGGGTGTGATTTAATTTAAGTTCAATTAGGGTTACAATCAAGGTTCAATTAAGGTTATAATTTATTTAGGGTTCAAAGTTAACATTACAATTCAATTAGGGTTAGGGTTCAATCAAGGTTCAATTTGGATTAAGGTTAAATAAGTTATGGTTAAGGTTAAATTACAACAAGAGTTATGATTTGAAGATCCTCCTAGATCAACAAGTTGTATGAAATTATAGCCACCCATGATGTTACAATGAGGGATAATTTGTTCGAGAATAAATTTTCTTAAGTTACATATCAAATAAATAAGTTGGATATTTGGTAGTACTTGAAGCCCAAGAGATTATTCATTTCATGCATTGCAAAAGGGTTAGAAGTTGATGTCAAACCGATGACTATCTTCTAGTACTTGACATCTAATCACATGAAAGATTGAGATTGAATGATATTATAGAGGAATTTATATTTATAGCTCAATTTTTTGAGTATATTGGGGTCTTTTAGAAAAAATATTTCTATTTATTTTCTTCTAAAACAAGTCGTTACCAATTCTCATCTAAATTTAAAAAATCTATTATTTTTATGTTGCATGTTTTATTTTTTATAAATAATTTTAATTCAATATATTTCCATAAAATTAAAAATTAAAACAAATTATTGTGTTATTTATATTTTTATAAACAAATAATTTTATAAAGCTACATGTAAAAGTTACCAATACTTTTACAATATATTTCTTTATAAATTTAAATAATTTTATAAAGTCAAATAAGTTTGGTATTACAATTTAAGGAGATTTAAATTATTTTTGTATCTATATTTAAGGAGATTTGTTTTATAATTTTCTTGTGTAAAAATGGCTGCACCTTTTAGGGTATCATATAGTGTGATGGTTTTAAGTGGTGGCATTGTTGTTGTGGCCATTAGGGTTCAAGCCTCCATTGGGCTATTATGATTGTAGGCACTATGCCTCGATAATCCAAGGTGCTCGCATGCTTGACCCACAATCTCATATTTGTGGCCTCTTTGGTTCATAGCTCTAAATTTAATGAAGATGATATAATTAAAAATTTAATGATTATCACTAATTTATGAGTTTGTTTGTGTACTATTTTGGTTCATTTCTAATGTATCTAAGTGATATTTATGCATGTGGACTTGAACTTGAAGTGTGGATCTAAATTTGTAACTCACACTTGATCTCACTAAATTATAGCTGGGAACATGTGTTGTTTATAAAACACTTTTAAGAAATCTATTAAATTGTGATGGTCATGTTATCCTTAGTCAAACTCCTAAATGTATGGATTCAACAATGATGAACCAATGTGGAGAAAAATAGTTTGCAAGAAGGTAATATGATACTAGAATAATGATGGAATGCTGATGTAACAAGATTATTAGTTCTTGCCGAGGGAACTATAGGCACGCCTCTTCCTTAACAAGTTATTAATAACTTTGATTTAAACAAATGATAATTCATATTTATTTTCTATTTGACAAATATTTGAATAACTCTTAAGTAAATATGCAAAATGTTTAACAAAACAAATATCTAAAATTAATTTTCTGCAATATAATTGGCAAAAAAAATTTGAGCGATAAGGGCGGATTTTCAGGAGCATAAACTTTTTCTTGCAACTTTTTAAGGTTTTTCTACCACATAATCGAAAAAAGAAGAAGTTAATTTTTCAAAAAAAATTGAACTCTTCAAAATTAGTTTACTTTTATATTTTCCATTCTATTCATTTATATCTTTTAACTAATTGAAAACAAAACAAATATATCTTGTCTAATTTTTCTTTTTCATGTTAAAAGAGCAAAAGGTTTATTTTTAATAATAAAAAAATACAAAATATGGCTGATCTCAATTGCTATTAGATAAAAGTTCAACATCCCCAGGAAATCATTTATCATTTCATTACAAAGTATAAGAAAAGTTACAATGGCTCAACATTTTCGATTTATAAAATATATTAAATTTTATATTATTTCAATAATGAATAAATTTAATGGTATGAAAGATAAATTTATATTATGATTATTTTAATTAGATAGTGATAAATTATCTTTATATTTTCTATTTTAAAATTTGATATAAAGTTGTAAATTTTTTAATAATATATAAATAAATATAATCTAATGGTATATTAGTTTGATTATCATTAGATAATCAATAAAAAATAATGGAGTGGATAGATAATAAATAAATTAGTATAGATATTTTAGATATTAAATATATATCAATTTGGAAGAATCTATATAATTTATGTCACATAATTAAGATAGATATTTCAATATAGATATATATCATATCTTTCAAATAAATGTATTTTAAGAAATATATGTTAATCATGAACACTAATAATACTACTATAGATATCTTAAATAATCTAGTTAGAAAATATTTAGATATATTAATCTCCACTTAAGAGTTATTTTATTTATGACATAACTATTTTATTTATTACATGCATACATGGACACATTTTAATTTTATTTAAGAATTATTTTCATCTATCTAAACTATGTGACGCCCCACCGTGCAAACCCCAAAGGACAACTAACACTAACAAATTACCGCACACATTTTTTTTTTGAAAGTAGAACAATACATAAGATGAACATGAACATATATTACATATAAGGCAATTGTACAATTACAATGTCCATTATGTCCTCTGAGGTACACAAGACAACATCATGAAATCCAGAACTAAAACCATACGATAACGAATGGACCAAGATTATATAAAGATAACATATAACCATACATGATCAAAAGAGATGCAAAAGATATATACAACATTTTATTACATTTCAATTCATAGTTCAATATAACGATTGTGGAGTATATTTCCACAGATACAACACATCAAATAACGGCTACCATGGAACATTAACCACATAAGGGCTACATAGGTAAAATAATACATTACATCCATTTTAGGAGTACATTTCATCACTTCAGGAGTACATCACACCACTTCAAGAGTACATTACATCACTTCAGGAGTACATTACATCACTTCAAGAGTGCATATGCATCCTGTTGCATAAAGGAAAAGATACATCAAATACAATAATGTTACATAATTGAACATGATACAATAGAAATGAGGTGGAGTTTTGGATCAACTACATCAACACGAACTCGGACTAGGGACCCAATAGGGTGCATAGCACGTTCCACCCAACCACGTATACCCGAAAGCCCACCCCCTATGCTAGGAGATGATAAGAAAGACCCCCATACCTCAACCAAAACAGTCGAATGAACCAATAGCAAACTAGACTCCACAACAAGGATAACAACAATATAAGATAACAACCCATAACATTGCCATTACATAGCCACAACAAAATAATGAAAATTCCAACAAAACCAAATGCCAATATTATAGATCAACACTAAATAACCATAAGAGGTGCTAACAACAATAGGATCCAAAGCCTTCAAATGAAATCACAATATCAACCAACGATA
Source organism: Sequoia sempervirens (assembly GCA_007258455.2). Classification (NCBI taxonomy): domain Eukaryota; kingdom Viridiplantae; phylum Streptophyta; class Pinopsida; order Cupressales; family Cupressaceae; genus Sequoia; species Sequoia sempervirens. Next base: position 107,854,905 of record VDFB02000002.1, on the reverse strand, counting down.
AATATCAAGGGCACCTTTCATTAGCATCAATCAAGTTGCCATTAGGCATGTGTGCAACACTAAAAGATAGAACTTGGAGGCTTCAACAACAAATACCAAGAACCAATTGCTTCAACAACATCAACAATTCAAACAACACTCCCAGTGGCAACCAAATAAGGGAAAAATAAATGGGTACTGTAGGAGAGTGTCATCACATGGCCTTACATGGATTATCCAGGCAACCTATCACAAGGTACCGCCTCCATCTATGGTTATCCTGACTGCCTATCTCAAGGTGTCACTCCATAGGGTGACTCATGTGGGACCACTTATCTTTCGTGAGGACAAGGCAATAATCTTACCAACCAGGTCTTCTAATCCCATCCTTAGCCTATGAAAGCACTAGAGGTATGGGTGAGGCTCATAATTAATCTTGTTTAGTGTTTAACTACCCAAACCCACTAGTTTATTAATTACATTATCACTTGTTTAGGAAAATCTTCCATGGGTTACCCTAACAACCCCTTTGTGCATCAGACCCCCATGAAGAGCCACTCCCTACGGGTACCCAAAATAAAACATGCAAGGGGTGTACCTCATCTTACATAAAAAAAAAATCAAGGTGTACATAACACACAACATGCAAGGAAAGAACCATCTCGCAAACCCATTCCATATCACTAAAACAAGAACAAGGAGATACCACCCACAAGAACTCAAAATCGGAAATAGGATCAATGAATCACAAAGGTCCAACCATGAAAAATCAATATAATTCTAGTTTCTCCATTGCCTCTGGAAGCCTAAAATACCGAAATCCACAAACTCCCACTGAGGGTAGATTACACATTACGGATTCCTAACCAAATTTCAACATGAACTCCAGGAATAAAATCTCTTCAACTCGAAATAACAGAAGAAGATGAAATAGAAGCACCAAAACATAAACATTAACTCAGCCTTTAAATGCACAAAATCATTCAATGAATAATAATCATGAAGGGTAATAACCAAGTTCACATATCAAATCTTCTCAAAATAAATTCAACTCAAGAGGAAGTCATGTCAAGATAGAACCATCAAGAATATTCGTTCATCCATCATGAACAAGCAATCACAACAACCATGAAAGTTCACTCTCACAATATCAAATAAAGACATCACTTCCACATTTCAAAATACTAAGTCATCCATCAATAGATCAAAATTATTTAAGTTAAACAACTTATCAATTTCTTTACTCAAATTTTGAGGCTATATATATCACAAATAATGATATCTAAGGTAAACCCTAACAACAATCCACTTTTACTAACACAAACTGTAGTGCCTTCAGTTGCTGCTTTGTGTCTTTGTTTTCTTATGATGTTTGACGATACATTTACTAAGATATATTGTGATACCTTGTTATTGTTTTTGGATCGTTAGCTTTGGAGCGATAATGATGCTATGTTTTGATGAGATGATACCTTGTATGGATGATTATGATTTATGTTATACTTTTGAATGTAATAGTTGTTATTTAAATTAATATTGATGTAAGTTCGTATGATGATCCACTGATGCTTGGATTTTGTCAGTCTTGTTGTGACTGTATTGGTGAAGGGGATGGAATTACATCACTCGCTTGCGAGTGCCCTGTGATTCCTCAAATTCTCTTCACAGTGTGTTTGTCTTTTATGATGATATGTTAACAGTGGTTTTGATGCAGTTTATAAGTACCAGGTATCGACTTCACCTGCTTGTTGGGTCTGAGTGTACCCTAACTCAATGCAATTATGTGGCTCCGGAAATAGTGTCAGGTCCTCATTTTAGCCATCGTTCTTCATTGAACGAGTACCCATTTGTCACCTGTTGTAGTTTGTTGTATAGTCTTGTTGTGTCGATCTCGTTTATGTTGTGTTTGTGTGAGTTGATTTGTTTGGAAATTAATTATTTATGTTAAATAGTTATTTTATTAATACAAACAATTTAATGTGATTGTTATTTAAATATTTGATTTAAAAGTGTTTGTGTCTATGGTTGAGTTATTTAATTAAAGTTAAACAAGTTAAATATAATTCATTAAAAGGTTGATTAAATTAAGTTATTTGATTAAATACGAATTTATTGAAATGTTAAATTAGTATGAGTTATCAAATTAAAATTAAATAGAATATTTAATTAAATGCATTTGTTAATTTTATTTGTGCAACTTTAAATTTAGAAAAAAAAGATATTTTAAAAGAATAGTTTTCTACATGTTAAGAATTTTGACTTGGAGTTAAAAAAAAAAGAGTTGTTGTGAATGGATTATGCAAAATATCTTGAAAATGTGATATGGAGTTAAATGGTTGAGTTAAAACTGATTGATCAATTTTGGAATGCATGACTAACACTCAATTAAGTGTTGGAATTTAGAAATTAAATGAAACAGCTTTTGTGTGCATCTTGGATGGAAGGGGGGAATTGTTTTTTGAGAAGAAAATTTTACAGCAGTTTTGGGTATTGGAAAAAGAAAAGTTTCTTCTTCATTTTGGAAAAAAAATTGGAGACAGTGAAATTTGAAGTACTTGTGCATTGGGGAAGTACCGAAGAGTGGATTTCCTGATTCCATTTGCAATCATCATTGAAATGAAAATTCTAAATCAGGTTCTTTTGTTTGTTGTGCAAAATATTAATTCGTATTTTCTGGAAGTTTTGCATACTTTAAATGCAAGTAGTATATATTTGTTGATCGCATGTTAAACGTCTGTATCTTTAGTGGAAGCCTTGATCTCTTCTGCATGTAAACTGTTTTGAATTTCGTACTCCTTACCTTGTGATTTGAACCCGTATGGTCGATTATTTAGCATGTCGCACAGCCAACTCTTCCAATGTTCTCTTTTGCTTTTTAACATTCATTTGGTGTTATCGGCGCTGCATCCTCTTTGTGCCTTGATTCTTTTGACAGTCGGTCATAGTTGCAGTGCCTGAACAAAGAAGCATGTGGAGGCTTAAATCAACATTTTGATTTCTTCTTTAGGATGAATAGTTGCTCCACAACTAATTCTAAGATGAGAGAATGTGTGAGATTCATAGTAGCTAGCACATCTGAAATCTAAACATTTCCTTTCACCTCCGCTAAATTTTGATATGAACCATTAGTATATCAAGTGTATTAAGAAATCTTGAACGAATGGTATGATATACTCACGGGCTGCCTGTATCATTCCTTGTATGTATGTCTTTTGGGAGAGGTCGATAAATTGTACCTTGCTCTTACTAATTGCTAGCATAACATAGAAGGTTGAGGATGTTTTAACATACTTTTTGTTTCTTTCACAACCTCTCACAGCTGCAACGCTTAAACATAGAAGACTGTAGTGGCTTCAGTCACGTCTACAGCCTTTGATAATCGTATGTTTAGGGAATTAAACAAGCTCTCTAATTTCATTGTCAAACTATCACAACTGCATTATCCAAACATAGAAGGGGGCAGACATTTGAATAAGCTCCTTGAATCCATTCGTTGTTGTCACAGTGACAACACTTGAAAATGGTAGGGTGTTTATATTTAAATAACCTCCTTGATGCTTTTGGCACAAGTCACTATTGCAGTGCTTGAGCTTAGAATGTTGTAGAGGATTTCATAATCTCTCTTTTCCATTGTCAACTTGTTTCAGCTGCACTTGAAGATGATAGTATGTTAAGATATAAATCAACTTCTTGATTTAATTGTCAAACCGTCATAGATGAAGTGCTTGAACTTAATTGAGAATTTTAAAAGTTTAAGGAGCCTTAATTCTATTCGCAACTTCTCACAATTGCAGTGCTTGAACGTAGGAGGTTGAAGATTGGTAGTTCAATCTCAGAATATGCGCCTTTTAAACTCCTTGTAATCAGAGTTATCCAGGTAACTGCATGAAGATTTGGTAATGTAATTTATTGTTAACTGGAGTGGGGTCGCAACTACAACAATAGTTCGTGGTTATAAGATATTTACTTTAATATAATTATATTAATAAATAGTCTTGTAGATGGATTTAGTATTAGATAACTTATTTAAATAAAACATAAGATCTTAATAGTAAATGATATCTTTAGGTAACAAAGTTTCAAAGGGAACATGGATTTAACTATTGGGAATAGACGTAAGTGAATGAGTTAATGTTATGGTGTATCTTATATGAATGTTGGTTTCTTTTAAATTGTGTCTAAACTTACAAGTTGAGTTAAAGAAGATTTTAGTATTACGAAACTAGTTATAATTGTGCGATTAGAGTTGGAAGGTGTAGTATTGTTTTGATTTTAAATTAGAAATATATTTATGTTTTGATGTTTAAACTAAGTGTAGAATGTTTATCTTTAAATTTTCTTTTACAAAATAGAAGTTCTTATGTTAATTTCTTTTATTATGAAATGAAGTTCTTTGAATTTTATTTGAAGAATAATTAGATTGAAAGTTAAAGAATTTGTTGTACAAAAGATTTTTATTAAGATGTTGAAATAAATGTTGATTGGTTATTTAAAAGTCTTTGGCGTTCTATTACCTTGAACTAGTTATAATTGTGCGATTAGATTTGGAAGGTGTAGTATTGTTTTGATTTTAAATTAGAAATATATTTATGTTTTGATGTTTAAATTAAGTGTAGAATGTTTATCTTTAAATTTTCTTTTACAAAATAGAAGTTCTTATGTTAATTTCTTTTATTATGAAATGAAGTTCTTTGAATTTTATTTGAAGAATAATTAGAATGAAAGTTAAAGAATTTGTTGTACAAAAGATTTTATTAAGATGTTGAAATAAATGTTGATTGGTTATTTGAAAGTCTTTGACGTTCTATTACCTTGAATTGTGTTGGTGAATGATGATGGTTTGTTTTAGTATAGCAATGAATAGATAAGGTTCGTGAAAATTATATTGTTTAGAACTTATAAGAATATTTAAAAGATTAAGTATATGATGTATATATGTACATTGGTTTTTGTTTTATGAGAAAAGATTGTTATGTTGAAATACGCCTTTAGTTATTTTAAGAATGTGTATTTATATGATTGTTGATTTAAGCAATTCTTGATTGTGTTTGATGGGCAAGAATGTAATGATTGTAAATTTTGTGAGTGTACTTTGGTAGTACTGAGTTTTAGTTTCCAGAGGCTAGGGAACTCTTTTATTGAGTTGTTTATTCTGTTTGAGTTTGATGATCATTTGTTTAAAAAGTTTTGTGCTCTAGCCATGCACGTTGTATTTGGTACCGATGTGGTGAATTGAAAGAAAAGTGTTATAATTCATGGTTGGATTGTGGTCTTGATTCGGTTTGTTGTGCATTATTGGCTATCTTTTGGTTTAAGGTGTTGTGTTAATGTAAAAGGAAGAGTAGCTTTCAATAGGGACCAGTACCCAAAGTGGTAGCCAGGAGAACTTATCAGAAGTTAGTGATTCAGTGAAAATTTTAATAAATAAACTGGGGATTCATTAATTAATTTCAGATAAATGATTGCCTCACCTAGTGCTTTAATGCTTGTATAGATTAAGGGTAGGTTGAGAAGGCCTGGAATGGCTTAGTTGTTTACCTTGTCTTCATGAAAGGTAGTTCGATGCCACTTGAGATTGTCTAGGGGTTGGGAATCGATTGAGGTCACCAGAATAACCTAAGATGGGGGTCGGAGCCTAGGAAGATTCACCAGGATAACCTAGTACAACTAAGTGATGACACTCTTGTCCTGATACATACTTTGTGGTCTCTTATGTAGAGTTACCTTTAGTTTACTGTTGCCTTTGGAAGTTTGTTAGCATTCATGTGATTTTGGATACTGTCATGTTGTCATGTGAAATTCAGCCATGTGATGTGTTTATTTTGTTGCTTGCTTTTTGTTTGTTTGTTTGCTTGCTTGATTTGAGGATCGGTCATTGTCTCCTAGCATGGAGGGAGTAGGCCTTCGGGTACCACGCGGTTGGGAGGAAACCGTGCTATCTCATCCATTGGGTTCTCTCATAAGTGATACTATACTTGGATAATATTGTTCGTGGAACAAGTTCCTGTTTCTCATTGTACGAGATGGTGGAATACAAGTTTGCTAGTGGACAATGATATTAGTGTTGATGTGATCTTCATCTCATTTGTAAATGTACCTCATCTATATGAGTGTACTCTTTGTATTGAGATTTGTTATAATCTCGCTTATTGTAAGATGTAATTGTAACTTGATTCCATCTTTATTTATAAATATATTATTCTTTTGGTATTAAGTTTATCCTTAAGCTTTTTGTATTGTGGGTTTGTAATATGATGTTATTTGTTCTTGTTTAAGTAGCGACGTTGAGGAACCTTGAGGACATATGTGTGTAGTACTGATGTATTTATGTTAAATCGAATGATCTTTAAAAAAAAATTGTTTGATTAATTCGTTAGTGATTTGTTGTTCTCTAGGTTCCTTGGTGGGGCATTACACCAACACAACAATAACTTTAAATTAACATAATTGAAATGATAATCATGATACTTTATCTTTTCACTCGTTAAGAAATCATTTAAATAATTAAAGCAATTACGTAAACGTGTTTTATTTACATTTCCCTATTAACGTCATACTCTTATAGATAACTCAATGCACCTTTATACACAACAACTTAATCTATACTTATAATCACAATATACGTGTATATTTATACATATATACATACATATATACATATATATTTACATATATATATATATATATATATATATATATATATATATATATATATATATATATATATATATATATATATATATATATATATATATATATATATATCCTTGTAACTATTAGAGTGAATTGTTAGAAATTTACATAAATCACTATTGTCTTAACCAACATATCAACCATTACAAAATACTGCATATAAAACCAATTCATCTTTCGTGCCAAGAAAACGTAATATAAACATCCACGTTTAAACATAACCACTATTGTTCTCTTTTATACACTTCGCAAGCCTTTCTTTCTTTATTAGATCCTGCTAAACATTACTATCCAAATTGCTAAAGATAACTATTTCTTGTATATTAAATAAAATTTAAGAAATGATTTAATAAATTATAGAAGTAGTTTATTTATTAATCTAAATACTTTTGTCATAATTATGTTTTAATCAACTTCTCAATCACTAACTTGAGATGCTTCAGATTCTCCTAACTTGTTAGAAGGTGAAGTCTGGTCAATGCCACCAATTATACTATGTTCTCATGTCGACCTACTACTTACTTTCAAGAAATTATATGATTGGATGATAATAACCATAGCTTCTTAGATCGTGGGTTTACGGTGCTTAGAGGTTCAAATCTCAGTGAAATTTACTCTCATTTAATCTTCGCATTCAAGCAACTACTACTCAATTTAGAAGTGGCACAGTCTCAAATAAGTTTTTTTTTTAATTCAAACAAACTGAAACTATAATACTTGACCTGTTATACTTTGTTCATAAGAATGAATATATCATCTGATCTGTTGTTTCAATTTGGTAAACAAATAGTAATAAAACCACCCCAAATACTTTTATGCTCTAATCGATTGGCCAAAAACCTATATAGTTATCAAACTAAACAAATCAAATTTATTTTGATTATAATTGTGATATATAAATATTAAAATTTAACTTCTAATACACTGCAGTTGATAACGATTCTGAATATACTTACAGCCATCGAAAATACAAAGGAGCAGACTGAATCAACATGCAATGAAGGGAGAGGGAGCTAAGGGCACATTCAACCTTGTAAGCTTGGTTAGACAAGAATGCAAAAGAGGCGTCATGAGCAAGGTACGTAAATGACTCCAAGGGAGATGGTCCATATGGGGTGCCATGATTGCATAATGCACATAACTAAAATTCAGATGAACAAATTAAAGAAATAATCATAATGAAAGGTAAATGGTGTAAAAACTGAATTTCACAACCCTAGTCAACGTCCTTGATGCCTATATAAAAATGGGAGTTTTTTGTAGAGGGAATGGGCATCCATTGAAGCATAATGGATGGGAGAATTTTGTAAGATATTGTAGTGGCAAGAGCCCTAGCAGTCATGTAGGCAACATGAACAAGATACGCAATCTATTTGACAAAATTTCTCAAGGAAGTGTGATCTCGAGGAATGTAATGACTTGCAGGATATGCAAAATATGGGTTTAGAAGTGAGGCCTTAGAAACTCTCAGGGAGATGAAATCAGTAGCACTTTACCAACATCCACTCTGCCTACCCCAAATTGGGAGCTTTGAAACAATGTGGAGGTATAGACAAGGCATGTGAACTGTTTGACAAAATGCCTCAAGGAAATGCAATCTCATGGACTGCAGCGGTTGTTGTATATGCACAAACAGATTCATTGAAGATGCTCCAGAAACTTTCAAGTAAATACAAACAACAGACGTAAATCTAACATCCTCCCTGGGTATTTCGAAATGGGAGTTTTGGAGCTGGAGTAGGCATCTAACAACGCATGGGGGAGGAGGGTTGGAGCATTATCAGACTATGCAGTTTTGATTTCCAAAATATATTTATTTTTTTATTATTTTTATTTTTATTTTTTCGCTTGTTCCTACCCTGATGCTCTATTTCGAGCTTGTTTCACTTAAATCCTAGGCTAATCTGGTTGTTTATCTTTTCATAAATAAGAAATAAGATGACCTATTTTCCCTCCCTAATTAATCACAGTTAGATTGACACTCACGTAAGGAAATTGTGGACTTCAGAAAGGACCTTTAAAGTTGGCCTTAAAATGACCTTTCGTTGTGGAGGTTAAAACTTGTATTTTTCCTTTTAAAGTCAATTTGGATTTATTCGAATTATGACTATTAGATTTTAAATACTATAAGTTGGAAAATTTCCAGCTAACATATAGGTGAAATCCAACAAATTTAAAAGAAAATGAAAAGAGGAGCATGCCTTGAAGTAGCACAGACACGGTTTGGAGCCAACCGCATATGGCCTTGACAATTTTGAACAGTCCCTGTTTTGAGTATAACTAGGGTTTGAATCTCCCCAACGATGACTTGCAAGCTATAAAACCTCCTTGATTCCATGACATGCAAATGAACGAGGACAACGAATAACGTGTGAGTAAAGAAGACAGTATGGTTGCCCCCGCATCCCTTCTGCCCTTTCTCAAAATGGAACTTCGCTCTCAAAGTTTGTAGTTGCAAGTGCCCTGGCAGCAATGTAAACAAAATGCCCTTTGAAACATATAAGTGAATGCAATTGGCAGTGTAAAGCCTTACTCCTCAACCTTTGCCAGCATTCCCCCTGCGCGAAAGCAGGAATGACGTGAACTGTTTAACAGTATGCCTCCAAGGGATATGGTCTCCTGGAATGCCCAATTTTTTTTCCCCCAAAAATATCTCCCCAACGGCCTTTTATGAAAGGGCTTTTAGAAACAAATATGATTTCTGTTTCGGGTGTCGTTCCGTTTTTGTTGCTGATCTGTGGGTCCCATAGACTATTTGGCACGCTATTAAAACCTTTCGTTCATTCATTCAAACAAATACATTTGACAGGTGTAAGGCTATTCTTCTTTTTTCCAACAGCCTCCTTGCTTGGTAAACACCTAGAAAAATGTGGAAGCGAAGACAGGGCACGTGTTTTGCTTGGCAGAGTGCTTAAGAGAATTGTAGTCTCACGAAATGCGTTAAATGCAGATTATACACAAAATGGATTTATTAAAAGGATTTTTAGAGAATTTCAAACCAATACACACGGTAGGGGTAAAGCCAAATCTTACTACCTTTTCAAATTATCGCTCCTTCTCAACAGAAGATCTATTTAAATAGCTCGTTCTTTAAAACATATAAAGTGAGTAAACATATTTAGGTATAACCAATGAAAGGTAATTAATTAGGTTTAGATAGTTTGGCCAAGGAAATTATATTTATCTAAAATAGAATCACTGGAATTTCAAGTGCAACGAATACTCAAATGTAATTCAGTTATCAAAAGTGAAAATAGGGAACATATTGCAAATTATGTTTTATTTTATTTTAAAATTGTTTTAAAAGATAAAAATAAAGTAAATTGATATATAATTTATTTATTTTAGTAAAATTAATTTATCTAACTGAATAACAATTTTCTCTCTATTGTTATTCATGAGCTATATATTTACACATATACATATATAGAATGCAGCAATATTAAAACCTAAATGTGCTCATTAATAGAATCTTGGCGGTAGTTTTCTTGTACATATATAAATACTATAAACTTGAATTATATTTCTTTATGTACAATTTATGGGAATTAAAATTCAAATGTTCTTTTCTTTTATCGATTCATATTACTTGAGTAGCAGGGCCATTGAGTTCACTAACTCATTCAAGTAATAAAATTTTAAAGAATATTTTAAATTCCTCAATTACATTTTATTTATTTAATCTTAGTGAACTCATTTTAAAACACTGTCATATGCTTTTCTATTCTATCTTAATTCCATAAAACGATCACATAATTGAACAAAAACCAAAATAATACTCAAGCGTTACTATTCTAATTTATAACTTAGTTGTAAGAGAATACAATGTAATCAATATTTACAAAATATCAATTTATTTACTTCATCTAAATCTTCAATTACCTGCTTATATTTATCTCAATTATAGTCTAAACAAATGTAACTCACAACAAACTATTGTCCTACAAACGAAAAATACCTTTCTCAATTTAATTAACTGTTTTAAAGAGAACTACTAAGTACACCAATAAACAAACTTACTCGAAATTCAATGACGAGCAAAACGGAGGGACATTACATCCTCCCCCCTTGGCATCAACTTACTCTTGGAAGTCGCTTGCAAGCATAAGCACAATAATACAACGAACTAACAATTGTATCAACCATTATAATGACATTAATTAAACAAGTAAAATTAAACAACTCAAAATGAAATGATACCAAAAGCGGAAACGAGGTATTATAGTTAACACATTTTTACGAGCTTTGGTCATGATTGTTGTTAAGGCAATAACAATGAAGGTTGAGAGGTTAGTTTGATTTGAAACCCTTGGTTATTTCTTTGCAAACAAATAAAGGGTTAAAATGCAATCAGTTGAAAAAAACAGTTATTGCAATCCTGAATTTTTTATGAAGATTCATGAGATCATCTATACATAAAAACAAAGATGAAACATGAGTTTGGTGGTTGGAATTTTTAAGAGACTTGTGCACACATTCTACAATTGAAATTATTGTAAACATAATGCAAAAATATTAACTAGTATATCTTGTATTTTAAAGATTCAAATAATGAATCTTTAGGATATTTGGTGTATTGGTTTGAAAGAAGTATGTGGGTTGAATTGTAACAGAGAAACCCTCTAATATTTATCAATCTAATTTGTAGAAGGGGTTGGTGCTCCTTGGAATGGGTGTTCCTGAATTTGTAAGGGGTTGGTGCTGCTAGAGTGGGTGCTCTAAAAATTTGTCAGTAAGGCATTGTAAACAATGGTTTTATTTAAGCCAGTAAGTCATCATTTTGGAGTGGTTTTTCTACCCCAAGCGGGTTTTCCACTTGTCAAATTCATAGTCTTATAGTGTCATTGTTTTGTTATGATAATATTGCTAGATTGTGATATTTGTCCTTATCAATTCATAGTTGAATGATTGTCTTTTCATTTCCGCAAATGTTCATACTGAAGTTGTCCTATTAATGTTATGAACAATCATTCAAGTGAAAGCATAAATAGCTCATTTAAGCCTATCCATACCAATGTCTTATTCATATGCTTAGTTGATGCACAAGTCAAGTCTGCTTTACAAACTGCCATTTATTTTCTTGGTTTAAAAGTGAACACAAATCTTTTCTCTTTAAAATAATAATGTGGCTTTCATAACTCAATGATTCATCCCCCCTCTTAGTGATTTCAGTCTTCCAACAATTGGTATCAAAGTGTAGGGTCCTTTCACAGGTCTAATCCACCTAGGATTGATTTTGGTTTTTGGAAGTCAATCAAACATGTGACGAGCTCAAGAAGGTACTTTTGTGACTAGAGCTCCACTGTTTGATAGTACTAATTATGTGTTTTGGAAATTCAAAATGGAAACATATCCGATTTCGATTAATCTTGATGTTTGGAGCATAGTTCTAGATGGGTATGTTGCTCCATCCACAATACCCACAGATTCTACTAAAAAGAAGAAGTACGGAACTAATGCTAGAGCCAAACATGCTCTTTTGTGTGACTTAACCAAAGATGTATTTGTTAAAGTCATGCATTGAAAATCTGCTAAGGAGATTTGGGAAAAACTTGAAAACATTTATCAAGGAAATAAGTCAAATAGTCAAAGATTCTTACTCTCAAAACTTAGTTTGAGGAAATGAAAATGAATGATGATGAAAAGGTGGTTGAATATTTCTTAAGAATAAGTGAGGCTGTTAATGCCATGAGAGGTTTAGGAGAAGAAATAGAAGAGTTTGATGTGGTCAAAAACGTCATTAGAATCTTACATCCTAAATATGAAACTAAGGTTTCAACCCTTGAAGAAAAGAAACACTTTGACAAGCTTACCTTAGATGATCTACAAGGAACTCTTATTGCCTTTGAAATGAGAACTAGCAAAAACAACTTACTAGGAAAAGAAACTGCTTTTAAAACTGAAAAAAGGGAAATTGTAGTTGAAAATGAGTCAGAAGACTCTGATACCCAGGAATCTCACTTTGTTAGAAAATTGAAAAAGGGATCAAGTAAATACAAGGAAAACTTTCCTTTAAATGTTTTAACTGTGGCAAAATTGGACATTTTGTAGCTAAATGTTCCTATGGTGATCAAAACAGTGATGATGAAAAGTCTGACAAACAGTCTAAGAAGAAGGTCTATAAACCTAAAAATAAGTTCAATTTCAAAAAGAAAAAGAGTATGTTCAATAAAGATGAAATAGACACTAAAGCAGAAGACTCTTTAGATGAAGAAGATGAGACCTTGTTTATGGTTGAAGTCAAACTGCAAGAAGATTCAAAAAAAAAAAATTGAGTTAGAAGATGGTGAAATAGATCTTGAAGGTGAGTTAAAATAGGCTTTAAAGGAAATTAAAAAACTAAAAAAGAAAGTCCTTACTGAAGAGAAAAAGTTAGATCAAGCAATAGTCTCTTTGAAGACTAAGCTTGAAGAAGCTAAGAGGAGTGAGGACTATCTTAAAACAGTTGTGAGCATGAAAGACAAATAAATTCAAAGATTAGAACAAGAATTTGTTGATCTTCGAAAGAAATTTGAAGGATATGAAAGTACAATAAAGCTTAATTATGCTCTTTAGTAAGCAGAAATTGCACAAGGATAAAACTGGACTTGGGTTTGAAAAAGGTGAGTGTTCAATTGATAATTCAAAAGAAAAATCTAACTCTACAAATAAGAGTTTCAAATCAGATTATCTTGAATCTAGTAAAAACTTTGGATACCCCTTTGAAAACAAAAGAATATCATTCAGATTCAATCCTTTCTTTCATGGTTACTGCTTCTTCTGCAACAAATTTGGCCATAAATTGAGTACTTGCAGACTCATGACTTCTAGAATAACAAGGTTTGGGCATAAGCAGTACTTGGGTTTTGTTAATCAAGTCAGATGTTTTAAATGCAACACTTTGGGACATACGGTTAAACAATGCAAAGTTAATCTGCATAATAAACAACAGAAAACAAAAATGGTATGGAAACCTAAATTTGTTAAAAGCATAGAGCAATCAATGCTTGTTCAAATTGCTTTTCATTCTAAAAGGAAGGATATTTGGGTCCTAGATAGTGGTTGTTCTAACCACATGATAGGGGACAAGGACAAATTCATGAAACTTGAAGATTATACAGGTGGATATGTGAAATTTGGTGATAACACTGGTATACAAATTAAAGGTAAAGGATCACTTCTACTAAATGAGGACACTCCTATCTATGATGTGTATTATGTGGAAGGCCTAAAGCACAATTTACTTAGTGTTAGCCAAATCTGTGATAATGGTTATCATGTTATGTTTACTAAACAAGGATGTGAGATCAAGAACAAGTCTGGAAACACTGTTGCAGCATGGAGAAGGACTAAAGGTAATGTTTATAATCTCCTAGACGCCTTTGGTAATGACAACAATGAAGGTATGTGTCTAGTGGGTCAAGTTGAAGAAAGTTGGTTATGGCATAAAAGATTAGGACATATAAACTTTGACAATCTGGTTAGAATCAACAAAAACCAAAGTGTTAGAGTTCTACTAGTCCTTAACAAACCAGAAAACTCCGTGTGTGAAGGATGTTTAAGTTGTAAACAAACTAAAGTCCATTTTAAGACAAAAGAACATTCTTCAACTAAGCCTTTACAGTTAGTGCATACAGATTTGTGTGGCCCAACAAGAACAAGTTCAATTAATGGTGAAAAGTATTTCATGTTGTTTGTGGATGATTATACAAGAATGGTTTGGGTTAATTTTCTTAAACATAAGTTAGAGGCATTTGAAATGGTTGAAAAGGATTATGATTTAAAACTTAAATGCTTGAGATCTAATAAAGGAGGAGAGTTCACTTCCCAGGAATTTATTGATTATTGCGAACACCATGGTATTAAGAGGCAATATGCAGCCACTAGAACACCTTGACAAAATGGGGTAGTTGAACATAAAAACAAAACTATGAAAGAAATGGAAAGAACCATGTTAAATGAGGCTAAGTTTCCTGACATGTATTGGAAATAAGTTGTTCATATAGATGCATACATTTTAAACAGGGTGCAATTTAGAGTGAAATCAAAACTCACTCCTTATGAATTATGGCATGGAAAGTTTACCTCTGTAAAACATTTTAAAATTTTTGTTAGTAAACTCTTTATTAAGAAAGATGATGAACATCTAGGCAACTTTCAATCAAAGTGTGATGAGGGTATCTTTTTGGGATACTCAACTCAAAGCAAAGCCTATAAATGTTATAATAAAAGGATTAATAAGATTTTTGAAGCAGTCAACATGAAAGTTGATGAAAGAACACACTTAGAAACTGATCTTGTGTAGGATGATGAGGAAGAAATTGAAACTGAACTTGAAACAATACCTAAAAGTATTGAGGCAGCAAGTCCTAAACATGATGAAACAACAAGTTCTAAAAATATTGTGCCCAAAACTCCTTCAAAATCTATTGCTAAAAATCATCCTCAAAGTCTAATTATTGGGGATATAAATGTTGGAATTCAAACATGAAGAAAGGATGCTAAACTTGAAGAACAAGCTCAAATGGTAGAGCATACAACCTTCTATTTAGTCACTGAATTTGAACCTAAGAATTGTGATGAAGCTCTTTTGGATGAATGTTGGCTTAAGGTTATGCAAGAAGAAATAAGTCAAATTGAGGAAAAAAAAACTTGGGATTTAGTCCCAAGACCTGATGACAAGAATGCCATAGGTGGCAAGTGGGTTTACAGAAATAAGCTTGATGAAAATGGCAAAGTTTTTCAAAACAAAGCAAGGTTTGTTTGCAAAGGCTATGCTCAAAAGGAAGGTATTGATTTTGGTGAAACGTATGCACCTGTTGCTATACTAGAATCCATTAGAATATTCTTGGCTTATTATGTTTTTAAGAATTTCACTGTTTATCAAATGGATGTCAAAACTGCATTTTTAAATGGTTATTAGATGAAGAGGTTTACATGGAATAGCCTGAAGGGTTTGTCTGCAAAGATAATCCTAATCATGTTTACAGGTTGAAGAAGGCCATATATGGCTTAAAACAAGCACTTAGGGCATGGTACTCTAGGTTGGATAATCATTTGACATCAAATGGCTTCACTAGAGGTGGTGTTGACAACAATCTCTTTGTCAAGATTGAAGGTACTAATATTCTGGTTGTTGAAGTTTATGTAGATGATATCATTTTTGGCTGCAATAATGATGCTTTGACTAAAAAATTCTTTCATATTATGGAATCTAAATTTGAAATGTCAATCCTGGGAGAATTAACTTTTTTTCTTGGTCTTCAATTTTCTCAACTTGAAAGTGGTATATTTCTCTCTCAAACTAAGTATGCTAGAGAGATGCTTAAGAAATTTCAAATGGATGGATGTCATCTTGTTAGCACTCTAATGGTTATAGGTTGAAAAATCTCTAAAATTGATGATTCACCTAATGCAAATAAGTCTAAGTATAGATCAATGATTGGTAGTTTGTTATATTTAGCCGCTTCCAGACCTGATATAATGCAAGCAATTTGTATGGTTACAAGATTTCAGGCTTCACCTAAGGAATCCCATGTTACTGTTAAAATAATTTTTCAGTATATTCAGGGTACTCTTGATTATGGTCTTTGGTATCCCAGAAGCAATGATTTTTCTCTAATTGCATATATAGACATTGACTGGGCTGGCTGTTTGGATGTTAGGAAAAGCACCAGTGGTGTTGCATTCTTCTTGGTGATCAGTTAGTGGCTTGACACAACAAGAAACAAGAATCAATTTCTCTTTCCACTACTGAGGCAGAATACATAGCTGCCACTTCTTGTTGTACTCAATTTCTCAAGATGACTCAAACATTTTCTAATATGGGTATCATAGTTTCTAAGCCTATTTCTATTTTATGTGATAATACAAGTACAATCAATATCTCTAGAAGTCTTGTTATGCACTATTGTACTAAACACATTGCTATCAAGTTTCACTTTCTTCAAGAAAAAGTGTTGGCTAATGATGTATTTCTACAGTTTGTTGCTTCACAAGAATAGGTGGCTGATATATTCACTAAGCCTCTATCCAAAGAAGTCTTTGAAAAACTGAGATTGAGATTGGGAGTTATCTCTCAATCCTTACTTCATTGATTCTCCTCTATCTGATTTAGGGGGAGCTTGGTTCTTTGGTTTCTCATTTACAACTCTCTTATATTTTTGTTGCTCTATTGCTCTATCTGTAGTTGGTTATTGTGGTAGTTGTTTATTTCATGGCATCTCACATTCTCCTCTTTCATTCTTTGTCATTGAGGTAAAAAGGGGGAGAGATGATGTGTTTTTCCATCAAGGACAAAGGGAGAGTTTGTTGGCTTTCAGTTGTTTATTGTTTGTCCTTGATGACAAAACTTGTCTTTCAGTTGGTTCACATGGTGATTTTATACGATCTTGGTGGACATTATTTTTACATGGCTGGTACTGATGTATGGTTGGTACTGATGTTTGACATATGGTCATTATAGCAGGACATGATGTGTTCTTGATAGATATTGATATTCTTGATGCATGTTGTTGCTGACAGTGTGTATCTTTCAAGATGCTACAAGTTAGATTTTACATGATAACATGTGTTTTGATCAGGCATCTTAGACACCATGGATAGTGACATACATACTCTAGCTAACATATACATTGGCAAGTTCTTGTTGAGGTATATTTTCTTCTACATTTGTGCAAATTTATTTCTATATGAGCTAACGGTTCAAATGTGATGTGAAGTCTTATGTTTGATCATACAAGTTGAAAGCAAGTGTAGTTTACAGGTCTTCAAATTTAAAACATTGTGAAGCATATGGCTTCACGCAACTTGTACTTCTTTATTACATTGTATGTGTATTAAATGATTTCGTTGATTGATTTTTTGGGTGGCCTATGATGAAGATATTAAATGATTTATATGTAATACCATAATGGTATCAGGCACTTAAGATAAATGTGATCAATGTTTAAACAATCTAAAAGGAACCGACACTTAAGATATATTTGGTCGATATTTAAGCTTTGTGGAGTCAGTATATTGATGTTTTCAAAGTTTTTTTAAAAGCTTAAGTAGAGGTTGGCTTGAAGTTTATATTTTGGTCACATTACACATGTGACATTGACTATTATGAATATAAATTTTTTTGACTTAGTATAAAGTCACTTGGCAGTTGACTGCAACATGGTTTTGATGCATAAATTTTGGTCATACTTAGCATTTGCCATTGGGCATTATGTTTTGTTAAGGATTTTGACTTGGCTAAAGTCACTTTGTAGTGACATGGGTATAGGCAACCATTATGTGTTAATGATTTAATATTTGACAACGAATTCTAAAGGAATTATGATGCTCGGATTTCAAATGATGATATTTGTTTGACAAGTATTTGAAAGACTTGAAGGAAGTTTAGGGAAAAGTTATTATTGTTTCAATGTGGAAAACATATGAAACCCTAGCCACCACCATGAAGATGTGTTAGCAGTTTTTTGAGCTCGACAGTGGAAGAAGATAGAGTGTTGACTGAGGAAGTTGGAAGATAACAGATGGAGATCTTTAGTTTGGAAGTTTTGAAACGGTTCCTCTGGTTTTTATTTTTTTTCATTCCTCCCTAAACAGGTATTACAGTTAACGCATTTTTACAGGCTTTGATCATGATTTTTGTTAAGGTAATAACAATGAAGGTTTAGAGCTTAGTTTGATTTGAAACCCTTGGTTATTTCTTTGCAAACAAATAAATGATTAAAATGCAATCAGTTGAAAAAACAGTTATTGCAATCTTGAATTTTTTATGAAGATTCACGAGATCATTTGTATATAAAAACAGAGATGAAACATGAGTTTGGTGGTTGGAATTTTTGAGAGACTTGTGCACACATTCTGCAATTGAAATTATTGTAAACATAATGCATAAATCTTAACTAGTATATCTGGTATTTTAAAGATTCAAATAATGAATCTTTAGGATATTTGGTGTATTGGTTTCAAAGAAGTATGTGGGTTGAATTGTAACAGAGAAACCCTCTGATATTTATCAGTCTAATTTGTAGAAGGGGTTGGTGCTTCTTGGAATGGGTGTTCCTAAATTTGTAAGGGGTTGGTGCTCCTAGAGTGGGTGCTATAAAAATTTGCCAATAAGGCATTGTAAACAATGGTTTTATTTAAGCCAGTAAGACATCATTTTGGAGTGGTTTTTCTACCCCAAGAGGGTTTTCCACTCATCAAATTCATGGTCTTATAGTGTCATTGTTTTGTTATGATAATATTGCTAGATTGTGATATTTGTCCTTATCAGTTCATAGTTGAATAATTGCCTTTTCTTTTCTGCAAATGTTCATACTGAAGTTGTCTTGTTAATGTTATGAACAATCATTCAAGTGAAATCATAAATAGCCCATTTAAGCCTATCCATACCAATGTCTTATTCATATGCTTAGTTGATACACAAGTCAAATTTGCTTTACAAATTGTCATTTGTTTTCTTGGTTTAGAAGTGAACGCAAATCTTTGCTCTTTAAAAATAATATTGTGGCTTTCATAAATCACTGATTCACCCCCCTCTCAATGATTTCAGTCTTCCAACAATAAGTCTTGTGGGGTCGGTACTAGATAGGGTTGTCAAGTTTTGGTCAAGTTTTCTAATTTGTTGCAAAAGTTGCTTTGCAACTTTGCAAAATTTGTCATGTAAGGAAGATGAATGGTCACCAATTCAAAAATTGGTTATGAACCATTTTTTTTGGGTGGTTGAAGTTTAAATATCCCTGAAATAGTTCGAGCAAGGTTTTGTTGAAAGTTTTAGTGCACAAGCAATAAAAAAACTTCAATTTTCTGAGAAATCTATTGCTACAACATTCTATATGGTTCCGCATTGAGAGATAATGATATAAAGTGCTTTGTATTTGATGGAAGCATGAACTAGATTTTTTTTTGCATTGGTTTGAGTTGTTTCCATAAAGTTTGAAGGTTTTTATAAGCAATTTACTGGAAGTGGTCTGAAAACCCTAAGGCAAGAGGGTTTGAGCAAGAAAATGGAATAAATCACCATTCCATAATGGAAATTTCTACAAATCAATGGAATGGCACTAGATACGGTTTTTTTCATGTTTAGGAGGATTATAGATGTAGGGAATGGAGTTAGGGCCCTGTTTGTGCAAGCCCTAGACTAATATCTCAATGTATTAGGTTAGTTTTGATAGGTAGAAGTAGGATTTTGTAAATAGGTGAAGTGGAAAACATTCTTGTTGTTAAAAATTGCATTTTCATCTGACTTGTTGAAATTCTTGGAGTAGATTTTGGAAGTTTAGTGTTTGAAAATCATAGACTTGCTTTGCAAAACAGGCCTAATTGGGCTTAAGGGTAGCATAGCAATCCTATTTTGGAGATGATGTTCTAAAACAACCCTAAGCACAAATATGATATGTTGAAGAAGTCCACAAAGGGTACTCTAAATGGTAATTGGTTCATGGTTTTGAGGCCTTCTCTAAAAGATATGTTGAATTTTGTTTGTTTGATGTGCTACAAGGGAATATGAGGAATTTGTGAGTTAGACACCAAGTTGGGGTTTTCTAGGTTAGAATATTTCCCAAAACTGATTAAATTGTGATTGGTAATAGATCTCCAGCCCTGCTCTGCATTAGATCTACATTCATGCTAGCCATTACATACAAGATTGTAGCCTTTTATTTAAGGATTTGGTGAGTTGCAACATTACATACTTGTTCATTTAGCATTACTTCCTTCTATTTGATTTCATTTCAAGGTTTGATTACCAAAACATGGTTTGACCAAGGAAAACCCTTATCCACTAACAAAACAACATTTTTCCCTCTCTTTGATGTGTGATTTACAGATCTAGGTTGAAGATCCATTGAAGAGCAAGATTGGAAAAAAGTTGTCAAGTTGTCAAGGTTGTCATCTACATTGTAAGATCACGAAAAGTCACCTATAGGTTGTAATTCAGTGTTTCAAAATCAGATATTTGACGGGTAAGAAGCTATAGGAGAAGATATGAGGATATCAGATTTTTAGGTCAACCATAATACTAGGACTAAATCACCACTTGTGGCGTATGAGTCCTAGTATGCATATTTTTAGGCATTTTTTATAGATTCTAGTTTAGTAGTTCTAGATTTCGGTTTCAGTCTAAAACCTTAAACTAAGCCTAAATCGCCCCAACTAGCGTATGATTCCCAGTGTGCTTCACAAATCAATATTTCCAACATTTCATACCTCAACTCAAGCCTCTAAAATTTCCAGGCGCACCTTTATTTATCTCGAGTTTACTGTTTTGATTTGAGTTCATTTCTAAGTCATTTACTTAAGTTTGCATATCATTTACATTTTCTTGTCTTTCCAAGCCCTTGCTTGGTGGTGAACCCCTTTTTAATCTTTAATCATACCCTAGGATAGCTTATCATAGATCTCTTTCCCTCATTTCATCCTTGGATTGAGATCTCTAGGTTTCCTTGAATGAAACTTGAAGAAAATAGGTGGAAAGTTCCTAAACCCTAGTTCCATCTCCCGAAAGATTGGAACCCTCCCCCTATTTTATAGTTTTCATATAAATATTGTAATTTTTACCTTAGCGTTGAATTATCAACATAGCACATAGAATATTAAACATAGATTATGCTATGAGTAGTGCACAACATATTATAATGGAATAGTGCTAAGAAATGCAGCACGTATATATAAACATTTGAAAGGTGTTTAAAGCATATAAAGTGCAAAGTAATATGAATATGTGCAGCTCCATATAAAGCGCTAATAAACTAATACATTCCAATGTGTTATTATTGCTACCAAGACTTTTTCAAAATAGCAAATGCATATGCACAAGAAATTAGTCGACCAAGTCCAAACATTAAACATCAACCATGAAAAGTGGCACGAATGACATAATGTGGCATCGATTGGGGAAGAGAGGAATTGATTAGAATTATTTTTCTTAATATAAATTTCTAGAATGTGAAGCATTCAAAAACGCTGGAATTGGTCATGAGTGTAGTTGCTTATGTGAGCCGACCTATAGGAAAACATATATCTTGCATTTATAATTGTCTTTATTTCTGTTCATTTGTGATGAGTGACTCATTACCTTGGTTGTGTATGTGTTCTTTGAGCATCAATTTTAGCTGCCACATTTAGTTACCTTGCTAAGTCATATCATTTGAGCTGAGAAGTTTCAATCATCATGCCCTATTTTTAGCCTTTAGTTGTTGATTTTTGTGTATAAATAGAGGATCTATTTACCTCATTTGAGAGCATGCATAACTACATTCTTGTTGTGATTTTCTTGAGCTATTATATACTAATTTCTTAATTTGTGAGAAAGAGAGTTTTTGAGAGAATTTGAGAGAAGATTTTGAGAGGAAGTCTTTGGTTTAAGTGGAAGAGAGTCTATTTGGGAGTTTCTTACTAAGTTGGGAAAGTTGTGTCGGGAATTTGAATCGAACAATTGAAGCATTGCATAAATAGGCATGTTGATTCCTACTCTTTTATAGTTTGTTTTATGATTTTGAAAAGATTGTGTGACATTGTTTGATTTGTTTGGAAATATATTTCTATTACTTATTAGGGAAAGATTGTTTGGTTCTTTTGTGAAAATGAAAGAAAGCTTGTTGTTTTTAGTGTAAATTTCTATATTTCTTGATGTGTTTGTGCATATTCCATATTAAGGAATGGGTGGATATTGAGGGTAATACATACTATGATAAGGATATAGCTTATGTATCTAATGGTTAAACTAGTTGATTTATAGAGTTACTTTGGTTAGGCTATGAAATAAAATAATGGAATGATTATTTGATTGATTAAGAAGATATCTTTATTTCTATAAAAATATTTTATCTTAATCTATTCTATAAGATTTGGGAATAGCAGCCAACATAATTCTAGCTTATCTTTTTTTTTCTTTTTAATTCATTTTTTTTCTTTTTAATTCACTTTTTATAAAATTACAATTCAATTCTCTACCCGCGCGAATTGCTAAAATTAATTTATTTAGGATCAACCGGATTGGTCCTCTACCATCATCATTGGCTGGGATTGGGATATCCACGAGATCTGGGTCACAATCTGTATCAACTAAGCAAATTGTTGGAATACCCAGAGTTCTACATTCCCGAATAGCAGTATATTCTCCTTTTTGATCGAGAATTATTACAATATCGGGCAATTTTGTCATGTATCTAATCCCCCCTAGATCCTCCTGCAATTTGTTCAATTCTCTCTTGAGTATTGCTGCTTCTTTCTTCGTAAATCGATCAAATCCTCCCGTATTTTTTTTTTTCGTTAAATTTTTGAATTTTTCAAGTCTTGCTTCTGTAGTAAACCAATTAGTTAACATACCCGCGAGCCATTTTTTATTTACATAATGACATCGAGCTGCTAAAGCAGCTAATTTAGCTGCATCAGCTGTTTGATGTTTTGTACCAACTATCATAAATTGTTTTCCTCTCTTTGCTCCATCAAACACAAAATCACAGGCTTCTGATAAAAAACGAGCGGTGTAAGTTAAATTTATAATATGACTATCTTTACGTTCTTTAAAAATGTAAGGTGCCATTTTAGGATTCCATTTTCTGGTCTCATGACCAAAATGAACTCCTACTTTTACCATTTCTTTCAAATTGATGTTCCAATTTTTTTTCGTCATTTTGTTTTTATTTTTTACTATGAACTGTAATATCTACATTCCAATGGAATGGGTTAGATTGCTTGCCGTAGCGTACTTGGTACAAGATATTCATTTCATTTTTTCTTTTTATTTTAAAAGAAATTAAAAGAAATCTAACAAGAAATTTCTTCATTTATAAAAATTCTTTTTTTTTTGACTGCTCGTTTTGATTTTTTCTTTTTTATTTTTACTAGTTTTTTTATCACTTTTTTTTTCTTTTGTTTAACAGATAAAACAGAGACTTTATATTCATGATCAAAGAAAAAATCTTTCACTTTATTGAGAAATAAATTGATAAATAAATTTTTGTTCCTCGTTTTCGGATCCATTTTGCTCCGTTTTCCCAAACGGTTGAATCCAGTACCGACAGGTATCATTCCCCCGAGAATAACATTTTCCTTCAAGCCCTTCAACCAATCAATACGACCTTGAAGAGCAGATTTAGCTAGGACCCGAGCAGTTTCCTGAAAACTCGCTTCTGACAGAAAACTTTGAGTATTCAGAGATGCGTTTGTCATTCCCAATAAAATGGTTCGGTAATTGATTCTTTTTTCTAGAGCACGATCCATTCTTTGTACTCGTGATAATCCAACGAGTTCTCCGGGTAAAAAAACACTACCTAGTCCATTTTCCAAATTTTGATTTTCCGACTTTTCCACATCTACAACTAAAACTTTCGATGTAATTTGGCGCACAATAATTTCTATATGTTTATCAGAAATTTGTACGCCCTGGGATCGATAAACCTTTTGAATTTCATTGACCAAATGATTCTGACTATGCTCCATAGTTATTCTAACACTGTTGAATGACCCCCAAATGTTTCCAAAAAATATTGCCAAGTGTATGTTCAATTTTTGAATTTTTTTTTCGATTTTTCGATATTGAAGTATTCGAACGGGCTTCTGACAATTGTTCAACTTTAGGAAGACCTTGAATTATATCATCGGATTTTAATCTTTCATATAAGATAGTTATTAATCTATCTCCTTCGTAAAGAATTTTACCATAAAAACTATTAAGAGTTGCTCCTCGAGTACCCAAATAGGGTTTAGCTGATCTAATGATGAAAGATTCCTCATGAAAAACTACAATTTGACCAGATCTTTGGATTTGTTTATTTTCGAATATCCATATATACCTCCCGATAATACCCATAAATGGGTTGTCTTTAATATCAAATTAGACATAGGGATACTCTGGTGCATTTCTCCTGTTAGGCCAGAATATATATGTTTCTCCACTTTTTCTTTGAATGGGAATCTTTTAGCGTGAACCTCGGCAATAACTTGTTCCGATTCCACTAGTTGATTATTCTGAATGAAAAGAAAACTTTCTGGCGGAATGGTTAAGTTTTGTACTTCATATTGATTATCGATAGTCACATCTAAACTATTATGACATATATAAGCAGGATGCTTGTGACGGTTACGGGTAGGATAAACCAAATTTTGATTGAATTCAATTTTTCTGGTGAATGGGGCTCATAGATGTTCTGCAATATCACCTGTAAATACCCCACCAGTATGAAAATTCCTTAATGTTAATTGAGTTCCCAATTCTCCAATTGATTGGCCTGCAATAATGCCGACTGCTTCTCCTAATTCGATTAAGTGATCAGGGAGTGGTAACTCATATTACAGGAGGAAACTTTGCACAGAGTTCTATTACAATTAATGGGTGGCTCCGTGACTTTCTATGGGCACAAGATTCTCAAGTAATCCAATATTATGGTTCTTCATTATCTGCATATGGTCTTTTATTCTTAGGTGCTCATTTCATTTGGGAATTTAGTTTAATGTTCCTATTTAGTGGTCGTGGATATTGGCAAGAACTTATTGAAGCTATTGTTTGGGCCCATAATAAATTGAAAGTTGCTCCTACTATCCAGCCCAGAGCCTTGAGTATTGTCCAAGGATGTGCTGTAGGAGTAGCTCATTACCTTCTGGGTGGAATCGCCTCAACATGGGTTTTCTTCCTAGCAAGAATTATTGCAGTAGGATAATGGCTAGGAGGATTTGAAAAGCATTATGGCATCAAGATTTCCAAAGTTCAGCCAAGGCTTGGCCTAGGACCCAACTACTCGTCGTGTTTGGTTTGGTATTGCTACTACACATGACTTTGAGAGTCATGATGATATTATCGAGGAATGCCTTTATCAAAATATTTTTGCTTCTCACTTTGGTTAGTTAGCGATAATCTTTCTGTGGACCTCTGGTAATTTGTTCCACGTAGCTTGGCAAGGCAATTTCGAAGCATGGGTCCACGACCCCTTACATATAAGACCTATTGCTCATGCAATTTGGGATCCTCATTTTGTTCAACCGGCTGTAGAAGCCTTTACCCAAGGAGGTGCCCCCGGTCCGGTCAATATTGCTTATTCCGGTGTTTATCAGTGGTGGTATACAATTGGCTTATGCACTAATGAAGATCTTTATACTGGAGCTCTTTTCTTGCTATTTCTTTCTGCTCTCTTTTTAACAACAGGTTGGTTGCATCTACAACCTCAATGGAAACCAAGTGTTTCATGGTTTAAAAATGCCGAATCTCATCTCAATCATCATTTGTCGGGACTCTTCGGAGTCAGTTCTTTGGCTTGGACGAGGCATTTAGTTCATGTCGCTATTCTTGGATCAAGAGGAAAACACATAAAGTGGGATAATTTCTTGAATGTATTACCATATCCCCAAGGTTTCAAACCACTTTTTACAGGTCAGTGGAGTCTTTATGCTCAAAATATTGATTCCAATAGTCATTTATTTGGTACCTCTCAAGGGTCGGGAACTGCTATTCTAACTCTTCTAGGAGTATTTCACCCACAAACTCAAAGTTTGTGGCTAACTGATATCGCTCATCATCATTAGGTTTGAATCCTTCCGTCCCAGGTGGAACAATATTATTTCAAAAAATCAGAAAAAAAATAAGAAGAAAAAAATTCTTTCTGATTTCTCATCCTTTCGTAGACTATACTTATAGAACGGAAATATGATTTCAATAAGATCTAAATAGAGAAAGGGATATTTTTGTGGTGTAGGATGGGAATACAGATCAAATTAAGATAGAGATAAAGTCTAATTTATGAAATTATCCTATTGGATGTATGCTAGTCCTGCTCATATTGGAACCCTACGAGTAGCTAGTTCTTTCAAAAATGTGCATGCCATTATGCATGCTCCTCTAGGAGATGATTATTTTAATGTAATGTGTTCTATGTTAGAACGCGAAAGAGATTTTACTGCTACAACTCCTAGCATAGTAGATCATCATGTACTAGTACGTGGATCTCAAGAAAGAGTTGTGGATAATATTCTCCAGAAAGATAAGGAGGAACATCCTAATCTTATCATATTGACACCTACATGTACCTATAGTATTTTGCAAGAAGATTTACATAACTTTGTGAATAGAGCATCCATAATTTTTGATTCCGACGTCATTTTTGCAGATGTTGATCATTATCAATTAAATGAAATTCAGGCAGCGGATAGAACTTTAGAACAGGTTGTTCGATATTATTTAGATAGATGTCATAGACAAGAAAAATGGAATCAATTTCTAACCGATGCGCCTTCTGTCAATATAATTGGAATTCAATGAACATAGATGTAATAGGTTATTCCTAGGGTTAGGATAATCCAATGAAGGGGATAGCCTATGCATAGGTTATGAATGGTCATTTATAAATCAAGCTAGAAAGGTGGGTGAGCATGTGATATACACTCTGAAATTAAAAGTGATGAATTTTTTGGCCAAAGTAGTGTAAGTTGCCACTGTTTATATTGTCAATTCACTATGTTTCCAAATTTACGTACTAGATAAGGAATTTCATATGAGTAGGTTGTATCCATTGTATGACAGAGCTAGAATAATTTAGGACACACCACCAAGATAAAAAAAGGTCATGTTATTATGTGGTTACCAAACCAATCTCTTCGTTGAAGGGTAGGGCCATCTATAATTTTGATAGATGTGCAGGGGACCACAGTTAGTCCAAGGTTGTCAGAAAAGCACTTGAGTGATGCTTCTCCTCATTAGTTGGTGACCAAGATTTGAAAGGGGATTACTTGGAATATTCATACAACTTTTCCAGTAAGCTCAATGGAGCCTTGTATATGTAATATGTATGCATTATGATGGAAAGTTTGTAGAAAGAAAAATGATATTATGTAATCATTACTTTGGAAATTTGTAATAATTTGATATAATGTAATGAAAAGTTTGGTAGATATTTATCTCAAATGTGCATGTTATCTTTATATTTAAGGAAAAATAATTATTACTCTTATTGATTAGAAGCTTGAACCTTTACTTGAGGTTAAAAAATAGGAAAATTACTATGTAGAACAATGGGCATGTTACATGTGGTATCAAAGCTAGCTAGTTCAGCTCTGAAACCTATGTTCTCACTATGTTTTCCCTTCCAACATTATAAATATAATGTTTGGAAAATTCTTGTACCAGAATAGTGTGTCTTAGGTTAACTACAAGAATGTCAGTGATAAAAAATGAGTGCTACCTACAGGACAAGAAGGAAAAAGAATCCCTTGTTCGTACCATTGAGGGAATGAACAATGAGAACATCATCTGGCTAAGTGATATTGAGACAATCAGTCATGCTCTATCATAGATTAGCCAAGAGAAAAGAAGGATGAGAGATGAAGCCAATTTCAAAAACTTGCCATTCATCTCTCTTTCCAGATTAGACTCGTAATCACTTTCCAAGGATATACCCTTAGAATGTAGTGTTAGTCCAACATTGATATTTAGAAACCCTCGAGTAGTACCTATGGCTGAAGTTATTGTTATAGCCTCTAGTGGAGAATCTATGGGATATGTACCTCAAAACTATGTATCAGAAGATAAGTCTAAGGGATACTACCCTTTTTGGGATAAAGATGAGAAAAAATCTGAGAGGTATACCTCGTTGAGCTATGTATCTAAGAGTGAATCCAATGGATACTCTCCTTTTGACTATTTAAATAGTTATTCTACATAAAAGGAAGAATTTTGAAATCCTTTTGAATAAATAAAAGAATATGTTTTTATCAAAATTTGTGTATGGAATCCTCAATGAAATTTTATATGTGATTATTTGGCTCTTTTGAAATGATTTTCCTATGCACTTAGTAAACCATGATAGGATCTAATTAAAGATGAACCTCCGGGTATAACCTTACTTAAGACAATGGTTAGGACAAGAACTAATCATGGAGGGATTCAAGAAGTAGTACAAGGTCTAGATAATGTTGAAGCTAAGTTGGATCAACTTCTAGCAATCATGGATGAAAATAATTTAAGGATAGGAAATCTTCAGAAAGAAGTGAGGGGAAAAGAAAGAATGGAAGAAGTTCCACTCAATGAAGAAGATGAAGAAGTACCCAATAATGAAGAAGGGGAAAATTCTAGAAACTACACTAAATCTATGGGTTAAGAAAGTGATGGAACTCAATCATATTTTGAGGAAACCAAGAAGAAACATTTGGAAATTGAATTATCTTGGGATATGAGAAATATTACCCCTCCTAAATTAAAAGGAAGCACTAGCAGAGAAGAAGATGAGGCTTGGTTAATACAAATGGAGAAGTATTCGAGATAAGGAACTATTTTGAAGTCACTAAAGCTATGTGGGGAGCTTTCCAGTTAGTAGGAGAAGCCTCTAATTGGTGGATGAACAAGAAGATGGAACTTGGAATCAATTCCCCTAAATTGACTTGGAATGAGTTTGTTGAGATTTTTTGGAAGAAGTAGTTACCCCAACTCTTTTTCAATCAAAATCTCATAGATTTCTAGAATCTTAAGAAAGGAGATATGTTAGTGAATGAATACTGGGAGAAGTTCACTCATCTCTTGAGGTATGTACCAATGCAAGATGAGTGATCTTGTATCAGGAATTTCATTATGGGTCTATATGGTTGAACAGGTGGAGAAGTGGATGTACATGGTCTAGCCACTATGGACCTAGTTTATGAGAAGGCAATCAAGCAAGATCAAAAGCTCAAATCCATCTTGAGTTACCAAGAGAAGAAACAAAATAAGTTTGGAGAAACTCAATTCAATCAAGCTCCAAAGAAGTTTAATTTGAAGGGTAGGAATTTCAAGGGAAAGCAGACAAAGGGTCCCACAATAATTGGATTGAGCCAAGGAAGTATCGTCAGGGAATCAACTTCAAAAACTATAATAGTGGTAACTATAGCAAAGATGGAGGGAATGGTGGTAATTATAAAAGTCCACTAAAAAGGAGAGAACTAGTAAAAGAATGCTTTACATGTGGTGGGGATCATTATATTAGTCAATGTACCAAAAAACCATCTAGTTCACAACCACATGGAAATTCACTTCCTTCTCAAAGGGTTGTGTATCAGCAAAGGATTCATGCAATAGTGGATAATCAACAAGCTAAATACCAGATCACCCTGGTGGAAACTCCAAGTACTTTGTTTGGTTTACATATTTCTGTACTTATTGATACTAGAGCCACATGAAATTTTATTTCACCTAGAGTAGCTAATCAAATTTCTAGGAAGGTTGATTTTATGGAAAAATCTTGGGTTGTAGAATATGCAAACTAGGCAAGAGCAATGGTGAACCAATGTTTATTTGAGGCAAGGGTTGAAATTCCAAGTTTCTCAATGGAAGTAAACTTGTACGAAGCACCCTTATATCCTATGATGTCATCTTAGGTATGAATTGGCTATGGAAGCATAGAGCTAAAGTGGATATCCATGCTAAAATATTAGAATGTCTAGATGATCTTGGAAATCCAATGTCTTTTCAAGGAACACCTAGAGAAGTAAATTTGTGACAAATTATGGGTGTACAAATGCATAGGTTGAAAAAGAAAGGATGTCAACTCTTTGCAATTAAAATGGATAAATTAGAGGAAATGAAGGAAGTCACTCCTCAAGATAATGCCTTGTATCATGAATCACAAGCTTCTCAAGAGGTTGAAGAAGGAGAAGTGGCGGAGTCTAGAGAAATGGATATGGAGAAGTATCCAATATTATAGAAATTTGTGGATGTCTTTCCAGAAGAACTACTTGGACTGCCTCCCAAGGGAGTATTTGATTTCTCCATTGATGTAGTACCAGAGTCAAAAGCCATATTTAAAGTACCATATAGGATGACTACAATAGAATTAATGGAGCTTAAGGCACAGTTGGAAGAATTTTTGTTAAAGGGATTGATAAGACCCAGTGTTTCACCTTGGGGAGTGCCAATGATCTTCGTAAAGAAGAAGGATGGTACCCTCCACTTATGTATAGATTATTGGATGCTTAACAAATCTATGATAAAGAATAAGTACCCATTGCCATGTATTGATGATCTTTTCGATCAAATGTGAGGAGTGGTTGTGTTTTCAAAGATTGATCTATGATCCAGATATCATTAATTGAGGATCAAAGATGAAGATAGTTTCAAAACTACTTTTAGGACTAGATACAAACATTATGAGTTCACAGTCCTACCCTTTGGACTTACAAATACACTAGCAACATTCATGAACCTAATGAAAAACATATTTATAGATTACTTGGATAGGTTTGTATTAGTATTCCTAGATGATATATTAATCTATTCCAAGAATGAAGAGGAGCATCATAGACATTTAGAGATAGTTCTCAAAGAATTAAGAAAGCACAAGCTATATGGAAAAATCTTTAAGTGTACATTCTTTTAGAAGGAAGTGTAGTACCTAGGTCATGTAATTTCAAAGAAAGGGATTGCAGTTGATCTAGCTAAGATAAAGGTGGTACTTGAGTGGCCAATGCCTAAAAGTGTACCAGAGGTTAGAAGTTTTATGGGTTTGATTGGTTACTATAGGAATTTTTTTGCAAACTTTTCTAGAATAGCTTTTACTATTACTTCATTACAAAGGAAGGGTAAGAAGTTTGAATGGATGGAAAAATGTCAAGAAAATTTTGACCTACTTAAGGATAAGTTGACTACTGCCCCAATTTTGAAGGTACCTAATCCAAAAGACCACTTTATTGTCATAACAAATGCATCAAGTGAAGGATTACGAGGAGTTATGATGCAAGAAGGGTAAGTCATTGCTTATGAATCAAGAAATTTGAAGCCCTATGAAAAAAATTATGCATTGCATGATTTAGAGTTGGCGGCAGTTGTTCGTGCATTGCAGATGTGGAGACATTATCTAATGGGAAAGACTTTTGAACTAAACAACAATCACCATGGTTTGAAGTATTTATTTATCAAAATCAATCTAAATACATGACAAAGAAGGTGGTTGGAGTTGATAGCAGATTATGACTTCAACATTAGCTACATCAAGGGAAAAGAGAATTGAGTTGTCGATGCCCTAAGTCAAAGAAGGCATATCGCCTCTATGGTAACAATTTAAACCAACTTTAAGGGACAAGTGTTGCAAGAATTCATGAGTAACGAATTCTATAAGCAAGTTAAGCAAGCACTCACAGATAATCCACAAGATGCAAGGTACGAAGGTTTTCATTTTGACCTAAATGGATTATTAGGGTTTAAAGGGAGAGTATATGTACCTAACTCAAAAGAGTTAAGGTTCTTGGTGTGGAAAGAAGTTCATGAATCACCATACTCTGGACATCCTAGTGTGTTGAAGATGTTAGCTGATGTGAAGCTATTATATTTCTGGAAGGGTATGAAGGGAGATGCTGCAAGAGTTTTTGCAATATGATTAGAGTGTCAAAGATTAAAACTAGAACATCATCACCCTACAGGTCTTTTGTATCTGCATGATATACCCAAAAGTAAGTGGAAAGTCATTAGCATGGAATTTGTGCAAGGTTTACCTGTGTCAAGGAATAAGCATAATGCCACTATAGTGGTGGTGGATAAGTCAACTAAGGCAGCAAATTTTATTCTTGGAAATATAACTGATGGAGCTCCTGTCATAGCTCAAAAATTTATTCAAGAGGTGTTTATATTACATGGGATTCCTTAGAAGATCATTTCAAATAGGGATGCTCATGAAAAATCTAGGTTTTGGAAAATCTTATTCTCATCACTTGGAACTAAGTTGAATACAAGTTCAACTATCATCTAGAAAGGGATGGAAAATTTGAGAGATTTAACCAAGTGCTTGAAGATCTACTAAGGATGTATTGCATAGATCAACAATACAAGTGGGAAGATTTCCAACCATTAGTGGAATTTTCATACAATAATTCTTATCATTTTGCAATCAAGATGGCTCCATTCAAAGCATTGTATGGCAGAAAATTTTGAACTCCTATAAGCTAGGATAAGCTAGAGGATAGGATAAGCCTTGGGCCAGAGATGTTATCAAAAATGGAGGAGTACATAGGAATTATTCAGCAAAGGCTAGTAGAGGCCAATGATCGGCAGAAAATCTATGTAGATTCTAAACAAGTATAAAAAAAATTGCAATAGGATAAAAGGTGTTGTTAAGAGTGAAACCTTATAAGAGTTCTATCAAGTTTGGAAATTCGTCTAAATTAGCTCCATGCTATGTAGGTCCATTCAAGGTTCTAGAGGAAATAAACTTAGTTGCATATTGAATAGTGTTGCACCAACTCTTGCTAGGATGCATAATGTATTTCATGTCTCATACCTTAAAAACTATATACCAGTGGATAATCATGTTATTGATCGGAATGCTTGACAGGTACAGGACCCAAGAGTGGTAACAATCGAGTCTATCAAAGTGCTTAGAACACATAATCTTTTCTTATGCAATAAAGAGGTTCTACAATACAAAGTCCAATGGGACCAGTATGCAAATGATTCTGCCACTTGGGAAGACTATGCTAAGATAAAGCAAAAGTTTCCTAATGTCTTACATGCTTTTGAGAGTTCTTGAAAAACAATTCTGATATGTTTTTCTTATATTTATGTCTATGTCTACTATTTAAAATCACCGGGGATGATGATTCACAAGGGGGGATATGTTACACCCTGATGTGTTACTACATATTTACTTTTACCTATTTGGGTGAAAATGCTTGAAATGTGTGTATTTATGTTTTATGTGTTTTAGAAATAATAAGAATAAATGTCGATTCAATTTGATGTTATGAAATGATTCTGATTATGAAATATTTGATGCAAATGAATGTATTGTTTTCAACTGACTACTATTGCAATGTATTAAGTTGGATGCAAGTATTGAATCAAGCCTCTTGAAGAGAGGGGAAGTATCACTCAGGGAGAAGAACTTGTTTGGTAACATTTGATAAATACCTAAACAGAGCTTTCACACATGCACGTCTAGTTTGGTCAAGTCGGGATGATAGTTGGGGAATAATAAGTTACCTTTAGTCTTGCTTGTGGGTTTGTTTGTGAATGTTCATGTTTAAAGTGTGAGTTCTTCTTTATGTGTTTCTATTTTAATTGATAGGATATATATACAACTTATGTATATATGTTGATTGATATGATTGTGATAGTATGAGTTTAAATATCAAATATGATATATATAGTATACGAGTATATATATATATTAACATGTGTGTATGTATTGACGTAATGGAAATGCCCATACAAGTATATTAATATATATATATATATATATATATATATATATATATATGTATATATGTATATATGCATACATTATTATATATGAAATACATAAGTGTATTCATATATCGAATAATACAATTCTATTAACTTGTGAATTATGTATATATAAATATACATACACACACACAAATATATGTATATGTATATGTATATATATATACTTATATACATGTTAATTCATGATGTATATAAATATATAAATATATATATATGTGTGTGTGTGTGTGTGTGTTATATACGTTATATGTATATATATATAAATATTATAATGTTTACCTTAGCGTTGAATTATCAACACAGAGCATAGAATATTAAACATGCAGCTTACACTATGAGTAGCGCACAACATATTACAATGGAATAGTGCTAAGAAATGCAATACACATATAAACATTTGAAAAGTGTTTAAAGCATATAAAGTGCAAAGTAATATGAATATGGGAAACACCATATAAAGTGCTAATAAACCAATGCATTCCAATGTGTTATTATCATTGTCAAGACTTTGTGAAACCAAAACAATAGCAAATGTATATGCACATGAAATTAGTCGACCAAGTCCAAACAACAAACATCGACTATGAAAAGTGGCATAAATGAAATAATGTGGTGCCAACTGGGGAAGAGAGGAATCAATTAGAAGTCTATTTCTCAATATGAATTTCCAGAATGTGAAGCATTCAAAAAATGTGGAATTGGTCATGAGTGTATTTGTCTATGTGATTCAACTTGTAGGAAAACATATATCTTGCATTTCTAATTGTATTTTTTTGTTGTTCATTTGTGATGAGTGACTGATTACCTTGGTTGTGTATGTGTTCTTTGAGCATCAATTTCAGCTACCACTTTTTAGTTGTCTTGCTGAGTCGTATCATTTGAGCTGAGAAGTGTCAATCCTCATGCCTTATTTTTAGCCTTTAGCTGCTAATTTTTGTGTATAAATAGAGTTGTTTACCTCATTTGAGAGCACGCATAAATGCATTCTTGTTGTGAGTTTTCTAAGTTATTATATATTTATTTCCTAAGTTGTGTGAGAGAGTTTCTAAGAGAATTTGAGAGAATATTTTGAGAGGGAGTCTTTGGTTTAAGTGGAAGAGAGTCTATTTGGGAGTGGCTTACTAAGTTGGGAAGGATGTGTTAGAATCTGAATCGAACAATTGGAGCATTGCATAAACAGGCATGTTGATTCCTACTCTTTTATACTTTGTTTTATGATTTTGAAAAGATTGTGTGACATTGTTTGATTTGTTTGGAAAGATAGTTCTATTACTTATCAGGGAAAGGTTATTTGATTCTTTAATGAAAATGAAAGAAAGTTTGTTGTTTTTAGTGTGAAGTTATATATTGGTTGATGTGTTTGTACATATTCCATATTAAGGAATGGGTGGATATAGAGGGTAATAAATACTATGATAAGGATACACCTTATGTAACTAATGGTTAAACTAGCTGATTTATAGAGTTACTTTGGTTTCTTCATAGATGTGTTAGATGAACATAGAGGTAATAGGTTATTCCTGGGGTTAGGATAATCCAATGAAGGGAATAGCCTATGCATAGGTTATGAATGGTCATTTATAAATTGAGCTAGGAAGGTGGGTGAGTGTGTGACATACACTCTGAAATTAAGAGTGATGAATACCTTGGCCAAAGTAGTGTAGGTTGCCATTGTTTACATTATCAGTTCACTATGTTTCCAAATTTACGTACTAGATAGGGAATGACATATGAGTAGGTTGTAGCCATTGTATGATAGATCTAGAATCGTTTAGGACACACCACCAAGCTTAGAAAAGTTCATG
This sequence comes from Sequoia sempervirens, assembly GCA_007258455.2. NCBI lineage: Eukaryota > Viridiplantae > Streptophyta > Pinopsida > Cupressales > Cupressaceae > Sequoia > Sequoia sempervirens. The sequence goes on along the minus strand of VDFB02000002.1, from coordinate 107,819,253 downwards.
TTATTATGAGGTTACCAAACTAATCTCTTCGTTGAAGGTTAGGGCCTTTTATTAGTTTGATAGATGTGTAAGGGACTACAGTTAGTCCAAGGTTGGTGAAAAGTATTTGAGTGATGCTTATCCTCATCATTTGGTGACCGAGATTTGAAAGGGGATTACCTAGACCATTCATACATATTTTTTTAGTAAGCTCGATGGAGCCTTGTATATGTAATATGCATGCCTTATGATGGAAAGTTTTTGGAAAGAGAAATGATATTATGTTATCATGTACTATGTAATCATTACTTTGGAAAGTTAAAATACTTTGATATAATGCAATGGAAAGTTTGGAAGATGTTTATCTCAATTGTGCATGTTATCTTTATATTTAAGGAAAAAAATTATTTCTCTTATTGGTTAGAAGCTTGAACTTTTACTTGAGGTTAGAACATAGGAAAGATATTGTGTAGAACAATGGGAATGTTACAATATATACACTATGGACAGTTTGGAAACAAGAATGGGTTCCCTCTTCAACTTTATATACATTGTTCCTTGATGTGTTTGCACAATGTAGGGAAAAATTAAAACCTCACTTAGAAAAAGAAGAGCAAGAGAGGATTAATTCAAAAAATGAATGGGAGGAAGTTCCTTTAGTGGTACATATAAAAGATGAATACAAGAAAATACTTGAGGGTGGAAAGTGTTCATAAGAAGGAAGATAAATCTTCATATATTTCTTCTATCACAAATGAAATAAGTGTTTGGTTTCATGAGGGTCATGAGACAACAATTAATGGGAAGTTGATACATGAGGAGCCAATGAAGAATGCTAATGGCTTCACATTTTCTATAAATAACAACTTTTTTCATTTCCACAATGTAGGAGGTTTTTGGATTGACTACTAAAATGAACCTATGAAGGGTGTGAATTTCCTTTTGACCCTGAGGTTGCTCTTGCTCCATCTTAAAGATAATGCATTGAGGATGACATAGAAGGGATGAAGACTATTGATCATAAAGCATATTATGTGCAGTCACTTAGGGATAAGGATTTGGTCATAATTCTCCCTCACCTTTAGAGGAGGATATGAACTCTTCTAATCAATCAATTGTTACTAATGAGATGAGTACTCCTTCTAACAAAATTGATTCAAAAGAGAGGTTATATGACAGTTTGAGTCACCTTGAGGCCTTAGATATATACAAGCAAAGTGAAGCTAAATTGAGAAAAGAGCAAAGGCCCTCACAAAATCCAATTATAGACATTAAACATTTCAGGGAAGAGGGGAACAAAGGAAAAACCAAAGAGATCAAGTAACTAGGTAACATCCATGAGACTTATGAACCTAACCATTGTCCCAAATATTTAAATAATAGTTTATATAATCAACAAGAGAGGCTTGATATTAGAATTAAGAATCATTGTCAGTTTATTATTAATCCCTTGTTCGAAGTTGAAGCTAATGTGACCTATGATAATCTGCTTTTTGAGTTGGATAAAGAAGCTATTCTATAATCCTATGATAAGATTGAAGATAATTATGGAGACATTGGTTACGGATATGGGAAAAGTTCTAATTTTTGTATGCACCATAATAACAGTACATTCAACTTGCAAGAACTTGAAATTCCCTAGGGAAGTTGGAAAAATAAATTCATGCTGACCATTGAAAATGAAGTGTAAATTTTATCTACTTGAGATAGCACACATCGACATGTGGAAAACATAATTCAAAATGCACCAAGAGGTCAAAGTGAGATTACTATTTCCCTTACTGATTTGCAAATAATGAAGAACATTATGAAGGGACATAAAAAAACCTACTTGCACATGATTCATCATAGAGATATGGCTACCAAGATTGCAGATGAGGTATCAAAATTATACCATGAAACCAAGACTAAGGTTAATGAACCTACATTATGGCTAAGTGCAACCAAGGATTCCTTGAAGAATATTTAATTTTCTCTTCTAGAAACTGAGTATTAGACCTTGGTTGTTGAATAAAATAGGGGAAGGGAAGTTTTGATCAAAAAAGTAGAGGAAGAACTTGATTGCATTCATGAGGAGTTTGACTGGAAAGATGATGGGGTTGAGCATGATGATAGCCTGCTGCTGATTAACAACCCACTTCTTGGGGTGAGTACTAATATAATAATTTTCAATCCATTCATCGAGTTGGATAGGAGAGATCTTTCCAATTTCAGTAAAGAGATTGGAGTTGAACATAGGATTTGGGATCTAAGGATTGGTGTAGTTGGTACTTTCCTCCACAAGGGTCATGTTGATTTTCCCAACAACTCTTGGCATGATAATTATTGTATTAGAGTGGCATAGTGGAAAATGGTTAAGGTACCTAATAGTAGGTTGTAGTATTTCATTTACAACAAAATTTTATATAGATCACCTTGGTTGATATGGGACCCTGGAGTAGGATTGCTTAAGGACGAGCAATCTTGGGTGGGAGGACTTGTAATGTCCCATTTTTGGATAATCGATAGTATTGGTATTGAAATCACATTTATTTTATGATATTATTGCTAATGGATTACTTGGTGTATTGTTTACTTCATTAAATCTTTAAGTATCTATATTGCTATTGAGTGATCGATTATGAATATTAAATAATTATTGAAAGACATTTAAAATGAAGCGTTGTTTATTTATTGATGGTGGAAGAGATGAGCATCATATTTTAATATTCATTGGATTTCAAATTTCTTATTGGGACAATGATAACCATATGTAGCACCATGAAAAAAGTCAAAACTCAAATTATAATCAATAGAATTAGGACTTGCCTACTTCCCTGCATGATTTTCCTAAGCTGTTGTATATGGGAAAAGATAGTGGAATGGTCAACAATTAGAATGAAGATATGGATGCTCTTTGGAGAGGTCACAATACCTTCTTTGAGTTGTGTCCAATATCCATACTGACGTGGAGATTAGTTTCTTTATGCACCTACCAACATATGGTTACAATAAATTAAGTAGTTAATATAAAAGGAGATATTAAAAGGTTGAAACATAAGTATCTAAGACAAAGGTTAAATTAAAAGAATCTATGTATAAGTTAATAAACCCTAACCAAGGAAATAAAAATTATAATTACCTAATTAAAGACAATGATACTGAATAAAGAGGTTCGATTATGCTTGACTAAGGGTGGTGACTAGATTGGAAGGTCAAAAACTTATCAAGGAAAGCTATACTTGTTTGAAAATTCATCACCCTTCAAAAAGGCTTTCTAATCATGTAGATATGGAGATATAAAATAATGAAGAAATGGTGGAAAGAAGGATGAAACATTGCAAACTTACTTTTATTACTGAATCACCCATTGTGGAATTGCTCTATAAGAGCTAAATTTTATATTATGGGAGTATATGTTTCAAGCATATAAACTTGAAAGGACTCCAAGTAAGATGCATGAGTATAAGGATATCAATCAAGAAAGGAATCCAAGTTCTAAATGCCTATATATCGATGATAAGAAGATTTATATTCAAAGATAACACATAATTTTAATTGATTAATCAAAAACAACTATTATATTTAGTTATCAAATTTTTATTATCAAATTAATATTTGAATTAGACTTCATTATTCAAAATTTATTTTATTTATAATTTGGGAATTCAGTTATCTATCTTAATAATATTGGATAACAATCTTTGTTAGTCCAATAAGAAATACATCAAAAATCTATTGATCTGAAGCACATGTCATTACACGAAGTGTCGTATACAAACATATAAAGGATAGAAATTTCATTAATATGAATTTCTCCCTTGTTTTAGTTTGCAAGTTATCAATGAACATTCTTTGAATTTTTGCATCAAGAAGAGTTAGATCAACTTGTGATAATATCAACTAATAGCAGCTTATGAAATCTGTAACTTTTTTCATCTTCTCTTTGTTTCCATCACATTAAAATAATTATGTTGATATTGGGACCAATGTGCACTTGGAAATGGTTGAGGAAAGCATCAAAAAGTTGATTAAATGGGTGAATTGAATTATTTGGTAATGAACAAAACCACTATGAGGCCATGTCCTTCAATGACCTAGGAAAAAATTTAGCCAAGAGCTTATCTTTAAAAATGAAGCCACTACATAAGGCTTTGTATGTAGATATATGGTTGCTAGGGTCTCCCTTACCATTATATTTCTCAAAGTGGGGTATCTCTATGTTTTGTGGCATTTGTGCTTTCAATATCTCCAATAAAAATGAGATTCTTTTAACACATTGTGATGGTTGTCCATTTTGAGTTTGATTTAATGTTGATATTTGTTGTCGAAGGGACATCACATTTTGCAAGAGTTGGTTATGACAGAATCATTTCTTGTCATATTTTGGGAATGAGGTGAATATGGTGGAAGTGTATATGTTTTAGGTAGACTATTATATTGCAAGTTTGTGAGGGGTGATGAGTTTGGAGATATGATGTTCGAGTTCACAAAACTATAAGGATTCCTAATGGAAATACTCAAAGTTGGAGCTATATTGTTGCTCAATTGCATCGTTGTGGTAACTGTTGGGTTTGCATGAGGGAATAAAGGAAATAGTTATAGGGAGAGAAAATTGACTTTGAGTGTATCCCAAATTTTGAGCACAACTAGCCATTGTAGGTACATGATTGTCTATGATGTATGCTAGAATATGCATTACCTCTAATCCTTGAGCGTCATCAAACAATTTCCTCATGTTATTCACAAGGACCATTGTGCCAACAATATATTCTGTACTCACATAGTCTTAAATTTTTTCTAAGCCTTTATCCAATTGTTTCATTTTCTCTTCAAGAACATGGGCCACCATGGTTTCAACACTATTGATAGTGGTTGATGGCAATGTCATGAGAATTGTGGCATTAGGGATGGAGTCCAAAATGGGTTGATTATTGAAAAGAATTGTCATAAAAGGGTTGGAGAAATCAAGATCCACAAAGGATATGCCAACATCATGGTGCACCATGATTCTCAAATTACGTCTCACTAAAGCATTGGTAATAGGACACCAAGTTGTGAAACTCATGCAAGTTTCACGAAACCAAAAGTGCACCCAAAATGAACACCAAATTGTTAAATAGGTACAACAAACACTTATAAATAGAAAGCAACAAGTATAAATAAACAAGAACCACACAATAGAGGTCTAAACAAATTATGTTTAGCCATGACAAGCAGGATAGGGTTGCCTAGGGGCGTTTGAGTCCTAGTCAAGGGTTCTAAAAGTTTGAAGTTTGACTAAAGACTACACTACTTAAGAATTTTGATTCTACTTGTAGAAAACTATAATAGTAAATAAAATTTCAGAGTTTGATTAATGTGTTCCAATTTAAAGCATAATACAAGTATGTAGCAATGTTGAAAATGTTTAAACAATTTTGAATATGAATTTCAGATTTGAGATGTAATAATTGACTAATTGTAAGATGTAAAGACCTAACAATATTGACTTTTGAATGCAGATTCTAACCCTATACAATGCACTTTCTTTCACAAAATGAACTAGATGCAAAAATGCTTTAAAATATGTAATTATGAAATTCAAACAAAGATCTACAAGTTCAAGCAAATTGAGCAAAAAGAGATAGACAACTATGAAATTTTTTGATGATGTATTTGTATAAGGACAGGGTCTCCCAGGGGCAAATGGTTCCTTGTTTAGGGTTTTGAAAGCTGAAAATATGAATGTGTAGTTTTATGTTTAAGGTTGTTCCTATCTACAAACAAGTTTGATAGTGATTGTTTTTCTAAAATTTTCCAATGTAATTGTATGACAATTTTGAAACAAAATGACACACTTTTTTTAGTGCAATTTTGAAATGAAAATCTGATCTAGATGACTAAAACACTTCCTAATGAAAGTTATGATGCAATATGGATGCAATTATTTTAGATTTTTATGAATTTTTATGATGCAAATATGAAATCCTAAATGAAAGATGCAAAACAAAATGATGCAAAACCTAGATCTAGGGTTTGAACGACTATCAAATCAAAAAGCTATGATGTCAAATGTCAAGATCACCAAAATGAAATATAAAAAATGTGGGGAAATTCCCTAAGTTTTAGTTTCCAAAACGTAGGGTTAATGTTCCATCATTTTTAGGATTTCATTAGGATACAAATCAACAAGGTGCATAGATGGACTTACAACCTCCAAGGCGAGTCAGTCAGACCTAGATATGATCCTTTTGAGTCGTAGGAATTAATTGGAAATGATTTGAAGTGATTTCCCTAATTAGACTATAGGACCTAATATGTTAAATGAAAAATCTAGAAGATAAATAGATGGAAATAGTGATTTACAAGTGGATTTGGAAAGTGTAGACTAATGTGTACCTGTCACCAACGGTTGGATTCAACATTCCAAGAGGGACTCAATCGTCTAGTGGTGAATCGGTCTTTGAAATGGGGTCTTGAAACTATTTTTGCAGTCCTCTAGTGTTGGATCTAAGCTCCTGATTCCAGGTTATAAACTTGTCAGAATGTTGTAAGTGAATTATGTAATTGAGTTTCCATGGCTTGACAACTTTGATGACAACAAATGTAACAATGCAAAATGGATCTTCAAACTCTCTCCAATTCTCTTCAAACCTATAACCTACACATTCAAAAAGAGGGAAGATGTTGTTCCATATAGTGGCTTTCCTTAGTCAAACCTTGTGTAAGTGGTTCCACTTTAGTAATGGAAATGTCAATGATAAATGGATAATTGAAAGGAGGAAATGATGAATGAACAAAACACTACAACTTACCATCCTTCAATGGATTCCTTGAAGGATTGAAGTCATTCACATCTCCTCAAGTCTTTGGTCTTACTTTGCTTGAATGCTTTGGAGACCTACAATAAGGGTTAGCCTTCACAAAAAATGAATATGAGCACACATAAACTCACATAGAATTTGACATGATGTAGGATCATGAATTGTTGTAATAAAATCTGATAATGTTGCTCTTTAATTGCTCAATAGTGCTCTTGATCACAAGTTTTCCAATACATTTTTACTTAGTGCTTATTAGATTTCAAATGATAAAATAACTAGGTAAGTATAGGTGTTTATCTAATTTCCCAAAAACTAAATTCCAAAACTTGACACTTCATATTTGAATTTTGGATGTTAAAATACCACCAACAACATATTTAAATTTGGGTCCTGGCTAAGGAGGGGGACCCATTCGCCCATGGGTGAATGGTTCCTTGACCAAATTTCCAAGACACTTAAAGTCAAGGGTAAATTAATGATTGGATGCATTTATTCAATGCTTGTCCTCCTTAATAAAATGGTAAAAAAAGGCTTTAGAATGCATAGTTTGGAAAATTAGAAGCTCAATTAAGTCCAATAAATTAGGGGAAAAAACATAATGTGAAATTGTTGAGGTATATAATTTTCTACACTACATATACATCATCAAAAGAATGTATATACATCACATATGTACATCAAACTATATATCTATACATCAAAACCATATAAATAATTCATGTACTCCCCCTTTCCTCTTGACTAGGAGGAGGAGGTGCCTGTTGTGTTAGAGGCTATTAGGCCCTTGGTACCTTTTGTTGAGCCAACTGACCACCCGAGCCCTTTGGCTACTAAGGAAACTATAACTAAGATAGCCAACCCACAAATCCTCCATCTTCCCCCCCACTCAGTGCTACAGTGCTCCTAGTTGAAAACCTTAGTTGTCTCCCACCTACAAGTACTACCACCTCATGGAGGGTGCATAGTATATGGCTTCCTACTCAAGAAGTCTAATCTCCCTAATGTGATCAATCATCAGGATCATGACAACTTGTCCTATAGCCTCCAATTAGTGCATCCTCACCCACTTAGTATCTCTCTTAGTTGTGACCTATTGTACCTAAAATAAAGTTTTTTCTTCATTAAGGCATTTTGATAAAATGGCCAAAATTTTGTAAAATTGTCATTAAAAGTCAGCAAAGGTCAAAGTCTTTGAAAATGAATTTTTTTTCTTAGAATTCTTTGAACGAAAAATAGATCATGAGGTTTTTCTAGGTTTTGTCCAAATGATATTAGCAAAATTTTTTAAATTTTTAAATTAGGGTTTTAGGTTCCTATTTTTAGAAAAACCCTAAAAATAGGATCTTCCTAGAAATGGCTCGAAATGATTTTGATTGGTTGATTCTTCATCACGATCACATTGGTCTAGTTAGAATCATAAAAATGTTAGTTTATCTCTGGTGGGTCTATTTCACTTTTTCAAGAGAAAAGTTAGGACATCTGAGGTCGTTAATGGAGGATGACCAGGTACCAGGTGTCAAAATCTAAGCTTCAAGCATTGCATAGAAGAACCTATGGTGAAAGATGCTCAAAAAATGGCAAATGACGTAGGGGAATTTCAAAAGTTGAAAATTACCAAAATCATTCTAAGTCTGGAAAAGCATGCACACCTTGTTTCAAGGGAGATACTACACAGTCAATGCCTTGGAAAAAAATTTAAATGTTCATGCACACAAAATGATGAAAGCAATCACAACGGTGAATGTAGTCATGTCGTCAACAATGTAGTCAACACAATTGGCAAGACAGTGAACATGAAGTACAAAGAGGTGAAAATCTTTGAAAGATTGCTAACACTAGAGGCAAAAGCGCCCTTGCAGGCTAGGGGCGCCCATGAATTCAAGAGCTCAAATGCAATTTTTAGAACTTGCATTTTGGGGGTTCTCTTCAGAAATCTCTCAACGTCCTGTTGAATCCAACATCCAATGAACATAGGATTGATCAAACACTTGGAAATGAAGATCAAGCGAGAAGTGTTGAAATCCAAGAAACTCAAAATTGATGAATTCCACAACAAAAAAAGAGTATATTTATTAGAGCAGTTGAACATCTAGCAACGAAGACCAAACTAGAGCATTTTTTCAAGGGTTGCAAAGTAAAAATAGTTTCTTAGAAGCACAAAAGCACCCCTGCAGGCCAAGGGTTCCTAGGAATTTGAACCTCCTAAAATAGTTTTAAGAGCATGCGAAACTAGTCATCCTTTCTAGAATTCTTCCAGTTTCGTGATGGATTCAACATCCAGTCCAAGAGAATCATCAATCACCAACAACTGTAGATCGAAGCACAGGAGATCAAATTAAAGAAATTGAAAATCATCCAAAAAGTGGTTAAGTTTGAAAAATAGAAGCACCTTATCTCAAGAAGGCACTTAGAAATTTGAGCCATCAAAACCAATTTTCAAGGTTTGTAGCTTTCGAGATAATCTTCTCAGATTTGATCATGCTCCATAGTGAATTTTTTAGCCAAACCTTAGGATCAATCAGATGTTTGGAATCAAGGGTCAAATGGAGGTAGTCTATCAAGGAAATTTTGAAAATCTTCAAAATTATTCTAACACTACCAAAACTTGGACGCCTAATCTCAAGGTGGCACCCAAGTCAACTTGAGTTCACAATTTTTGAAGACTATTCTTCCTCAAGAAATCCCAAAATTTGTGGAATTCTTCTAGTTAACAACCAATCACTCCAAATAACTCCTAAATCAAGGTTTGGATGCCTTAACTGATGCTTCCACCTCCAAAGTCTATTTATCAAACATTTGGGAATCCTTTTTCTTTATTTCTACAAGTTGACTCCAAATGCCAAACATAGAATTTTATTCTCTACAACATTTGAAGTATCAAATGATTGGGGTTTTCAATTATCTTTGTAGTTTTGAATTCGGGTTGCACATAAGGGCATCTTTCTAGACTTCATATCTCCAGGCATCATTTTTCAGAGGAAACATTCATAATCTTTAGCTTCTAGCGTTCTGCATTCTCTTCTTTTTCAATCTTCTCTAAGATTGGAAATTTTTGCCACAACTCCTTCTACCTTTGTCTTAAGTTTTCTTGCATGTTCAAGAAAATCAATCTTTTCATTGATTTGACCTACTGGATTCATTTAGCATGAAATTGGCCACAAAAACCATGTGCCAAATTTTTCCAAAAAAGTTGTCCCGCTATTTACATTTTTTAGGTTTTTTTAAAAAATCATCCTTTTCAAAAAATAGACAAATTGGGTTCATTCAGCACACAGGCGCCTACAAAACCCGTGTGTCAGAATTTTTTTGAGGAAAAATTGTCTCGTTGCCTCTACCTCTAAGGGGTTCTTGCATGTTCGTGAAAAAATCATTTATTCAAAAATCTGACATTTAGGGTTCATTCAAAAAGATATTCTCAACAAAATCCATATCTTAATTTTTTTTCGTAAAAATACCTCTCAGTGAAGCTATTTTTAGCCTCTGCGAAAAAAATTGTTCAAGCATAGTTGTGTGCCCAATCATTCTTCTAGTTTTTCAGTATGCTATTCTCTCAAGTTGAGTTCAAGACCAAATCGATCTTAATTCATGATTTCATGAGAACACTCGACAACGACTTGTATCAAGTGCATTCGATGGTTGATTTGGACAAATTGACAGGCATAGCACCATCACAATCTAGAACTTTGAACAATCTAGGTTACTTGAAGCAACCTTTTTCCCCATCTTGACACAGAATATCGAATTTGTAATTGTTGATGTCAAGCATTACAACCCCACTTCACGAGAAATTCAATCAGTGGATGGGTGAAAAATTTATAGCCTCGAGCCAAAGGACATTGAAAGATGTTTTGCTATTCCACCATGTGCAAACAAATTGATTGTGTTGGTTGAAGAATGTGAAAAGGCATTTAACACGTGAAGGAATAATGTCAAAAAAGGATGGAAAAAAGGTGGATCAAAGAAAAACAAAAAAAATTGCCAAGGAATGTTCGATGTGGAGAATTTAGGGATGAGTATGATATCATGATCACTCTCCTCAACCATGTCACGGGTCAAGCAGAAGCACACCAGTTTCAAGCATGGATGTTTTAGATCATGTCTCAACTTTTCAACAACAAGGAACACTACGAATGGCTTGCTTTGATCAGTGACACTCTTCACAGCCAGATGACAAGATTCTTCAAATCCCATGAATTCCATATGGTTTTCATATCTCGTATATCTAATAGTCTTTCAAGGCCAGTTTAGAGGGTTGAATATTGCTGGAACTCTAGGTGTGCAGCCAATTCATGAACATTTCTCAGAGTTAGAATTTTCATAGGCAGAACAACACTTCAAGCGGGTAAATGACATGGTCTTGATGCACATAGTGAGGGATCTTCACCATGAGTTACATATACATATTTCATTAGAAGCTAGATTGGCAATGGTAGATTGGACTGATTGGTTCATCCAATTCCCCACATTTTCCTACATTCATGTATATGGTTTCTCAGGCAGTCCAACCATGCTACCCCGTTATCCATCAAAAGGTGGTATTCATGGAGTTCCTAAGGCAGTTACACGAGGTACACACTTTTCTGTGTAATAAATACAAATATACTACCAACTTTCCTTTTGAGACGGGTATATAAAAGTGCAAATTAGCAGCCAAAGCCAAGTCAATGAACCATGAAATGGAAAAGCTTAATCTTAAGTTTCTCATAGAAAGGAGCTCATATGACCCTTGGGGTCTTTTGGTAGCTCTCCTCGACAAGAATTCTTCACATAAACCCACCATGGAGGATTATTGGTTTAGCTGTGAAGGTGAGTTTGAAGTGCGCAAGTGCAATTACAAGAGATTCACTCTTCCACAAATCACTAATTGGGATGCCAAAGAGAGCACCTCCATTGAGGAAAGGAAAAGTCAGGTTGTGAAGAACAACAAACTATTCTTGGATAGCAAGAAGACACAAAAGGTAGTTACTCTAATTACAGATCTTCCACCAGTTACCACCACACTACCTTCCCCTTCCAGATCAAAACCCAAGGTTAAAGTGATGAACAATCCTCCAAAGGTTTCAAAGAACTATAGGTTGCTAATGCATTTGAGGGAAAAGATGAAATTTGTTGATGTAAATAAGCAAGAACAACAAATGGATACAATCACAAATACAGTTGAAGTAGTACCAAAAGTAGAAGCATAGCCTCCTATTTTGTCACCACCGCAGCCATCTCCAATTCACATTGATTTAGAGCCCGATTCACCTATTTGTGACACCTCTATGCCAACTCACTCATCAGGAGTTGATGATACAAAAATTAATCCTCCCAGCGAAGTTAGTTGAGACTCTTCATCTTGGCTTGAGAACATCTAGGTTAGGAAGAGAAGAAAGCCTTCTTACCAGTTGGACTTTGCAAAGTTTGACAATGTCTACTAAGAAACGTCTATCAAGAAAATCATGAAGCAAGTTTGTGTGGAGAATAACACTAACAACGAGGTAGTCATTGAAATTGCTACACCACTAGTTAACAAGGATGCCAATGAGGTTGAGGCCAATGATTTCAAGTTGGTAAAATCCAACCTTGGGAAAAGTACATGACAAGTTGATGTAAACCTATTTGAGGTTGCAACAACTATCTTGAAGGAAAGAGTGGTCAAATATGGTGAAGACAAAGCATCCCTCAAGGCTGAAAATCAACAGTTGCGGGAATACATCTCCAACCTCCTTCACAATACTTCACACATCACCGCCTTGCTCCCACAGATGTTGGAATCACCTAAAAAATAAAATCAACTAAGTTAGTTGTTTAATTATGGAAAAAAACTGAGAGATTGGATAGAAGATTTCATTGCCAGGGGTCGATTCATACTTGTAGAGATGTACCAATTGAGGTACAATGCCCACAATCTTCACTCAAAAATTTAGGAGTCAAAGCAAAGCATGACGAAAAGGAAACCCGAGGATGAGATAATCCTTTCTCACTTGAGGATGGCATATGATTCGGTCACTACAAAAGAAGACAAGGAGAAAATTTTTACTTGAAGAGAACAACAAATCTTCAAAGTAAAAACATACAAAGCAATCTCTATAGAAATGACCGAAATTAGATAAAAGGTGGCAAGTGCTCTCAAGTTCATAAGAAATTTCATGTCTCAAGTCCCTTGCTAGTATCAACATAGGGATGGTGAGTACATTGAGCTTGGTGAAGTGCATAAAGAATTTTAGGACCTCATCTGTAGTAGTTTCAGCGTTATCCTCGTGACTGCAAGTTGAGTCAAGTTGTAGCCATGTCAACAAAGTTTGATGAAGCAACTAAAAGGAGAATGGATTTTCAGAATCAAATTGTGGATGATGAGGAGATGCTTTGAATACATAACATCATTCAAAAGAGTATTAGTGCTCCAGATGATGAGGCAGTTAACAACTTCTTAGAGGATATGATTGCTCGAGTTGATGACCAGTGAATTGCCAATTGAGGCATATGATATTCTCCAAGGATAGTGATGAGAGGCTCAGAAATACTTTCATACAAGTCATTTTATGTTTAAAATACTTATTTTTTTAATTAACATGACTAGCAGTAGACTATAGACTAATATATTTACTTACTTTGCTTTATGTTTGGCTAATTTGGTAGATATATTTGAGGTAATGCTTTATATTAAATGTGTTGCTTTTGTGATGATATTGATGAGATAATTATGCAGTTTTAATCTTTTATTGTCATAATTGGTATTCTTTTCTTAAGGGTTTTATTCAGGGTATTTAAAAGACTGATGATTGATGATAAAGTTAAACTCCCTGTTTAATCACATGAAGAAAATCATGCCATTGATCGGCCCAACTGGATGATGAATCACCAAAGTTCAAATCAGCTTCTTTTAGTCAGTTTAGGAATTTCTAGTCCCAGCGTTGATTTGACATTTCTCTCTCTGTCTATTCTCAGTCCTATTTTAGTTCTATTTTAGTTTTATTTAAATCTCTAGTTTAAACACTTTGAATCTTGGCAGTTGATGCCATGTTTTGAATTCAATAAGGATATAGTTATAAATATCCATGTTTAGGATTTAGAAAGGAGTTAGATAATTTTTTACTGAAATCTTGTAATGGTTGCAATACTCTATTCTGCATCCCTATTTGATCAATTTGAATGAAGATAAGAAATTAACTAAAATTACTATATTAAGAGATCTTATCGGAGGGAGAGAAGGGCCCGCCCAACCAAAGGAATTGATCTTGTGTGGTATTTTTCTGAGTTTATGTTATTTCTATTCATTAATATTAAATTTGGAGTGTTAGATGCTAAATCTGGAATGTTAAGTTTGTATGAAAATTTTCAGCAATTGTGTTTAAATCGCTTTTTAGTTTAAAGTTCATCATGATTAGAATGGTTTGTTAGATTCATTGTAAGGTTTATGACTTAATCAGATTTAGATGTTGTTTGTAGTAATTAAGTTTGATAATTATCTATTAAGTCTAATTAAAGCAATGATGGGAACTTATGGAATGGTGAAACTGAAATTTGTCTGGAATTTGTTCATGGAAATTAGTATTTATATAAATTCTAGATTAATCATTATTTCCTTGCAATTCATTTATGTTCTTTAAAATAACATTTATTTTCTAGCAAAACTTAAGATAGATTTCTTTTGAAGTAAATTACAATTAAATTTAGATTTCAAATTCTAGATTAAGAATTAAGATAAATGTTAGTCTTTTCCATGAATTGGTCTTAATCAAGTCAAAGGAAGTCATAAATAAGTCGATAGAACTTTAAATTGGGAAATAAGATAGAATTAATCCTTAGGAATTAGTCACTGAAGTTCAGCTCTTGAGAGCTCCTAAAAGCTCTTGAAAGCTCCTGAAGGAGCCAAATTGACACCTGAAGTCACTATTTACAGTGCAAACCCCCCCCCCAAAAGTCTGTGACAAACATCTTTATCGCATATAGCTCTGAGAAACACCTGGTTTGATAATTAATTAACTAAATGATGCAAGTTGTGACATCAACAACCTTGCCCGTCATTTTTGGTGTCATTGTCAGGGATCAAAAGATCTGGCTATTAAGTGTGGAAGCCTTAGTGTTGATAAGGAAGATAGAATTGAATTGTGGATGAGACAAAATAGATACCATCTAGGGAGGTTTCTTCCACAAAACATTGATTTTCAAAGAAATGTTGATTTTGATCGGGAATAAGACATTCAACAATACCATATCAAAAATCATGAAGAAAATCAAGAACATCATATCGAAAATCAAGAAGGAAATAGAGATCCATTTCAAGAATTAGAAATGGATGACCAACCAGTACATCCACCAAATAGGACCTTTTCATATCCTATAAATCTTGAAAGATAGATTGGTGAGCCTCCTATGAAGAATATTTCACCCTCGGTTTTACCTACCTTAAGGGGAAAAACTTCAGAAGATCCTGATCAATTCCTTTTTGAGTTCAAAGTCTTATGCCTAACCTACGATTACACAAATGATAACTAGAAGTTGAAGTTATTTCCTTCTACTTTGAAAGAGTCAGCTTTACGATGGTTCATGGGTTTAGGAGTAGGAACAATTGGAACTTGGCAGCAAATGGAAACTGAATTCTTGGACAAATACCAAGATTACTATTGAGTAAGGGATAGGAAGGAGGAATTATTTTGAATAAGACAAATGGAGGATGAAATTTTAGAAGATTGTGTTGATAGATTCCAATTTGTGCATCAGAGGTGTACTAATGGGCTGGATGGTGAAATTAGAAAAACAATTTTCCTAAGAGGAATTGATGACAAATCAAGAGAGTCTTTGAATCTTATGGGGAAGGGAGACATTAACAAGCTTTCATTGGATGATATTGTTGAGATATGTAGAAACTATTATAGAACTAGGGTACCTGAACTAGAAACTCCAGAAGAAACAAGGCTCATACTACTAATGTGTCAAAAGTAATGGAGGAATTAACAAACATGAAGACTGATTTACTTCTTCATCTCAACATGCAGGGAGATAAGAAGAAAACTTAACCTTTGTCTATTTATTGTTCCAAGTGTAGGGAAAATCACCTTTTAAGATAATGTCCATTGAATCAAGTTGATATCTATGAGATTTTTGAGAAACAACACTCAACAGGTTCTTGTAACCTTTTGGCTGGGATTAAGAGAATTTTGAAGAAACCACTTGTGGTAGAGGAAGAGCTTAATTATGTTGGCCAGTGACCTCAAAACACAAGGTACAATGCTAATCAAGGGCAATATAGTTCTACATCTAACTAGAATCAGAGCCCTTGGCAAAACCATAACCAATGGGTCCCTCCATATCAACCACAACCACCACCTACATATTGGGTTCAGCCTGAATGGATGAATCCTCAATGGAACCAGTCACAATGGCAAGCTAATCAGTAGCCATAGTGGTAGTGAAATCAGCCCTCATGGAAAAAAAATCAGACATAATTCCAACCATGGAAAAATCAGGGGCAAAAACATCCTTGGGGAAAAATTCCTCCAATAATCAATCACTACAACAAATCCTTGTGATTTGCTCCACTTTTTGCTCTATTTTTTGCTTCCACCCACTGTTTTAATGTATTTTTTGGCAATTTTTTGAAAACATCAGCGCTATTTATCGAGATGGTGCAATTTTTGGCATTTATTGCACCGACCAATACAATCGGTGCTAATTTAGGTGCTAATTAGCGCCCTAAGTAACATCATCTTTAGCACCGATATTAGCTTCGAGTGTAGCGCCTCTTTTAGCTCTGATTTTAGCTTCAAGTTTAGCTTCAGGTTTAGCGCCAGTTTAGACACCCCTATGTTGAAGAGACTGATTTATATATCTCATTGAAACATAAATCTTGGATATAACGAAGTAATGTCGATGGACATTGAGATATTGGTAAGAAAAATAAGATTTTCTCATCGACACTCTTCAAGTAATGATCAAAAGCATACACTAATATACCGCTGGGAAGGTGAGCAACATATGCAATAGAGTGGTATACACCGCAACCCCACAATGAGAAGCCTTGAGAAAGGCGGTAGTGTGGTAAATAGCATAAGGGAAGGGCAGAACACCGTTATACCACAACGATAATCACAAGCCTCCCTGACAAGGCAGAGTTACACCGATATATAAAGAAATACCGTTGAAGGAAAATATCGATGAGACAGTGGTATATCGAAAAGAGATATTAAGATTGTCTCATTGACACTCTTCAAGTAATGATCAAAATAATACACCGCTATACTGCCGGGAAGGTGAGCAACATATGTGATAGAGCGGTATACATTGTAACCCCATAGCAAGAAGCCTTAAGCAAGGCAGTAGTGCAGTAAATGTGGCATCATTATAATTTACAACAATAAATGGAGAAAATCATATCAGTCACCAAAATTAAATGCTACTAAATTATTAAGGGTTGCCAAAACTAATATGATTGAATACCACACCATCCAAAGATAAGTGAGTTTTCCCAATATCGCACTTAATTGCAGTGCACTAGCATGGAAGGAGCTAAGGATACGGGAAGAAGTCCTGCAAGCATGAAATACTCGGGTAAGTGCATGAAAACTCTCTGAAAGAGCTTTGTTAATATAAAATATATTTCAAGGTTTTGTCATCTGAAGCCATAGTAGAGAAAATTGAAACATGCCTCCTGAAAGAAAACAATCAGAAGTAAGAGAAAGTCAGCCTAAAATTAAAGATGAAGAACCTAAAGTAAAGAAGAAACCACTCCATCAGTCCATATTAGATATACTTCTAGGGTCTACTAAAGACGGTAATAAGAAGTTTCTCGTGGACACCACAAAAAGTTGTAGGGATGCCCTCATTTCCAAATCTGGATGGGACCTATTTTGGTATTTTTACAGTAAGAGAAATAAGGAGATTTGAGTGTCAAATGCTTGGATGTTGGATATAGCAAGGTTGATTGTCCCAAATGTGTTTATTGATGTAGAATTTATCAAACTGCTATCCAAACACTATCACTCAACTACCAAAATAGTAAGGTTTCCAAACGACATAGTATTGGTAGAAGTAACTAGAAAAGCCATCATTGAGTGTTTTAGCTTAAACAAGCATTCTCTAACCAAGAAAAAACCTATAGAAAAGTGAGGAGGATTATGCTGGGTTAAAAAGGACTTATAGAAGTGATGAGGTACCCCTATATATGAAAAGAGGCATTGGTAACAGAACATTCCCCATCTCTACTACCACTACTAAACCATTTAATGTGATAGATTTTCAGTATTACTTTGTGAATACATATTTAGCTCTTTTCCAAGTGTTGGGGATAGATTCTCAAGATAAAATTCTAATAGGCCTAATGATGATGGCCATGAGATTTCAAAACCCAAAAACTAATATTGAATATGACTTTGCTTCATACCTTGAGAAGGCGTTAGATGATGAATTCTCCCAAGTTATAGAGGATAGAGCACCGATTACATTCAGACACTATTCCCTACTATGTCATCTAATATTATACCAGAATAGGGACCAATGTACTAAAAGAATGGACTTGGCTATGGTAGATGAGCAAGGGAATCCCACACCTGTCCATAAATGGTTCTATATTTGGGATAGTCGATGCAAGAATTCAAGCTTTGTTGTATTCTACGAAGACTTTGTACACAAAATCCTTCAAGTTCTTAGGTACGCAATACCAAGATTGTCAACCAAAATGTTGCAACTAGTGATACCTTTGGCATTAAGACCAAAGCAAGGTCATACACACAATTTTGGAGATTGGTTCTTCCTCCTGGAAGTTACAATAATAAGAGTTTATGGATACCCTATTGCTCCAAACATACTGCCAATTTTTTTCCCCTCAGATTAACATTTCTTGAATTTATGTGGCAAATGATGTGGATGGAGAAAGATGTAATGCACAAGCAGAAGAAAGGCACTTTCTTGCCAAACCAAACCAAGTGTGAAGATTGGACAGGCTCAGACACAATAAAGGAGTTACAATATTATTTGAAGACAAGATATGCATTGAAATCTGGAAGAGAAAGAGCCTTTAACCCTAAAAATCATATGAACAGCATAAGGCACAATCTTCTTACCAAAGTGAGTGCCACACCAAGTGTATTTTGAAGAAGATGTCATAAGGAACAACATTATTTATAATGATGTATTTAATAGAAGGAAAAAATGGGAATATATGAAGAAGGCTGAAGAACAAATGAAGTAGAGGTCCAAGGATTTCCTAGGATACTTTGTTGATGAAAAGGACCCCATCAAGAAGATAAAATTATCATTGGTAGATATGAAGACTTGTAGAGAAAGAAAGAAGCATATCTCGAAGAACATCATAGTGTTGCAACTATAGAGCACACCCCAAGTGAAACCTTTGAGCCTCCCATGGAGTAGTTACCTCCCAAAAGACAGAAGACATGAAGTATTGAACAATTAGTACCTTATGATGATACTGAATAGGTGGTTGATACTGAGGAAGTGGCTATAGTACTGCAGACATTGATAGGTGATATTGAACTTGATCAACCCATCCTTGAGATGAGTGCCCATAAACATGAGGAAAGGATGGGTGATGTAGAAAAAAAAAAGTACAAAGGTACATGAAGATGAAAGGGAAATTGCAGCCAGGAGATTCATAGAAGATGATGAATTCATTAAGACTCCCGAGTTTAATGATTTCTTGTTGAAGATGAAGATAAAAGAATTTCAAGAGAGGATGGAATCAACTGAAGTAGGAATTAAAGAATTAGAGAAAAATGAAATGGTAGCATAGTCTTTCTTGGAATTAAGAGTTGACAACATTGACATTAGCCCCCAGAAGGCTAGAGAAATGGTCTTGAAGAGCAATATGCTCATTTTCCCTGGCTTGGAATTAAAGAAAATGTTTCTACTTGATCAAATGCGGGCTCAGGAAGATCCAATTCTAGTTGTAGAATTTGACTCTGATGAATGTGTGAGTGGAACTGGGTATAACCCAAAGATTGAAACCCTGGCCATATGGATCAAACAAAAAAATACATAGAAGACAAAATTATTGGATGTAATTAAAGGGATGAAATGGGTAGTGATGGTAAGGACAATACAAGATACCACCCCTTTGGAGGCAACCACAATGACCATGCATTCGGCCATGTTCACTCAAGCAATTGTTAAGGGATAAGAAGACATATTGAAGGAGTATGAAAATGAACAAAGGTTCCTAAATGATGAAGTTAATAAATTTTTCATGGAGAATGTCAAAATGAAAGAACAATTAAGAGTAGGACCCTCACAAAGCAAGGAGATGGTGTTATACATGCCTCCTATTACTCCAATGGATATTTTGAAGAACATTTCTGTAGAACAGGTAAAAACTCTAGAGAAGGAAGTGGATGATGTAAAGAAGGCCAACAATCAAACCCAGGATGAAATGAAAAGACGAATTTGTGAAGTTATAGAAAAGATTCTTGAGCATAGGATAAAATCAGTTATGGATAAACTGGAGAATGTGCATGATAGTTATAGAACACTTCAACAAGCAATGGATCAAATAAAGACACATATGCTTGTATTAGATCCCTTGTTCAAAAGGTGGCATCCTATTCGCCACACTTTGGCTAAGTTATGCAAAGTTCTACAAAGAAGTCCTGATGCACCCACAACATTAAAGCCAACCAAACAAACTGTGAAGATGATTATTGATGAATTTCAGTATGTACAAGGGTTTGATAAAAAGATTGTAACACGAATGGATTTATTCCATACCTACAAACAATGGTATATACTTGAAATCATAAGAGATGGTGATCAGTTGGAGGACTTGGATAAGTGGAAGAAAGAATTCAATCAAGTTGTTCATAAGTGTGTAACTCATATACAGTCGGAGGATGATGATACCAGTCTTCCCAGGCTAAATCAGATCATGGATGGGTTGATTGTTCTTGATGCAGGATACCTAAAGTTTGTCAATGATACAAAGGCATTACTAGATAGTCAATGGAAAACTCATCTTGCAAACATGCAAAAGATCCAGGAATATAAGTGGCCATTGGATCTTATGGTGTATCAGTGGGAGGAAAATTATTTGGTTTCAGAAGAATAGGACACTGAGGAAAAAGCATTTGGACGTTCATCATGGAGAGGAAGAATTTGTAGATCAATGATCACGAGTCTTCTACATTGAATAATGGAACCATATGTTAAAATGTCTTAAGTCTTATTATTTCCTTAATTATGCTAATTAAATAGTTGTTAGTAAAAGAAGTAGTTATGAAAGGTCATTTCTTTTTGTAAAAGGCTTGTTGCTTGTTGCTTCCT
The DNA here is from genome assembly GCA_007258455.2 of Sequoia sempervirens. Lineage (NCBI taxonomy): Eukaryota > Viridiplantae > Streptophyta > Pinopsida > Cupressales > Cupressaceae > Sequoia > Sequoia sempervirens. The sequence goes on along the minus strand of VDFB02000002.1, from coordinate 107,798,236 downwards.
ATATAAATAGGAAACCAAGGCCTAGTTTTAAATTATCATCATCACATATCATTTCCATTTTGAAGACTTATGCTATTAATATATATCAATTGAAGCAATATAATGGAGAATATCTTATTATAAGAGATTCTCCATGACTGTGTTATCATTTTGTATTTTTCTTATGTTTTCTATACTTATTTCTTATATTTGAATCAATATCAGTTATTGAGCCTCAATATTGTGCTTATGTGAATGAATATGCTGATACAGTAAAACATTTATTGTGGATGTTGGTAGAGCTGCTAATTTTTTTGAAAATTTGAACTTATTTTGCCTTGTTACATGTTCAACATAAAAATGGAAACTATTTAAAAATAATAAAGTTAACAAAGTTGCTTATCTAAATAATTGTGAGTTACGTGCATTAATATTTTATTAACTTTTGTGTCTTCACGAACATATGTTGATACAAAATGAATGGAAGAAGCATCCAAGTAATCCTATTTTTTTCTGCCAATATTTCATACCAAAGATTGAACAATTTAAGGATATTGTAGTAGGTATTAATTAAGGATATTATGATGATGATGATATATTCTTGTACTTGTAAATATTCTTTTACTATTATGTCTATTAAATAAAACAAAGTTTGAATAAAAATGCTTCACCATTTTTGTAAGTGAGTATGTGAATTATTGTTTAAGGAAAAATCTTACAGTGTTTACATTTTCAATTTACTAGTTTCAAATCTTCATTTTCTATGTATATAAAATTGTATGTGCTCTTTATCTCAAATGACATAAAACAGTAATATCATCAGAATCGGGGTTTTCAATTTCAACACCATCATTGTCCACACTTTTCATATCATGTTCACTTTTAAGTACAATCATCAAAATTTTATTTTTATTTCTTGTCCCAGTTAATCTTGATTCCTTTCAACACAACACAGTAGGTGGCATGTTAAATTTCAAACATTTTCTATGCATTTTTTGTATATATTATTTTCTCAGTGCATCATTATGTAACAACAATTTCACTTCTGAGATATATAGTAAAAATAAATGAAATCACATGTTTGCTTTGTCAAGGGAAATGTATGGTGAACACCATATGTCTTTCAGATAAGTGTGCAAGTGAAATAAGACATAACTGATTGAATATGATTTTCTACTGTACAATTGTTTTTTATGTGCTTTTTACTTTTTGCATGTGGATTACCCTCAGAAAGAGACTACTTATCTTTTCTTAAATGAAGCCTGTACATTTCTTGTCTATGAAAGGAATTTACTGCTTGACAACAGGTTTGTGAACTTCATACAAATTAAGATTGGTGTAAAAGGCCATCCCTGCAAATGTTGTTTGGTCTAGAATTATAATGGAAAATAAAAAAGCTTGCTAGGAGAATAAAACAGGTTTCAATTGTCCAAGTACAGCATAATATTACTGAAGCATTTCAAAGTTTAGGCCATAAGAATCATCCTTTTTAAACATCGATTGCAAATAATTCTAAAAATTTAGAAGTCTTGGTCATTAACATTATTGTCTGCTACAATGTCATCCAGTGTATCATTGTCAATGTTCATATGTTCTTTCAAGTATTTAATATTATCATCCTCCTCATCTTGACTTGCATCATCTTCATCATCATTGAAATTTGACTCTAGACCATCTATATTGTTACCAGATGTATTTGGATAATAATTTTCTATACCATCCATATTGTTGTCTTCTATATCATCATCTAACTCTGGATTGTTGTCTTCTTATGCCTAAACATAACCATCTTCAACATCATCATGGATGTCAATTTCTTCAATGTTCTCTAATCCCTCTCTCTCATTTTGTTGGCCATCATTGTTTTGCTTAGTATCCTCTAATGCATCGTAAAATACATGCCTTAATCTTGGATCATAACGTATGGCAAATATCCATTTTGGGTCCAAAATATCTTCATAGAAAAATACTTGCACATGAACAACATACATATATCAGATATTATATAAATTGTATGAACATATATACATCAATTGAATAATGGAAAATTATTTTATAGACTACCTTTTTTATACAATAATTTCTATAAAACATAATTTTGACAACATAGTTTATAAAACATTAATCGACACTCATTTATTATTCTTTGGTTTTTTTCCCTTAAGAACATCCTTAGGGAGACCTTGTTCTTCCCTCTTCTTTCGTCCAGAGTGCATTTTAAGAAGGGGTAATCAATCAATAACTCATCCCCAATGGTAAGGTCCATAATAGCCTCAACCATTATCAATCTATCAACCTCCCTTTCCATGTATCCATCTTTATCATTTATAACCTCAACAAATTGACAATTCGGTCTTACATTAGGGTCCCTTCCCTTACTACTATTTATAAATCTTGCAATATTTTTGTGTGTATGAACGTCCATCTATATACATAAGATGACCTCTATTCATTTATTTTCCACTTTCCAATTGGAGATGATGTGCATACATATTTGAATTTAGACCATATGCTAACATGTTAGGCTTATATTCTACTAGCCTTCTCCATTCACCACTGTAATATGATGGACCGTAATATGACATTAATCTCCTAGTGGTTTGTTTTGAATTTTTTCTATGTTTGGATCCCACATGTACATTTTGGACAATAAAGAGGCCTAGATTTTCTCCATGAATATTGGAGGGTCATATCATGTAGCTGTATCCGCAAAATTGAAACACCTCGTACACTCTAGGTAGTTGTTGATCACTAGGCCAAGCACAATATAGTCAATGATCAAATGTCTCTTTGTAAATTGATCTCAAACTCAGGGGAAATTCAACATCTTCATTACATTCATTGTCATAGGGTATGTAGTCCACCTTCCCCTTGTATTTAAGAAAATTATGCATCTTCACACTGATTCTTGTTTTGTTACTTGTTTTTATCAATTCCTCATCTTTCGAGCTGGTATATTAGCACATATTTTTGTTAGATGTATCATCTGATAAATGATCATTGCCCTCTAGGTTGGAATTTGGTGATCCAGGAAACTTTAAACCAATAAATTTATCCTACAAGTATCCATTAAGAAAAAAATAGTCATTTAAATAATATAAAACAATGTTTAAACGAAGTATACATGTTATTTATATCAAATTGGAAAATTCCTCACCACAATTCCTATTGGATTTGAATCGATTGTAGGAGGCATACTACTGACTAGAAGCTCATCATATATGTAATGTCTTTGTGCAATTGCTCATTTGAATTGTTTCCATCCACGACATACAAAACATCCACAAACAACAATTTTCTCAAAGTATTCATCCCATGTACTATAGTCTTGACCTACCTCTTCTTCAGTGCAATCATTTGTTGTGCTTGCAGTATCCATTGTCATATCCTCTTCCACCCACTATCATTTACGTTATTTAATAGTTTTAGGTCCACCTCCACATACATATCTTGTTCTTTTGCTAGTTGAATGCTTAGGCTTTGCATTTGCTCCAATCTCCATCTAAAATTATCAACAACATGCATTAATTTATGTCAAGATTGGATAATACATTATAAATTTCAATAATATTGTGAAAAAATATGGACATATCACAAAATGCCATCAAATCACTTTTTCCTAAGTGAAGTCAAAATTTGAGTACCTGATGTCCCACTTCATCTATTGTGTCCTCATTTGATATGACACAATTTGTTGCCATGGCCTCATCTCACCCCTATAATACACAACATAGTAAATAATGTTTAGTACACCAATTATATCATTTCAACGAATATACTATCCAACACAAAACTTCACTTTAGTCATAAATTTGACATATTGATATCATATTTTGGCTATCCTAATTTTCAAACTTTTCCCTTGATCATAGAATCACATTTAATCACCATTCCTATGCATTTTCAACCAATAAGTTTGACCTTAGAGGCCTCATGGACAAAAAAAAGACTTTATCTCTTCTACGTTGTAGCATTTTTGAATTCATAAACACCTTCCTCCTTTGGTTGAGGTTGCTTTCTCTTCTTACCTCTATTGTATCTGCAGATTCCGTTGTCTCATCTATTTCCACCCACTTTCCTCTCAACGATTTAGTATTTCTATGCCATCCACGTCCTCTCTCCATGGCCTCCTCTATGAATAAAAATGCCACCACAGAAGCTCTCACCACACTACCACTAAGAAGGAAAAAGCAACTTGCAGGACCACGGTAAAAACTGCTCTACAACATCGAGGTGATGAAGGAGCCACAGGACAACGGTGGTCACCACACTACCACACACCAATGGTAGGAGACTTGTGGAACTGCGAGAGTCATCGCAACACCGCCAGGAACAGAAGGAAGACTCACGTGCCGCCACAAAGGCTTTCACTACACTACCATCGAGAAGGATGAAGCACCTTGGGTAAAAAATGTTCTACCACACCGAGCTGATGAAGAGGCCATGGGATAGAGGTGGTCACAAAAACAAGGTAGGAGTTGGAATTATTTCCAACACTAGGTCCTGTGATACACAACAATGAAAATAGTCACTATATAGCAATGATAGGCGCTAAATTAGGCGCACTTGACGCCACCTTATACGTCCTAAGAAGATTACATTAAAAGCCAAAATTTGGCTCTAAAGTTGGCATTAACATCGACTAAAGTGTGACTAATGAATCAAAAAAAAAAATATAAAACTTTCCCGTGTAAAGGAAGAAATTAGATGACAAAAAAGGGAAAAATGTCGCATGAAGGAAGAGAGTAGCGCTACCAGCAACTGATGAATGAATGAATGAGAGATTTTAATGACGTCCACGAGACCAAACAACCTAAGGGATTGAGAACTGAAAAGATAAGGAATCTCCAAACTCTTTTCCATGTTACAATTTTGACCAAAAAACTAGCTATCTTGTCAATCTTCTCCTCCTCAAATAACTTGTGCAAAGTGTCAGCCTTTAAGTTGAATTTTTATGATAAATTTGATTTAGTTTGCGACACCATAGGTAAGGTTATAATTTTATTTTTCTTGCTTGAATTCATGATTTTTTATTGCTCTTTGTATTGCATTCAAATTCTTGATTGTTTACTAGTTCATGGCCTAACCAATCCAAGCAACCTCTAAATTGTCCCATCATTATAAATTGTAAAACATTTGAGAAACCAAAAAAAAAAATTACCCTACCCATTTGAGCTTTGGCTCAAAATATTATAGCATGAAACGAGGATGCCTCTGTATTCTTTCCCTAACTTGGGTATCAGGGAAATAGTGAACTGCTTGGAAAATCTGGGAATTAGGTCGGTCACTATTGAGCAACTGTTGAAAATAAACACAAAACAACTTGGTTTTTCCCAACCGCGCCATAGTCACCAATGCCATGACAAATTCGTGCAAGATTGCATTATGAAAGAGTTTTCATGATAAGGTTATCAACACTAAGCAAATTGAGTGAACATATTTTCCCTAGGTTATCAACACTAAGCAAATCGAGTGAACATATTTTCCCACAAAACAAAACTTTCATACCACAAACTAGATGAAAAATTTCATACCTGACAGTGTGTATTTTGTTTGCCTCCACAGACTGGACAAAAATAATTTTCCCTAGGTCACCTCAAAATGTCAAGCAATGGAGGGAAGAGAGAATTGACAACAAACTCTGGCCACAATGAGGTAATTCATTGTCAATTTATAGATTTGTAAATGTTTCCATTGTTTCTTTGAATTTTACTTTTTACTTTTTTATTTATAAATTTAAAAGAAGAAATATAATTTAAATATATATATAGGGACATGAGTCTGACAAAGATAAAGAGGAATTGGCTTCCATATTGGGGGTAGACGTAGTGAAAAAATTGGTTAATGTGGACTGGACAACACTTGTCAAATACATAGAAAAATAATCTATTAACACCCCTCAAACATTGCAAACAAATCAATTGTATTAAAGGGAATCAATTGATTCCCCAACTAGTCCCAGATCTAGTAGAAGATCCAAGAAGAAATCAGTGACAGTAAACTCTAAGAATGTGGAATAGGGAGTAGAGATTTCCACTCCTAGGACATAGAGTTCCACCACACCATGTTATCAATCTTGCATTGGTAGCTACAATACGAAGATAGAATATGAGGTGGTTTTAGGGGAAGTCTGAATGATGGATGTTGGGAAAACATTTGTGAATAGGTTGAAGGAATCATGCCTTCAATGGTTCAAAGACCATCTACATTTTCCATTCTCAAAGATACCCATGCACCTGAAAAAAGCAGTTATCCATGACATGGAGACTGATTTTGGCACAGGTTGGTCTGTAAAGAAGATAAAGCTACAAATGTTTCAAAACTGCAAGAGATTTCAGTGCAACCAAACAAATAAGATAAAAAAAATCCCTCTTGAGCTAAGGCAAAAAAAAAGGCCAATGGATGTAAGTGTGAAAGTATGGAGAGAGCTTGTAAAAGCATATGAGAAGTCTGATGCACGGAGGAAATCTGGTGAGGAGAGTATGCATGTATTTGTAAGTATATTTAATATGTTAAATGATATATATTTTTTATTTCGTTGGAAAAAGTAAATGATTGCATATTAATTAGTTTAACTAGTCCATGTGCCATGTTTTGACAGGAGGAGAAATATGGCTGCCATCCAAAGCAATTTGCAAAGAATATGTTACAAAACAAAAAGTGGAATGATTTTGTAATCTAGATGGAGAACGAGGTATCAATATTTGAGTTTCAATAATTTAGTTGGATATTGTTGTGTTAATATGTCAATTTTCATCTCTTGTGTTGAGTTGTTTATTGATGCATAGGATGAGTAAATAGAGCTCAAATATTATGATTACAAGATGATTGTTTATGTGCATGAATAAATAGTAGAAGGATGTAGATGAACTCAATTCATTTGACAATATGCCTCTTGGTAGGAATTCCTCTTGAATCTCTAATATCAGGTGCCCAAGACTTCCCTGTAACTTTTACCTTTCGTTGCCACCTTTCCTCTTCACTATGAGACTTGTCTCCTTTTTCCTTATATGCATTTCTAGATTCGGCTTCTAATTCATCCCATGTTTTACCTTCCTCCTCTTCAGAATCTTCTTCTTCTTCATCCTCCTCTAACTCCACAAGAGATTCATCTTCTAAACCTTCCTCATCTGATTTTGATTCTTCTTCTACATCAAAGGGTTCATATCCTTGATCTGACTCTTCTAAATTATTAGAATAAGAATCATTAGCTTCCATATTCAAAAATTCTCATCCAACATCTTCAATAAATTTATCTGGATCATCAGTAATACTCTTCAAAATTGGCCGCAATTCAAGTTCATTCTGCTTTCATAATACTTTATATCCATGGAGTTTAGCCATCCCTTGATGCTATTAAGCGAAGATTGAGGAATGGCGTACATGCGGAGTACATTCCACTTGAATTATTTGAAAACAATAGCCATATCAAATTCCTTTTGCCCAAGTCCTACTCTCTCAAGGTTAACAATCTCAATCTAACTAATAGCGATTACTAAGAAAGATAATTCCACCAACTCTACCAAATAGTTTACTGTAGGAACAATAAAAGCAGAGGCTTTGAAAGGAACTCCGTGAAAACCAAGTTCTCTAAATGGTATATCAAACTCTAGTTCAAAATATTTTAGATGAGGCTGCTCCCATATAAGCTCTCTTACTCACTTTGACAAATCCTTCAAACTTTGTATTGATTTTATTTTTCCTATCCCTCTCTTGCTGTTCTTCCTCAATTTCATCAGGATCATGCATTGACCTTCTTTTCCCTCCTAAATTTTTGACCACATCCATTACCTCCACATAAAACTGGATATGGTTATGCAAATAAAAATGAAGCAAAGTAATCATCTCCTTCTCTACTAGCTAGAAGAATGCATGCTTAATGTTTTGATACATGATATCAACTCTCTCTTCTGCTCTCATGTTTGAATACTGAAATCTAGTATGGTGGGCCTCTAGAGTTCCAGTCATCTTTCTTCCTCTTCCACTAAATGTTGACCTGATCCACACATATGCCAGCCTAATTGGCTTTGTTTTTGAAAGTTGAAGTTTCTCCTGAGTCAGCAATGTAGCTCTCTCTACCTTTTCAGACTCTTTCATTGCTACAAATCGTCTCTAGGATTTAATCATTTGTACCACATGGTTGATGTGCTTTGAATCCTTGCATCTAAAGGAAATTTCCTTAACATGAATATTGCTAGGGAATTTCAATGTTGCCATTGTAGTTAGCATTAAAGTCGGTACCTGCAACATTGAAAATTATCCTTATATAAGAATTCCCTCCATCTTGTTGGCTTGTAACACTCTTGATGGTGGCTACATGAAATCTGATTTTGATTCCTCTTCTACATTAGAGGGTTCATAACCTTGGTCTGACTCTTCTGAATTATCAGAATTAGAATCACTAGCTTCCATATTCAAAAATTCCCCACCACCATCTTCAAAAAAATTATCTAGATCATCAGTAATACTCTTCAAAATTGGCTGCCAGTTCAAGCTCATTTTGCTTTCATAATAATTTATATCCATGGAGTTCAGCCATCCCTTGATGCCATCAAGCAAAGATTGAGCAATGGCGTACATGTAGAGTACATCTCGCTTGTAGTATTTGAAAACAATAGCCATATGGAATGCCTTTTTCCCAAGTCCTACTCTCTCAAGGTTAACAATCTCAATCTCACTAATAGCGATTACTAAGAAAGGTAATTCCACCAATTCTACCAAAAATTTTACTGTAGGAACAATAAAAGCAGAGGCTTTGAAAGGAAATCCATGAAAACAAAGCTCTCTAAATGTTATATCAAACTCTAGTTCAAAATATATTTAGATGAGGCTGCTCCCATATAAGCTCTCTTACTCACTTTGACAAATCCTTCAAACTCTATATTGATTTTATTTTTCCTATCCCTCTCTTGTTTTTCTTCCTCAATTTCATCAGGATCATACATTGACCTTCTTTCCCCTCCTAAAGTTTGGACCACATCCATTACCTCCACATAAAAATGGACATCCTTGGTCTTCTTGGTTCCCACGCCATGATATGGTTATGCAAATGAAAATGAAGCAAAGTAATCATCTCCTTCTCCATTGGCTGGAAGAATACATGCTTAATGTTTTGATACATAATATCAGCTCTCTCCTCTACTCTCATGGTCTAATAATGAAATATAGTATGGTGGGCCTCAAGAGTTCCAATCATATTTCTTCCTCTTCCACCAAATGTTGGCCTGATCCACACATCTTCCAACCTAATTGGCTTTGTTTTTGAAAGCTGAAGTTTCTCCTGATTCACCAATGTAGCTCTCTTTTCCTTTTTAGACTCTTTCATTGCTACAAATCATCTCTGGGATTTAATCAACTGTACCACATGGTTGATGTTCTTTGAATCCTTGCATCTAAAGGAAATTTCCTTAACATAAATACTGCTAGGGAATTTCAATGTTGCCATTGTAGTTGGCATTAAAGTCAGTACCTGCAACATTGAAATTTATCCTTATATAAGAATTCCCTCCATCTTGTTGGATTGTAACACTCTTGATGGTGGCTACATGGAATTTGATTTTGATTCCTCTTCTACATCTGAGGGTTCATAACCTTAATCTGACTCTTCTGAATTATCAAAATCAGAATCACTAGCTTCCATATTCAAAAATTCCCAACCACCATCTTCAAAAAATTTATCTGGAATCATTAATACTCTTCAAAATTGGCCACCAGTTCAAGTTCATTATTCTTTCATAATACTTTATATCCATGGAGTTTAACCATCCCTTGATTCCATCAAATGAAGATTGAGGAATGGAATCAATGCAGAGTACATCCTGCTTGAAGTCTTTGAAAATAATAGCCATATCAAATGCATTTTTCCCAAGTTATACTCTCTCAAGGTTAACAATCTCAATGTTAGAATTGGCTATGGATGCCAAGATCTATGGACCAAATGGAAAGCACAAAAAAGAGAGAAAAAAGAATATGACAAGAATAGACTGTATTCAATGTCATTGATATGATACTGATTTTGATTATGATTATGATTATGATTGATTACAAATGAGAGAAACCCCTTGGTTATATAGCCAAGGTGAGAACATAGAAGGGCATAAGATTATGACAAGTGTCAGAATCTTATGACATGAGAAAACTATGAAGAGCTATCACTCCACTTAAGGTGGAGAGATAATCACATGATGTGTCCACAAAAGGTGGAAGTGATGAGGTAATGACATGTCAAGTCCACCAAAAGTGGAAAATCTCCAACAACCTCCTATGTGGTCCCTAAGTAAACTTAACTAAGGTGTAATTATGACCTAGGACAAGGTACAAGACATTTAATTACACCAACACCCCCCCTTAAGTGAAACTTAGGGAGAATGTACACAAAAGTAAACAATGCAAGATGGGTCCCGGCTACTAGGCCATGTTAGGTACCCATGTACAAACAATGCAATCTCTCACAAGCGAGGAAAGGGAGAAAACCTCATGGGAAAAACTCCCCCTCAAAAGAGAGATGAAATACAAAATAGAAATTCTCTCAATGAAGAATGGGAAGGTAAAAACCCCATGTGAGGAAAAAGACCCCCCCATAAGAGAGAAGTAGAAGAGAGACAAGGCTGCCCCCCCTCAATGGTGAGTCTCCTGCAATAATGGTAGAAGCTCGACATTCAATGTTGAAGATGATCCAATTGCACTGAACAACGTTCCTCCCCTTAGGAAGAAACAAAACCAAGGATGTATGCAGGATGTCAAGATGTATGATGTATGATGATGTCTCTGAAGCATGCTCAAGTGTCTCCATGTCGATGCAGAAAGCTGAACCACTCCAATCATGCATTCTAGGCCACACTGCTGAAGAGGACAATCCAACATCTAGTAGAGATTGATGTAGAACATAATCCAAAGAAAAAAATATCCCCTCTGAAGACAAAGAAGCCTCCTCCAAATGTTGTCCAATAGAATCCACACTCACGCCAATCTGTGAAGAAAGATCATGTAGAGAATGAATAAGAGGGTCAAGGTGTTCCCTCACAACAACTGAAGAAGGTTCATCTTCATCAAAGAGAAGATGAATGCTATCAATGGTGCCCTCCAAATCCACAAGATGAGACTCCACAAACAAGTTTGAAATACCTGTGAGGAAATCATCCAAAGTAGCCATATCTGGAAGACAATCAGGATCCTACTGCACTGAATCACAAGGAGTCAAAACTGTAGCAACACAAGTATCATCAACTACAACAGTAGGTGGAGGAGATGAAGTGCATGGCTCAAGTACTGGATCTAATGTGAGTATGCCTAAGTTCAAGAAGCCATATGTCTCCTCAGAATCATAGTTGTGATCAACAGTCAAAGGAACAAGATCATCATCAGAAGAAAATTGTGCAAAGGAATACAACCGAGATGAATGATCAACCACCCCAGTAGCAATAATCTCTCTAGTCTCCAAGTCATGAATGATAACTGAATTAGGTGTGAACTCCACAGTTCTCCCATCTCCACCATGTGTAATCTAATAAATGGAAAGCAAATTTTTCGTCAAATGAGGAACACACAAGACATCCTGAAAAGTGTTTTCCCCAATGCTAATAGATCCCTTCCCTGTAACACTCATGTATGTATTGTTTCCCATCAAGATAGGAGACATAGAACAAGGCTAAAATGAAGAGAAGATAGTTTGTGAAGATGCCATATGATGTGATGCTCCTGAATCTAGAAGCCATCTTCCTGATCTTGGACTTGAATGAGCACAAAGAGCTTGTCCTTTTCCTGATGTTTGACCTTTGTCCTTTTTAGATTGTTTTGAAGTAGAAGGAGAAGAAGATGATTCAGACATTCTAGAAGGCAAATCAATGTGATTCTTTTTGAGAAGATTCTTCAACTCATCAATATCCTTCTTATAACAATAGTGTTCTTCATTTCCATCCTTCTTGCAATATGCATAAAAAGGCCTCTCCTTCTTAGATGATTCTCCTTTTGAAGAAGAATTTTTCTTTTCTTGATCTGAATGTGGTTTTACTTGATATGAATGTTGATTATTCTTTGCTTTCTTCTGTTTCTTATCTGATTCTGATTCTTTCACTTGATTAACCAACAATGCCTAAGATTTAGAAGTCTTGATAAGACCCATGGAGATAAGCTTTTGTTGCTCATGTATCAACATCTCAGAAAATGATGCAAATGAAGGTGTAGTGTATGCAGACCCCATAGTCAATCTATGAGTATGAAAGCTAGAAACAAAAGAAGCATAATCAGGACCAAGTTTGTTCATTGTATTGTACACCAACTGGATGTCCTTCTTATCAATTCCACATGCTTTACATTGCTCTTTTAGATCATTAACCTTAGTGATGTAGTCCTGGATGTTGTCAAAGTTCTTAGGATCAAGATTCATCAAATCATTATCAATTTGATAACCTCTTACTTCATCTTTTGTACCATACAATGTTTTCAATTTTTCCCAAGCTTCATGAGAATTTTTACATGATTCAATCTGGAACAACAAATCTTGAGAAACTAGTCTACGAAGACACCCAAGAGCTTTGGCATGTTTGATCATCCATTTTAACTTTTTCTCATCATTTGTAGGTTCAGGTACTTTATTTTCAACATATAGAGAGTGACCTTCTGTCATTAGAATATTCCATGCATTTTGATGCCATGTTGAATAATTATATGATGTGAGCAAAGGAACCTTAGAATGATCCATGAGAATGAAAGAGCAAAGCAAACAAATCAAAGCAATGCACCAAGAGACACCCCCAAATTACTCAATCAAGAAACCCCCCAAGCAATATCTTATTTGGCACTTTATATTTAGTGCGTTTACATTTGCTAGATGCCAAAAATAGCAAACTAGACTTGATCTTAGTGCTTACAAATGCCAAAATAGGCCATAGTATCAAGTACAATTTTTGGTACAAAATGATATCAATTTGATCCTACCACTCAAAAGTACACAAAAAATCATGCACTTTAAAAAAAAATTGCACCCAAAAATGTTACCGTAGGAGTAAGATATGAGCTCCCGAAGTTCCCAAAATGAGGACGAAGCAGCAACACCTGTGAGAATCTACAAATTCTAGAAAAATCAGGCACCAAAACCAAAAACTGATTGCACCAATGTGTAGAGCACGAAAAATTATCCCAAATCAAAAAAAAATTGCTCAAAAAAAGGAGTCAAGATGAGCAAGATATCAGTGTTTGAAAATGGATTGCAAAATTAAAACTGCAAATGGTGAGGGGGCAAAATTTTCAAAAGTCTACTGACGTCAGTGATGACGTAATTCTGATGCATGCAATTCATGGGCTTAAATTTGACGGTTTCCTGCCCATCAACAGAAAATGCGGCCCCGCGTCTGGAATATTCTTTACCTGGACGGAATATACCTTGGCGAATATTCCGTTTCGCTGGAGTCTTGGACCTCCCGAAATTTTTAATATTCACCAGAATTATTTAAATGACCGCCGGTACCTGAGAATGGAGTTGCCGCCGGTGGCATATGTGGAGCGCCTGCTGGGTGGGGCCACGGCCGGATGGCCACGTGGCCGGCCCTCGTACGCTGAGTGCGTCTGCGAACTTGTACAGTCCACAGACAGTGAAAAGATTTTTTATTTTTATTTTTAAATACAATTTTTCAAATCAATTTTTTTTCAATTGTATTAAAAAATCTGCAAAATATTTTACAAAATATTTAAAAATTTTATTCGCAGAAAATATAAAATATTTTTTTAAAAAAAATCGTACCGCTGTTATAATGATGCCTGGGGCCGTATGGCTCTTGGGCAAATTTTTTTTGCCTCACCGGATGACTTGCTCCGAATAAGACAAATTAACAGTCGATCTTAGGGTTTTTGGCCCTTTTGGACACGATGGTGGGGTCAGATTTGACCCAAAATGCTCCAAAATTGCAACTACCTTCTAGATCTGGCAACCACACTTCAACTTCAAACCCTCCTAGATTTGGCCTCGTATGTCCGATTTGGACAAAACAAAAGGCAAAATTGACTATCTCGAACCTTCCGGACGCAATGGTGAGCTTAGATTTGCACCAGCAAGCTCATATGTGAACCTACAACAAAGAGCCACGAATGGAACCTCCTCAGATCTGGTATCTCTCTTCAGAATAAGAATCTCTAATGGCACCCAACCCGCTCTGATACCATGTTAGAATTGGCTATGGACGCCAAGATCTATGGACCAAATGGAAAGCACAAAAAAGAGAGAAAAAAGAATATGACAAGAATAGATTGTATTCAATGTCATTGATATGATAATGATTATGATTATGATTGATTACAAATGAGAGAAACCCTTGGTTATATAGCCAAGGTGAGAACATAGAAGGGCATAAGATTATGACAAGTGTCAGAATCTTATGACATGAGACAACTATGAAGAGCTATCACTCCACTTAAGGTGGAGAGATAATCACATGATGTGTCCACAAAAGGTGGAAGTGATGAGGTAATGACATGTCAAGTCCACCAAAAGTGGAAAATCTCCAACAACCTCCTATGTGGTCCCTAAGTAAACTTAACTAAGGTGTAATTATGACCTAGGACAAGGTACAAGACATTTAATTACACCAACACTCAATCTCAAGTATTAGCTAGGGAATTTGAAATTTTATTATGGTATGTGCACTTTGATATGATGTAATATGATTATGGTTTCGTCTCATATGTTGTAATATTAGATATATAAAAGAAAAATAAATTATTGCATGAAATAAATAATAAATTTTCATTCTAAATGTTTTTCTTTTGTAGAAAACGGGTCTTCCAGAAGATCAAGATGATCCTCAACATGATATAGATCCACAAAATATTGGTTCTTCCTGTACATATCACATGGTAGAGGATGATGATGACACATATGCAAAAGACACCAAGGCCAATAACAATGATGATGATGACAATGATGACGATGATGACGATGCTGATGATGATGATGATCACGATGGTGATGATGATGATGAGACAGTTGGTGATAGCAACCCATGACATTCATGATCATATAGACTACATCATGGATCATTGTTGATATATCATTATGATGACTCTTTTCATGGTTATTATCATATGTATCATTTTCACGGCCTATAGTACTATATTATTGAGTTGTATCATATTGACATGTATCATTTTCAATTTTTTACTATATCATTTGGACATGTATCATCTTGACTTGTACCAGTTTGAGTTACATAATTTATCAATTTTATTTATATCATTTGTACATGTATCATTTTCACTTATGTCGACTGTTGGATGTATCATTTTGACATGTTTTTGATGTACTAGCATATTTGACTTTCACTTGTTTTAGTTATATATGATGATGATCTTATCAGTATTGACTTGTCAATTTATATATTTTAAAAGCAGTCGATGATTTTTGGATGGATATTTATTACGTATAATGATTTTAATTTACTGCTTAGGATGGATGTTTTCAAATTCAATTAAATTATAGATATTTGACTCACTTGTTTTAATTATAGATGATGATCATGTTACAATAATAGTTTAGGCAGTGATGAAAGGTAAAATTATTGCTTGGCACCTCTAGAACGTAATTGAAAGTTTTGTGGTGAGCCACATTAAAAGAGGTGGTAATGTGGAAGCGAACGTCTTATCTAAATGGGGCTTTAAATTTTGGTGAAACAAGGGAATTTAATTTGGAGGATTTTAGAGGTGTTAATTTAGTAGAAAATGCCTTAAATGAACAAGGTGGCGAAGCGAGTGAAGTAGGTTTGACATGGCAAGCGATGGTGTTAAATGCAATCCCTCAATTAAGATGTGTTAATTGCATTTGGAAAGGGTTGAGAAAAATTTTGCAACAAAATTTGGCGGTGGAGGCACTGGTTGTCAAGAGAAATGGAAGCCAATTTCACCTTCTGGTCATGAAGATCTTTGGCCCCATTTTATGGAGACGCGTCTGAAAAACGACTAGAGGGCCTTTTCCTTGTTGATGACGAGCAGCTAGTGCAATGTGCAAAAATGATTTGTGGCAGGGATTTCGGCTCTCTAATACATAGATATCAAACCAACATGGACATTTACTCCTTAATTGTGGTGTGGGGCTTGGATTTGGGTGAACCAGAGGAAATGGTGAGGATGGTGATGTAGAAAATTGTGTACGAAGATTTTTTGGTAGGCATGGAGTCCATTCTCGAATGGGCGGTTCCGAGTGTACGTTTACATTATTCTAAAGGAATGGTAGATGATGAAATTGAGGAGCTCTATGGGAGACCAGGGCTCAAACCCTTTATTTGTTGGCCCGAAGGAAAATACAAAGCTCATTGTCGTGAGGAAGCACGTTTGGAATGGAAAACGTTGAAACTCTTCATTGAACATTGGGATGGAAAGCGCCAAAAGAAGAAGTCGAGGAGGTAGTGAAAGAAGAAGCCTCTGAAGGAGATAACCAAGTGTCTATTGGGTCTGGGTGGAGCTCGTTAAGATTGGTCATGTTTTTCTGTGTCTGATTTTGTTGTATTAAAGCGTGTAACTCTAAACACTGTTAATGGTGGTTTTTTTTGTAAGGATTTTACTGGTAAACAGTTATAGGGTTTATTTAATGTTTTACTCTGCATGTTAAGGTGCCTATGGTTTTTGTCATTTGTTGTGGAATTTTGGTGGGTAATGACACTGAACAATAGATGTAATTTTCTATCTTTACAAGCAATACAAAAATTTCATGGGTTATTTAATCATATGAGTTAAATAATTAAATTACTTAGTCTATTTCGTGGGTAATTGTCTTGTTATTTAATCATATGAGTTAAATAATTAAATTACTTAGTCTATTTCATGGGTAATTGTCTTGTTATTTAATCATATGAGTTAAATAATTAAATTACTTAGTCTATAAACATATGAGTTATTTAAGAGGCATGATATAGAAGCAAAACAAGAAGCCATTTTAGAAGCAAAAAAGGAAGCAACAATGGAAGCAAAATTAGAAGCAATCTTGAAAGTAAAATTGGAAGCAAAACCAGAAGCAAAACTGGAAGCAAAAAAGGAAGCCTAATTGGGTGATAATTTAGGCGCTATTTATGATGCTATTTTCGGTGCTATTTTAGGCGTAAATAGAGGTGCTATTTTTGGCACTATTTCCTGGCACTATTTTAGGCGCTAACGGGGGCGCTGTGATTTTTCGATGCTAATTTTGATGTTATGTCTGGTGCCAAATTCGACGTAAATGTCGGCACCGAGATGATCATGCCTGTTTGCACCGAGTTTAGCACCCGACAGCTCACCTAATTCATGAATTGAAATACATTGAAATCTGAAACTATTTTAGGTGCTATTTGCCTATTCTGCTATAGTGAATGCCCCTAATCCTACTAATAACTAGGTGAACCAGCCTCAACTGTGAGCTCAACTAGTTGCAAATCCAAGAAATCCCTGTAATGATGCAAATCCCCCTAATTTGAACGTTATTGATGCTAATGATATTCAGTTGAGGAATCAAACTGTTCAATCTACGCCAATAGAACAAGTTCAAGAAAGTGGGGAAGATAACGAGAACTCAATAGAAAAAAAAAACTTGGAGGAAGAACAAAACGTCAGTTAGGCACCTTATCCTAAGAGATTGAAGGAAGAAAAAGTCACTCCTGAAATATCTCAACCCAATTACATGAATGTAGTCGATGCTCAACTTCTTCATGAGATGAAGAAGATTAACATTGAAATACCACTGTTACAGGCCATTAAAGACATACTAGAGATAAATCAGCTAATTAAATACCTTTGCATGAAAACTCTAGGGAGGAAAAAGAAATTACCTTCCACAATTCAAATAGGGACAAAGTTCACTAATGTGTTATCAAGAAGATTGCTTCCTCAAAAATATAATGATCCTGCTAGTCCTGTAATAACCCTGAGTATTAATGGAATAGAGATATCCAATGTTCTAATTGATCTGGGAGCTGCCATAAATGTTATCACATCTGATACTATTGAAATGTTAGGAATGAAAACTATTCAGCCAACAACAATTGTTTTACAGTTAGCTGACCAATCTACTACCAAACCTAAAGGTATCATAGAAGAAATCATGGTTACCATTGACACATGGGATTATCCAGTTGACTTTTTGGTTCTTAAAGCCAGAAAGAAAGATTTTGGTTATCCAATCATGTTGGGTAGACCATGGTTAGCTACTACTATTGCCTTAATAGATTGTAGATCTGGAAGTATGATCATTTCAAATGGTTAGAAACAAAAATAATTGTCACTCTATTCACCAACACAACCATCAATTCAACCAAACACTCAACTTTGGTTGATGAAGATATGGAATCATAAGGTAATGGTATAGTTGAGTTAGCTATGGTTACCTTGGTTGAACATATTGATGAATGTGAAGAATAGGAGTTTACTCCTAAAAATAATAATTCAATTGAGAAAGGAAATTGTCAAGCAACTGTGCATCAACAACACTTTTCTCCTCTAAATACACTTGTTGAAAATTTCCTGGATTCTAAAAATAGAACTAAAGAAATTCAAGTAGTTGGAGATAAACCTCTCAATATTAATTCATCTTTATCCCCAACACAAGAAAAATAATTGAAGGAAATTTTAGAAAAACACAATGAAGCTTTTGCTTGGGAGTACACAGATATGAGAGGAATTCATCCTTCAATTTGTAGTCATCACATATACACTAAAGATGTAAGACCAATCAAACAAGGTCAAAGGCGAATCAATCATGTTCTTCGTGACATTGTTAAACAAGAAATAGAAAAGCTAGTCAAAGTAGGATTCATTTACCCAATATTTAATAGTCGGCAGGTTTCTCCATTGGTTATTGTACCCAAGAAAAATGGTAAATAACATGTGTGCATAGATTATAGAGAATTGAATAAAGCCACAAAGAAGGATGATTTCCCATTGCCATTCATTAACCAAGTACTTGATAACCTATCAGGCAATAATTATTTATATTTTCTTGATGGCTTTAGTGGATACAATTAGATCCAAGTAGCCCTTGAAGATCAAGATAAAACTATTTTTACTTGTCCTTGGGGTACATACGCTTATACAGTTTTACCATTTGGACTGTGTAATGTGCCAACCACTTTTCAAAGAGCGTTCCTTGCTACCTTTGTAGATTTCACCACTACGTGTGCTAAAGTATACATGGATGACTTTACTGATCATGCAAAAACATTTGAGGAGGCTCTTACAAACTTAGAAAAATCTTTTTAGTAATGTAAAGATCACAGGTTATCCTTAAATCATGAAAAAAGTTCAATAATGATGATAGAGGGTATTGTTCTGGGATATCACATCTCGAAAGAGGGGATAAAAGTAGATCCCAAGAAAGTTGAGATCATACAGAACATTGAAATACCTAAGAACCAAACTGGTGTTCGAATTTTTCTTGGGCATGTTGGATATTATAGAAGATTTATAGAAGGATTTAGTAAAATTGTTGGACCCTTTTTCACATTGCTCAAGAAAGAAGAGGAATTTGTACGGATTGAAGATTGTCATAAATCTTTTGAGACAATTAAAATAGCTTTAACAACTTCTCCAATTATTAAAGGACATGTTTGGGGAGAACCATTCCACATACATGCTGATGCATCCAATTTGGCTATTGGAGCAGTATTAGGACAAAAATATGACAATGAAGCCATGCATGCAATTTATTATGTTAGCAAAAATTTAAATCTTGCTAAAATAAATTATGCAATAATAGAAGAAAAAAATAGTTGTAGTATATGCAATAAACAAATTCAGGCATTATATTACAGGTTACAAAGTTTACGTACATACAAACCATGCTACAATTAGATATTTGATGAACAAGGCTATAATAGGTGGACACATTATTAGATGGTTACTATTGTTGCAAGAATTTGATGTTACTCTTGTCAATTAGATTTGCACCTTGCTAAATGCAAGATTTAGCAATCTACTGAAACATGGAAACCTTCTTCAGATGTGGGTGATCTGAACAAAGAAGGAATCTCCAGAGTGAGCTGGTTCTCCAAAATGATCAATCCTATTCTAAATATTTCTAAGGAAAGGGATAGAAAGATAACTTGTAAGTAAAACCTATGACTTAAAATGATCCACAAAACTTAACAATGACTTTGATAATTTCTCTCACAAAACAGTCTTATATTTCTCTCACAAAGCAATCTTCATAAAAACAACAACGAATTCACAATCCCTCATGAACAATAGTGCAAAATTGATTTGCATGAAGGTTCAAAAGTAAACACAACATGCAACCTGCAACAATGAACTTTCTGCATCGATGATTTGCAATACTTAGGACATAAAGAGGATCTGTAAACAAAATCACAACATCAATATCATGCTAAAACTACAAGTTGAGACATAAGTTGGAGATAGGAATGTTGTTTTTAATTAGATCAAGGAGTGAAACTCTCAAAACTAAGTACAAAAGTTTACAAGCTCCAAAGTGTTAAGAGCAAGAAACTGAAAATTTGAACTGAGAAGAAGCCCAAAGACTAAGTCTCTTCAGAACATATCACCCAAGAAACTCTAATCCGAGCTCACAAAGAAGCTCAAGCAAAAAAGCTTTAAATTGTCTCAAAAACTGCATAAAAGCAGAAAAAAACATACTGCTTTTATGATCAAACTGTAAAGCCTCTAAAAATAGGCCGAATCTACTTTAAAAGCCAGAAAAACACCTTGTCTCTCCAATATAAAGCTCCAACTTGACCAAGATAAAAAGTCAATATAATCTGCTAAAAATAGGAAGAAATCACAAAACAATTTATAAGGATTGCTTTATGATTCTACTTTACATCACTGCAAATTTTATAATTTGTCTATTTTTGCAATTAAAGATTGCAAAATCTTTTGCAAAAAGAATTACATTCTTATCTCTCCATTACAATGCATTGATTTTTTCAAAAAATCATAAAAATATTAATGGCAATATCGTTCTCTCACATCAATATCCTTAACTGATTTCTCAAAAATCAATTGAAAATAAATCCTTAAGTCATGAGTGATATTAACCTTAGGTCATAAGATATTTACCATTCAAACTTTAATTGACTTCCTTCAAATCAATTAAAAAACAAATACCTAAGGTATAAACATCCTTCATTGCCCACTTAGGAAAAGGCATTATCAATCATAAATTTCCTTAAGTCCATCGCCTCCTTTCAATAAAAATAACCCTAAGCCTAGGAAAATACTCCATCACTCCTCAAACCTTGACTTAGGCATATGAAATTCAGCCCCCCTCAAATATTAAACTTCAAACTTTGAATAAATCACAATCCAAGAATAACCCTACTTTGAATTTCCCATGTGCTATTGACAATTGTGAATATTCTAGACAATTATAATGTTGGCTCGAGTTAGGGCATGAACAAAAGAAGTCAAACCCTAAAATGATTTCATTTGCACTCATCATTTCGAAAACATTGAGCTCTGCCTGAGAGAGCACACCACCATGATTGAGCTCAGTCTGAAGCTTGTGCACTCAAATGACTGTCCTCCTACCATATCTCCACCTGAAAACATAATAAATGATGAAACAAAATTTAAGAAACAATGTACCTTGGGTTATTACATTTCACTGTCAGCCAACAGATTGAGTCTTGATTGTAACACCACATGAACGGTTGTACTGCTTATGTCTGGCACTCTTCATGCATTTTTATGTTCCACTTAATAAATTGTTCCATGAATTTATTCTCTCTTAAGATGAAAATTGAAACAAAACTCTTCACTAAGGCATAATGTATGCCTGTTCACTATCCTTGGTTGTGAGAAAGAACACTAATGAACTGAACCTTGCATGACATCTGATCATGATGAACAAATAACATTATAGCAAAAGAACGTGAACCATACAACAATGTTTGATATAATTGTACTCAGTTAGATGATTGAGCAGATTAAACTCACTGTTCACCTGTAGCTTTTAGAAAGCATTAACTTGATTGTTATGAATGCATAGTTGGTTTAATAGCTTGATAGATAACTATGCTTTACTCTTTCAGTTGTATATCATTTCCTTTTTGATGAATATGATGATGTAATCTCTTATCTCTTTATCAGCCCACTTGTAATGAATAAGGGTAGCATGCTGAGCTCTACCCTTGTGGGAGCCCATTTTTCTCCACATGCTTGGTCTTCAAATAATAAACAACTTCATGATTTTCCCTATACCTGCACAAGGAAACAAACAATGTTAGCATAAAAAATAATATATCATGATCGTGTTTGATGTTTCTCCTTTAGCTCATTCTTCTGTACTTTACTTGATTGTTTTAGTGCATGATTGATAGTAGGCTGCACTATTGTTGGTGATTCATATAGGTGTCTTCATAATCAAATCCTCTGACATTCCCCTCTTTTCTCTTATAGTTCAACGGAGCTTGAGAAGGAAAATGTGTAACATTTCAGCGTCGAACATCAGCGAATCAGGCAATGATGATTATGTTGTTACTTATGTGATTTCCTCTTTCACCTCTTCCATAGTGTAGTGTGCTATTAGTTATGCACTGTGACAGACCCATCCACGACTTGTGTGGATATTTGATTTCATCTTTTGCTTTTCATTTGAAAAGAAAATGCATTTTAATGCAATGTTGTATTATCATTTGGATTCTTGCAATCAAATGAAACTATGTAAATATGAATCACTTCATGAAATTAATGAAAACATTTAAAATGCTCTGTTGCTTATATACTCAATTTTGTACTTCATTTAATTGTAAAAACATTGAATGACACTTCTAAAATTCTAATTCTTCTTTTAAATGCTCAACTATCACTTAACGAACAATGATCATGATGCAAACAACACTTAACATAATCCATATTTTCACCTTAAGATATAACAATGTTCAGCCAACTCCACCAATTGAGCTATAGCAAAAAATTGGTAACATTTTGGCGATTTTTGCTAAATGCTTGCCTGCTAAGCATAGATCAGTTGCCTTAAAACACTCCATTGGGGGTGGAGTCAAATCTGCCCCTTCTTGAAACTCAGAAACTTGAATAGCAACACTCCAAACAACAACAAAAGAAAACAAAACAGAACTAAAAGAAAACTAATAGGCCCTAATGGCCAACAGAACATGCGCAACATCGCTTAGGGAAAGCAAAACTACTGAAAGTAAATTTGTGAAACACACTTATTTGCAAACTAATCTACTTAACTACGAGATAGAACTTATCTCAGAGCCAATGCTTGAGGTGGATCCCATTAACTGGGATAGATAGCACCTCGCCAGTCAACTTGGAAATTTGGAATGCATTGTGTTCCTTGCATTCCATGATCACATAAGCCCCGTCCCACATTGCATCGAACTTGGAATGACGTCCAGGTCTGCTTTTAAATTCATTCCACTTGAAAACCAAATCCCCAATAATGAACTCACGTGGTCTTGCTCTCTTATCAAAAGAATTCTTCATCTGAGCTTGATGTATCTCCAGCTATCTTAGAGCTTCCTTTCTGGTTTCCTTGAGCTCTACCAGCTATGCAAATCTCACTTCCAGAGGCTGTTCATTTAGCAATTCCAGTTCTTTAACATAACTTAAAGTTGGCAACTCAATTGAAATAGGTACCTTAGCCTCTTTACCGTAAGTTAAAACAAAAGGGGAACAACCAGTAGCTCTTTTAGGGGTTATTCTGTTAGCCCATAGAGCTAACTTCAGCTTTTCATGACATGTCCTTTGATTATCTTCAAT
This sequence comes from Sequoia sempervirens, assembly GCA_007258455.2. NCBI lineage: Eukaryota > Viridiplantae > Streptophyta > Pinopsida > Cupressales > Cupressaceae > Sequoia > Sequoia sempervirens. The sequence continues at coordinate 107,774,563 of VDFB02000002.1, read as the reverse complement.
AGTCTTCTTGATTATCTGAATCAGATTCTTATTTGTAGATTATGCTTGATCATTGCCTTGCGGATAATAATTAGAAGACGTGTTCAAATAGATTTTATTTCTAACTAACCAATCAAAAATCCTCAAACCAATAAAAGCCAAACCATTGTCAAAAATGATTGAATCTGGAACACCAAATCTCGATATGAGATCTTGATAGAAGTTAAGCACTGAAGTCTTGTTTGCTTCCTTTAAAGCAACAGCTTCGGTCCATTTTGTAAAATAATCTATGGCAGTAAGAATCCACTTATAACCCGTGCTTGAAAGCAAATTAATAGGGCCAATAAAATCTAAGCCCCACTTGGCAAAGGGTTGTTCTACCTGAATTGGATGTAGGGGCAGTGGTGCAAGCCTCTGTTTACCAGCAAACAAAGCACATTTCTCACATTTTCTGACCCAAGCAATAGCGTCTTTAAACAAATTTGGCCAGTAATAACTTGCTCACATAATCTTAAGAGTTGTTGTTCTCACAACAAAGTGACCTCTTGAATGTCCATCATGAAACTCTGCTAAAAGCTTGTCAACTTGATCAGGCTGAATACAACGTAATAAGATACCCTAGAAATCTCTCCTATAAAGAATGTCATCAATGATTTCATAAGGAATGGCTTGTAATTGGTAATACCTTCATTTTGCTCTGTCTAGGCCTTCGGGACAATCACCAGTTTGTAAATAATGCATCATCTGCTGCAACCAAGTAGTAGGAAATTCTAGAACAACACCTACAACATCATTATTTAGCACTTTTTTTTCTGTGTTTACAACTTGTTTTAAGTTGCTTTCCTCACTGCTTGCAATCTGTTCACACAAACCTTTCCCTCTAATGAGCTTGGTTACTTTTATATCAACATCGAACTCCATTACTTTGGTAATCCAACCAGCACGCTTATCGTTAATATCTTTGTTAAGCATAAAATCCTTAACAATTGAATGAGATACCAGCAAATGAATCTTGTTGTTGGACAACAAATGCCTGAATTTCTTTAAACTTCTTACAACAGCAAAAGCATGCTTCTCAAAAAAAGAATATTTTACTTCGTAATCATGTAACACCTAGCTAAAAAATGCTATAGACTGCTCCAAGCCTTCCTCATTTTGTTGGCATAACATAGATGAAACTGTATCTACTCCTCCAAAGGCATACAAAATAAATTCTTTGTCAAAGTTTGGATTAATGAGAGTAGGAATGGTTGCGAGGGCTTCCTTAATCTGCTCAAAGCTCCTCTTTCCTTCCTTGGTCCAACTGAATGGCATATTCTTTTTAAGCATAAAAGTGAGAGGTTGCAGCAAGCTGCAATATTCAGTATGAACCTCCTCACAAAATTTATTCTTCCAAGAAAACTTTGCAAGCCTTTCTTATGAGTTGGCAATGGCAATTCAAGAATTGCGGAAACCCTTTCAGGATCTATAGAAATACCTTGTTTTGAAACAATGTGTCCAAGTAGTTTTCCTTTGTGCACTGAAAATATACACTTCTTCAGATTGAAAGACACTCCGAACTCTCTACATCTCTGAAAAATTTGCTCCAAATGATCAAGGTGTTCGTTAGCATTTTTGGAAAAACTAGTAATATCATCTAAGTATACCAGAACGAACTTGTTCATGAGGCCGTGGAAGGCCATATCCATCACACGCTAGAAAGTTGCTCCAGCATTGGATAAGTTGAAAGGCATCTTCTTGTAGGCCATCGTGCCCCACTTAGTTGTAAATGTTGTTTTGAACTTATCTTCTTACTTAACTAGAATTTGGTTGTAACCTGAATAACCATCTAACAAAGAAAATTTGTCAAAACTAGAAACTACTTGTAAAATTTGCTCCATGGAAGGGAGTGGGTAATGGTATTTCAATGATGCTTTATTTAAATCTCAAAAATTGACGCATAATCTAATTTGCCCACTTTTCTTCCTGAGTGGTACTAAATTTGACACCCAAGAGGTGTGTTTGATAGGAAAAATAATACCACTCTCAACTAGCTTATTCAGTTCAACCTTCATAAGGTGTTCTAACTTGGGATTAAGTGGTCTTTGTTTCTGTATTACTAGTTTTGCATCGGGTTCAAGTTCTATGGTATGTTGGGCTAGTTCTGGGTTAAAACCCCTCAAATCCTTGTATTCCCAAGCAAAAACATCACTGAAATTCTAACATAACTGAATAAAGGCTTGTTGTTTGTCTTGACTACATACCTTTCCTAGCTTGAGAAGCTTGCCTTTGAAGATTTCAATGGTTGCGTAATGCTCTTCCTTAACTATCAAGTTGTATTTGTCTTTACGCACTTGGTCATCTGAGTTGAACATAGATTCCAAGGTCACCAATCCTTTTGGTAGCTTGTTGGTCTTCAACTGCACAATCTGGTCATCATATTGTTATTGCCATTTTTGCTGGTTTCCATCTACAAACTCAACTTTAGCAATCAGGAAGTTTATGATTTGCTCATCGCTGTCAAAAACCTGCCAGCTCACATTATTGTCAGTTACAGAAGGTCTAACCACTATTTTCACGTACTAACATGCCTCTACTTTATGAATTTCCTTGGGAATATCAAACTGGGCTCCTATGGCAGCGAGTCTATCAGCATGCTTATTTTGATTATGAGGAATTGACATGATATTAAAAGCATAAAAATCCTCCATTAAATCCCAAACACGATGCTTGTATTTCTTAAGCAAGTCATTCTTGGCAGCATTTAAATTTCTGACCTGATTTACAATCACTTCTGAATCACCATAAACTTGCAAGCATTTAATACCTTGTTTGCGGGCCCATTTCAGGCCATGCACCAACGCTTCATACTCAGTTGTATTATTCGAACAGCTGAAAGCAAACCTGCAAGATGAAAAGTATTTATCTCCTTTGGGTGATATCAACATAACTCCACCCTTGACACCAACACTGCTTCTCAAACCATCAAAATAAAGCTTCCAAAGCTCATTTTCTATTTTTGCAGACGGTTCTTCCTCTTTACAAATATTAGGCATATCACAATCAGGCTCTTGAATCATATAGACTCCTAATCCTATCTCATCTGTGTGCTGAAACAGATCAAGCTCGTGATCTTCTGCTTCCCATTCATCTAGATTGATATTGTCTACATGGGTGCTACAGTCTGAGGTCATGGTTTGCTCCTCTAGTGTAGAGGTAGCGTAGAGGTTAATGTTTATAGGATTTGGTGAGTATGGTTCAATATGGTCTTTGGCGAGAGGCTTAGACTTTATGGTCACTTTCGTACCATACCTAGTTCTAAAAAATAAATGAGACCAATCAGAAGACAAAAACTCACCCAACTTGGCTGTAAAATCCCTCGAAAGACAAATGGCAAAGTGCTGCGGTAAGTCTATGACATGTATGTCCTGACGAATAGCAAAACTTGGGGATGTGTGCAAGGTAAGAGCCAAATTTTTGATAATACCAGCAGTTTTAACAGCAAACCCATCTAATTGCACTATGCCTTTCTAAGGATTAGGCTTGTAAACAAGACCTAACTTATTAGCTCAACCATACAATTATGAATGATTTTATCGCCAATAATCAGACTTAAATAGAATAGTGGGGGCTTTACCTCTTTTTCTTTTTGTTCATTTTTATCCTTAAGATCATTAGCAAGCACAACCTTCGCAAACCCTTGATTAGCATTGTCAGAAATAAACAACTCAGCCAAAGCACTCTGCAGTAAACCTTTCTGCTCTGGAAGGTGTAAAGCATCTAATATCGACATGCTGACAGTGATTTTATTGAGATGGTCAACAATATTAAACAATGAAGAGTTTACCTTCTGCTGGTTTTTTGTGACAACAACATCATTTTGCCTCTACAAAGGCTGAGAATGCGTTTTTGACTGTTCCTTACTAGGTATCTCTTGCTCTCTTTGCAAAATCTGCATTTTAGGTAGCGCTGCAACATTAACATTTGATGAAATAGGTTGCTTACTATCTGTAGGCTGCTGTTGTGAATTTCCAGCTTGCTGTCCTGGATCCATAGCTCTCTTTTTTGACATGGTATTAGCCGAAATAGGAGAATTTTGCTGACTTTGGCCATTCACGCCACAAAATTCAGAGCTCTGCCAGTTCGACAAGGCAACTTCCACATTATCTTGTTGTTCTTGATTATGATCTACAACATTTTCTAAACCAACATAGCTATTTTGAACCATTAAAGCCTGATTTCTCATTCCATTGGCGCACACTGATTGGTTATGGGGCTAATTACATGGATAACACCAATCGCAATCCTGGGCAATATTATTTTGTGGCACAAGTTCCTTTGACGAACTGACTGCATTCAGATTGTATGGCTGGAATGGCCTAGGGTTAAAATTCCTTCTTTGGGCTTGATAATCATTTTGAAAGGCAGGTCTACTTTGCTGGTTTTGCTGATAAGGGGCTTGATAAGGCTTATGTTCTCGGCCAACATGATTTTTAATAGTCACGAGATCATTCCCAAAGGTCTTTAATATGCTTTTAATCTTTTGCATCTCCTGATTTGGGGTTGGGGCAACAACTTCTTAGGCTATGTTATGATATCCTATCGCTAGAACAGGCGGGACAGTAGCCAAGGGAGGTATAGCAGCAGGAGTAGGTGGTTGTATTTCTAGAAACAAAGGCATAGGAGGTATAGGAGCTATGTCTCTAGCTTGGATGAGGTAGTTTTCAACGTTAATGGCTATATTGTAGACGTTAGGGAGTGTAAGCCCGCCCATAGACTGAGTCATGACTACAATTTTACTATTTAAAGCTTTTAAGTAAAACAAAAAAGCGTGTGTTGGTAAGGGCTTTACTATTGCAGGAATCATGTCCCAGGTTCTCTGAAATCGGTAGTTAAAGTCAGCCAAGTGCTCATGTGGTGCCCTTTGAATGGTGCTCTACTGCTCTAATAAAGACAAATTGTCAGATTTATCAGCAAAATGTTGATATAAACCATTACCTAACGCATCCCATGTTGCAATCAAGTTGGTTGCGAGGCCTCTGAACCATTGTAACACTTGGCCTTTGAGTGATAATCCCAACAACCTTAGCATGGCGTTCTCCTGCGTAATATTATGCACTGAGCACAATGTGGCTACATCACAGATGTGCTCGACTGGTGTGGTGAAATCCTCCTTCGTGAAGTATGGCAAACCTCTAAGGGCTGCAACTAGTATGTCATCATGTTGAAGTATATTTAATGGGGTACCTCCATTAAAAGGCGTAAATGGGTGTTGCCTTGGCGCTGCCATTGGCGGTACTTGTGAAATTGGAACTGGTACTCCTGGTGACAAAACTAAGGCACTGAAAATAGGAAGTGTAGACTTTGATCTTATAGGTGTTTCAAAAAGCCTCCTTGTTGTTCTGCCTCTTCTTTGTGATGGGGACAAATTTTGATACTTGAAGGGTGCAGAACTTGATCTTGCCTGTATCTTTCTCATGCGCGGGTTGCACTAGCATGCAAAAACAGAAACAGAGTCGCTAGGTATATTGTAATTAGCCTCCAGAAGGCTAGAAAATCTACTGCATACACCAAACAATAAACTGAAAATATCAAAAATTTCTTTGAAAATAGCTTTTAGGGTCCCACCGGGCATGCCAAAAATTGTTGTCAATTAGATTTGCACCTTACTAAACGCAAGATTCAACAATTTACTGAAATATGGAAACCTTCTTCAGATGTGGGTGATCTGAACGAAGAAGGAACCTCCAGAGTGAGCTAGTTCTCCAAAATGATCAATCCTATTCTAAATATTTCTGAGGAAAGGGATAGAAAGATAACTTGTAAGTAAAACCTATGACTTAAAATGATCCACAAAACTTAACAATGACTTTGATAATTTCTCTCACGAAACAATCTAATATTTCTCTCACAAAGTAATCTTCAAAAAAACAACAATGAATTCACAATCCCTCATGAACAATAGTGCAAAATTGATTTGCATGAAGGTCCAGAAGTAAACACAACATACAACCTGCAACAATGAACTATTTGCATTGATGATTTTCAATACTTAGGACATAAAGAGGATTTGTAAACAGAATCACAACATCAATATCATGCTAAAATTGCAAGCTGAGACAAAAATTGGAGATAGGAATGTTGTTTTTAATTAGATCAAGGAGTGAAACTCTCAAAACTAAGTACAAAAGTTTACAAGCTCCAAAGTGTTAAGAGCAAGAAACTAAAAATATGAACTGAGAAGAAGCCCAAAGACTAAGTCTCTTTAGTACATATCATCCAAGAAACCCTAATCTGAGCTCACAATGAAGCTCAAGGAAAAAAACTTCAAACTGTCTCAAAAATTGCATAAAAGCAGAAAAAAGCATACTGCTTTTATGATCAAACTGTAAAGCTTCTTAAAATAGGTTGAATCTGCTTTAAAATCCAAAAAAACACCTTATCTCTCCAAGATAAAACTCCAACTTGACCAAGATAAAAAGTCAATATAATCTGCTAAAAATAGCAAGAAATCACAAAACAATTTATAAGGATTGATTTATGATTCTACTTTACATCACTGCATATTTTATAATTTGTCTATTTTTGCAATTAAATATTGCAAAATATTTTGCAAAAATAATTACATTCTTATCTCTCCATTGCAATGCATTGATTTTCTTCAAAAAATCATAAAAATATTAATGGCAATATCATTCTCTCACATCAATATCCTTAACTGATTTCTCAAAAATCAATTGAAAATAAATCCTTAAGTCATGAGTGATATTAACCTTAGGTCATAAGATATTTACCATTCAAACTTTAATTGACTTCCTTCAAATCAATTAAAAAATAAATACCTAAGGTATAGACATCCTTCATTCCCCACTAAGGCAAAGGCATTATCAATCATAAATTTCCTTAAGTCCATTGCCTCCTTTCAATACAAATAACCCTAAGCCCTAGGAAAATACTCCATCACTCCTCAAACCTTGACTTAGGCATATGAAATTCGGCCCCCCTCAAATATTAAACTTTAAACTTTGAATAAATCACAATGCAAGAATAACCCTACTTTGAATTTCCCATGTGCTATTGACAATTGTGAATATTCTAGACAATTATAATGTTGGCTCGAATTAGGGCATGAACAAAAGAAGTCAAACCCTAAAATGATTTCATTTTCACTCATCATTTCAAAAACATTGAGATCTTCCTGAGAGAGCACGCCGCCGTGATTGAGCTCAGTCTAAAGTTCGTGTGCTCAAGAGTTTTCACTTTTTCCTTCTGATAGTCGAATCTTGATTGGGTAAGCTTGATCTATTTGTTATTGTATCTCTTTACTTCATTGAAAGAACAAGAAAAAGGCCATTAAGGCCATGGCCTGCTTATGCTTGTCTCTGAATTTCTTTTACTTTCTTGTGCTTTGTTCTTCTTGGCTGATATGCACAAACTCAGGCTTTGTCTGGAGCTCCATGAGAAAACTTGTTTGAGGGTTTTGTTTTTCCGTTTACACAAGGTGAGCTTCTTGTTTGTAGCTTTTGTGACTTACCTCTTGGCTTCTTGGTCTTGTGGCCGTGGCTAAAACAACCGCTAATTCATTTGTATACTCTTTGTGCTCACTTCAAGAGATCACGAATCATGAGCTTAGGCCCTTTTTTATTTACCTCTGGCCGCCATGGTGAAAACCTTTAAGCTTGGAGCCTTTTGTGAATGTTCTGGCCGCAACCAATGTGTTCTCCTTCGAGCAAGAAATGGTGAGTTACTTCACTGCCATGTATTTCTTTCTTATTGATATTTCTCCTCAAACAGCAAGCTTGTAAAAGCTTAATTTCTCTGTAGATAATCAACCTTTATTTGAAACTTTCTAGCCATTACACAAGCTGCACCATGTGTATCTCAGGGAAAGCATTTTTTAAAGCTTCTGTGCTCGACCCAAAATAGGAATTCATTGAATCTTTATAACTTTGTGTATTTCCTTACTGATATATTCGACCGACCATTGAACTCGACTTTCCAGACGAGTCGACAAATCATGGCTTTAAATTCCCTCTTGTGGGTGTTCGTGACTTTGAAGGGAATGCTGAATTTTGTTTTTCCTATAGCAACACGATATGGATATGTGGGAACTCTATATTTAAGCTCAAACCCTCTCATGGGTATCGAATGAAACTGATATTTCCTATTTCTAAAGCTCGACCCACCAAAGGAAATTCACATTTTGTATATTTGAAGACAAATCCCTTCATGGGTATCACGAGATTTGAATGAAAATTGCTTTCTCTATTCTGAAGCTCGACCCAAGAAAAGAATTCCATCTATATTCCTGTTATTTCACATAAAATCCTCATATGGGTTGATAAAACAAATTATTTTGTTGTTATGATAAAATACCCATATGGGTAGCTAGAAACAATGAGAATCTATACACCAACTTGGAACCCTAATGTGGGTATTTGCTGTCTGTTGTATCATTTTCCTTTAGAAACAAAACCCCATGTGGGTGTATGGAAAACAAAATCTGTATATTCATTTGTATTTAGTTTATGGGCTCAACCCATCTTTTGTTTTCTGCACATTTTATGTGAAATATCCACCATGTAAACTCATTTGTGATATGAAAAGTCTGCATATTTCAATAATTGTGTAAAATATAAGCTTCTTTTAGCATTCAAATTTTTCAATGTTCAACATATAGGTGTTTAGAAACTTAGAAAATCTATGTCATTCCATCACACATGCATACCACAATATGACAAAAACTGAAAGTTCGTTTAACAACCTTATTACATCTGCACTTTCAATACACCTTGTTAAATCATTTCCATATTCCTATACTTGTCTCTTTGTGAAGAAAAGTACATCTGACTGCATTGCTGCTTAACACCCTCTGTAGGCTCATGAATGTTGGAAATGTTTCTATTATTTTCATTTTTTAAATGTCAACTTCATGCTATTTTTCTTGAGACAAAACTTGTCATGGCTTATAGCTACATCAAAACTTGTCTTTAACCACCTCTGTTTATTCTGAAATGACTATCCTCCTGCCATATCTCCACCTGAAAACATAATAAATGATGAAACAAAATTTAAGAAACAGTGTACCTTGGGTTATTACATTTCACTATCAGCCAATAGATTGAGTCTTGATTGTAACACCACATGAACGACTATACTGCTTATGTGTGGCACTCTTCATGCATTTTTATGTTCCACTTAATAAACTATTCCGTGAATTTATTCTCTCCTGAGATGAAAATTGAAACAAAACTTTTCACTAAGGAATAATGTATGCCTGTTCACTATCCTTGGTTGTGATAAAGAACACTAATGAACTGAACCTTGCATGACATCTAATCATGATGAACAAATAACATTATAGCAAAAGAACGTGAGCCATACAACAATGTTTGATATAATTGTACTCAATAAGATAATTGAGTGGATTAAACTCACTGTTCACTTGTAGCTTTCAGAAAGCATTAACCTGATTGTTATGAATGCACAATTGGTTTAATAGCTTGATAGATAACTATGCTTTACTCTTTCAGTTGTATATCATTTCCTTTTTTATGAATATGATGATGTAATCTCTTATCTCTTTATCAGCCCACTTGTAATGAATAAGGGCAGCATGTCGAGCTCTACCCTTGTGGGAGCCCATTTTTCTCCACATTCTTGGTCTTCAAATAATAAATAGCTTCGTGATTTTCCCTATACCTGCACAAGGAAACAAACAATGTTAGCATAAAAAATAATATATCATGATCGTGTTTGATGTTTCTCCTTTAGCTCATTCTTCTATACTTTACTTGATTGTTTTAGTGCATGATTGATAGTAAGCTACACTATTGTTGGTGATTCATATAGGTTTCTTCATAATCAGAGCCTTTGACATTCCCTTCTTTTCTCTTACAGGTCAACGGAGCTTGAGAAGGCAAAGGTGCAACATTTCAGCGTCAACCATCAGCTAATCAGGCAATGATGATTATGTTGTTACTTATGTGATTTCCTCTTTCGCATCTTCCATAGTGTAGTGTGACAGTCCCGTCCACGGCCTGTGTGGATATTTGATTTCATCTTTTGCTTTTCATTTGAAAAGAAAATGCATTTTAATGCAATGTTGTATTATCATTTGGATTCTTGCAATCAAATGAAACTATGTGAATATGAATCATTTCATGAAATGAATGAAAGCATTTAAAATGCTCTGTTGTTTATATACTCAATTCTGTATTTCATTTAATTGTAAAAACATTGAATGGCACTTCTGAAATTTTGATTCTTCTTTTAAATTCTCAATTGTCACTTAACAAACAATGATCACGATGCAAACAACACTTAACATAATCTGTATTTTCACCTTAAGATATATCAATGTTCAGCCAGCTCCACCAATTGAGCTGTGGTGAAAAATTGGTAACAGTTACTATCATAGATAAGCATGGAAAGGATAATGTTGTTGTTGACTTCCTTGAATTTTTTGCAGGATCGTCAAGAACTAGTGGGTGACACATTTCCATATGAACATTTATTCACAATATCAATTCATCCACCATGGTTTACTGATCTAGAAAATTACCTTGTAACAAGGAAGTGTCCAAATCACTTCAGTCATACACAGAAAAAAAGGTTAATTCGTGAAAGTTCTAAATTTCAATGGATTAATGGTCTTTTATTTAAATTGTGCCCTAATCATGTTCTTCATAAATGTGTAGCTAAGTTATTTGTCTATGATGTAGTACATGCCTGCCATCATGAGCCTGAAGAAGGACAATATTTACTGGTAAGAACAATTCATAAGATCTTAGGAGCTGGTTAATATTGGCTATCAATGACAAAGGATGTTACATTCTTTGTTAAACATTGCGATGAATGTTAATGGATGGGAAGACCCACCCCAACAATGGAGATGCCATTTTAGCCACAAATAGCTCTAGACCCATTTGAAAAGTGGGGAATCAATTTTGTGAGACCTTCTAATCCACCTTATAAAGGAAACATTATATACTTGTTTGTACTAATTATGCAACAAAGTGGGCTGAGGTGAAACATTACTAGCAGCAAAAGAGGATAAAGTTGCAAAATTTTTGTACAAGAAAAGTTTTCAGAGATTTGGTGAACTGAGAGAAATTATTTCAGACCAAGGGCCACAGTTTGTATGAGTAATGATGGAAGCCTTTTTGTAGAGATATCAGATGATCCATAGGAAATCTTTACCATATCACCCTCAGGCGAATGGACAAGTTGAAGTCACTAACCGAGAATCAGAGAACATCTTGACAAAGACTGTTTCTTTAAGGAAAACAGACTGGGTAGAGAGGTTAGATGAGGTAGTATGGGATTATAATACCACATGGAAAACAACAACTAGATTTTCTCCCTATGAACTTGTGTATGGAAAAAAAATAGTCATGCCAATATAATTTGAATTAAGAACACTAAAAATTGTAGTAGAAGTTGGAATTGATTTACTAGAGTATGAGAAAAGTTGAATTTTGCAGCTCAACAGACTTGATGAGATGAGAATGGAGGCTCTTTAGCATATAGAGGTAATTTAGAAGAAAATAAAGGAATGGCACGATAAGCATATTGTTCTAGACAGTTCAAGGAAGGAGATTCAGCATTATGATTTGACTCTATATTTGAAGAGTTCAAAAGGAAATTCCATACAAGATGGTTAGGACCCTATGAGATAGATCAGGTATTTGAAAATGGAGTTGTCTAATTAGTGCCAATTGATGGAGAAAAGAGAGTTAGGCTAGTTAATGGTCATTGACTGAAAACATATCATAAGCTGACATTAAAGGAGGAATTTTTAGATGATCTACAACATAGAATTGAACATTTTCTCATGGAAGATATCTCTTCCATGAGAGAAGATCTTTGAACCTTTCAAGAAGGAATGAATAAAAAAGGTAAATTGAAAACCAACAAATGGTGGGTTATGTTGAGAAAAATGGAAGTAAATTGAAAACTAGCAAATGACGGTTTGCTTTCGAAAAAAAAAAGATGACTAAAAACTAGCAATGGCGGTCTATCTGAGTTAAACTCTTGAAAGCTCCTAAAGGTTCCTAAAGAGATCCTAAAAGCTCCTTAAGGCTCCTAAAGATCCTGTAGATTGAAGACTCTAAAGAGTCCGCTTTGCTCGATAGCTCCTGAAGACTCCCGAAGTTCCAAAACTCTTGAGAACTCCTGAAGGCTCTTGAAGATCTCAAAGGCTTGCAATAGATAAGGTGCACATTTAATGTGAATATTATTCTCGAATATTATTTTCTAAAGTGGTTAAACTAATGTAAAATAGGCAAATAATTATAAGTTTAGACATCTCTGCCATATTGCTATTAATAAAGATAATAAATGACTTTTAATCATTTCAAAAAGTGGCGGGACAGTTGATATAAGGTATGATGTGACATTGGATAATGTCAGTAATAATTATGGATCATGTTATGATTCGCTTGTCTTTTCAAAATCTTTCCAAATTCATGCTGACATGTGTAAAAGACGCCTCCAACTTTCTGAATTAAATTGCAACTGCAATTTGTGGTGTACGAATCATCTAGAGCAGTAGAGGAAGTTAATGCAAGGAATTAATGACACATCATGTCAATTTTTAAGATAGTTACTCCAAAAACAAGGAAAAATCATTCTAGATATTGCTAAGCAATTCAGTTTTCCATTGTTGATAGGAAGAAATGGGGAACAAAAGGAATATAGAGCCAAAAAACTTCACTCTTGATTCAGATACCAAGAGATTGTTAAGGGAAGTTGGATTGCTGAATTTTATAATGAAATATGAAGGTTTTCAGCAAGAAATTGTAGATGAATTCGTGAGAAATTTTCACGTAAATGTCACTAGAGTAAGGGGAGAAATCATTGAAGTCACTCCAAAAATAATAAGTGAAATTGCAGGAATTTCAGTTGAGGGAAAACTAGTTAACAAAGGCTAAGTAAAGTCTGATGAATTTGTGGCGAAATTTCACTAAGAACCAAAAATGAGGCTTGAAATTCTTATGCATAAGGGAGACCAATGCAGAACAACTCATCACAGTTTGGATGAGCCATGGAGAACTGCTGCAACATGGGGTCATGAAATTCTTCACCTATGAGGGATAATACAACACTATATTAGGGCCAAGAATGCAACTATTGATACATTTGAGGTATGGAAAAACAAAACCCTCTGCTAGAATAAATCTGCCCGCATTTTTGTTTCAACAAATTGCTTCCATGATTTCCAGAGTAAAGTCTAGAGGAGATTCTTCCATAAAATACCATGGGTTAATTCATCTGATAATTAAGCATCGTTTCTTAAAGAAAGGATCTGGGAAATAGGGTTGGCTAGAATTTTTGTCCTCACCCATAGAAAAAAAAAAGGGAAACCCACAAAGGGGCCCGCGACAAAAAGGTCAGAAATAGAAAAAGGTGAATCTTCTAAAGCAAAATAGAAAAAAGGGTAAAAGAAAACTACATGAATCCTCTAGGGTAACTTGTAGTACCTCCAAAAAGAGAAAGCAATACTTGTATGGAGAGAGCCCTAACAATGTTGAGACCATTGTGTCCACTTCTGAAGAGACACCTACATTTCAAACTCCTATCTCTGAAGGCCCGAAAGAAATTTTTGCAGCCCATGAGTAAACCCACACACCAGTGCAGTCCCTTGAGCAACCTCACAACCCTTCTAAAGGCCCAACGCCAACTCCTGAAAGAACCCCTGTTGTTGAAATACATGACTCTGTTGAAGAGTCTGATGCATAGTCAAAAGAGTAAGATGCCTCAGAAGAATTTGAGGAAGAAGAGGACATGAGATCCCCTTCACCTTATCCGAGTGTGGAGAGGAGAAAAGGAAAAGAGTCATTGATTGAAGAAGAAGAAATTCATGAAAAACAAAATGAGGAAGAATTAGAAACTAAGGAATTATTAAGGGCTATCAAAATATCCAGAATGGAAGCTGAGTTAGAGCAAGAAAAGATGAATATGCAATTTCTTGAGGAAAAACTAAAAAGAAAAGAAGAGGAGTTACAACAATCCCTCAACAAAACTCAGGAAATGGAAAAGGAGATTGAAAAAAGAGAAGCAAGGTACAAAGAGCAATTGAATAGCACTGAAGAGGCTTTGCAACAAGCTAGTGCGCAAGCATTAGCGAGTGTGGAGGAAATCACCAAATTGAAAGAGGAATTGTAGCTACAAGAAGAGCAATTAAAACAACAGTCCATGATGTTTTATTCACAAGAAGCTTCTAATTTTGTGGCCCCACAACATTACCTTGCTCTACCTCCCATTCCATGTAATATTCCAATAGATGTTCTAGAAAGGACTCAAACTGGATATATCTCTTTAGCAGCCCTGAAATTCAAGCATGAAAATGATCAACTGAAAAAACAAGTATATAAATCAGAGGAAGAAAAAAATGAAGTTGAAAGAAGACTTGAGCAAGCAATTGAGATAAGTTTTGCAATGTTGTCAATAAGAAGACCATCAAAAATATATGCTTTATTTCTTAGGGAGAAGTTTCTACAATGGAAGCTCAATCAATTAATTTTAAGGAGAAGCCTTGATTATCACAATGATAAAGATTTTTTGCAAAATTACTTCCATAGCTACCCTGATATTCAAAACTAGATGTTTGAGTTTTTCTAGCATAGTTTTTAATGGGAAATAATGATGATTCTCTATTAAATGTTTATGTTGGTGAGCTACAAATTAGGTCCTTTATCTCCTTAATACATAATCAGGTTGAATGGTCGAATAGGATGGAAAAATACAAAGAGGCTCATAAAAAGTACAGTTTACCAATGAGGCCTGAAATGCCTCATGCACAAAAGTATATCAAAATGGTCCGATCATTTTTAAGGAAAAATTATATCAATCCTCTTTATGTTTCTAATTTGTTGAATAGTATATCTACTTTCTAGAATGTAGAAGGTACACTTCCTCCATTGGCAATAAATTCATGTGAGGAAAGATATTTCACCATTCCCGAGTCATTGAGAAGAAGAGATCCTATAAGTCCAAACAACCTCAGATGGAGCTTGATAAGAGTTAGGCACATAATCACTTTGATTGAACAACAACAAGAATTTTGGGTCAATATGTGGTTCAAAATGCCAATTATCATCATGCTTGCTCCAAAGCTCAAAGCATCAGCCAATATTACAGAGGAGGTGATAAGACCTTGGTTTGAGAAGCCAAGGGAAAACCATGGCTTTACACTCAATACTAGATTGCCACCGCAATACAGGGAAGGAGTGTTCGACTATTCCATTTGGATGGAAGCAATGAACAAGGACAAAGAAACCACCATAATTCTTGACAAAGAACCATGAGGACATGGTTCACAACAAGTGGGGAAGAATGATGAGAGGCTCAAAGATACTTTCATATAAGTCATTTTATGTTTAAAATACTTGTTATTTTTTTTAATTAACATGACTGGCGGTAGACTATACACAATATATTTACTTATTTTGCTTTTATGTTTGGCTAATTTGGTAGATATATTTGAGGTAATGATTTATATTAAATGTGTTGCTTTTGTGATGATATTGATGAGATAATTATGTAGTTTTAATCTTTTACTATCATAATTGGTATCCTTTTCATAAGGGTTTTATTCAGGGTATTTAAAAGACTGATGACTGATGATAAAGTTAAACTCCCTGTTTAATCAAATGAAGACAATCACACCATTGATCAACCCAACTAGATGATGAATCACTAAAGTCCAAATCATCTTCTTTTAGTCAGTTTAGGAACTTCTAGTCCCAATGCTAATCTGGCATTTCTCTCTCTATCTATTCTCAGTCTTGTTTTAGTTCTATTTTAAATTTATTTAAATCTCTAGTTTAGACACCTTGAATCTTGGCAGTTGACACCATGTTTTGAATTCAATAAGGATATAGTTATAAATATCCATGTTTAGGATTTAGAAAGGAGTTAGATAATTTTATACTGAAATCTTGTAATGGTTGTAATACTCTGTTAGATGCGTCCCTATTTGATCAATTTGAATGAAGATAAGAAATTAACTCAAATTACTATGTTAAGGGATCTTACAGAAGGAAGAGAAGGGCTTGTTCAACCAAAGGAATTGATCTTGTGTGGTATTTTTCTGAGTTTATGTTATTTTTGTTCATTAATATTAAATCTAGAGTGTTAGATGTTAAATCTAGAATGTTAATTTTGTATGATTCATTTTCAGCAATTGTGTTTAAATCACTTTTAAGTTTAAATTTCATCATGATTAGAATGGTTTGTTAGATCTGTTGTAAGGTTTATGAATTAATTAGATTTATATGTTGTTTGCAGGAATTAAATTTGATAATTATCTGTTAAGTTTAATTAAAGCAATAATGGGAACTTATGGAATGGTGAAACTGAAATTTGTCTGGAATCTATTCATGGAAATTAGTATTTATGTTTTCTAGATTAATCATTATTCCTTGCAATTCATTTATGTTCTTTAAAATAGCATTTATTTTCCAACAAATCTTAAGATAGATTTCTTTTGAAGTCAATTAGAATTAAATTTAGATTTTGAATTCTAGATTAAGAATTAAGATAAATGTTAGTCTTTTCCATGAATTGGTCTCAGTCAAGTCAAAGGAAGTTAGAAATAAGTTGACATAGCTTTAAATTAGGAAATAAGATAGAATTAATCCTTAGGAATTAGTTGCTAAAGTTCAGCTCTTGAGAGCTCCTGAAAGCTCCTGAAGGAACCAAATCGACACTTGAAGTCACTATTTACAGTGCAAACCCCCCCAAAAGTCTGTGACAAACATCCTTATTGCATATAGCTTTGAGACACACCTTGTTTGATAATTAATTGACTAAATGATGCAAGTTGTGACATCAACTACCTTGCCCATCAAATAGAATTTTAGATCAATAGTTAACTTGAAACCTTTTCCAAGTTAACTGGCTGTCCTCTTTTCATGCATGTCCATCCTCAAAGATATTTCTTGTACAGTTGGAGTTAGTTTTAGTTTTAGATCAGTTAATTGATGTAGTTTTTCCAGTTAACTGTTAGTTACCTTTGTTTAGACTTAGAAATAAATCTTGGTGATTTGCAAGACTGGTTGTTAACACAAGAAGATTTTAGGGTTTCCTACTCCTGTGTTTGTATATAAATAAGAGAAACCTTGCTCATTGTATTTTAACCATTATTAATATAACAAAATTGTTGAGCCTTTGTGCCTTCAAGCTTTTCTAGTCAATATGTGTTCACTTTGTTCAGTGTATTTTGGTAGATCATATGTTGTATGTTTGTCTTCTTCATACAATTTTCTATCCCAAGCATGTATTTGTTGTTGGAAACCTTTTAAGGAAATAAATTTTGTGCCTATAGTGCTTTGATCCAAAGTCTCAAGATATTTTTCATGATATTGTTATTTTTATAATCTTCATTTCAATCTACACCTCAAAAGTACAATGAGTCTTTGAGAGAATTTTGAGATTAATTTTATCATTTCATGTTTTGTTTTTATAATCTTTATTTCAGCCTACACCTCAAAAGTACAATGAGTCTTTAAGGGAATTCTGAGGTCAAGCTTATCGTTTGATGTTTTGCTTTTATAATCTTTGTTTCAACTTTCATTTGAAAGTACAATGAGTCTTCAGATGTGTTATGGAATAAGTTTGTTTAAGCTTTATGTTTACCAAAATCATTCCCTATTACTTCTAAATTCTCTTGCTCTAAATTCACTCGAGAAGATAGAAGCATTATACGTTTAAGCCTAGTTGTAGTTGAAGTTATGAAACCAGAGAAATTCGCAGTTGTAATGCAAAGAGTTTTATAACCTTGTGCTCTCAGTTGAGATAAAAAGTTAGGAAATTAGTTTAATATTATTTTTATGCATAATTAGCAAAAGAGGGAGCTTCCCCTCCTAATTTGAAGAGCAGTCTAATTGTGCATAGTTTGTTTCCAATTAGCACACCAGAGGCGTGAATTAAAATGCCAACATGACCTGAGCTAGTTTGTTAGAAATCTTGAATAAGATTAAAAACCAAAATATGAAAGAGAGATCTAAGCTCCATAAACTGAAATGCAAATAAAAGCAAACCAGCGATTCCAAGAGACATGCAAAAGTCGAGGAGACAAAATTGCATTAAGAGCTCAAAGCAAGAGAATGGCAAAGTAACAACACAATGCATTTGATATATGATCAAAATACAAGCTAGGTAGCATGTTTATATAGGCAAGAGGGAGGTGTGTAGGTGGCAACACCGACCAATGAGGAGCAACCATCTATCAGACTAAAAATAACAAAGTATCTTCCCAAGATAGATAATGGATGCTAACATGTAGGAAGGTGACACCTCATAATCCTCTCACCTAATTAAACATGCTTTATTAACCTAAACAAGATTAATAAAAGGTGTAGAAAAAACCTAGTAATAAAGGGAAAATAAATATCCCAACTAGGAAATAAAAACCTACACTAACACCCCCCCCTTAAGCACTGCTTAGGTGGGTAAAAAGATGGGTCCCGACAAATGAAGCCTGATGAGGTACCCATGTACAATGAAATCCCCCCCCCCAAAGAGAAGCCCCCCCATAAGAGGAATAGCCCCCCTAAATATAGAGAGAAAATACCCCCCCTAAAAGAGAGAGTAGACAGAAGTGCAAGGACAAAGAATCCCCCCCAAAGAGATCCAATGGTAGATGCTCAAAATTGGATGTAGAAGATGGTCCACGATCGTCGAACAACATTCCTCCCTTTAGGAAGAAATACAACCAAAGGTCTATGCATGCTTTCTCCCCACTCCTGAAAGGAATATGTAGGAAGAACATGCAAGACGAATGAAGTCTTTGAAGTTGACTCAATTATTCCCATGTCGATGCTGAGAGCTGCCAAAAACAAATCAGGTGTTCTAGGCCACATTGCTGAAGATGAAAAATCAGAATCTCCTAGAGATTGATGTAGAGCATAAGCCAAAGACTCAAGTACCTCATATGAAGATGTCTTCTCGAAATGATGATCCAAGGTATCCACACTCATTTCAAACTGTAGGGAATGATCATGTAGAGAATGAAGAGGAGGGTCAAAGTGTTCCCTCACAACAACTGAAGAAGAATAAACTTCATCAAATAGAAGATGAATATCATCAATAGTGTCTCCAAAATCTGCAATATGCGTCTCTATAAACAAGTTTGAAATACTTGTCAAGAGATCATCCAAAGCTGAATTTGAAAGACAATGAATGTCCTGCTGCAAAGAATCACTGGAAACTTTCAAAGAAGCAACACTGGAATCTAAAGTAGCAAGAGTAGATGGTGAAGGGGTATCAATGAGTTTCAACCATATAAACTGATCATCCAATGAAAATATTTCCACTTGAGAAGAGGCATCATGAATCTCAATAGGTGCTTGGTCATCCAAGGAAGCATCACTTTCAGATGAAGATTCAATGTCTCCATACAATTATTGGATGATGGTCCATGCAGTGAAAGGGCACTCAGTATGCTCAATATGATGCAAGACATCCTTAGATATAGTAAGACATATTAGTCCATATACCATGTCATTGTTGTTAAACCATGCATTCTTTTTATCATAGTCGTTTGGCTCAAGAACAAGTCCGAGGAGATAGGGTAGTAGATCTTGCTCAAGGCAATGATTCTTTATCCCTTTCTTCCAAGAAAAATAGTTCTTTGAATTTAGTCTTACAACAGATTTGTGAAATTCATTACTAATATCCATGATTAAAAACCAATAGTGGAACTTTATCTCAGTTCATGATTACAAATTGTTTGTATAATCCCCCCAAGATTGATACAAAAATTCACTTTAAATGAATGCAAAATAAAGAAATCAAAAGACATCTTCCCTTTTTCACTCAATCAAAGAGCCCCCCAAGAAAATTTGATTTGGCACTTTATATTTAGTGCATTTACAATTACCACTAGCAAGAAATACTGAGTGGATTTGATCTCAATGCTATTACTGATCCTCAAAAGGAGCATATGCTGAAAATACAACTTAGGCACAATACCCAATAAAATAAACAACACTAGGCACAATACCCAATAAAATAAACAACACCACTACAAGCTACATGAAAAAACATTCACTTTTAAAAAAAAATCACCTCGATCCGAGGTTTTATGCAAAATTTATGCCTCTTTGAAGTTCCCAAAATGAGGACTACATAGTGTCACGACTGAGAATCTGTAATTTTTGAAAAATTTCTACATCCAAATAAAAAAATGACTGCACTAGTGCATAGATCACAAAAAAATAGCCAAGATCAAAAAAAATTTCATGAAAAACGGAGTCCGTATGAGCAAGAACGAAACATTTGAAAACTGTCTTCAAATTTGAAACTGCCAACAGAGAACAATATGGCTGAAGCTTTCTGAGTTCGATTCTGCAAAATATATAAGCTTCATGCAAAAAAAAAAGATACCCAGATAGTTTTTTGATGCGGTTAACAAAACCTAGAAGGAATTTTTATTTATCACTTGTGTAGAATGTAGCCATAGTGTAAAAAAACGTCTTCAAGAAGGGAAAAACGACATGCAAAGCTTCTGATGTTTGATCTACACGAACCTTATATGAAAAAGGTGGATTTTGGGCCTTCCAAAAACAATGAAAATATTCTTTTGGCCTGAAAATACCCCGTTTGAGAGATGTTTCATAAAATATGAGCTTCAAACCCCCATTTGCAACTTTTTCACATGATCTCCAAATGAGATGAAATGAAAGCAATTTTTGAATTTCTCGAGCCTCTTGGACACGTTGGAACAACCAGAAATGCTGCAATCACCCAGATCTCACAAAAAAATTGCATGCAAAAGATAGGGGTTAATGGGTCTTGTTATATCCTTTATGATTCTCCAGATTGTTATAAAACGCAAGAGAAGAACATACGGGATTGAAAAGATCTTACATAACTCAATCTCTTAATCAGGAATCAAATGAACCTAAAACTCTCAAACTATAGCTCTGATACCATGTTAGAAATCTTGAATAGGATTAAAAACCAAAATCTGAAAGAGAGATCTAAGCTACATAAACTAAAATGCAAATGAAAGCAAACCAACAATTCTGAGAGACATGCAAAATTCAAGGAGACAAAATTGCATTAAGAGCTCAAAGCAAGAGAATGGCAAAGTAACAACACAATGCATTCGATATATGATCAAAATACAAGCTAGGTAGCATGTTTATATAGGCAAGAGGGAGGGGTGTAGGTGGCAACACCGACCAATGAGGAGCAACCATCTATCGGACTAAAGATAAAAAAGTATCTTCCCAAGATAGATAATGGATGCTAACATGTAGGAAGGTGACACCTCATAATCCTCTCACCTAATTAAACATGCTTTATTAACCTAAGCAAGATTAATAAAAGGTGTACGAAAAACCTAGTAATAAAGGGAAAATAAATATCCCAACTAGGAAATAAAAACCTACACTAACATAGTCGAGCCTCTACCTATTGCCTCCAAGAAATATTCGCATCCCTCTCCACAGTCCTCCAGTCTCTCTTAGCTACATTCTAAATCAATTGAACAGTGAGGCTATATCTCTCCCTCTGATACCCATCTCTCTCTCTCTCTTTGTCTTGGTTTAATCTCTCTCTCCAAGAGCAACATAAAGCTAGACATCATTAGGGCTTGCCCCCTGGGGCATCTCATCATCACTCCCTCTCTACTCCCCCACTCTTGCAGGTACCACTACTGGTACCCCCACCTTCAACTACCCTCTATCCTTTTCCATAGGGATCTCTACCTTTTCCCTTTGTTATTGATGGTGATCTTTAATTGTCTTGGCCTCCTCCTTCGGGCTCTCACAAATCTACCATCAAGATGTGTAAACCTAAGAGGTCTCTATGGGATTCACTAGGCATCATAATCGACTATCACTCCTAGGTCCTCTGGCCCATTTGCCCATAACCATTGTATTGGTACTATTTGTAAAAAATGTGTAACTATTATATGAGGGACCAACATGGCCCCCCAATTTTCTATCTCCCACTATGTCTAAGTAAATAGGGCATGATAATTGATTACGGGGACATCTCGGGCCTCCTCGAACTAGTGTCTGACCCTATCTGGAAGGTATCTCTAAAAAATATATGGCGTCCTCTTGATCAACCATCAAGTTTTCCTACAAAAAGGAAGGTTGATGTCATCATCATCCCATGCCTCACATTGAAGCCATGGTCGCCACCTGAACTTGTCAACAATATGTCACCAATAATTAAGATCTCGTAGTCTACATTATGTCAAAAAGGTATCATATCTGTACACAAAGGGTTTTCCTACTGATCAAACAACCTCTCCAATAGGTTAGGTCATGACAATGTGCTCCCATGGCCAAATAGGGAGCAATGCAGTACCTACTAACAAATTGGTGGCTTGTCAATACACAACCTAGTGTGTATCGTGGTAAAAGTGTGCCAATATGTATGAGTTTTGTATTCATAAACCCTAGTGTCCTTGATCACACTCTCGAGTACTCAAGCCTATTCAACTGAGAAACCCTTAGAACGTCTATCAAGCATAATATGCCCACAGATGAGACTAACCACCACAATGATGATATCATCTACAACATCGATGTACTATCTCAAATCAATCTACTCATCATCTATCTCAAGTTCATCAATAAGAAATACCCTCTCCAAAGCCTCCACGCCTGAATCTGACTCATAAGAAACCTTAGCTACATGAATGGGAACCCTCAGAATGCGCCACACATTCTCCAAGGTGATGGTTGCCTCTCTTGTAGGGAATGTGAAGGTAGTGGTCTAAGTGCC
Source organism: Sequoia sempervirens (assembly GCA_007258455.2). Lineage (NCBI taxonomy): Eukaryota > Viridiplantae > Streptophyta > Pinopsida > Cupressales > Cupressaceae > Sequoia > Sequoia sempervirens. The sequence goes on along the minus strand of VDFB02000002.1, from coordinate 107,751,853 downwards.
ACTGCTCCATGATAGCGGTCATAAAATCTCTATGTACCCAAATCTCAAGCATAAATGCAATGTGATACAATCCAATGGCGCTAAGGAACTCAACATCCATCTTGATCAAATGTGCCATCCAGTTAAGCACTTTGTGTCGTTGCTCTTACGACAAGATGGGATCGAGTATTACTTGCAAGCATAGTGCCCATAACATCAATTTGCCAAAAAGTTTGAATAAAACCTAAGTTTGCAAATCCCTAAGTCAAAAGTGAGATTTTTTCAAAAGTGTTGCTTTATCACAACCATAAGTGAGATTTTTTTCAACATAATCACGTAGTCGATATTAAAAGCGAGCTTATTTTCAATAGTGTCACTTGGCAACAATCAAAAGCAAACCTAAATCTTGAACTAGCTCACTTATGCAAAAGCGTTGTGCTAAAATCAAATGTGTTGCCTCAATGTTCAACTGTGTTGCATTGAGTTTCAGAAGTGTCGATCCTAGATCACTGTGTTTGATGTCCTACCTTTAGCTAGCATTTAATGTGCCTAAAACTACATGCAAAAGTACAAAGGTTAAGTACATATCAATGGGTTTGCTCTAGTGGACACTAGAATTGTTAGACTACATCTACGCAATGTAGGGCACATGGAATGTGAGCCATAGCTAGAAGATCTCTGAGAAGCAAAATAGCTCTGAGCTTTAGAAATTTCAAACTCTCAAGATGCAAATGAACTAAAAATGACCCCAAATGCATATATATGGTCCCCCAAAACCTAGCTTTCATCCCTCCCACCCCTTTCAACCTATTTCTCAACTGTCGCATCTTTCCTGATTAGTTTCTTAGCTTCTTAAGACTTGAGTTTTCCTCCTCTTATTTGTTGAACCTATCTTATCTCCTATTGTGAGCCTGACCTAAAAATTAATTTTTTGGGCCGGCCTCTCAAGGGGGTAGCCTACCATCCTTCCATCATTCCTTCATCCGTTGAGACAATTTGGGGCATAAAAATAAAAATAAAAAATTTCCAATCAGCAGTATGTCTTTAAGACAATGTAACAATTACATTGTCTCAAATAGGGGTAAAATGTAGACACCTAAAATTATTTGAACACATCAAAAACTCATAATTTGTTATTTTACATCATTTTCCTCATCATCTCCTAATTCATCAAATTTAATTAAATAATTTCTAATTATTTGATTAAACTCATTATTTTCCTCTATTAAGTGAATAATTAATATTATTTGATTAATCATCAAAATTCATTGAAATTCCCCTTAAATTCACATTAATTAAATAATTTTGAATTATTTACTTAAATTCATATTTCTATTTCCCCACCTTGATTAAATAATTTTTAATTATTTAATTGATACTAATTTTTCATCTCACACATGATTAATCCTATTTTCTTCTCACCTCACAATTAAATAATTTCTTAACTAATTAATTACTAATTTTCCTCCAACTTGCACATGGTATATTCTATTTTAAAAAAGGGAATATTCCTTTTTCAAAATATCTTAAACTAATTTTCTTGAAATGAGGAGATATTTTCAGTTAATTGAAGCTCTCATTAATCCTCCACCATTGATCTCTTGACCTAATCCCATCCATTGATTTTCATCTTCAATATCCATCGTTGATCAAATCTCCTAGAAATCTATAAAATAAGTCATTTTCTTCATAAAAATCATTCATAATTCTTGTGAGAAATTCATATTCTTTTAAGAGCATTTTTTAGTATTTGTACATCATAATTATGAGTCAAAATCATCATCAAAGCTTTTACAACATGGGTTATGCACAATTGAGCAATCCATATATTAAATTATCATAATTCCAAACAATGGAGTACAAGGTTTGCACGTGTTTGAATTTTTAGATCCTAATTTGATTTGTTATCTTGATTTATGTTTTATTCATAGACTCATTGCATTAAACTTCATTGGTTAATGGGTTTAATTGAACTTTATTTCGTGTTTTCTTTATGTTTTCTAACCCTAATTGCTTTAATTGTAGTCTTTAATCACTTCCCATTATTCTCCTTATACAATATCATAACTTCCCCGTGAAGGACTGTATTGTTGGTGAATTGAAGATGTGTGAGGGGATCCACATTTCTTTCCACTAACAATCCATTCCATCTACCCTCCAATATGTGTCCTAACACTTTAGCCATTATCACAAAAAGAAAAGGTGAAAGATGGTCTCACTGTCTTAATCTATTTAGGATTTCAAAGAATCTGCATGATGTGTTGTTTGGTGAAGTACATAAATATTTACTATTTTATTTATCAAATCACACAATAAAATAATAGTTCCAATAAAAATAAAGTAAATAAAAAAAGAATGTGTATATGTAATGCTACTTTTATTTGAGTACGAAATTGGATGATTTTAATATATATTTTGGTAGTGAATTTATTAGTGTTATTAATTAAGTTTAAATATTATAAATTATTTCTATAAATTGGATGCAAATGCACAAAAAACACAAATTAATCAATGTTATCTAGTTTAAGACTTAAGCACATTAAAACATCATCAACAATACATAAATTGACACTCAACAATATGTATATGATTAAAATAAAATAAATAACACCATTAAAGAATTCAATTAAACCAACTCCATCTCATTTATAATTAAAATATCTTGGAATTGAGTTTTATACTTATCTGAATCATAGGTCTTGGAAATGTCCCTCTCACCCTAGGAAAATATCAATGGTATTGGTTCTCGCTATAGAGCAATCTAAGAGATAAAAGTTCCTTTCAAAACACAACTCTCTATTACGCTCTACACAAGTGTTGGTTCAATAGAACAATGCTCAACACAAGTGCATACCATGCTCTAGTGCAATTACTCAACATGTATACAACATGCTCTAGAGTAATTGCTCAACATGTATACCACATGCTTCATAATAACTACTCAACATGCGTAGCAACCCTAGCCAAGACAATCTTGGGTGTACTCTATACCCTGAGTTGGACACAGTCTGTGTGACCCCTTCTCCAATGCCCATAGCTCACCAAACCACTTTCTTCTTCCTTGGATGTTCTCCCTCTCCCTTTCCAAGTCACACATAAATACTTTATATAAGCCTTAAGGGGTGGTTTCCAAACCATCACACTTTCTCACAAAAGTTGCCTTTAATAATTATTTCTCCCCTTTTAAAAAAGTTATTATATGTATTCTTTATTAATCTCTCTTTTAACCAAAGTAACATAATATCCTTTATTTTTCTATCTCCTTTTTAATTCTAAAAAGTTATTTCATAACTTTATCTTCTCTTGGAAAAAAGTCACATAACAATGTAAATTAAGAAAAATAATTTTGAATTAAAACTAGCATACCTATCTTTAGAGAAATCTATGTAAAAGTTGTCATATCATTCTCAAGGTCTCCATCTTAAAAAAATTCCATATACAACATGTCAAGCAATGTCATTCACAAAGTACTTATCTTTATATACAACATGCCAAGAGATAGCATTCTCCAAACCCCTAATCCACTCAAAGTGCCTAATGCCAAAAATATCATTCTCAAAGTGCCTATTCCACTTCAATAAAAAATCTAATAAAAATTAGATATTTGAAAAATAATATCTTTTGAAATCTTTCACTTAGATATATACTCTTTTACCAACTTCCATACAATTTTTACATAATATCCCTCACAAATAGATTTCACTTAGATATATACTCTTTTACCAACTTCCATACAATTTTTACATAATATTCCTCACAAATAAATATAAAAAAGAGATTTCAACTATTACATTAGTATACCTTTTCAAAGAAGGCATGTTTATTCTTCTTGAAACAGAAATACATTCTTCTACCAACTTCCACAAATTTTTGGCATAATACTTCTCACAAACAAATATAAAAGAGATGCCTTTAAGAGACCATTTCAAAGAAAAGGCATTTTATTCTTTTAAAAGATAAATATTTTTTTTGAAATATCGGGCTTGGATCGAATCGCCGAATAGATCGCATTGTATAGATAGGGAAGGGGGCCTAAGCCTAAGCCCACGCCCGACCGATTTCATCCAGACGACTCTGTTCCCGTTTCATGTCTTCCGTTTCGCGCTTCTCAGAAGCGGATGCTTGTGAGTCGAGCCAAAAGAGATTGCAATTTAAGCTAGGTAGTACACTCTTTTAAAGAGGGTGCGTTTTATTCTTATTCAAAGGTAAATAAGGGATAAAATTAAATGGAATGACAGTTTGTCTTAAGATACTTTCTTCTTTTGACAGGAAAAAAAAGTTGTCTGGTGTTTTTGATTTGATTCCGTACAGTAACTGTATAAAAGAAAAGGATAGTGGACTGTATGTTGACGTTTCATACTAGTTACAGTGGCGAGCACGTGGACCCCAAACAATCAAAACTTAGTGCTTCATAAATAAGACATAATAATGGCCAAGGCAAATGGGAAGGCTTGTTCGTATAGTCACGGCGGGATATATGCTCCATCTTCGCCAGCATCATGGCAGTGGCACGCCCGTGACTCTCATTATTCTGAAAAAGTAAAACAAAAGTGCTCTACAGCCCAGCAAATGCCACCTTGGCCTAGGCCTACCAGCAGAGTTACATAAAAAATCTCATCTAACTTTCTACCAAGCGTCAGGACAAAGGTTTAAGACGGGCTTTTCGACGTCTCAAATTGCTTAAAGCTTACGTCGCCTGACATAGCACTGGGCCTTCACTAAAGCAGCTCAAATTGCGCAACGGTGTAAGGTGGAGATTCATTGGCACTGCGTCTCCTGCTTCTGTTGTCGCCCACTAACCATTTTAAGAAACATTTTTTGATTTAACAATAGCATTCATGCATAGATTCCTTCGGAGTCCAGGCATTGCCAATTCCCAATTCACTTTTCTCCGAGCCTTATTCAGTTTTGTGTATCCGTGGTCATTCTCATGGCACGTTGTCGTACATTGTAACAGTGGTGTTTAGATACTATACTTTTTAAAGACTGCTTTTTAGGGCAACTGGTTGTACTGGTGCAGGCAGCATGAAAACGAGCGCCTTTGATGGGCTAAAAGAACAAGAAAGACGGTAATGAGAGGTGTCCCCATGCAGGCCTACGGGAGAGAGTCGAGCACTATTAGTGCTAGTAAGAGCAGTAAGAGCGGCAAGAGCAGAAGCAGAAGCAGGAGCAGAAGCAGGAGTAGGAGCAGGAGTAGAAGTCCCAATGCATCAGCATCGCTCTCGCCTTCGCCGCCTGCCTCTCCGGGAAGGACAAGAAGGGTGAAATATGGGCGATGTAGCAGTGGCAACAAGAGCAGCCGTATGCAGGGCGGCGGGGGATTGCCGTTGCCACTGCCAGTGCCACCTGCGAAATTTATGCAGAAGCTGGTGTGCTTGGTGGTGTCGCTTCTGTTGAAAAGGCATGCGGTGTTGTTGGTGGCGCCGCTGGTGTACATATCGGGAATGCTGCTCTACATGGGCACGATGTCGCTGGAGATGCCCGGAGTGGCCGTACAGCCCACTTCCGGATCGCTCTATCGCAGCCCTCTAGTTTTCCGCAATCTCTGGCCTGCAATGCAGGCTTATAATAACAATCTCACTTCTTCGTCTGACATGGTTCGTTCTGCTATCTTCTTTCTTTTTATGTTGGATTTAGTCACAACATTTTCTTTTTTTTATCCGATTTCTACTTGGCAGTGGGTTAGTGTGCCCTTATCTTTATGTGCATTAGAGTCCTGTTTTGTTGTTTCGGTGAAGTCCCATTTCGAAACTTCTTCGACTAAGTATATCCGATCCTCATCCCCTTTTAAGTCATATCCACACAAAAACTAACTCTGCAATATATAAGTTGCCTCAGCCACCAGCTACTGCCCTTTGTCAAGCCTTTAAATGGTGTAGAATGTATTTGAAAGGCCTTTGGATAAAACTCTTTGTACAACTTTTCCAATCTCACTACATGATCTATCACCAAAATGGCTTGCATAATGAATCTAGGCTATCAAATTTTGATATCAAACCACACACCTTGGTAGATTTTTAGTGAAAAGATTTAATCTTTAATTGAGCTAAATAATGCTTTTAATGCTTCGGCCTCTGCATATTAATGCACGGCGTCAAGCGTACAGATTAGCATTTTTGACATGGTACGTCTTTTTCCTGTATACGGGCTCTGTTAATTACAATGTGGGGCAAGTAATTGCATACATTAGAGGTACATGAATTTTCAAAATAGTCACGGATCATTAATTTGGACCTTGTAAATTCTCTCTATCGTAAGTGTTGTGTAGTAAATGTTGTACCATTCCCGGTCATAGTGGTTTTGGCCATTTTTGCCGCAGGATGTTTATCTGATAACGGTAAAGTTTTGATGACAATAATTGTTTCCTAAGATAACGATTCTGTGAATTTGTTTTGCTTAATCTTTTAGAGATCAACCAACAAATCATAATAAAGTTTCCTACAGCTGTACATTTTTGTGTTTTCTGGAAAAGAGTTTTCTGTAACAAGTAGTGCACTGCATCAAGGAATCTTGCAGCCTGCTGTATATCATTGAAAAATTCTAGGCGTTAACAAGGCTTTCCATTCTCTGAAATTATGTGATAATATATATGCGCAAAGGGTCCAGTATAAGTACATTCATATATACTCGATCTAACTTTGCCAAGCAAATCCGCATAAGTTGTTGCACTTGCGCTAATACCATTTTGAATACTCACTACTTAAAAGATCTAAAAGGTGAATGAAAGTAAAACATACATTTCGAGGAAAGAAAAATTCCAAATTCCCTGAGTCTATTCATCAAAACACATCTGTCTAGTTTTGTGTATTACTATGTTTTATTTCTTGTTTATCTTTCTTGCCCCGTGTTTTTCTGATATAAACATGTGATATTTAGCTTCAGATTTTCTTTTGATGTTTTAATCCACCAGAGGACATTTTGTAAGTCTTTTTTGTATATTTAGAGCGAAGTCTCTATTGTTAAGGGATTTGTTCGATATGATTATGTAGCATTTTTGAATTAAGAAGACAGGCCTTTTTTTTTTTACTTACGATAGCAAGAATTCTAGCAAGACTAACTTCATTACATGTTAGATGGCCTAGTTCATGGCTGACAGTATGTGAAATTGATATTTTGTAGCTCATGAAAGCATGGCAACATCCCAGGCAGGGAGAAGAATGGATACCTTGTATAAACCGTACATCGAGTAGAGGTTTGTATCCTCTTATAAGATTTATTTTGTGAAGAAATAGAATCGTGATCATGTTGGTCTTGACGATCGTGCCCGTGAGAATGTATAATTAATTGAGATTATAACTAGCGTTTTATAGATCGCCTATGGATTGGTTTTAGAAATAGGTCAATTCCATTTCGCTCTATATGCCAGAATCTAAGACATCGACTTCTAGCCAGCTTGATTTTTTTTTTCAAAGTTGCAGGTTGTATTTGTTAACAGTGTTTGGTTTTATCCGCTCACTAGTTTATCATTAATAGAACCGATAAAATTTCCCAAATTAATCACTATTTGTCAAGGTGATGAACACACTTGTTTATTCTGAATCCTGCTACTCCATACCAGAAAAAGACGTGTTTAGTTTACACTTGAGCAAGGGATACTGTCCCTACATTTTATTAGTTAACTTGCCTATTCCATCAGCCTCGTACATGTTTTATCATAAACCTTAGAACTCTTTCTACTAAAAGCACTAGAGATAGTAATATTCAGAATGGCATTTTTTGACAGAATTCAATCAGAGTCATCCAAGTGAGCAAATTACTGGAAAAGCTATTCGTTTTGATGCTTCCTTGGTAGCTCAAGTGAATTGTTTGGGATTAGGCTGTTAGGGTCGTAGTTTGTTTAAGAATGACAACTGGTCACAAATTCAAATATGTTCATATGCTTTGCAACAAACTATTGGATATACTATATGGTATATATTTCATGGGGACTTCAAAGTAAATACAGTGCTAAAGCCCTGTGCTGGTGTTTGCATATTACAGGATTACCACGTTCTACTGGTTATATAATTATTGAAGCAAATGGTGGTCTGAATCAGCAGCGCACATCAGTATATAATCTCTCTGTGGATCATTGGCTGGAATTATTCTATACAGTTTATTATTTTTCCATATTGGATTGGCACTCTGATACAAACTCTACTTGATTTTGCAGATCTGCAATGCAGTAGCTCTGGCAGGCCTTCTGAATGCAACCCTTGTGATCCCCAAGTTCCACTTTAACAGTGTTTGGCAAGATCCCAGGTAAGCTATCCGGTATTTTTAAAATGTCTCTCTACCCTGGCTTATTTTTTTCTCATGGAATGCCTGTGCTGTGAAAACATGTTATACTGCTTCTATTTTTGGTGCAAGATGCTGGACAGCTAATGCTATAAATTTCTTTTCTATCAGCAAGTTTGGAGACATATATGACGAAGAACATTTTGTAAGAACTTTGAGAGATGATGTAAGGATAGTGAGAGAACTCCCAGAAGATTTAATGGAGAGGTTTGACTACAATACAAGCAATATCTCAAATTTCCGGATTAAGGCTTGGTCTTCTGTTGATTACTACTTGCGAAAAGTTCTTCCCAAATTACTTGATACTGGGTAAGTTAAGATTTCTTCTGTGATCTTATCTTAATTTCTTATGATTTGAACAAATTTATAAGCATTAGTACAGGAAAATTTAGCATTTGTAAATGTAGAAGCTTTGGGTTTTATTCTTGGTTAAGTCTATTAAATACACAAGAAAGTTTAAGTGCTTGTAAACTTGCACATTCGAGTTTTATAGGCATGCAAGAATCCTACTTGATATTGTGTAAGGAAATCAGTCTGTATGAATAAGTGAATACATTTTATTCCTCTCTGGAAGTTTGGCCTGTGAGATATTTTGATCATGCACAGAGAAATCAGTCTGTGTGAATAAGTGAATACATTTTATTCCTCTCTCGAATTTTTGCCTGTGAGATATTTTGAGCATGCACAGAGAAATCAGTCTGTATGAATAGGTGAATACATTTGAACCCTCTGTGGAAGTTTTCCCTACGAAATAATTATTTATCTTAAATGTTTCTTCTTTTATGCCAGTGTGATCCGGATATCTCCATTTGCAAATCGATTGGCATCAGAGGTCCCATCCAACATACAGTGTCTCCGATGTTTGGCTAATTATGAAGCATTAAAATTTTCTGAGCCTATTGCTTCGCTTGCAGAAAAGTTAGTAAAGCGCATGACTAGGGCAAGCTCCAAGCATAATGGGAAGTTTATATCTGTTCATCTTCGGTTTGAAGAGGTGCTTATAACATCCATGTTTCTGTATCTTTTAAATGGACATGATATTTACCTACTGCATGAAGTTTACTAGGTAAAAATGTTGTATTTTTGTATGAGTTAATTCTGGATATGATTGTTATTCTTGTATAATTTGTAGGACATGGTAGCTTTCTCATGCTGTGTTTATGATGGAGGAGAGGCAGAGATGCTTGAAATGAATGCTGCACGTGAAAGAGGATGGAAGGGCAAGTTCAATAGAAAGGGTCGCATCATTAGGCCTGGGATGAACAGGAAGAATGGGAAATGTCCGCTTTCTCCATTGGAGGTGCTTCACTGATATATTTCCTTGTATTGATTTCGTATGAGCTTTGGTTAGAAAGATAGGACATCAAAATGCATGCTCAAACTATAGAGTGATTGGCACTTCTTTTTCTTTTCTCTCTTTCCTTTTTCGTAAAGAAGTTTAAAATGTTCAATAAACAGAAAAGTATTACACACTGTTCAAGTTAAAATTTATACTGGTACATGGCAATATCTAGGGCTTAATGTCATTGCCGAGATCTCAGGCCAACTATGTTGGATAAAAGTGTCCTGGGATTCAAGTTGTTTCTCCATAGACTGATTTCTACGTAATTATGCTTACAACTTGATTGGATTTTTAGAAGAAATTGATTGTTCATTTGTTGCACTCTACTTGGTCTCAAACCCTCTAGAAAGGAATTAAACTGGCTGCTCTGTCTGTAGTTTACATGAATTGAGGATTTGACAACATTTTTTGGCAGTCTGTTATTTGCCTGCAAAACTGAGTGTGCCCAAGGTGGTTAAAACTCATGAATTGTGCTTTACATGCTATATCAAGAATCGAGACTTCTCCCAAGGGTGCTATTATTGTCTTTTATATTCACAGATAGAGGAATGAGAGAATTAAAAATTTTGATGGCTAAAATATGTTTATTGTTAAAGAATGGCCTACCATCAACTTATGTGCTTGTTCCTTATAGCTGTTGAAACTGGAGAGCTTTGAATATATTTGCTTTATATATAATTTATGGATCCAAGGATCCTTTAAATAGGCAAAATATATGAACCATAGTTGAAAAACTCGCCAATTGCAAAAACTAGCCAAGCCCGGAAAATACGGTACGGAAAAAACTCGGCAACTTAAAAAATTGCTTAAACTTCATTATAAACGCATTTTTTTTTGCAAAATTCAATGATAAGATGCATCCAATGAGTCAATAAAATGAGTACATAGAAGAAACAAGCTGAGTCTAGTTATATTTGATTGATTTGAAAGAAAATTAGATACAAAATCGCATCCTCATGTGGAATGCTCAATACATTGATAATGATAGTTTGAAACAAAATGAAAATAGCAAATTGTTTTTGTAAAATTGAAGGTAACTAGTGGAGAGTACCTAGAAAACCAAATGAATTCAATGGGAGTTTGTGGGCAATGCCCCCAATGGGTTTGAGGGACAGCTTAAGGGGGCAGCTGACAGAAGCCCTTGTGATAGGGGAGGCTGGGGGGGCAGCACCCCGCGAGATCATATGGCCCTTCAGAATGGAGTGGGGTCAAGGGGCAACGCCCCTTGCGGGGGTGTGAGGGCAAGCCCCTCATGGGGTCCCAGGGCAGCGCCCTGGGTGTGCTCCCTGTCGTGATATAAGGCGGGGTCGAGGGGTGGAGCCCCCGCCTCCAAGCCCAAATTAAGACCTCCAAAACCACACAAACCTTCATGGTGTACATTGTTTTGCATTAACAATAAAACCCAAATTAAGACCATCAAAGCCACACAAACCTTCATGGAACACATCATTTTAGTGTTTTTTCTGAAGCAGAGCATGCAAATGAATGAAAAAAATAACTCAAATGCCTTTTTAGCTGGCTACCTGGGCATTTTCCAGATTGCGCGAGCCGTACTTTTTGGAAAAACTTGCCAAAAGTACAGTGAGTTTTTCCAGAAAGTACGGCGAGTTTTTTTGGCGTACAATTGCCTGGAAAACTTGCCAGCCAAAAAAACTCGCGAGTTTTTGTAAACTTGCCAAGTTTTCGTAAACTCGCTGAGTTTTCGGCGAGTGTTGCAACTATTATTATTATGAACAGACATGTCTCTACATGGCAGCTGTGTCTTTATGTAACAGATGCTTAAGGAGTGTGATTGACTGGAGTATATATTTCCATTAGATGATGGGGGCTGGGGGCTGCCTATAACAAATAGGCTTATTAGCTTCCCATGTACAAACTTATCTCTACTCAAAGTTTGGCGAAGACATCCACAAATTGCTCATTGGTTGGTGTATAAACTAGCCCAATCTCCTTTTTGAGGACATCCTTAAGAATGAAGTGATGATGTACTTCAATATGCTTTTTGTGAGCGTGGAACAATGGATTTTTGGATATCTTCAACACATTTTGATTATCACAATACACAATCGTGGAATTAAGTTGTGGGTGACAAAGATCCTTACAAAGTTGTCTGAGCCATATTGCTTCACATGTTGCTGCAACAACTACCTTGTACTCGGCTTTGATGGATGCCGATGCAACATCAGGTTGCTTCTTACAACTTCATGAAACAATTGCAGATCCAAGATTGAAGTAATAACTGAGGGGTGATTTCCTAGAGTCTATGCAACCTGCCCAATCTGAATCTAAGAAACAAGCAAGTTTAAAATCTTCATTCAATGAATATTCTAATCCAAAGATTTGTCTTCCTTGAAGATATCTCAAATGCTGCTTTGCAGCTAACCGGTGATTTTATTTTGGATGAGTCATGAATCAAGACAAGATTCTAACTGCATGACATATGTTTGGATGAGTAGTCATCAAGTAAATTAAATTTTCCTATCAAACCCTATTCAGTTATCCATTAATTGCTTTAACATCTGGGTCTTTAGTTAATTTACTTCTTGTCTCCATTGGTGTTGGTCAAGCTTTGTAGTCTTGCATTTTGAACCGCGTTGAGAATTTCTTGGGTGTGTTTGATTTGCGAGAGGAATATTTTTCTAGGTGTTTGCCACACATCAATTCCAAGAAAGTAATGAAGTAATCCAAGTTTAGACTTTTCAAAATAAGTTTTTGTCTTCTTTCACTTCATCTATAAGTGAATGATCATCCCCAGTAATGAGCAAATCATTGACATACAACACAATGAATAACTTCTGATTAAAATTTTTAATGTTTAGACTTTGGTTCAGCATTAGATTTTTGAAAACTCCTGTAAAGAAAGTAATTATCAATTTTTGAATACCAGGCTTGTGGAGCTTTTTTAAACCATATAGTTACCTTTCTTAGGTGGCATACCATATATTCCTTTCCTTTTGCAAGTGTCAAATTTTCATTCAAGAATGCACTTTTGACATCCATTTGGTGGATTTTCCAATTGTGTCGGAAAGCAAGTGCTATCAATGTTCATATTTTGATCATTTGTGCCATTGGAGCAAAGGTTTACTTGTAATCAACACTTCCAATTTGTTTGTAGCCTTTAGATAACAATTTTGCCTTGTGCTTGATAATTGAGCCATCAAATTTGAATTTGATTTTGAACAACCATTTACAATCAATGGTTTCTTTACCAATAGGTAAAGTTACCAACTCCCATGTATGGTTCTGATGAATTGAATCTGTCTCCTGATTCATAGCACTTCACCATTTTTCTTCTTTTATTGCTTCCTCAAAAGAGATTGTTTCATGAGCATTAAGAACAATTGTCATTGATGCATAATTGACCTCATAGTCTTGCAATTTGATGGGTGTTTTCCTTGCTCGTCTTGATCTCCCTAGAGGAACATCAGATTGTGGAGTGGACAATGAGATTGAATCTGGCCCATCAATTCCTCCTCTTTCTTTTATTGATTCAATAGTACTTTTTTGATCTAGCTCAACCTTTTTGGGTGGGTATAATGATGTACCACTGTCAATCTTTCTCTTTTGTCAGATCAAGATGGTGAACATTCGTCAATCTTCCTCGAAAATGACATCTCTAGAGATGTGAATTTTGTTCTCCTTGGGATCATTCAATTGATAAGCTTTACTAGAGTCATCATATCCAACAAGGATATATTTTTAGTTTTTACTCTTACTCTTCTCTTTTGCAATATGTTTATAAATTGTAAGCAATGCTCTCGAAAATTCTCAAATGCCTAAACTGATGGTTTCTTGCTTGACCGTGCTTCTTCTAGAGAGATTATTTCCAAGGTTTTAGTCAAACTATGCTACAGATAGCTAAATTATCTGGATGCTGTGATTTTAAGGCACAGGGTTCATCTAAGCCACATAATGTTAGCACATGCTCTAAAATAATGTTACAGATAGCTAGCTGCCAAACTATCTGGATACTGTGAATCTATATGTAAAGTTGATTTATCTCTCCAAATTTGTTGCATGGAGCAGGTAGGCATGATGCTAAGAGGAATGGGCTTTGATAATAACACATCAATATATTTAGCATCTGGAAGAATATACAAGGCAGAGAAAAACATGGCGGCACTCCAACAAATGTTTCCCCTGTTACAAACAAAGGAAACACTTGCATCTCCAGAAGAACTGGCTGCGTTTAAGGTATCCTTTTCTTGTATTAATTATCACCACTACATAAACTAATATATTTTTGTCCTTCCAAAATATTCAAGCAAACGTCTGAGTTTATGCAAGCTGTGAAACAAAGATGGCTAATGATCGCAGGACTACTCCTCAAGGATGGCTGCATTAGACTATACCGTTTGCTTGCACAGTGAAGTTTTTGTTACTACCCAAGGAGGCAACTTTCCACATTTTTTGATGGGTCAAAGAAGATATCTTTATAGAGGGCATGCCAAGACAATCAAGCCAAACAAACGCAAATTGGCATTACTTTTTGATAATCCAAAGATAAGGTAATTTTGGTTGGATAACCGGTTCTTACTCGGCATAGAGATGAGTTTTCTTTGTGTTGATCTCCAGCCTTGGTCATTAATCTGTTTTTGCATTAGATGTATCATTGTATGGAATACCTGAAATCATTTTTTGCAAGGATCTGCAAATAATCATGTTTAAGGCAAAGTTAAAGAACAGAAAGTTCGTGTTACTTGTGGAATAGTTATATTTTAATAAACAGATAATCAGATCAGTTTGGAGTATTGTTGTTGATTTGCTTTGATTGTATGCTAGTGGCATTGTTTCAAGCTCCTTGTTGCATTTTTGTTCATTACTGTTGCAGATGGGAGACTTTCAAGCGGCAAATGCAAACAATGCACCGTCACAGTGATATCAAAGGTATTGAACTCAGAAAGGTCAATGGATCAATATATAACTTCCCCATGCCAGATTGTATGTGTCACCGGACCGAGGGAAAACTCAGTGGCACCAACACTTGAATCTGCACCTAAGGAGGCAGGATTTTCTTTCAACATTCTGAAACTCCATTGGAGGGTGCTCATGACCTTGTAATCAACTTGGCAGGGTACATCAATCTTTTTGTATTTATACACAGCTCAATTCAACTGGCCTGCATTCAAGTGAAATCCAAATTGTGCATGTCAGCAATGCTTCATATTTGTTGTCTAAAATTGGACTAGA
>VDFB02000002.1:107370666-107736965 GCA_007258455.2 Sequoia sempervirens | reverse complement strand
CAAATTAAGACCTCCAAAACCACACAAACCTTCATGGTGTACATTGTTTTGCATTAACAATAAAACCCAAATTAAGACCATCAAAGCCACACAAACCTTCATGGAACACATCATTTTAGTGTTTTTTCTGAAGCAGAGCATGCAAATGAATGAAAAAAATAACTCAAATGCCTTTTTAGCTGGCTACCTGGGCATTTTCCAGATTGCGCGAGCCGTACTTTTTGGAAAAACTTGCCAAAAGTACAGTGAGTTTTTCCAGAAAGTACGGCGAGTTTTTTTGGCGTACAATTGCCTGGAAAACTTGCCAGCCAAAAAAACTCGCGAGTTTTTGTAAACTTGCCAAGTTTTCGTAAACTCGCTGAGTTTTCGGCGAGTGTTGCAACTATTATTATTATGAACAGACATGTCTCTACATGGCAGCTGTGTCTTTATGTAACAGATGCTTAAGGAGTGTGATTGACTGGAGTATATATTTCCATTAGATGATGGGGGCTGGGGGCTGCCTATAACAAATAGGCTTATTAGCTTCCCATGTACAAACTTATCTCTACTCAAAGTTTGGCGAAGACATCCACAAATTGCTCATTGGTTGGTGTATAAACTAGCCCAATCTCCTTTTTGAGGACATCCTTAAGAATGAAGTGATGATGTACTTCAATATGCTTTTTGTGAGCGTGGAACAATGGATTTTTGGATATCTTCAACACATTTTGATTATCACAATACACAATCGTGGAATTAAGTTGTGGGTGACAAAGATCCTTACAAAGTTGTCTGAGCCATATTGCTTCACATGTTGCTGCAACAACTACCTTGTACTCGGCTTTGATGGATGCCGATGCAACATCAGGTTGCTTCTTACAACTTCATGAAACAATTGCAGATCCAAGATTGAAGTAATAACTGAGGGGTGATTTCCTAGAGTCTATGCAACCTGCCCAATCTGAATCTAAGAAACAAGCAAGTTTAAAATCTTCATTCAATGAATATTCTAATCCAAAGATTTGTCTTCCTTGAAGATATCTCAAATGCTGCTTTGCAGCTAACCGGTGATTTTATTTTGGATGAGTCATGAATCAAGACAAGATTCTAACTGCATGACATATGTTTGGATGAGTAGTCATCAAGTAAATTAAATTTTCCTATCAAACCCTATTCAGTTATCCATTAATTGCTTTAACATCTGGGTCTTTAGTTAATTTACTTCTTGTCTCCATTGGTGTTGGTCAAGCTTTGTAGTCTTGCATTTTGAACCGCGTTGAGAATTTCTTGGGTGTGTTTGATTTGCGAGAGGAATATTTTTCTAGGTGTTTGCCACACATCAATTCCAAGAAAGTAATGAAGTAATCCAAGTTTAGACTTTTCAAAATAAGTTTTTGTCTTCTTTCACTTCATCTATAAGTGAATGATCATCCCCAGTAATGAGCAAATCATTGACATACAACACAATGAATAACTTCTGATTAAAATTTTTAATGTTTAGACTTTGGTTCAGCATTAGATTTTTGAAAACTCCTGTAAAGAAAGTAATTATCAATTTTTGAATACCAGGCTTGTGGAGCTTTTTTAAACCATATAGTTACCTTTCTTAGGTGGCATACCATATATTCCTTTCCTTTTGCAAGTGTCAAATTTTCATTCAAGAATGCACTTTTGACATCCATTTGGTGGATTTTCCAATTGTGTCGGAAAGCAAGTGCTATCAATGTTCATATTTTGATCATTTGTGCCATTGGAGCAAAGGTTTACTTGTAATCAACACTTCCAATTTGTTTGTAGCCTTTAGATAACAATTTTGCCTTGTGCTTGATAATTGAGCCATCAAATTTGAATTTGATTTTGAACAACCATTTACAATCAATGGTTTCTTTACCAATAGGTAAAGTTACCAACTCCCATGTATGGTTCTGATGAATTGAATCTGTCTCCTGATTCATAGCACTTCACCATTTTTCTTCTTTTATTGCTTCCTCAAAAGAGATTGTTTCATGAGCATTAAGAACAATTGTCATTGATGCATAATTGACCTCATAGTCTTGCAATTTGATGGGTGTTTTCCTTGCTCGTCTTGATCTCCCTAGAGGAACATCAGATTGTGGAGTGGACAATGAGATTGAATCTGGCCCATCAATTCCTCCTCTTTCTTTTATTGATTCAATAGTACTTTTTTGATCTAGCTCAACCTTTTTGGGTGGGTATAATGATGTACCACTGTCAATCTTTCTCTTTTGTCAGATCAAGATGGTGAACATTCGTCAATCTTCCTCGAAAATGACATCTCTAGAGATGTGAATTTTGTTCTCCTTGGGATCATTCAATTGATAAGCTTTACTAGAGTCATCATATCCAACAAGGATATATTTTTAGTTTTTACTCTTACTCTTCTCTTTTGCAATATGTTTATAAATTGTAAGCAATGCTCTCGAAAATTCTCAAATGCCTAAACTGATGGTTTCTTGCTTGACCGTGCTTCTTCTAGAGAGATTATTTCCAAGGTTTTAGTCAAACTATGCTACAGATAGCTAAATTATCTGGATGCTGTGATTTTAAGGCACAGGGTTCATCTAAGCCACATAATGTTAGCACATGCTCTAAAATAATGTTACAGATAGCTAGCTGCCAAACTATCTGGATACTGTGAATCTATATGTAAAGTTGATTTATCTCTCCAAATTTGTTGCATGGAGCAGGTAGGCATGATGCTAAGAGGAATGGGCTTTGATAATAACACATCAATATATTTAGCATCTGGAAGAATATACAAGGCAGAGAAAAACATGGCGGCACTCCAACAAATGTTTCCCCTGTTACAAACAAAGGAAACACTTGCATCTCCAGAAGAACTGGCTGCGTTTAAGGTATCCTTTTCTTGTATTAATTATCACCACTACATAAACTAATATATTTTTGTCCTTCCAAAATATTCAAGCAAACGTCTGAGTTTATGCAAGCTGTGAAACAAAGATGGCTAATGATCGCAGGACTACTCCTCAAGGATGGCTGCATTAGACTATACCGTTTGCTTGCACAGTGAAGTTTTTGTTACTACCCAAGGAGGCAACTTTCCACATTTTTTGATGGGTCAAAGAAGATATCTTTATAGAGGGCATGCCAAGACAATCAAGCCAAACAAACGCAAATTGGCATTACTTTTTGATAATCCAAAGATAAGGTAATTTTGGTTGGATAACCGGTTCTTACTCGGCATAGAGATGAGTTTTCTTTGTGTTGATCTCCAGCCTTGGTCATTAATCTGTTTTTGCATTAGATGTATCATTGTATGGAATACCTGAAATCATTTTTTGCAAGGATCTGCAAATAATCATGTTTAAGGCAAAGTTAAAGAACAGAAAGTTCGTGTTACTTGTGGAATAGTTATATTTTAATAAACAGATAATCAGATCAGTTTGGAGTATTGTTGTTGATTTGCTTTGATTGTATGCTAGTGGCATTGTTTCAAGCTCCTTGTTGCATTTTTGTTCATTACTGTTGCAGATGGGAGACTTTCAAGCGGCAAATGCAAACAATGCACCGTCACAGTGATATCAAAGGTATTGAACTCAGAAAGGTCAATGGATCAATATATAACTTCCCCATGCCAGATTGTATGTGTCACCGGACCGAGGGAAAACTCAGTGGCACCAACACTTGAATCTGCACCTAAGGAGGCAGGATTTTCTTTCAACATTCTGAAACTCCATTGGAGGGTGCTCATGACCTTGTAATCAACTTGGCAGGGTACATCAATCTTTTTGTATTTATACACAGCTCAATTCAACTGGCCTGCATTCAAGTGAAATCCAAATTGTGCATGTCAGCAATGCTTCATATTTGTTGTCTAAAATTGGACTAGAGTGGATTGGATCTATGATTTAGTATCTAGTTGACAATTTTTACATTGTAAATCATGTTATTGTTTGATTGTACTTGTTCTAAGCATTCAGAGTCCCAATGCAAGATGTCCAGAAGGGAAGCTGTATATAATGATTGTACAAGTTTTATGAAATAGGACTCGATCACATTTTTCAATTGTATGGTCCATTGTAAAACCGAATGGAGAAAGAGTACAAAGCCACATAGTTTAACAAGTGGCTTTCTTCACATTGTAATATTTGGCTCAAGTTGTCGCAAGATCCTTCCCTTCGCTTAGCCGAGCACCGATTGAAAACGACGTTGCATCTTAAAAGCAAACAAGCGATAAGCGTCGATGAAATCCAATTCGATGGCTTACACCATGCAAGCGTTGAAGTCTTCGATCAAGCCTTATCCGTTGAAGAGTCAAAGGGAAGAGGTCTATCATTAATTAAATGATCCAATACTTGATCAGGTGTTCGCTGATTCCAGTCTAGTGTGCAAGCCATCTCCGAAAGGCACGTGGCCATTGTTTGGACCGTTGACTCACGATAAGAGATTACCAAATTACCAATGTAAGTTGGTTTGCGGAGTAACTAAGTCCAGAGGGGCGATCAAGAAACCAATTGAAACCTTTAATCGAGCGATTGTGCTGAATGTGACAGAACCGTTTCTCCATTTTCTGATGTATCGATAATCATTAATCTTAATCTTAAGCTAAATACTTCTCATGCCGTCGTAACCAAATCGATGCTGGCATTAATTGTGATGCTAAGTCCGACATAGCATTCATTGCCCATTTGAAAACGAACAGATCACGTACAAGAATTGAATGCTTCTGCCGTATCACGTACACCCTACTTTTGAAAATGAAATAAAACTGAAGAATTTTAAGGCTAAACATAACCTCTAAGATTTTGCGTTCGCTTGCATGACTACGATTTCTTGGTTACAACGTGAACAAATCGGAGAGCTGAAAAAGTTGAGAAGTACGCTTCATCGAAAAGATTCGAGTGTCACTAATTCTTTGGTTGGAAACATGATTAGGGTAACTCCGAGTTTTGGAATCTAATTCCAAAACTCGGTCATATTTCCATCATATTGTGAGCTCAAGTCCGGGTTTATGTTGGGTGTATCTTGAATTTTCTAATTCACAAATTTGAAATCTTAGCATTGCGAATGGAAATTGGGAATTGGTAGGATTTATGATGATTGTAAAATTGAGTTGGATACAACTCTTAACGAGTCGTAGTGATTCAGGTTGTGCTCTAAACTCACACTAGAAAAGGGCTCTTGACTTTGGTAATTTTCAAAGTTCTAGTTTGTTTGAGATATGGTCCAAAAAAGGAATTGCCCATTAAATAAGAAGAGCCAAAGTTTCCATTATTTTAACCAAGAATGTTAAGATGGTTGTATAGAAAGATAAAGAGGAAATTCGGCGAAAATTCTTCCAAAGATCTTTGTGAAGATAAAGAGAGATCCATCAATCTTCATGATGGGGAGAGATAGTCTTTCATGGGCATTTTGGAAGCAGATAAAGCTACCAATTAGCAACATTTAAGAAGATAACCTTTAGTGAAATTGTGGTTTCAAGTTACATTGAGAACACAAGTACTATCCCTATAAGATTAAAAAGTATCATTCAAAGAAGAGGGTGGTTAAGAATATTGAGATATGGTTGTCCTTAACTAGATGCCTCCCAATTAAGAGGGCATTTGACCCCTTCCAATTAAAAGGGCATTTGAATCAAAATTTAAAATTTGTAGTTGGAAAAAAAAAGTGAGAGGCTTGGATATAATACCAATTGGATAATACTTCTAAGTTGCTCTATTTGCCTTTTGTTAAGTAGTTGATGTTAGACAATGATAATATAATGAACTAATTGACAACATTTCTATGTGACTTACTACATGCTTAAACCTTAGACCTTTATGATTATGGAGCTTTTGTCCACAAAAATTATAAGGAAAATGCACAATTTAAGACTTCAAAGCCTCCCAAGATATTTCAAGCATTATTCTTTGTATTGTTTTAAGTACATGTTCACCCATTAGAAGTCCCAACCTAAGAAGTTGATGTTCAAAGACATGCCACCAATCATGTTACTAAGAAGGTTGATGAGAGGCCATAAAATTATTGGACTAAGAAGGTTGATGAGAGGCCATAAAATTATTGGACTAAAGACATGGATAATCATTACAATCTTGATGAGTGCTAATTGGATAAAATTGAGGTGGATACTAAGGTGGTATAATGAATAAATTTGGTTTTTAAGTTCAATAACAATTTGTTTATAAGACTCAAATTCAATTTATTCCCATGTCAATCTAGGGGCATAAACTTATGAAAGGTGTAATGACTATATACACAAGGGTTATAGGTAATGAATTTGAGGAAGTCAATGCAATTATTCTAACAAAGCAAAAATAAAAGTATAGCTGGTTTCCTAAGAAAATTGTTTTGCATTGGCTACAAGAAGATTGAATTAACTATGATACTACACGATCTATTGTAAAACCATAATTGCTACAAGAATTGTTGAGCTAAAAGAAGTAATATCTAATTAATATTGATATGAGATTCAATCATTGATTTAATACTTAATGTTGATAACAATCAATGATAAACACAACTCATAATGTGATTGAATTACTATTGCTAAAGCAATTGACAATGCATAAACACTCAACACATCTTAATACAACTCAAATCACAATTGCGAAAATGAATAAATAGACAATTGAGTGAATACAAATACACACTATAACAAATTCAACGTAAACTAGCTCACTTCACACAACAAAAGATAAACATGTAGACAACCTTAAAAAATGCAATCTCATAAGTGAGTCCTTTGCTTATGTTTTTGCACTAAGACGACTGTCTACTAACTCACATGTTTATAAGAACTTCGACACTTTTCCATTTACTTCACAAATTTTGAGAGCAAAAAAATTAACAATATATTTGTATATTATATTCTTTCTAGTCTTGTTCCCTTCTCATAGGCGCGTGCACACCCATACACACACATGTATATACACATATGTATGTACATATACCTGTAGTGCATGCATATATATGTATATATGTACATAAGTACATAAGTACATATGTATACATATACATAAACATATACATAAACATATAAATATACATATACATATACATATACATATACATACATACACATGCATACACATGTTTACTAAATATTAAAACATTAGGGTAGGGGTAATTTACAAAGAGGCATAATTGCAAACAATGAATTTCAAAAACTAGAAATTAAATGGAATCAAAATAAACCTTGTCTACAAAATCCACTACAAACCTCAATAAAAGACTTGATATGTCACTTCATTGTATGAATGTGGATGCAACCTCAAAGAACATAACACTAATAACACAATGAGTGATAGATTCAATAGAATGAACTTGCTTGATTAATGATTGATCTTTAAATCACAAGGAAAAGGTTGAATTTATAAACTTAGGTGATGGAGATATGAATGATCACTTGAGTTAATAGGAGAGTTAGAGGTGTCAACTCAACAAAAAAAAGAAATTTTCCAATTTGAGGACTTGAGAGGATAATATTGGATTATTCATTAATTTGATGGATAAATGTGCACATAAAGTTTTCATTTACAGATTGAATTGACTAATGGAGATTAAAGAAACTTCTAAGATCAGATCAAGTTAATCGATGAGAGAAGATGGAGTTTCTAAAGTGAACACAAAGTTAACTTGATGGAAGAAAGAGTTGATTGAAGTGATGGATATATAAATTTTAAGTTTCCTAATGAAGACTAAAGAGATGAAAAATAGAAGTTGAGTAGATAGTTAACTCAAATTTAATTAAATATATATTTTTAATTAAATGGATTAAGGATAATTTATTAAATGATAAATGAATAATTAAGAGATGGAAATGATTATAAAATGATAAATGATAAATGAATAATTAGGAAATGGAAATGATTATAAAATGATAAATGATAAATGAATAATTAGGAAATAGAAATTATTATTAAATAAATAATTAGGATGAATTGGGGGAATAATTTTAGTGTCTACATTTTGCTCCTCTTCGAGACAATGTTTGAAGTAACATTGTTTCAAAGAAAAGAAAAGTAGCTAAGAAGAAGTATATTAGAGAAAATGAATATGATATGCCCCAGTTGGGTAAGAAATGAAAAATTAGAAAGATGGGATGATTGATTTATGCATAAAAAATTTAAATTTAAAGACTTTGCTAGGGAACATGGCTTCTAAAAGAAGTAACACAAAGTTAGAATTACTAAAGAAGTTGAGGAAGACCAAGACATTTCAATAATAAGTTTTGAGTTTACTACTCTAGAAATCAATATTGAAAACCTAACATTATAGAAGGTGAGAGAAATAATAGAGAGTTGTCAATGCCTACTATTGTTAAGATGGAGCATTCCTTAGGAAATGGTCCTTCATGACATGATGCAAATTATGACACCAACAAAGTGTTTGGTAGAGTGTACTTAGAGGTCATAGCTCAGTATTTTTATGGAAATGAGTTCTTTGTTGAAAAATAATTATTAGCAGCTTGGGTAGTCACCGACTCCCACGATAAACCTATATATGACCTTACCCAAATTAATTTCAAAGGGTAGTTTAGTTGTTGAAAAAATAGAGAAATTGATGTTTAGGAGTCATCCAAAACAACTTTAGACTATGCCTAGTTTAATAATAATGATATCAAACAAAAGGCTATAAACAATGAAGTAGAAGTCTTGAGGGTGAGAAAATAAAGAATGAACCTTAGGGAAATCTTTGCTAAAAGAGATGAAACAATCAAAAGGATTAAGAAAGGTTCACTTAAGACATTATCAAAATTCCTATCTTCAATACATGATCTTGTTCTTATTTTTGATGATGGACTATTCTCAAGCATTTATGTTTTTGATTGATTAACTAGGGAAAGGTCCCTGATCTCGTACAAAAGCAACAAATCAGTCCAAAGAAACAACAACCAGACAAAACAACATAACAAAGGAGATAGAAGAACTAAAAGGAGGACCACTTCCCCTCACCCAACCAACCAAAAAACAAACATCAACCTACACCAATTGAATCAAAAGATATAATCCTATCTAGAATCCAATAGATTTTTAACCAGTCCATTTTATCATCGATCCAAAAAATAAGGTTATATAGGTATAACCTATTAAAAGTACCCAACAAGTTCTTGATGTTCAGATCAGGAATAAAGTTTAAATACATATAGTCCAGGCTTATCGAGCCTTTACCACAAAAAACCTATTAACAACCAACATCAGACAACAAGCCTAATAAGAATCGAGGATTAAGCATCCTTAATAAGGCTCCAAGCCTTCTTCAAGTCCTCCACCATATCCTCGAGGTTGTCCTTGATCTCCATCTTCCTTGACTGATCAAATTCTTCCCTGTTCCCTTTTTTCTTCTACTATTTTTTGATTTTACACTGTCTTGAGATAGTAGCCATCACCACTCTTTTCATCACCACGTCCATAACCTTGCAAATGTTCAACATAAGATTCTCAATAACCTGGAACTTGTTAGAGTTGTCTTCTTTCTGCATTATTTTCTCAAGAAGTCCCATCCTTTCTTCCAACATTTCCATTCTTGTTTTCTCCATTTCCATTTGCTTATCTTTCAAGTAGTCTTCATTACCAGGGTACCCATGTCAATATCTGTATCCTCTAGGTCAATAAGGATTTCAATAGCCTTTCCTTTTTCTTCAACCATTCCAATATCCTCCTCCACATCATGCTCTTAGTCTTGTTGATTAATTCTTTCTTCCTTCTCTTGAATTGAATCATCAACATCCTTAGATCCCGACACCTCTTCCTCAGAAAGCCCAGCTTCTCCCAAATTGTTAGGCACACACTCTTTAGAGGAGGAAGTCTTTTCCTCCCTAGCAACCTTCTTCCCTTTTTATTTTCCAAAAGGATCCTCCATGTTCTTATCATCATAAATTTTAGATTTTTTGCTATTATACAACCCCCTGGATGTTGCTAGAGCCAGATGAGTAGACCTTCGACTCGCAGGGGTAGTAGACCCACATTCATGGCTATTATCATGATCATTCGGGATTGTTATAGTGTGAGAGTTTGAGCCTAGTTCTCTAATCAAAAATTTTCTTTTCTTATTGGCAACTGAAGAGAGCGGGCAACACCACATTTTTCAGGGGTTATTTTGATGAGTGTTGACCATGAGGGGTCCACAACTTTAGGGGAAGGGTTAATTTATTTAACAATAGAGTGGTGTCTACTTTCAAGCAATTCTATTTTGATAGAACTTTTAAAGGTGGCGTTCTCAATCAGGTTATGGAAGACATTCCTTTACATGGTGGTGGTGAGGACGTATTTGCAGATGGCTCTAATCAACCCTTGATGCAAGGGAGGATTGGCACCATTAATTAGGATTTGTTTCAAAGAAGAGAGGAGGAAAAAGGTAAGTTGATTTTCTCCAGGTGCCTAATATGGTTAAGGATGGAGAAATGATACCCATGCACCGACTGAAAATGACCCTCTAATATAAAATATTTCATGAAAAAATAACAGGCATTATAGTAAGGGGGTGGGAGCAACAACCTAGAATAGCCATTCTAAAACCTTTGAGCCTTCTCCTTAGCTTCAAAAAAATTATCAATATAAGTCTAATAGTTGCCCATGCTTACCTTGGAAATCTTTTTTCCTTTATATGCGAGACCCATAGTTTTTGCAATCAGCTTAGCATCTAAAGTAAAACGGAGCCCACCCAACTTGACTTCTCCATCTTTTCACACGTTTGCAAACTTGTAGCTAAATTTTTCACTATAACCCTCCATGGCCATGGAGTACAGAGTAGAACCAACACTTTCAAACAGGCCCCATAATTGCGTATTCTTCCTCAAGGAATGAAATTTACTTGGATTTGTCCTCTTTCTAGGGCCTCCCATCATTTTTCCTTTTGTAAGATAATCCTTTCGAAGAAGTAAATACTCTGCACTAAGGCATTTCTTGTTTGCAATAGAAACCACAAGTAATTCAAAAAGTTTATCTTTAATGGAAACTTGGTGGCTTTTCATTTGAAAAGACGACCGCTCAAACCTTTCGACAATATATTTAAAATGACTGTGTTGTTTACAAGGCCTAACTTCATGTCTTCCAAACCTTCATTTATTGGAAAAGATAGCTCCACCTTTAATATACATGATTACACATATTTGATTATCCTCCTTATCATCTATGATAACACAAACTAAAATTTCTTGTCACAAATCCTTCATAAGATTTTTATGAATGTGGGCGAGAATCATCATAACCAACTTCTTTCTTTTTTTCATTATCACATGAGGCTTCAAAACAAACCAATCCTTTCATCTTATTCTTTTAATTTTTTTTGATATTTAATGTACAATTGCCATTAATAGAGTAAGTCAAATTCCTTCTTTTCAAATTGCCCAACTGCCACATGAGAAGGAAAGTGATAATTATAATAGACGGACATCTCTGCTGATACTCTATCATTATTAAGTTCTTTTTATCCATGTTGAATTAATTAAAAGCCCCAATTTTTCTTTAAATATTATTTCCTTAATTTGATTTGACAATTGGGATAAGTCCCAATATTCCCATTCCAATTGTCGTATGCCAAAATTTTCCATGGCATCAATGACCATGTTGCCTACCCTATAAATATGACTAATCTTGCAATGCTGAAAGGATTGTATCATTTGTTTACAATCATCGAAGATGTATTTTAACTCCCACGAAGCATCAACCCTATTGCTCAAATAGTAAATAATTAGCTTGGAATCACCTTCCACCATAACTTTAGGATAGCCTTTATCTTTTAAATAACTTATTTCCGCCCACACCACATAAGCCTCAACCAAGTTGTTAGTTGTTCCTAGGCCTCTACTGTATCCAGCAACATAATTATCTTGATGATCTCTAACTATTCCACCCGCCCCCACCAAGCCAGGATTGCCTTTAGAACACCCATGGAAGTTACATTTAATCCATCCTGGGTCCGGGGGAATCCAAATAGTGCTTCTTCTAATAAGCCATTTAACCCAATTAACATTAGTTAGATCATGAGATATTCCCCATAGTTGCTTGATTCACATCTCTTGGTATGATGGTATTTTTCTTTGAAGGAGCATATTTACAAATTTTAATGTTTTCTTGAATCTATTTCCTTATAGGCATGCAAAACTCTTTGCTATTCTTTGTTGTATCCCTAAAAACTCTATTATTCCTCTCTTTCCACAATCCCCAAGTGAGGAATGGGGGAACTTGCCTCCATAGGTCTATAATAATATTGTGGGAGCAGGGATAAATATTCCAACAATCAATAAACATTTTTACTAATGAAGGAAAGACCCATTCAATAATCAGATTCTTTAGGAAAAAGACCACACTTCTTGAGCATAAGGGAATTGAAACAACAAGTGCATGATGGTTTCCTTTGCTTCATTACAAAGATAGCATTTATTGACCAAATACCAACCCTTTTTCTTTAGATTATCAATTGTGAGGATCTTTCCATGTGTCACTATCCACCAAAAACAATTAATCTTAGGAATGAAATTCTTGCTCCACACCATTTTCTAGTTAAAATCCCCCTTTTGGAATAGTTGGGTTTCCATAATTTCATACACAGATTTGATTGAAAATCTCCCAGAAGAGCTTTTTTACCAGATCCACTCGTCATCCCTGTTCATCGAGAAAAGCTCAAGAACACCAATTTGTTGCAGGTTGGAATTCAAATCATCATCCCGATTATGTTGTCTTCCTCCCTCAAGCATTTATGTTGATATTGAAGAGTTATAGAATTAAATAAGGGTAGTGTCAAACTTAATCAAGTTGTAAGGCCCACCCATGTGTGATCACTTTGTAACATCACTTACATTTTGATGAGAGCTTTGCTTAAACATTGATTTGGAAACATTTTCATTTTATGTTTTCTTATTTAAATTATTTAACTATTATGACCTTATTATGATGTAATATTAGTTAGTTATCATTATCCTTAATAAAATTACATATTTTAAAATATTGTATCTAATTATGTTTTTTATATTTTTATAATTCTTATATAATATATTCAATAAAATGACACTGTATTATTCATATATATTTATTATGTAGTTAAACATGCAATAAAAAAATAAATCAATTTAGATTCGAGAAAATAATTAATGCTAAGAGACATCTTACAATGATAACAAGGGGTGGAATGTAATGGCGTGAGTGTGTTCACAAGAACTCTTATCTTTTATCTTAAATTTGACAAACAAGAAATCTTATCTTTTACCTTAAATTTGACAAAGAAGAACTCTTATATTTTACCTTAAATTTGATGATCATTTACATGTCAAAATATTTAGCTGATAGGATATATATAGTGTGAGGTTTCGGCCTGAAACCTGTCTCACGCTTGTAACAACTCTTGGACTATCGTTAAACTATGATTAGTCTGTTGATTTGTGGTTTTCGTTGATGAAATCAAATCTCCTCGAATACGTGTGTCATGCGTACTTGCAAGACTTAGATATTCGCATATTTTCTTTTCGCTTGTCATAAAATCAAATCTATTTATTACGCCAAAGGCATATCCTCATTGAACAAATCTGGGTGATTTTTAGATCGATGGCACAAACATGCGAAGACGACGATGAAAAGAATCGGGATCATTGAAATTTCACTTGCCAAAACTCGTCCTTGCATTTATAACAACCAATTGTTACATTCATTAATGAAAACAATCCACTTCTATTCGTCTTTAGAGAGTTGGGGTTCTCATTTAGTGATTTGATGGAGAGAAAGTTTGCAGAGAGGGAAAAGGAAGTGTTGTTGTTTTAGTGGTACACTAAGCGATAGTGTGGAAGTTGTGAGGTTCATTGAAATGGTTTATGGGTTTATATAGAAGAATAGTGAGAGCTTTTGGTACATGAATAAAATGTGAAAGGGTAAAGGAGCGAAGTGTTATAGTGGTAGGAAGCATCGATTCATGTCTAGGAGAGTTTGGGATGAGATTGAAAACTATAAGCCTTTAGAATGTAAAATTTGAATTGGGGTGCTTTTTCACTTTTGCTGTGTGAAGCATCGTTCTTTCCCTTCACATGTAACACCACATCGATACCTAGAGAGATTTTGGCAGGTTTTTTTATCACTTCAAGCAAAGTAGCCTTTTTTTCTAGCTACATAGAAATTGTATCTAGTTTCCCATGAACAACATTACGGTCCCCAGAAACTTGTACCCTAAAATCCATATATTCCATGCCAATGACTTCAAACAATGCACATCTTTAGATGACGAAGGGCCAAAAACTGTTATTGCCTCACAGGTGCCCCAAGAGCTCTGCCTATGCTCTTTGTTGAATATTTCTTTTATTTTTGCTTAAGCTTTATTTTATTCTAAAATAGTTGTCTTGTTATTTGTACACAAATTAGAATCTGTCCGTCTTGGGCTTCATAATATTGTTCCTACAAACTCTGCACATTTTTCTCCTCAGCATCGTTGACATACATACACAATTTAAGTACAATCTTGAGGTAAGTCACTTGCCTTGGTTTCAATGAGCTTTTTAGGAAACCTATACTTCCAAATAATTTTAGCACAAAAATAACTTTAAGTATCACCTTTATGCTTTGATGGTTGTCCATACCTTGTTCCAAAAATCCCATTTGTCATAGGTTGGGAAAATGCTTGCAAAGATTTCCAAGTTTGGCTTGACAGGTGCCAATTGCATTTGTTTGAAAGTTTCTAAAGCCTTTTCAACAAACCCACTTTGTGAATATCCTATAGTTAGGGCATTCCATGATAACACATTTCTTTGAAGCATTTTGTCAAATATTTCACATGCCTTCTACCAGAGCATTTCCAACGACAACATTTGATAAAATTCCCTTATCCTTTCCGCCCTTATGGATACCTATACCTTCCTTCAAAGCTCCTATCTTTGCACAGGTAATATTATTGGACCCTTTCACTACAAATGTGTCCCAGAAATATTTCAACAACTTTGTAGAAGGATTATTTTCTTCTCCTCATCTTTTGATGGCTCCAAAAAAAACCCTAAATAATCAATTTTCTGTGCAAGGATGTCAATGCATTCACCAATTAATTTTTTGGTTGTAGGAAGGAGTTAAAAGAATTCAATTCTACTTTTATATTGCTCATTCGAAATCAAGAAAGTACAAATTACTTTGCTGATTTTAGATCGATCAATCTATATAACTCCTAATGATTAACCATCTATTTGAGCATGTCCTATGTCAACCCACTGAATTTGTAGCTGTAGTTGAATTATTGGATAATTTTCTTCTTCATAGAAGAGGATCTTCTAGATACTATCCTTAGAACAAATATTTTCCAAAGGTTTTCGTAGATGGCCTTCTAGATTTCTAAGGAATCTTCTCATATTCAACATTCTCTTCCTCCTACAACTCAAATTTGAGAGGGTCGGTTAGAATGTGATAGTTCATTTGAGTTGTACAATTTGTAGTTATTTTCAAGTAATCTCTCTAACATGCACTCACTTACCTTCAATGATCTATTTGTATTATACTTTGCACATAAATATTACAAACACATATGAAAAAACATTAGAAGCTAATCAAGGACAACATCATAAGCCATGGATTGATATTTTCAGCTACAATTGAAAACACTTAGAAGTCTCATAAATTTTTAGAAAAGCATGAGTTGAGAAACTTAAAATGAATTTATTTAGCATGCATGGAATCAAAAAAGTGCTAAAAATACTTCATCAAAATCGAAATCAGTGTTTGAGTCCATATCATGCTTGCTCATGGGGTGAGGTTCATCTTCAATATTGTCATCAAAATCAGCCATTTCATAATCAACTACCATGTAATCAAGGTCACCATGCTAGAATTGTGCCATCCTGCACTACTCTAGAAAAATCCTTGAAGGATCCAATGCATTAGGTCACATTGTCATTGGTCAGATAACCATGACTAAATCTCATCTCTCCCACATACTAGTGTAAGAGAGGGGGACCAACCACGTCAAGGCTCCAAGTCACAGAGAGCTGAGAGTGAAGGGCTGCCCTAACCTCACTCTAAAAGATACCTTGGGATAAGGATCAAGAATTATGAGCACTATAACGTACTTCTATCACTCTATAGATCTTGAATTTATGTTTGGCCTAGGCGAGTTGGTTTTCAAAGTCGATATTGTGTCTCAGATAGCTCTTTGTTCGAGGACAAAAGTGCAGTTCTGGGATGACAACGCAGCGCACTGGCATCCGTACAACCAAAAAATAGTAAACATAGTAAGATTGCCAAAAATACCTACTCATAGCCTAGCTAGTTAATCTAGATGGTAAAAACAAAATAAGAAAGTAGAGGAAATAGATATTGAAATGATAGAGAAAATAAACAAGAAATAGGGTTATGAAGATAATCTCACAAAAGCACCTATTCTTTAGCTAGCTCCACATGTATGTTCACCTACACATAAGCAAGAGGGAAATTTTTTGGGGCTATATAGGGGTCTTCCTCAGTCAGACCCCTGTTTTGGTGTTTCCACCTCCACAGATATCTAGAAAGCAACGAAGTAGAAATATGTGATAAAGGAAAGAAGAGAGAACCAAAAAAACTACAAACAATATTATGCTACTTCTATCAAATCACAAAGGAGAGGAATGAAATGTTACCAACTCCACCCAAAAGCTCACTAGCCAATGGAGGAGAATTATACACTTGGAAAGGTCACCACAACCACAACTATGATGAAGGGAGGTATTGCAAGACTCCAAGCCCATGCTTCTATGGCTTGCTTCACACTTGCAATGTGGTGTTGATGAAGCTTTGAATGCTATTGTAATGGAGTGTTGTAATGCTACTTGAGAGTGAAGTGAATGCTTGAGAGTGTGAATATGTTGCTTAGAGGATGAAATGAAGTGAGAATTAAGGAATTTGAAGGAAGAATAAGGAAGAATCTGCCATTTTTGGGGTTGGTTGGTCAAAGAGGGACGTTACAATTCATCCCCAATCAGGAGTGTAACACTCTGCCAACTTTAGATGTAGGAATCTGTCAAGGATGACAATGCGCCACATAGATGCTTGCATGTTGTGCGTGCATCCTCGAAAAATATTCTCTCACCAACACAAAATGCCAAGTGGATGGAAGGCAACTGGGTGATGTAAAATTTTGCCTTCGGATTTGATTTTCTAAGGTGAGGGTGCGTGAACGAGGAATTTGCGTAAGGGGTGCAAATTCACTCCTATACATTTTCCCCCCACTTTAGCGAGCACGAGTACTAATGAGTGCTCTAGTAAAATAGATCGAAGAGTTAGTAGGGTTAGAAATTTATACCTAAATCATTGAGGAAGCAGACCACAATTTGGTGAGCTTGAAAGCGTAGGATAGGAAAAGGACTCCACAGGTACTCTCCTTGAGGAGTTTTGAACAAAAGACTCCATAGCCCAACAAAACCATGAAGCTGCAAAAAGTACACCAAAGGCCCTCAGACCAATGATGGACAAATCCTGCAGGATGAAAGCATCTCACAAGCCCACAAACCTGCAAGGAGGCAACCCCCAAGATCTCTCACATGAAGGAAGCCCCAAGAAGCAAGCGCGTTACAGGCTCGTAGACCTATAAGGAGGCAACCCCCAAGATCTCTCATATGAAGGAAGCCCAAAAAAGTAAGAACCTTACAGGCCTACAAACCTATAAGGAGGTGTCCCCCAAGATCTCTCACATGGAGGAATCCTCAAAAAGTAAGTGCCTTACAGACCCACAAACCTGCAAGGATGTGTCCCCCAAGATCTCTCACATGGAGGAAACCCAAAGAAGCAAGTGCGTCGCAGGCCCGTAGACCTACAAGGAGGCATCCCCCAAGATTTCTCACATGGAGGAAACCTAGAGAAAGGGACTCCGCAAAGTCAAATAGCGGCTCCACATGCGCACAAGTATGAAGTGACATGTTTACCCATAGATAGAACATGTCTAAAAACAAAGCAGCCACGTAGGAAAAGAAGCAAACAATCACACAAATCATCAATAAATTGGAATACTTTCAAAGGGGTCCCTTGGGAACCAGACATGAAGAGGGGTCCACTTAAGGTACACACTATTTGGAAGTGCAAAAGAGACATTTTTTCTCAAACCGATTCATCATGAAGGAATCCTTTCGAAAGATGTTCTCTTCATTAAGGAATTCGACAAGAAGAAAATGCCCCCTCGCAAGGGGAAGGTCAAAGTTTCTCCCATCTTAGAGGAAAGTTCTCAAGTTCTTTCTTTGCAAACCCATGATGAAGGAAACACATTCCATTAGGGGTCCAAGTCGAGAATGTGATTCTTGAAAAAGGTTTGCAAAGATTCTCAAGAAAAGATTCGTTGGCAATGAATGCATTTTCTGAAAATTGTATAGTCACACATGCGAGGGACAACTTAAGAAAAGAAGAGAGAAAGATAAAAGAAAATTAAAAAGAGACAAAGAAATCACAAACAAAGGGCACAAGGGTGATCTAATATTTTGGGGTCAGAGCTACTCATGAATATATATATATATATATATATAAGTATAGTAATAGTATATTAATGAACTTTCATGAACCCCATACTATATCAGACCATGTGAAGAATGCACATGAAGACAAAGTAAAAATAAAAAATTGGGTCAACATGGAAGGGAAGCCTAAATTCCCCCAACGCTTTGCATCGTCTTCAATTTTCCAAAAATCAAACACAAACATGGAAGAATGATGATACAAATAGAAGAAGGTAAGAAGGTTCACAACACAAAATCACTCCTCTATCCAAGCAGCAACAAGGGTGATGAGGGTCATCTAGGAACACATCATAACACACACACATCTAATCTAAAGATAAATAAGAGGCCTCCCCCTAACACTCATCAACCAAGAGGTTGTCCACTTCCCAATCTAGATCATTATAAGGGGAAGGAGGATGAGCCTTTAGTGGTGGAATATTAAGGGGAGGAGCTTCCAACCCTCCCGCAGTAAGGGGTAAGGAAGAAGGCCCCACAAGGTCTTGTCCACTAGGATTTTATGGAGCTATGGTCAACAATTTCATGAAGATTGCTGACAAGGGCGAGACCTCATCCAAAGAGTTTAAGATGTACTTTATAGGAATTCCATGTCGTACCTCAACGGATAGAGATGATTGTGCCATAGGTTCACTACTTGGCTCACCGAGTGACTAGGAGTGGTGAAAAACCCAATGGAGGCCAAGACTTGCTATGGTACTAGGACAAAACAAGCTAACATAGGACCACCCTTCAGAGAAGGTGGGATCACGCCCTCCATTGTTGGAGGGGCCAACCTCTACCTTCTGCTTCATAGGGGGATGCAAACTCCCCACAAACGAGCAAGAGGCATGAAGGAAAAGGATAAAACCATGGGGGATACCACTAATGTATTCGACATAGCCTCGAGTTTAGGGAATGGTGAAATGTTTGAGAGGGACATCAAAAAGGGTGGATCAACTGAAGGAGTGATGGACACCTGCACCCTTTTAGGGTCAAGTGCATTCATACTCATAGTGGGAGTTGGAAGCGAGACTAAACTAGATTGAAAAAAAGCAGAGGGGAGGAGAGAGGAGGACATAGTAGGGGGCCCTAGAGAAAGGGAGGTCATATCATCTTCCTTCTTTTGCAAAGTGGCTTGCTCAACCACTAGAGCCTTTTTTCGAAGCTTGCACTCAAGTGCAAGGCGGTTTCTGTAACTCTTCGAGCTAGAATCCCAGAGCTACAAAGGGACAAAAGGTTCCTACTCAGCCATAGGAGTGTCCACAACAACCATTTTCGATGGAGAGATAGACTCCTGAATGGGACTAGCAGGAGCAGGTTGAGAGACAACGGGGGGAGTTGGCTCTAGTGCCTTAGTAGTGGGCCTCTTCCTATTTACCGATTTGGGAGAAGAAGCGATGGGAGGCCACAAAGCCGAGGCATAGAGGATTCCCCATGGGGACACTTTCTTCTACCATACAAGTAGAACCAAGGTCCAAGTGGTTTGGTAGGGAGATTAGATATCTGAATCTTAGGTTTTCGCCAAGCTGATATTATCGGGCTCAGTGGATAAAAGCTGGGCATATTCATCCAAAAATTTTGTTTAGAAAGAGGAGTGAGAGAGGCATATTGAGAATGGGCTAGCCTCTCTTTTCCTTTTCGGGAAGAGGGGGCAGCTTGCTGCTACACTACCAAAAGGGTCAGTTTCGGTTGTCCCTTGCCCCCGACCTTATACTTCACATAGTTTTTTTAAAGTAGGTCTGCTCTTGGGGGGAGCGGGCCGACTGGGGTGGGCCAAAAATGGTCCAACGAGTAGCCCCCATGGGATACCAATGACAGGTATCTAGTGTCATGCACCACATGCACAACACCTTAATGGGAAAATTTTAAACACTTATGAATGATGCAGGCGATTCCATCATGGAATCTAGCCAGGGTATGCCTAACTTCTACCTAAAAATTTTTGACTCTAGAATAACATCAAAGAATGTGTCTACAACCCTAGGTCCAAATTTAGGTCCAACTAGGATGGACAACGTTCTTGAGCCATATGGCTTGAGACAAAGACCACTGTGCATATGGATGATAGACTTTGTTTCTTCGTACTCCTTCTACAAATAATTTAGCAACATTGTTTCTTTTGTAATGACATTCACTTGACTCGTGGGGTCAACCAAGACCCCCATCACAATGTTGCCATTGAGGTGAGTGGGAATGTAAAGGGTAGAAGGCTCTTTGTTCAAGGGCATATCCTGTAAGGTGAAGGTCATGTCTGACGAGCCGGTCACAGGATACATGGTAGGAGTAATTGTGACCATGTTAATGTATGCCTCAGGCCGAGTGGTAGAATCAGAGTGATAGATAATTAATTTATTAGAATGCGACAAAAATGGTTCTGTGTGTATCTGCAACTCACTATTCACTTTCACCACCAATTTGTTTGCATTTACTTTATTTCCATCGAGACAAATAGTACCATCCTTGATGCGGTCCTATATCTCATGACACAGTCGCATACAGTGTTCGGTATAATGCTTGTTAACTTGATGGTACTGACAAAAGGTATTCACATCATAACAACTAGGGTAAAGTGCCTTGAGAGGTTTAGGGTTCTCTAAGGTTATGATTTTATCCTTCAACAATCTTCGTAAGATGGAAGAATAAGATTTTGCTAACTTTGTGAACTTTCTGTTGCATCTAAGGCCGTTATCATTGGTAGCGGCTTCTACATTTGTGACAACCTTACCGTTTCTAGAGATCAATACAATGGATTTTTATTTTGAATGGGAGCACGAGGAGGATCCTTTGAACTAAACTATCATCTATTGATATTCTCATAATGTAGCATACAAATGCGTGAAAAATGGTAGTTCAGAAGGGAAAATTTCTTCTGCCAAGGTCTCTACAAGTTCCTTATGAACACCTTATGTACGGAAGATCGGGTAGTGGGTACGAGATATTGTAGAAGAGAGCCTGATACTATGCTATGAAATCAATAATATTCTCATTATCCCCTTGTTTGTATCAAACAAGATCTGAAAAGGTCATCTTCATTCTGATGTTGGCTTGTAACTGTTAGAGAAATTGATTTACAAGTTGATCAAATGAGAAAATAAAGTTGTCAGGTAAGGAACAATATCATTCGAGTGCTACATCCTTAAGAGATTGAGGGAATAATTTTTCCATCAACACATCATGATGGAAGAAGTTTGTACATAGGGCGTTAAATGTGGACACGTGCATTGGTGGGTCCCCTTTGCTGCCATGTCGAAAGAAAAACTGAAAGATAGGCTGGGCAGAGGCTTGGGAGAGACTCACCAACTAACTTTGCATCTTACCCATATTCTGGAGAAGAGTGTTTAGAATAGGGTCTTGGGATGACAAGGGTCTAGTGGGACCTCCTCCAGAACCATCATTGGAGCCACCTCCAGAACCACTAATATGGCCACCACTGGAGCCACCGCTACCAATAGGGCCTCCACGGGAGCCATCTCCACTTCCAAAGCCACCACCATGGTCTCCACCACAACCACCTCCACCAGTGCCACCATCGCTGGCAAAGCCACCACCACTACCAAAGCCACCACCACTCAACCCACCAAAACCTCCACTACTAGAGGTAACAGGAGGGGTGAAACAAAAATCTAAGGGTATTACGTTTGCTTTGATAGTTTCAGACCTCTTGGAGGTAGAGGTTATGCTGATCAATGGGACTGTGTTGGCCATATACACATACGTGGGAGGCATCGACATTCCTAACTATCTCTCATGTTCTTCAAAAGTTTCCCCTTGTATATGTTAGTGTTGTTTGGAAAGGCACATGCTTTAGCCAGAGTAGAGAGACTAGCCATGAGTTTTATGCCTATTCATTCCTTTCCCACCATATAATTTATCTCACTAATAAGCCTAGTGAATCTAGCCAACTTTAGGTCCTTTTCCAGGCTATTCTCTAAGTCACCCAACCCTTTGCTAAGGGTAGAGATATATTTTGAATGAATGTGAACGGATTCATGCTTGTCTACTGATGATGGTGTAGGATATGTAGGAGGGGTGGAGACATGGTCGGTCTCATTGGAGAATCCTACCTTGGCCCTTGACAACTACTCTTGGGTAGTAAGACCAACAACAGATTTGGTAAAAAGGCCTATAGAGAAACCAGAAGTGAGCTTCATCCTCTCCATCCGAAGGTGTCACACACTTCTAATAATGTACCTGGAAGTCATGGATTGGGTTGTGATACTCATAAACCTTCACAACACTTAGGGGTACCACGATCACAAGGTCCAAGGGAAAAAGTATCAACATCAATGAATGGGAAGACGTCGGTTCACCTCGGGTTCACCAAAAATGTAAGAGAGGGGGACCAACTTCGTCAAGGCTCCAAGTCACGAAGAGTTGAGAGTGGAGGGCTGCCCTAACTTACCTCACTCTAAAATATACCTTGGGATAAAGATCAAGAATGATGAGCACTATAACGTACTTCTACTACTCTACATATCCCGAATTTAGGTTTGGGCTAGGTGAGCTAGTTTTTGGAGTCAAGACTGTCTTAAATAACTATCTGTATGAGGATAGCAATGCGGTTCTACAATAACAACGTGACACACTAACATCTATTGGGCACATTGGCGTACGTATAGCAAAAAAATAGTAAACATAGTAAGATTACCAAAAACACCTACTAATAGCCTAGCTAGTTAATATAGATGGTAAAAACATAATAAGAAAGTATAGGAAATAGATACTAAAATGATAAAGCAAAGAAAAAAGAACTAGGGTGACGAAGATAATCTCACAAAAGTACCTATTCGCCAGCTAGCTCCACATGTACGTTCAACCTACACACAAGCAAGAGGGAAAAATGTTGGGGCTGTATAGGGGTCTGCCTTAGTCAGAGCCCCATTTTGGTGTTTCCACCTTCACGAACAACAAGAAAACAAGGAAGTAGAAATATGCGATAAAGGAAAGAAGAGAGAACTAAAAACACTACAAACTGTATTATGCTACTTCTATCAAATCAGATTGGAGAGGAATGAAACGTTACCACCTCCACCCAAAAGCTCACTAGCCAATGGAGGAGAATTACAGACTTGGAAAGGTCACCACAACCACAACTATGATGAAGGGAGGTCTCGCAAGACTCTAAGCCCACACTTCTATGGCTTGCCTCACACTTGTAATGTGTAGTTGATGAAGCTTCAAATGCAACTGTAATGGAGTGTTGGAATGTTGCTTGAGAGTGAAGTGAATGCTTGAGAGTGTGAATCTGTTGTTTAGAGGTGATGCTAGAGGATTGAATGAAGTGAGAATGAAGGAATTTGAAGGAAGGATGAGGAATAATTTTCCATTTTTGGGGTCAGTTGGTCGAAGAGGGATGTTACAATTCATCCTCGATTGGAAGTGTAACACTACTGCCAACTTTAGACATAGGAATCTGTTAAGAACGACAGTTGGCCACATGGACATTTGCACATCGTGTATGCGTCCTTAAAAAATATTCTCTCACTGACACAAAGGACAAATGCAAAGTGGGGAAGGAAACTGGGTGATGTGGAATTTTGCCTTTGGATTTGATTTTCCAAGGTGAGGGTGCGAGAAAGGGGAATTTGCATAAGGGGTGAAAATTCGCTCCTATAAATTTTTCCCCCACTTTAGCAAGCACGAGTATAGATGAGTGCTTCGGTAAAGAATATAAAAGAGTTAGTAGGGCTATAAATGTAAACTTGAACCATCTAGGAAGAAAACGATGATCTAGCAAGCTCAAAGCACATAACTGGTAAAGGAATCCACAGGTACTCTCCCTGAGGAGTTTCGAAGAAAAGACTCCATATCCTTGTAGAACCATGAAGCTGCACAAAGTACACTAAAGGACCTTGGACCAACAATGGAAAAATTGGCAAAATGAAAGTGTCTCACAGGTCCGTAAACCTGCAAGGAGATAATCACCAAAATATCTCATATGAAGGAAGCCCCGAGAAGCAAGCACCTTACAAACCCACAGACCTGCAAGGAGGAAACCCCCAAGATATCTCACATGAAGGAAGCCTAAAAAGTAAGTGCCTTACAGGCCTACATACCTACAAGGTGGCATCCCCCAAGATCTCTCACATGGAGGAAACCCAAAGAAGTAAGTACCTTGCATGCCCACATATCTGCAAGGAAGCGTCCCCCAAGATCTCTCACATGGAGGAAACCTAGATAAGGGGACTCCATAGAGTCAGGTAGTGGCTTCACAGGTGCACCTGCAAAGCGACATGTTTACCCGCAAATAGAACATGTCTAGAAACAAAGTGAACACATAGGAAAATAAGTGGACAGTCATGCAAATCGTTAATAAATTAGAAGAATTTTAAAAGGGTCCCTTGGGAACCCAACATGAAGAGGGGTCCACTCAAGGGACACACTATTTGGAAGTGCAAAAGAGATGTTTTTTTTCTCAAACCAATTCATCATCAAGGAATCCTTTCAAAAGATGTTCACTTCATCAAGGAATTCGATAGGAAGAAAATTCCCCCTCGCAAGGGGAAGGTCAAATTTTCTCCCACCTCGAAGGAAAGTTCTCAAGTTATTTCTTTGCAAACCCATGATGAAGGAAACACATTTTGTTAGGGGTCCAAGTTGAGAATGCGATTCTTGAAAAAGGTTTGCAAAGATTCTCAAGAAAAGATTCATTGGCAACGAATGCATTTTCTGAAAATCGGGTTGTCACACATGCGAGGGACAACTCAAGCAAAGAAGAGAGAAAGATAAAAGAAAAGTAAAAAGAGACAAAGACATCACAAACAAAGGGAACATGGGTGATCTGATATTTCAGGGTCAAAGATGCTCATGAATATATATATATATATATATATATATATATATATATATATATATATATATATATATAAGTATAGTAATAGTATATTAATGAATTGTCATCAACCTCCTACTATATCAGACCATGTGAAGAATTCACAGGAAGACAATAAAAATAAAAAATTGGGTCAACATGGAAGGGAAGCCTAAATTCCCCCAACACTTTGCATCATCCCCAATTTTTTGAAAATAAAACAAAAACATGGAAGAATGATGATATAGATAGAAGAAGGTTCACAACACAAAGTCACTCTTGTATCCAAGAACCAACAAGGGTGACGAGGGTAATCCAAGAACAACTAGCACAATCATGTGGGAACACATCACAACACACACATCTAATCTAAAGATAAAGAAGATGCCTCCCCCTAACACTCATCTACCAAGAGGTCATCCACTTCCCAATCTAGATCATTATAAGGGGAAGGAGGATGAGCCTACAATGGTGGAATATTAAGGGGAGGAGCTTCTAAACCTCCCACAACAAGGGATAAGTAAGAAGGACCCACAAGGTCTTCTCCACTAGGCTCTTATGGAGCTATGGTCAGTGATTTCGCAAAGATCTCCGACAAGGCCGAGACCTCCTCTAGAGAGTTGAACATGCACTTTATAGGAGTTCCATGTCGTACCTCAACAGATGGAGTTGACTACACCCGAGGTTCATTGCTTGGATCATCAAGTGACTCAGGAGTGGTGACAAACTCAAGGGAAGTGGAGACTTGCTTTGTTACTAGGACAGAACAAGCTAACACAAGACCACCCTTTAGAGAAGGTGGGATCCTCTTACACCCTCCATTGTTGGAGGGGCCAACCTCTACCTTCTTCCTAGTAGGGGGATGTGAACTCCCCAAATACAAGGAAAGAGGCATAGAGGAGGACGAGAAAACTATGGAAGATACCATTAATGTATTCAGCATATCCATAGGTTGAGGGAATGGCAGGATGTCGAGGAGGGACATCAACAAGGGAAACTCAATCAAAAGAGCAATGAACACCTACAAATTTTTAGGGTTAGGAACATTCATACTCACAGTGGGAGCTAGAAGCGAGACTAAACTAGATTGAATGGAAAAAAAGGGGAGGAGAGAGGAGGACATAGTAGGAGGCCCTGGAGCAGGGGCGGTCATATCCTCTTCATTCTTCTACAAAGTGGCCTATTCAGCTACCAGTGCCTTTCATTGATGCTTGCACTCACCTGAATTGGAGTAGGAGGAGCAGGTTGAGAGACAACAGGGGGAGTCAACTCTAGTGCCTCGATAGCGGGCCTCTTCTTGTTTATTGCTTTGGGAGTAGATGCAGAGGGAGGCTGCGAAGGCTGAGGCATAGAGGATTCCCCACAGGGACCCTTTCTTCTGCAAGGTCCAGGTGGTTTTTTAGGGAGATCATATATCCAAATCTTGAGTTTTTTCTAAGCCAGTTTCATCAAGATCAGTGGATAAAATCCAAGCATATTCATCTAAAACGCTTCTTTGGAAAGAGGAATGGGAGAGGCATCCCGAGAATGGGATAGCCTCTCTTTTCCTTTTTGGGAAGAGGGGGAAGCTTGCTGCTGCACTACCGAAAGGGCAAGTTTCAGTTGTCCCTTGCCCTTGATCTTTTACTTCAACACAATTTTTATACAGTAGGTTTGCTCTTGGGGGAAGCAAACCAATCGAGGTGGGCCAAAAATGGTCCAATGAGTAGCCCCCACGGTACACCAACGACTGGTATCTAGTGTCATGCACTACATGCACAACACCTTCATGGGAGAATTTTCAACACTTATGAATGATGGAGGTGATTCCAGTCATGGAAGCTAGCAAGGTTGTAGACACTAAAAAATGTCCTAGTCTATGAGCATCATTTTTCTTGGTCATTGTCCTCCGATAATTGAATAATTTTAATTATTCAATTATGCTCGATTATATTCCTCTATTAATTAAATAATTTTTAATTATTTATAATAAAATAAATTAATTGTGTCACTAACACCCCCTTTCTTCAATAATTAAATAAATCATTATTTATTTAATTATTTATCTTTCATCATTTGTCTATAGTCAGATAATAATTAACTTTTCCATTCTTCTATAATTAAATAATTGTCAAAGATTATTTAATTATGTGTCATTCTCCTCCCTTTGAATAAATAATTCAAATCAATTATCAATGTCTAATTTCCAGCTCCCCATTTAATTAAATTGATTTCACAATTTAATTTAATTAAATGTTCCTTTTTCATTTTCTCCAAATAAATAATTCAAATGAATTATTTATTTTCCACTTGTCCATATAATTTAAATAAATCATTTATGCCTCCCTTTTGGTCAAAGATGCCATGTCATTCATTTCTATCATAGCCATCAGTGTCATAGCTCTTCCATGAATGGCATATATTCTAGTTGCATCAATTTTCATCCATTGATCTTGGAATCTTTGTAGAAGATCGATCTTGGTCGTCTGTTTGAATGATTGCCTATAAAAGAAACCTTAAAAGCAACCTTCCTCTCCCATTTTCAACTTAACAACCATTTTCTATCTCCAACCTCATACTTACAATTTGTAGGTATTGGCACAATTTCAATAACAAATATGAGGGAAATATTGGCATGAGGAGAAATAGGAGAACAAGAGAAGTGATTCAAGTGCAAGCATGGGGAGTACTTTTGTTTGATGTCTTCATTTACTCATGTTTTGTTTGTTTTCTCTTGTTGGATGAGGTTAATAGATTAGTGGTGTTTGGCTGTCACTTTATCTAGTCTAGGACACATTACCCCATCCTACATTGGTGAACCCGATGTGAAGGACAAGATTTTGCAGGTTTTCATATGGATTTTTGCTTGTTTTTGCAAATTTTAGGTACAGAACAACGCAATTGATGAACATAGTGACGCATTTACTAGGAAGCAATGCAACTAATTAACGTAGTGATGTATTTGACTAGAAACGATGCATGTGTAGAAGACCTCCATGGGTGGGAAAATTCAAATTAAAAAATGTGATGCAATCTCTCTGGTGTGACGTGATGTAGTGATGCAACTGCTGAAAGAAACGACACATTTGTCTACTCGATATAAAATTCCAATTTTATTATCTTTTCAGTTTTTCCTTTGGGTTTTGTAAGTAGGGTAGTGTTTTCTGGTTACTAATATTTTGTTTGCAGTGTGTGGCTTTGGAGTGGAGCTCCCAAAAAATTGCTTCTCTTGAAGCAACAAAAAAATCGAGCTCTTAGTTTAGTTTTCTTTAATTTTTTTTCAGTTTAGTTTCTTTATTTTCTAATTTAGTCTAGTTGTTAATTTCTAAATTTTAGCTTAGTTTTTAACCCTTTGTGCAACTAGGTTTTTGCAACTTTTTGTTGGTCCAAGATAGCTTTGAGAAACTACTAATGTATGGTTTTGTAGGTTTTCGTGTGTCTAAGG
Organism: Sequoia sempervirens; assembly: GCA_007258455.2. Lineage (NCBI taxonomy): Eukaryota > Viridiplantae > Streptophyta > Pinopsida > Cupressales > Cupressaceae > Sequoia > Sequoia sempervirens. Next base: position 107,708,348 of record VDFB02000002.1, on the reverse strand, counting down.
CTTTATTTTGAAACCACAAAATATTTTTTGCTTTATATTTGATAACATTTCAATTGGTGCTTAAAATGAACGATTGTCTTCTCTCACGTAGATTTAACTAGGAGGTGATGAACCACTATTTTAGTGTTTGAAGGATGGTAGGTATTATATTCTCACCTTGTGCAAACTCGGTGATAAAAAAGCTAGACCCATCTATTTTTTTGTTTACCCATTAGAGGTCTTGCCTTGGAGGGAAAAAGTACTCACCCCAAGGGAATGACCCAAGCAGTAATGGACTAAATTCAAGTCCTTCTTAACCACTATATAAATTTGTGATTGCAAGGAAAGTTTGCAATCAACAGGAAGTGGTACGTGATAACTCTCCCTTGATATCTTTATGATGCAAAAAGCCCTTGTTCTAAGGGTTTGGAGACCTCCTAAGGGAGTTTATCACAATACCCCTGAACCGGATGCTCTTACTAGATACCTCTTGTTTTTAGATGCCAAAATCCTTCTATTTGTTGGTGTAGGAGGTCAGACCTCTAAAGCTATCCCACATTTTCTCAGTTCACTATAGAGATGGAAAATTTGTTGAGATCCTTGTGGTCTTAGGGAATTCAGAACTTGGCATGCCTGTAGAAGTGAGTGCTATGGAGGGGAGCCAATACTACCAAGTTCCTAGGCTATTCGCTTTGAATAAGCATGGCTGGAGAAATCCAAGTGGGAACCTGGTAGTGAATATTGTCCTTGCCAACCATAGGATTCGTGCTTGCTATTTTAAAAATCACACAATTTTACATCAAATCAGACCAAAATATTTTGTGTTTTCCAATCACATTTCTTCAGAAACAATCAAAACTCAGATCCAAACCATTTCAAAACATCAAAACTGTTAAAACAACATTTTGGAAAACTGCAACTGTCAGAAACAGAGCCACATCTGATACTGTGAACCGCAACTAAGAATTAGAAAATCACAACTAACTTTCTGAAATGTAATTGTTGAAAACAAAGCCACATTTGATAACTTGAACCACAACTACATTTGTTGAAAATAGAGCCACAATTGTCTTCCAAACAAAAGAATTCTAAAATTTGAGTCCAAAATCTGACCAAAACAATTTCACAGTGACCTCTTACTGATAAGCCAAAGACTTTCAAGATTCACCAACTCATTTTAGCATTGCCATTAGAAATACATTGCATTATAGGTTACACTCCTCCATCCTTTGCACAACACAAATTAGACTTTGATTCTTAGGTTGCATTTGGGACTTCAGATTCTAAACATAGGGAGACCTTTGAGATTTTGGAAATTATTGGTTACATATTCTATTTTTCATTGATCATTATCCTTGTCATTGTCAATCCTTGTCATTGTCACCCTATCAAGTTTGAATCTTAAGCTTGTGTCCTAATCTTGGCTCTACTTTGTCAAATTTATCCTCTTATGGTCAATGAAATTTGGAATTTGTTTCCTTGGGTTCACATTAGCTTAATTGGAACTTTTTTTTTTAATTTAGAATTCCTTTGCATTTCCTTGCTCTCATTTAGACTCATATTGCTTAGATTGCACTTTGCACCCTTATTCCAAAAATACAAAAAATAGCTCACTTTACCTTAGTTGCATTATTACCTTAGCATCATCTAGTCACCTTATCACTCACCTTGATCATCAATAAATATTTAGTATCCTTTAGCATTAATTATCTCCCATCCTTTAGACATTATCATCCTTGCATTTTCATATCCTAAAATCTAAAAAATCCAAAAACATAGTTTAGTTCATCACCATCTTACATTATCCCTTCAACTTGCAAAAGTATCACATGGTTGAAACAAGGTCACAAGCCAAGAGAAAAGACATGGATTTTTCAAACCTCTTTCATGATACTACCCTTGGAATGGATTCAAATCATTCTACACCTTCAAGAGACCAAACATGGGAAAACTTGAACCTAGAAGAATTCAACAAGTAATTGAATCCTCAAGAAATTGAAAAAGCCTATCAAGACCCAAGGGTTTTGAGCATGATTGATCAACTTGTTAGTGCCAACCCTAATAGATACTTCTACGCACTAGCTAAAAAGGGTGCCAAATTACCTCAAGGCTTTGATGTATCAACCATTGTAGAGTACGAAACTGAAAACCCATTTGTATTTGGCATGCCCTCATCACAAAAAATGACAAACATACCCCTTGGGACAACTACAAATATGACTACCAATACTGCACACATCCCAAGCATTTCAACATTTGGAGATAAGGTAACCCATGCTACTACTGAAGGACAAAGTTTCACACTTGGAAGTTCCTCAAATGCCATGGATAAGACCTTCACAAACCCTCTTTTCCAACAAAACACAAATCAAGATTCCATATCACAAGGTCACACAACTTTGTCCCATAATGAAAATCAAGGTCCTATCCCCACACTTCAAAACACAAATCAAGGTTCCTTATTCCAATTTCAAAGTGCCCCTCCATCAAGTCAAAACCCTCCAACTAAATCAAGAAGGATTTATGTTATCTCATGAAGAACCCCAAATCAAAATACCAATCAAGGGGCTATTCCATCAAATCAAAATACCAACCAAGGGGCTATTCCATCAAATCAAAATACCAATCAAGGGGCTATTCCATCAAATCAAAACAACAATCAAGGGGCTATTCCATCAAATCAAAAAAATAATCAAGTGGATATTCCATCACTCCAAAACACAAATCAAGGGTCCCTTCCATCATTTCAAAATTCTACTCAAGGACCAACATCTACATGTCAAAATACCAACCAAGTACCTACACCTTCATTTCAAGATTTCAATCAAAGAGCCATTCCTTCATTTCAAAATACCAAACAAGGAAACATTCCTTCACATCAAAACATCAATCAAGGCCTACACATTCATATGAAAACATCAATCAAGGTCCTACACCTTCATGTCAAAACATTAACCAAGGATCTACATCCTCACTTTCAAATCAAGGATTGAATTTTCAAAACCAAAACATGAATCAAGGGTCTATAACTCAATTCCAAAACACCATACCAAATGCCAAAATGATCTTTGGAAAAAACCTAAACACCAATTTCATTCCAAATCCAAGCAACACATATCCATATGGCAACCAAGGTCCTATGTCACAAAGCATCAATCCCAATTCAAATCCAACATATGACCTTAACACCAACATCATGACATTCATAACCAAAGCAATGCAACACCATCCCTTGTAGACCTTTTGATACAACATATGCAATCCCTTGAACAAAAAATGACAAAAATGCAATTGGGAACCAACAAGAAGACCTATTCTATGGAGGAACTATGCCCCTTCCCATTTGATCAAAATCTATACATGCCTCCCTTTCCCTCGCATTTCACAATGCCACCTTTTCCTAAGTATAAGGGGACTGGGGATCCTATAGAACATATTCAATATTTTAACACATCATGTATGGAAGTCTCATATGATCCTACCTATTTAATGAGACTGTTCCCATGAAGCCTCACAAGACCAACCTTAGATTGGTTTGGACACCTTCCACCAGGGATCAAAACATGGGGTGAACTAGCCAACAAGTTCATCAATCAATTTGCATTCAACATTAAAAATTATGTCACCCTTGTGACATTGAGCACAACCAAACAAGAAGATGGGGAATCACTTACCTCGTTCTACTAGAGATGGCAGGGTTTGGTTAGCAAGTTCCCTTGTCACATTCATGAAAGATAACTTGTCAAATTGATGAGTCAAATTCAAATCCAATGTTGCACAACTTTTGAGGAGATTCTTGAGAAAGGTTTCCTTATTGAAAAGGGTCTTATTGCAAAAGGGCTAGTCAAAGTCAACAAAGAGAATCCCAAACCTAACAATGATGAGAAAATACTGGTACCAAAACAAAAATGTCATAAATGGAGTTGTTGATGCCAAACTAATAACCAAAGGTCCAATCATTCAACTTAAAGGTCCTTCTTCATCAAATGCATCCAATACACCAAACACACAGACACAAGGTCAAAACCAAATGCTAAACGCGGCCCAAAACAATCAATAATGCAGAGGTCCTCCTTGACCCAAGAGAACATACACCCCTTTGGGTGAACCTAGCGAATCAATCCTTAAATGTCTCTTGCAATAAAATGTCATCACACTACCAGACACCAAGAACTATGAACCTACATTGATCAAACCTGATTGGTGGAAAGATGACAAATATTGTGAATACCATTGTACAAAAGGACATAAAACATCTAGATTGGACACTCAAGAATATCATTCAAGACATTATTAAAGATCAAACCATTTCAGTTGATAATTCACAAGCCAAGATGAATGTTGATCACACCATATTCAAAACACCCCTACAAGACCATGATAAAGGAAAAGCCTCTAGTTCAAGAAACAACAATAATGAAAATTATGCAGCTGTCAAACATCATTACAACACTATCATACTTAATGTGAGACCCTTTGATGATCACATTGCCACTATCACTATGAACAAGCCAAAATCAGATTGTGTTGTTGCCACCCATAGAATCAAGATAACTATTCCAGGTCCTGCAAATCCTCAACCAAAGGGTCAATATAACCTCCCAGAGCAGCTAGGGAAAACTCCCACATAAATTTCTATCTTGGAGCTCCTTCGTATCTCACCACAACATAGAGCCATCCAAGATAAAGCCTTGCAAGAAGCTTTCATCCCCACCAACCTAGATGTCAATGAATTTCAATCCATGGTTAGATACTTAGCTATCCCGCACCATGTCACCTTCTCGAAACAAGACTTTTCCACACCAAAATATGATCATTAATACCCTTTACACCTTGAATTATGCATTAATAAAAACAATATTAGACAAGTCCTAATAGATGGTGGAGAAAGCCTAAACATTTGTTCACTAAAATCAGTAAAAGCATTGGGATACTCTAAGAATTGTATTGATCAAACCAAGAAAATTGTGATTAAAGCTTATGATGATCTTGAACATTCTTTCAAAGGTGTAATTTCACTTCTTGTGAGAGTTGGCCCAACAATACAGGACACATTATTTCACGTCTTGGATCTAGATTTACATTACAATCTCATCCTTGGCCACCCATGGATCCATAACATGAGTTCTATTCCTTCCACCTTCCATCAATGCCTCAAGTTTCCACACAATGGCACTATAATTACTATTCCAGATGACCCCAATCCTTGTCAATATTGTTCAAACCTAAAAGGAACTGTTGAACATAAAGTTCCCATCAATCGAGAGGCTTCATCTTCCACTTCATCACCACTCCATCTCACTACATTGATCCATCTACTCTTGTCAAATCTTCCACTTCATTCATCATACCTTCAACACCCAAGATCTAGATTCAAGACAAGGATGTGGAGAATATAATAAGAAGAGTCTCTTTTTCATTTGAAAATTACCAAAGTCACTAAAGTCATATGGAAAACCGCATCCCATGCAACCTAAAGTTTTCATCCACAATCCTCCTACCACCTTCACTAAATGGGGGGAGCTTGCTAAAGAATCTCTAGATGACCACATTCTCACATGGTTGTATAAAGAAGAGGAAGAAACTAAAATTAAGAAAATACCAATTGAACAGTATCTAAAAGGGTTCCAAATAATGAAACGACATGGATATGATGGACACAATGGTATTAGTCTACATAAACAAGGGTTGAAGGAACCTTTATAACCTCCTAAGCTAATAAGTCATCAAGGGTTAGGGTTCGTGCTAGTAAAAGTGACCATCTAGACTATCAAGTTACCTTTAAGTGAGTTTGTTGACACTTCAGATGGGATCAAGACATATGAGGACTCTTGGGATTATGATGATTCCAATGAATACGAATGGGATTCCCTATCCTCTACCACTTTCATGGACCTTGATAAACTATTTGAGGAATTTGATCAAATGCTTACTATTGATTCCTCATGAAACCTACCTAGAACCCGTTCAAAAATGTCTTTGACAAAAGAAGAGTGGATCAAACACTATTTTTGGCAATCCATTGATCCTGCCTCTTGGTAAGCTAATGACTCTACTTTTGTCTTTACCCTATCTACCTACACCATGGCCCTTGTTGATACCGATGATGGCTTACCCCTTGTCCACCCTCAACTTATAGATTGGGATCAACAAGAACCACCAAGTTTGGACACTTTTGAGAACGACGAAAAAATTGCTAAGTTTATGGGACTTTGTGAAGGAATACCAAGTGGGGATCATAAGGATGGATTTTCCATAGAACTCAATTATGCAACATACTTGGGTGAGGTCGTCCTATCCTCTAGTCGCAAAAGTGAAAATGAAAAAAGTAAAAATAAAAATAATAGGTCTTCAGGTGAAAATTGAAAGGTGCTTGTTGACCACAAAAAAGTAAAAATAAAGGATGTATCTGAAGGTGAAAACCTCTTTGAGGTACCTAAGGATGGAGGACTGGACTGCTTCCCAATAGACTAAGAGAGATCACCATTGCTTATAAAATAAACAAAGGAATTCAACATTGGGACATCAGATAACTCCATAATGATACAGTTAGCAACATCCTTGACCACTGAGGAAAATCCTGAGTTTATAACATTATACCTAATGCAAAACTGTATAAACAGAAGTTAAGGAAAATGCACCCCCAGATCACACTCCTTGTCAAGGTGGAACTAAAGAAACTATTGGATGTTGGATTCATTTTCTCCATTGATTACACAAAGTGGATATAAAATCTTATGTTCCTATCACTAAGCTGAATGGTCAAATCAAAATTTGCATGGATTTTAGAGACGTCAACAAACCTTTTCCCAAAGATGATTTTCCTTTACCAAACATTGACATCATAGTAGACCTCACAGTTGGATATGAGATGTTATCACTGATGGATGAATTCTTGGATTACAATCAATAAGAATTGCTACTAAAGATCAACCAAAGATAGCTTCCACATGCGCTTGGGGAACCTTTTTTTGGAACGTTATGCCATTTGGATTGAAAAATGTTGGAGCTACCTATTAGAGAGCTATGACTACAATTTTTCATGACTATATGCACATCCTTATGGAAGACTATGTCGATGACCTTCTCTCTAAATATCTAAAATGAGGTGGAAACTTAGTAGTATTGGACAAGATTTTCACACAATTGGGAAATTATCAACTCAGGCTGAATCCAAAGAAATGTGTCTTCGGCATCCAATCAAGCAAGCTTCTTGGATATATTGTCTCACATAGAGGAATAGAGGTCGATCCCGCCAAAGTTAAATCCATCTTGGAAATGCCACCACTAACTGACATCAGTTAGTTAAGAACATTTCAAGGAGGAATACAATCCATCTATAGGTTCATTGCTTAATTAACATATAAGATCCACCCATTCCAACATCTATTAAGAAAAAGAATTCCCTTCAACTGGACAGAAAAGTGTCAAGAGGCATTTGATCAAATCAAGAACTATCTATTGACTGCACCTATTCTCATGCCTCCAATTGACAGAAGACATTGGATACTATATATGATAGCTACTATATCAACACTAGGGGCAATCTTAGCACAAAATGACAATGATGGAAAGGAAAGATAATTATATTATATCAGTCGCACTTTGGTTGGGTATGAGCTAAACTATAGTCCTATTAAGTGAGCATGTTTAGCAGTGGTATTCGCAGCACAAAAACTAAGACACTACATGTTGGATCACAAGATAAAACTGATTGCCAAAATTGATCTTGTGAAATATCTTCTTAACAAAGCAACATTGACAAGAAGACTAGCTAAGTGGGTTATGCTTTTGAGTGAATATGACATTGAATATGTTGACCAGAAAGAAATAAAGGGACAAGTAATAGCTGTCCAACTTGTAGATACACCACTGAAATTATACCATCCTTTGATATCTGATTTCCTAGATGAATCCATCTTTGTCATAGACACACCAACAACATGGAAGCTATACTTTGATGGATCTTATACAAGTCATGGATCATGAGCCGGTATTTTGTTCATCACACCTCAAGTATATGCCATTCCGAGTAACATTCTCGTGCACAAACAACATGGCTGAGTATGAAGCATTATTAACAGGACTCTGAATAGCAATTAAATGGAAAATTAAGGACCTCCAAGTCTACGGTGATTCCCAATTAGTAATTAAACAAGTTAATGATGACTATGATACCAAGGATGAGAAATTGATGCCCTACAAGTGCATGGTAGACAACTTTAGACTATGCTTTGATAATATTTCCTTTGAGTAAATACCGAGAATCCATAACAAAGTAGCTGACACAATGGCTACAATTGGATCTCTCTTGGGTATTCCCAACAATGGCTCGCAATATGAGTTCTTGTTGGAACAACTATTGATCCCCACATTCGATGTCCCCGAAACTGAACTTGTGTGTGTACTTGTTGGTCTTGAATCCCCTTAGTATCCAGACATCTATGCTTTTTTTTTGACCAAAATATCCTTCTTGACTTGTCCCCTAACCAACATAAAACATTTATCTGACAAGCATCTAAATATGCCATCATCAAAGACACCCTTTACTACCATAGTTTAGATAGTACCCTCCTTTGATGTCTCGACTCAAATGAAGCACAAACAACTTTACAAGAGGTACATCATGGTATATGTGGAGCTCACTCTGTTGGTCCAACCTTAGCCAAAAAGCTCATGAAAATGGGATATTATTGGCCTACAATGGAACGTGATGCTTATCACTTTTTCAAGAAATGTCACCAATGTCAGATTCATGGAGATCTTATACATGCCCTAGCTCAAGAGCTACAGTCGCTTACTTCACCTTGGACATTTTCTCAATGGGGACTTGACCTCGTAGGAAAGATCCATCCCACCTCTGCTAATGGACATAAGTTTATCCTTGTCGCCACTGAGTACTTCAAAAAATGGATCAAAGCCATCCCATTGACTTACATTACTGGAAAGTAGATAGCCAAGTTCATCCTAAATTACACCATTTTCCACTACGAAATCCCACAGTCCATCATTACTAATAATGGCCACCCTTTTAAAAATAAGGATGTCTGTGAGCTTTGTGAAAAAATTCATATCCAACACCACTTTGCTACTCCGTATTACCCCCAAGGTAATGGCCAAGAAGAGGCATCTAATAAGACCATCCTAAAAATCTTAAAGAAGACTGCTAATGACATTGGCCATGACTGACACCTACAACTCAATCCTGCTTTATGGGCTTACAGTACTAGTGTCTGTACGCCCACTGGAGCCACTCCATATTCCCTTGTCTATAGTTCTATAGCAATACTTCCTGTAGAGGTTGAGTTACCCTCTTTGCAAGTCTCTATGCAAGGCTTGATTGATCAAGAAGAATATTGTGTATCCCATCTACATGAGCTAGAGTTTGGATGAAAGGAGACAAAATGCTCTAAGAAATTTGCAAGCATATCAGAATCGCCTTTGATGCAGCTATAACAAGAAAGTTTGACCTAGAAACTTTGATATTGATGACTTAGTCCTAAAAGAAAATTCGAAGAATCAAGTAGAATGAGAAAAGCCTAGAAATTTTGAACCTAATGGTTGGGCCCTTATATCATTACAACATCATATGGATCAGGTTCTTATTAGCTTTCTACTCATGAAGGAGAGCCCTTGTTCAAACCTATCAACAACATGCACCTCTGCAAGTACTACACTTGATTCTCATAGTATCTCTTCAAAAAGTCAAAAATACAAAAAGATCAAAAATCTAAAAAAATGGTCACCCTAATTAAAACCTGGCAATTAGGCATCTTGGTGACAACAAAAAAAATAAAAATAAAAAAAATAGTAAAGAGAAATAATTCGTCCTAAAGTGAAAACCACTTTGGTGGCACTTTGGATAAGTACCATGGTGAAAACCTGGCAAACAAGTGCCATGTGTAGTCATTTTATGCTCCTTCATCTACTATCACTCTATCTGATCCTTCATGCCTTCCACTTATCCATTCGCACATGTCACTTGTTCAGAATAAACTCTGTTATCCTTCCTTGGCCTGAGAACCAATGACATTTAGTATCCTGATCATCCTTCACATCCATCCATAAATCCCCTCATGCATAATAAGTTGGTCCTATACTTGACTGGGGGAAATTCCTTGGCTCACGTCTTTATGGGAAAACAATATGGTATCAACCTCACAAAACATCAAAATCCAAATAGATTAGAAAACATCAAAAATCCAAAAAAAAAAAACTTCAAAAATCCAAAAAAAAATCCAAAAAACCTTCAAAAATAAAAAAACATCATAAAACTTCCAAAGATAGAGTCTAAGTCAGTTTGTGTTAGAGTGGTTGAACTACATTGTCTCTATGCATTTTCTACGTAGGAAAGGCTCATCTTAAATGATCCCCTGAGACATGAGGTTCGTCCTTTTAGGTTGTCCAAATAAAATCATGACTCAATCTTTTGTCAAATAAGGAAAGGACAAGCTGTGTCGAACTGCGAGGTCTCTATGTGTATAACGTAGGCAAGGCCATCGATCGATGAGCCCCCAAGGCCACCTAGGTAAGTCCTTTAGGGTTTTTCATCTCTAGTTGTGACCTTGATCCACAAGGAATCATCATTCAAACCAAATCATGAATCAAAAAACAAACATAACCAACAAAATCCTTCAATCAACCAATCATCCTATCATCAATCAATCTATCAGATCATCAACCTTATCAGAATGGGGCATTATGTCATTTGTCTCATTCTATCCTATCTCTTTTCCTTCCTAAGATTAGACTTTTTCAATTTGATCATTCACCTTAAGAAGGATGTGTCTTTCTTGCAGTTAGGTGCCTTGTCAACACTTGTCATTTGGTCAACTTTATCAGATGTGTTCCCTACCTTAAACATGATGTGTCCTTCCTGAAGTTAGGTATCATTACATCACTTTGTCATATCAATCAATATTTTTCAAACAAGCAATCAATCTTCTCAACCTTTTCAACCATTCTTGCCTTAATCAGGATATGTCTTTCCTAAAGACAAGCACAATCAATCAACTTTGTCATCTTTATCAATCAATCTTTATCAAGTCAATCAATCTTGTCGTCTTGGTCAATCAATCTTTCCTTAACCAAGATGTGTCCTTCCTAATGATAGGCATGGTAAATCAAATCAAATTTTCAGCCTTTGTCAGCTTATGAATCAATCCTTGTCAATTTATCAATCAAATTCGGTCAACCTAATCAATCACATCAAACAATCTCATCAAGACTATCGACAAACACTGACTCTTTGGCAAACACTTTGTTCCAGCATGGATTTTTCTTATCTTTTTCATTGGTTCTTGGTCATGTTACTAGTTACCTCGAGGATTTCCTATTAAAGGATTTAGAGGAACAATGATGGATCATGGCCTCTTTTCTTTGTTTATTGTTTATGGTTTGTCTTGGCAAAAAGACTAGGATAATTGGGTCCTTAGTATGAGCTGGGCCATTCCTTGTCTTTTGAATTTATCTTTTGACTGCTTGTCTCTCATAAATGGTCACTTTTCACACCTTGATCTATGTCATACCATGGTTTTTTTGTTCCATTTGCGACACTTTTGATGTGCGATTATGATAAATATACAAGTATGAAGGTTGGTCCCTCGTCATTTCCCATCTAACTTTCCATCTCAATCTTCCTTTCCTTTTTCATGCTAACATGCATCTTCTTCATGCTAACATTTATTCTATCCTTCATCCTCTAGTCTTATCATCCATTTCAAGAGCACATTTGCATTCTTTGAACCCAGCTGTCCTCTTCAGGGGGCATACATGTACCTTGATTTCACCGGGGCATCCTGGGGCATCTTCCGATTGAATTTCTTTGACACAACGCGATGAAATGCATTATGTCAAAGAGGGGAAAAATGTAGACCTGAAAAAATGTCCTAAGTTTGTGAGCATCATTTTTGTTGGTCGTAGTCCTCAGATAATTGAATAACTTTAATTATTCAATTATGCTTGATCATATTCCTCTATTAATTAAATATTTTTTAATTATTTAATTAATTCTCTTTCTAATCTCTATTCTATCCTAATCAATTAAAATAAATTAATTGTGTCACTAACACCCCCTTTCTTCAATAATTAAATAAATTATTATTTATTTAATTATTTATCTTTCATCATTTGTCTATAATCAGATAATAATAATTATTATTTGACCTTTTGATTCTTTTATAATTAAATAATTTTCAAAGATTATTTAATTACGTGTCATTCTCTTCCCCTTTGAATAAATAATTCAAAACAATTATCAATGTCTAATTTCCATCTCCCCATTTAATTAAATTAATTTCACAATTTAATTTAATTAAATGCTCCTTTTTCATTTTCTCCAAATAAATAATTCAGATGAATTGTTTATTATCCACTTGTCAATTTCCTCCATTTCTCCTCCATTTTCGAATAAATCATTTAAATAAATAATTTATGCCTCCCTTTTGGCCAAAGATGCCCTATAATTCATTTATGTCATAGTCATCAACATCATAGCTCTTCCATGAATGGCATATTCTGGTTGCATCAATTCTCATCCGTCGATCTTGGAATCTTTCTAGAAGATTTATCTCGGCTGTCTGTTCGAATGGTTGTCTATAAAAGAAACCTTCCTCTCCCATTTTCAAATTAACAACCATTTTCTATCTCCAAACTTCTACTTACAATTTGTAGGTATTGGCACAATTTCAACAACAAATCTGAGGGAAATATTGGCATAAGGAGAAATAGAAGAGCAAGAGAAGTGATTCAAGTGCAAGCATGGGGAGTAATATTGTTTGATGTCTTCATTCACTCATGTTTTGTTTGTTTTCTCTTATTGGATGAGGTTAATAGCTTAGTGGTGTTTGGTTGTCACTTTATCTAGGCTAGGACACTTTACCTCATCTTACCTAGGGTATGCCTAGCTTTAGCCTGAACAAATCCGACTATAGCATAACATTGAAGACTATGTCTAGAGCCCTAGTTCCAACTGGTATGAACAATGTTATTGAGCCATATGGCTTGACACAAAGACCATTGTGCGTATGGATGGTAGAATTTTTTTCTTCGTACTCCTTTTGTAAAGAATTTAGCAACAACGTTTCTTTTGTAATGACATTCACTTGACTCACGGGGTCAACCAAGACCCCTGTCACAATGTTTCCATTGAGGTGAGCGGGAATGTAGAGGGGAGAAGGATTTTTGTTCAAGGGAATATCCTACGAGGTGAAGGTCATGTTCGGCGAGCCGGTTGTAGGTTACGCAGTAGGAGTAATTATGACCATGTTAACGTACGCCTCAGGTTGAGTGGTAGAATTGAAGGGATCAATAATTAAGTTGGCAGAATGTGACAAAAATGGGTTCGTGTATATCTACAACTCACTATTTTCTTTCACCACCGATTTGTTTGCATTTTGTTTATTTCCATTAAGATGAATAGTACTATCCTCGATGTGGTTTTGTATCTCATGACACAAGTTCATACAACGTTCAGTATCATGCTCATTAACTTGATGGTATTGATAATAGGTATTCGCATCATACCAACTAGGGTAAGGTTCCTTGAGAGGTTTATGGTTCTCTAAGGTTATGATTTTATCCTTCAGCAATCTTTGTAAGATGGAAGAATAAGATTCCTCTAACTTTGTGAACTTTTTGTTGCGTTTGAGGCCATTATCATTCATAGCAGCTACTACATTCGTGATAGCCTTACCCTTTCCAGAGATCAATATAATGGATTTTTCTTCTGAATGGGAATGTGAGGAGGATCCTCTAAGCTAAACTATTGTTTGTTGATATTCTTGTAATGCAACACACAAATACACGGAAGAAGGGTACTTCATAAGGGAAAATTTCTCTTGCTAAGGTGTCTGCAAGTTCCCTATGAACACCTTCTGTACATCAGAATTAGGTAGTGGGTATGATATCTATGAGAAGAGCGCTTGATACCACGCTATGAAATTAGTAATCTTCTCATTATCCCCTTGTTTGCATCAGACAAGATCCAAAAAGGTCATTTTCGGTCCGATGTTGGCTTGGAACTATTAGAGAAACTGATTTACAAGTTGATCAAATGAGAAAATAGAGTTGTCAAGTAAGGAATAGTACCATTCGAGTATTGTATCCTTAAGAGATCGAGGAAATAATTTTTCCATCAATGCATCGTGATGGAAGAAGTCTGTGCATAGGGCGTTAAAGGCATACACATGCATTTGTGGGTCCCCTTTGCCACCATAATTTTCAAATTTGAGGATCTCCATTCCTTGTGGGAAGGAAGTACTTAAGATTGCTACCGACAATGGGCTATGTCGGAAGAAGGGCTAAAAGATAGGCTAGGCAGAGGCTTGGGAGAGACTCGCCAACTAGCTTTGCATCTTATCCATATTCTTAAGAAGAGTGTTCAAAATAGGGTCTTAGGATGAAAAAGATCCAGTGGGACCTCCTCTAGAACCACCACCAAAGCCATCTCTAGAACCACCAATGTGGCCACTACCAGAGCCACTCTTAAAGCCATCGCCACCAATAAGGCCTCCACTAAAGCCACCTCTGCTTCTGAAGCCACCACCATGACCTCCACCAAAACCACCTCCACCAACACCACCCCCACTCTGAAGCCACCACCACTACCAAATCCCCCACCACTCAACGCACCAAAACCTCCACTACTAGAAGTGATAGGAGGGGTGAAATTGAAGGTTAAGGGTATTATCTTTGCTTTGATAGTTTTGAACCTCTTGGAGACAGAGGGGACACTGATCGATGATATTGTCTTGACTATATACACAAATGTGGGAGGCATTGACATTCCTAAATTTCTTTCATGTTCTTTGAAAGCTGCCCCTTATATAATGTTAGTGTTGTTTGGAAAGGCACATGCTTTAGTTAGAATAGAGAGACTAGCCAGGATTTTTATGCATGTACGGTCCTTTCCCACCATATACTTTATCTTGCTAATAACCCTACCGACTCTAGCCAACTTCGGGTCCTTTTCCAGGTGATTCTCTAAGTCACCCAACCCTTTACTAAGGGTAGAGATATATTCTAAAGGAATGTGAATAAATTCGTGCTTGTCTACTAATGATGGGGTAGGAGATGGAGGAGGGGTGGGGACGTGGTCGGTCTCATCAGAGAATCTTACCTTGCCCCTCAAAAACTTCTCCTGGGTAGCAAAACCAATGACAAATCCAACAAAAAGGCCTGTAGAGAAACCAGAAGTGGCCTTCGTCCTCTCCATTTGAAGGTGTTGCACACTTCTCCTAACAACGTACCCAAAAGTCATGGACTAGGTTGTGTTGCTCTTAAACCTTCACAACACTCAGGGATACAACAATCATAAGGTACAAGGGAAAAATTCTCAACACCGACGAATGGGAAGACGTTGGTTCACGTCAGGTTTAACAAAAATGTAAGAGACGGGGACCAACCGCGTCAAGGATCCATGTCACGGAGAGCCGAGAGAAAGATACCTTAGGATAAGGATCGAGAATGATGAGCACTCTAATGTACTTCTATCACTCTACAGATCCCAAATTTAGGTTTGGGCTAGGTGAGCTAGTTTTCAGAGTCGATATGTGTCTCAGACATCTCTTTGTTCGAAGACAGTAGTGCGGTTCTAGGATGATAGCACAACCCACTGGCATCTCTCAGGTGTGCTAGCGTTTGTACAACTAGAAAATAGTAAACACAGTAAGACTACGAAAAAGAGCTACTGACAAACTAACTAGTTAATCTAGATGGTAAAAATAGAATAAGTATCTAGGAAATAGATACTAAAATGATAGAGCAAATACGCAAGAACTAGGGTGACGAAGATAATCTCACAAAAGCACCTATTTTCCAGCTAGCTCCACATGTAAGTTCATCTACACATAAGAAAGAGGGAAAATTGTTGGGGTTGTATAGGTTTCTACCTCAATCAGACCCTCATTTTGGTGTTTCTACCTCCACGGATAGCCAGAAAGCAATGAAGTAGAAATATACGATAAAGAAAAGAGAGAACCAAAAACACTACAAAAAGTATTATGCAAGTTCTATTAAATCACAAAGGAGAGGAATGAAATGTTACCACCTCCACCCAAAAGCTCACTAGCCAATGAAGGAGAATTACAAACTTGCAAGGTCAACACAGTCGCAACTATGATGAAGGGAGGTCTCGCAAGACTCCAAGCCCATGCTTCTATGGCTTGCTTCACACTTGCAATGTGGAGTTGATGAAGCTTTGAATGCTATTGTAATGGAGTGTTGGAATGTTGCTTGAGAGTGTGAATATGTTGCTTAGAGGTGATGCTAGAGGATGAAATGAAGTGAGAATGAAAGAATTTGAAGGAAGAATGAGGAAGAATCTACCATTTTCGTGGTCAGTTGGTATAAGAGGGATGTTATAATTCGTCCCCAATCAGGAGTGTAACACCTCTACCAACTTCAGACGTAGGAATCCATCAAGGATGGCAGTGCGCCACACAGATGTCTGTACGCCACATGTGCATCCCTGATAAATATTCTCTTGTTAGAATTAGGTGTTGTACACCTTGCATAATGTTTGTAATGTTTTATTTATTTATTATGTGTGTGGTGCACCTAGGGGTTTTCTAGATGAATGTGCATCACAAGGAGTTATAATGTTGGGGCCACTTTGTTGTATGTAACATTGGGACATAATTGTCAAATGTAATTATTTAATATTGGGGGAATAATAAAATAATAAAGTACCCAATATTAAATGTGGGGTCACATGATGTAGTATTTTTGGGCACATGGTTTATGTAATACCACTTGGTGGTTTTGCGGGAGTTTGTTTCTATAAAAGCAACCACAAGGGTAGTTGTTAAGGGTTGGACAGTTTGTTGCAGGTTAGTAGGTTGAGCTTGTGCATGTGTGAGGGTTTGAAGCATGGCATGGGATGTGTGGATTCATGCTTGGTCACATGGAATGCATGGATAGCTTTAATGCTTGAAGTGTTCATGGAATGCTCTGCAGATGTATTGTAATGGGTTTTCATTGCTGAATAATACATGGAGTGTGGATGCTTTTGGAGGCTGGGTTTTTCCCTCTTGATGGTTTTCCCAGGGTATATCTTGTGTCATCTTTGATGGGTATGTTGTCTATTCTCTTGCATGTTGATGTTGAGTATTTTACTTGCATGTTTTCAGATTTGGGTTATGTGGAAATTGTCATTTTATGGCTGCATAGTTTCCATACAAGTGGTAACAGAGCTTTGGTTATTGGATTGGATGACCCTAGGTTGTAAGAGAATGAAAGGAAATGGAAAGATATAGGGTTTTACAGGTGTTTTATTGTAGATCTGAGGGTTTTGGGTTTGCTGGTTTGATGGGTAGTTTGCAGATTTGGGGTGAGAAAATTTTGGCAAAATAGGGTTTCTTGGTTATGTATTCAAATGAGGGTTTTGGGGGTGAGTTTTCATAGATGACCTCCTGGGAAAAATTGGACCTCATGGTTGGATTCAAAGTGGCTGAGAGAGAAATTTTGACATATAATATGCCCTATTTTGGTTCTAGAAAAAAAATTTGCCTATACCCCTGTTCGGCCGTACGGACATCGTACTCAAAAAATAAAATCGAAAAATAAAAAATAAAATAAAATCCCATCGAAATTTTTGTACCTACAAAGCGGAAAAAACAAAAAAATTAGAAAATTAATTTTTTTTTTTTTGAAAAATAACAAAAAAAAAAGGAAATTTTGAAAAGGTTTGGGGGTCCGCAGACCCCCGCCCATGTGTCGTACCCGGCAGCCTGCCAGCGGCAGGTATTGCTGTTGCTAGTACTGTCGGCTACGACTGACAGCCACCGACCGACAGTCCTGGCCGCCGACAGCATTGGCCCCCACCCTTCGGGGTGTTCAAAAAAATCCACCCATAATTTTTTTTTTTTTAAATAAAATTTGAAATTTTCAAAATCCGCCATTCAAACAAAAATTATGCCAGATTTCAAATTTTTAAAAGCCATATTGCATAATGCATCGGGTCCATATGCAGGGGGTGGAGGAAAATTTTTTATTTTGAAAAACTAAATTAAATTTAAATAGATTTTGGAATCCGCCGCCCACCCACCACCGGAGCGCTGCCCGGGCGCCACCACAGAGCCACTAGGAGGGCCTTTTACAACGGTTTTTTTTCAAACGCGTATAACTTTTGCCTAGGGTGTCGGATTTTTGACTTCTTACAGTCGTTGGAAAGCTGGTTCTGAAAACTACACAGTGGTATAGTTTTTGTTCCATGATTTTACAGTTTTGATAGTGTTTTACTTGGTTGAAGTCAGATGTTTATTTTAAGCTTTGAGAGAGCATATCGGGTGCATACGGAGTTGGATTTTGGACTTCGAATAGTCAACGGAAAGCTTGTTCAGATCACTACGTAGTGGATTAGGTTTGGAGATATTTTGGCATGGTTTATTTGCTGTTTTATTTATCTAAGCTGTTTATGGGTCTCTTTGACTATGGTGTTATTATGAGCTTATGGATTGTTGGATTTGGGATATTTGATATTGGATTCATTGTATGCTCAGTTGTACATCTCAATTTATTCTATTTTTGACATGGTTATCAGCATGTATGTTGCATTGTTGTATCTACAAGTTGTGCAATGTTGTAGGTAGTCTATACTTACTTGTTGCACCTATGACTTGGATATGGGTTGTCTTTGCCCATTGATATTTCAGTGTTGATGCATGATCAGTTTTGGTGGCTTGGTTTAGTCACTTGGTTTGATTTTTTGGTTGTCATGTTGAGGAGGTGAGATGGTATTACCAGGTACAGTCATGATATGAGATATATGCAGTTGACTATGATTATGCAGATATGTGGACACGGTTGGGTTGATTTGTTGGTATATTTGGTGGTGATCGTGGTGTCATGGATGTTTCTTGTGCATTAGAGACTTTGGCATGTTATGATGGTTTATGCAAGTGCATTTTTGGTGGTGTTGGATTGGTTCCTGATTATGGTTGTGGCGGTGTATCTTCTTGGTTTGAGGAGATTGGTATCACAATGTCATGGATAGCTTGGTTACACGGTTCAGTGGGAGCTTGTGACAGTGATGGTTTGGCGGTGATGGATATGTTGGTTTGGTGGTGTATCTTCTTGCTTCAGAGGATGGTTATCATGTTGTAATTGAGAGCTTGGATTCACAGGTTTTTGTGAGCTTATGACATTGTTGGTTTTGTGCATCATGGTGCCATGGGATCGTTCGATATCACAGTTCAGTGGGAGCATTTGGCAATGATGTGGATCCATTGGTTATTATGGATGGTTGTCTTCAGCACGTGATCTTTGGTGTCATGGAGGAGCTCTTAGATTCTGTGTGCTACAGTGAGAGTTCTTTGACATCAGGTGTTGGAGATGTTGAGGTATTGTTTATGACTTGTTGGTTTTGATAGGTGATCCTTGGTTGTAGGATGGTTTTGTTATTATGTCATGGTATACTCTTGATTACTAGTTTAGAGTAGTGGCATGGTAGATGTTATGATGATTTATTCATGTGATCTTCTTTTTGATAGGATGTGAGATCATGGGGTCATGTTTATGTTCTTGATTTTGCAGTTGGCGCTATGATTTTTTATCTTGGTTGGTTCTCTTTGTATTGAGTACATTGATCATTTGCTTGGTGTTTAGCATGGACTGATCGGTTACAGGTGCTCATGGATACTTGGAGACTTAGGTATGGTTTGGTGTTCTCTTGTGATTAGAGACATGTTTTTGAGATGGTTACTCTTGATGAGGTTTAGCAGGAAGTCTGAGGGAGCCTTCACCTTGGTTGGATGTGAGTTCAACATGAACCAAAGAGGAGAGTGTTCTTGGTTGAGTCATGATGACCTGGATATCTTGGAGGAGCATTCTCATTCCCCACTCTTGGTTTACTTGGCGGTTCACTTGAGAGGTATTGCCCATTATTCTTTCAGGTGCATTATGTTTATGCTTTGTCTTCTCATGGATATGGATCTTTGAGCCATGGGTATTTGGTTCTAGAGGGTTCATTTGAGGAGTGTTGGCATGTTTATCTCCTTGTACATGTTGGGTTTAGGAGATGGTTTATTGGGCTGATTTCCTTGGTTTGGGAATGGTTACTTTGAGTTTGATCTTCTTGTTTTGAGATGCTTACACCCATGTTAGTTACATATGTTATCTTTGATCTTGATGATTGGATGGATGGATGTTGTTATGGATTTTGTTATGGGGTGTTATGGAGGAGATCATACTTGACACAGCTGGTATTTAGAGGTGTGTGTAGGAGGACATGCTACAGGGTTTGGTTTGCAGGTTTTGCTTATCATTGTGGATGTTCCTTGGTACTACATATTTACTTCTATGAGATGTTGGTAGTAGACTTGGTCTGACTTTGTGATGGTGCTTTTTTGGGATGTTAACGAAGCGACGTGTTGAATGATCTCATTCCAAGTTTGCATTCATCTTGACATTGCCCATGCAGTGGGAGCTCTTGGATGTGTATGTCATGCTTTGACAGGTTTGCACATGGAGTTTGTTATTGTGGTTTATGGGTGGATATGTTGTTGGCATAAGTTTACTATGTTATGTATACCTTGGAGGTATGGATAGTTGGATGTGTTGGCACTTGTTGTGAGTGTCATTTTAGCTATGGTGATTTATTCTTGACAGCTACTGGTGCATATTGGATTCAGTGTTTGTGTTTTCAGATATCAGGTTGAGGAAGGTTTATGCTTCTTTATGACAGTTAGTGTGACATCTCTTTGGATGTGTTCTTATCTTAGTGATGTTGGCATGGTGGAGGATGGGAGCATTCATGGATGATATGGTGGTCACCTTGCTTCTTGTTACAGGTATCTTGATGGAGCACATGGAGCACTTGGATTCTAGGATGGTACATGTTGCCTATGGAGTTTATTTGTTACCCCCTTACGCAATGTATACAACAAGTGGGAGATTGTTAGAATTAGGTGTTGTACACCTTGCATAATGTTTGTAATGTTTTATTTATTTATTATGTGTGTGGTGCACCTAGGGGTTTTCTAAATGAATGTGCATCACAAGGAGTTATAATGTTGGGGCCACTTTGTTGTATGTAACATTGGGGCATAATTGTCAAATGTAATTATTTAATATTGGGGAATAATAATAAAATAATAAAGTACCCAATATTAAATGTGGGGTCACATGATGTAGTATTTTTGGGCACATGATTTATGTAATACCACTTGGTGGTTTTGTGGGAGCTTGTTTCTATAAAAGCAACAACAAGGGTAGTTGTTTAGGGTTGGATCAAAAATTGGTCAAGGTTGGACAGTTTGTTGCAGGTTAGCAAGTTGAGCTTGTGCATGTGTGATGGTTTGAAGCATGGCATGGGATGTGTGGATTCATGCTTGGTCACATGGAATGCATGGATAGCTTATGCTTCAGAAGTGTTCATGAAGTCTCTGCAGATGTATTGTAATGGCTTTTCATTGCTGAATAATACATGGAGTGTGGATGCTTTTGGAGGCTGGGTTTTTCCCTCTTGAGGGTTTTCCTAGGGTATATCTTGTGTCATCTTTGATGGGTATGTTGTCTATTCTCTTGCATGTTGATGTTGAGTATTTTACTTGCATGTTTTCAGATTTGGGTTATGTGGAAATTGTCATTCTATGGCTGCATAGTTTCCTTACATCTCTCACCAACACAAAGGAAAAATTCCAAGTGGTCAGAATGTAGCTGGGTGATGTGGAGTTTTACCTTCAGATTTGATTTTCTAAGGTGACAGTGCATGAAAGAGGAATTTGCATAAGAGTTGCAAATTTGCCCCTATACAACAAGATATTGTGTCCATTATATAGTTGATATTCTCCAAGCATTTTATTTTAACATTTTTTCCTACATGATGGGTCCAACAAGGAGACCCTAAACATAAAATAGTAAAAACAAAACAATAGGCAATTGTTTCAAAAACTCCTAGTGCTAGTAGTGGTGGTGTTGCTCCTGCTACCCCTCCACCAGAAGAGAAAAAGGTTACTTGCTTCCATGGACACTATTTTTCCTCCATTTAGCTTTAGATAATCTAATATAGGATTTTTTTGACTTTCCTAATTGTATTTCGTGGGTTTTGATGTCAATTAAAAATTATTTATGATATTGCTATCAGGATTCAACTGTGTAGTTTCGAGTCAAACTCATTGACCCATGTTTCATGAGTAGTGGTTCGATGAGAACCCATCTCTCATGATATCGAGTGGTCCACTTAGCACTCATTGCATCTAGGTGATGCTCATAGAGGTGAAGCACTGGTCTGTCCTGAGAGGTCACCCATCCCAGTACTGCTCCAGCTCAAGCGCGCTTAACTAGGGAGTTTTCTCCAAGGTTAAGCCCGCTTGAGTTGTTACCCCATTTGTAAAACCTTTAGCAAGTTTTGTGCCTTATGAACCATTCATAATAGAGCCCCTTTAGCTCATCAATTGATAAGTAGGAGGTATTTTTCCACAGCGTGTCAAATTATGATATTGCTATCAGGATTCAACTGTGTAGTTTCGAGTCAAACTCATTGACCCATGTTTCATGAGTAGTGAGGTTCAGCGGGAACCCATCTCATGATGGCGAATGGTCCACTTAGCACTCATTGCATCTGGGTGGTACTTAACTCATAGAGGTGGCCAGCGAGGTCGTCCGGGAGGTCACCCATCCCGATACTTGCTCTCAGCGGCTTAACTGGGAGTTTTCTCCAAGGTTAAGCACAGCGAGTTATTATTTCAAAACCCGACCAAGTGTTGCCTTATAGACCATTTCATAAGAGGCCTTTAGCTCATCGGTGATAAGTGGGAGGTATTTTTCCACAGCGTGTCAAATTATGATATTGCTATCAGGATTCAACCGTGTAGTTTCGAGTCAAACTCATTGGCCCATGTTTCATGAGTACTGGTTCAACGAGAACCCATCTCTCATGATATCGAATGGTCCACTTAGCACTCATTGCATCTAGGTGATGCTCACAGAGGTGAAGCACTGGTCCGTCCCGGGAGGTCACCCATCCCAGTACTGCTCCGGCTCAAGCGTGCTTAACCAGGGAGTTTTCTCCAAGGTTAAGCCCACTTGAGTTGTTACCCCATTTGCAAAACCTTCAGCAAGTGTTGTGCCTTATGAACCATTCATAATAGAGCCCCTTTAGCTCATCAATTGATAAGTAGGAGGTATTTTTCCCGCAGTGTCAAATTATGATATTGTCTCGAGGGATTCAGTGTAGTTTTGAGTCAAACTCATTGACCCATGTTTCATGAGTAGTGGTTCCATGAGAACCCATCTCTCATGATATCGAGTGGTCCCTTAGCACTCTCATTGCATCTGGGTGATGCTCACGGAGGGTGTGCTTGGTCGTCGAGAGGTCACCCATCCCGATCTTGCTCCGGCTCAGCGGCAACGAGGGGATTTTCTCCAAGGTTAAGCCCGGCGAAGTTGTTACTACCCCATTCCAAAACCTTCCGGCAAGTGTTGCCCTTATGAACCATTCTTATGGGAGCCCTTTGGCTCATCAATTTGATAAGTAGGGAGGTATTTTGACGCGGCGTGACCGAAATACGCACTCCTACCATATTGATGACTAAAGACTCTATTATGAATAGTTCATAGGCTAACACTGGCGAAACTGAAATGATAGCTTTAACTCAGCGGAGCTTAACAGCAATCTGATGCGCTTTAATGGACAGTGCTTCACCTCTGTGAGCACAGTTTGATACAATGAGAACTAAAGTGGACCACTCGATATCATGAGAGATGGGTTCTCGTTGAACCACTACTCTACTCATGAGTTTGACTCGAAACTACACGGTTCAATCCTGATAGCAATATCATAATTTGACATGCCGTGGAAAAATACCTCCTACTTAAAAATTATTTTCTTCTAAATTGTGATCAATAGGAGGAGCCTAAGGAGGAGAGCGATGATGATATGGGATTCAACTTATTTGAGTAGTCTCTATTTTGGGATCATTATTTCATTTAGAATGTTTAAACTGTTTTTGTTTATCATCATGGGTTTGTGAGTAGTGATTTGAGAGGGCATACCATATTGCTTCTTATCTGGGCACAGGCATTTGAATTTTCATGATTTAGCTAAGTAGAATGTGAATAAAATTTCTTGTAATTTACCTAAAAAGGCAAGCCTAGGAATAAGGATGAAGAATTTTTATAACTTATTGGAGCTTCTTGCTTGAAATGAGTTAATGAATGAGTATTAGAGCTACTTTTTTGAAATGAGTTATTACCTATGTGTTTGAACCTAAAAATAGAGGCTTCAAAAACAATGATACAATAGTATGAACCCATAATCGAAGAGGTCATCAGTTATATAGCAAAAAATTCTCAACTTGCAGAATTACAACCATGCAAACTAAGAATTGTGAATAGGTGTTTACACTGTACCTGATAGAACTGGTTGTACACTATTTAAAACCATTCACTCCAAGTAACATTGCCATATTGGACACTGTTTCCATGACTACTTTACTGCTCATGCATAATACTACAAAATCATTTTTGGTTGCAAGAATGATGCCCATAAATATAAGGCCAACTGACAATGATGTCAAAACCACAACGATCACAAAATTTTTTGTAGCTTTATTGTCTCACACCTAAACCAATCGAAGATAGTTTTTTACTTAAGCTATGGGTATCTTCTCTCTCCATTTGGTTTTTCCCCTTATATACTTCAGGCTTATATGTGTTGGAAAGGATCAATTGATTTATCAAAAGCTTTGTGTAAGGGTTGAAACTAAAGGACATATAAAACTAAACAATAAATAAGGTAAATGGAAAAAAAGATTCCTCTTGTAGGCTTATGCAAGGAGCTTATCATACATCATGGTGGTTTCTTTCTTTTAAGTTACCAAAAAAACTACTTTATTCTATTTTTGTTCCCTCTTTGTACTCTCTCTCTACATGGTTGTTGAATTCACTCCTCTCCAGAGAAAGCTTGTGTCTTTACATACATATATGATCGCAGTCTAGCATATTTACATAATGCTTTTCTTTTATTTTTATTTGTAATCAATTCAGGGAAACAGGTAAAATTAGTACAAAATTACATAAAAAACACAATTGAGTCGTAGCCCATGAAAATCCTTAATGACAGTAGATCCTAATAAACCCTAAACAAAAAAAGAATGCTCGCTTTTGTATTCTCTTGAAATCCACATAGGATTTCAATCTATTTTAATAGCTACACATTATTGATTTATTTAATGTTTTTTTTTTTAATTTTGAAACAATTGTGTTGTTATCCGTAGGAAGATTGGATTTGGTTCACCTTATTTTAACAAAACACTTGCTTAGGCAGGGCTTCATTGACAGAAAGACACATTTTGCAAAATCTTGAGGTACATCACTTGCCTTGGTTTCAGTGACTTTTTTTGGATCCTATACACAGCTGGATCATTTTTTTTAATCTTTTATTTGATTCTAAAACAATTGTGTTGTTATTTGTTAAATGAAAGCATTTATTATGTGGTTTTTTCTATTGATGTTTTATCTGCACAAAGTATCTTACAAGTTTCCATCATTTTTTGTGCCCTATTCTTACACAATTTGTTATTGTACTTCTCCACCTAGTCATTTCTATTACAATATTTTCTCCCTATTCATTTCCACTTCAATTGGACAATTGTCTTCCCACTGTGATCATTATCTATTATTAAGCTTATTTATTATGAATCCCACAACCAACATGTGTCCCCATAACTATTAAGCTTATTTATTAGTAAGCTTAATAACTAGTAGTTGAGAGACTTTCTTACTATCTATAATTGATATAAAGAGTTTAGTGGAACTATTGTATATTAGTTTAGTGCTAAAAGCAAAGGGCCCTTCTACCTGCAAGAAGAAATGAAAAAAAGTGAATATTGTTTCTAATGTCTTCTATTCTTCTCTCCTACAGGTCAAGATTCATCATCAGGAGTCCGAGATGGCAGTGGCTAAGGAAAGGGAAACATGGTGTTCTTATGTTTTTCTATCATCATAACCCTTGCATCCCTTCTGGTGCAAGTGCTAGTATTATCTAATGATAAAAAGTTTAAAATTTAGAAGTTAATCAAGTTTTTTATAAGTTTGAGTTAGAAAGAAAATATTTTAATTTGTTAATTCGAGATATGTTTTTTATTTATTAGTTTATAAAAGTTGAGTGATGATATAAATTTTAAATAATTAACCAAACTAAAAATATAAAAGATAATACAAATAAAATTTTAAAAAAGTGTAGATACAATTATTTTTTATCTCTAATTTATTAATAATTAAATAAAGAAAATGGCAAGTGAAAAATGATAGTGCGAATTTGGTTAGAGGGAAAAAGTACGAAAGGAGAATTGGATTGTAGAGCAGACCCTTCCTGCACTCAAAATCGATATTTCAGAAGAATTTGTAGACAATGAGATGTCGTTGGATTCAATAATCATTGAAAATATTCATTGGGTTGAAACAAACTAAGGGAAGAATACTTCTTGGGAACAAGAAAGGTGGTGATCTCAATTTGTTGTAAAATTGCCCCCAAATATTTTATTTGTTATAGTATTTCTCAATAAAGAATGAGATGAAACCTGTTTGATCCAGAGTATGGAAAATGGGCAATATTCCACTATAAATGTAGAAATGGGTATCAAATCTTAACCCCTACAAATTTTCACCATATGATATCCCTCATTGGATTCATCTATGCAATCTTTCATTAGAATACTGGTCAAAGGAATGCCTGATAAAAATTGGAAGGAACCTTAATACATTAGTCAATCTAGATATATATATATATCTTGGAAAACGATTCCTACGTGTATGCCAAACTACAAACCACAATAATTAAATAAATACTGAGTGAAATCACCCTCATGATAGAAAACAAAACATGGATTCAAGCTGTTGAAATCAAGGAGACATTTTTTTTGCTTCAACTATTGAAGAAGAAACCATTTGATTTCAAATTGCTCTTGAAAACCACAAACAAGGTTTGGAGGCTGAAAATATATGGGATGGCATTTTCCAAAAAAATAAAAATGGAAAAGATGAAAAAAATGACACAAAGAATGATATGCTAGTTTAGGTAGATACTTTGACTCCTTCCAATCCCAACAATGCTACGATCACCTTGCCTATTGCTTTGACTCTTGGTTCCACCAATATTGTGAGTCATTTTGTTCTTGTTTGCTTTGCACCTAATGAATCTTCTCATCTATGAGCATGGGTTTCCTATGAATTTTTGGGCTGCTCAAGTGGTCGACACCCTATTAGTCAATACTACAGAACAATAAGGTGGCAAATATATTTACCAATGAGTAGCTAGAAGATGATGTTGGATTATTGGACCATCGTTCAATAGGCCAAGAAACTTCCAAAATCCTTAAGCCCAACCTAAAGTTAACAAGAAAAAGGGTCACAAACCCAATCAACACATTGTGCAGAGGAGCATAAAAGTACAAACTTGTGTCACATTTTTATAAAGGAAATGACCAACACAAATTAAAAAAATTCAACTTTGACCACATAAAATTAGCCTTTATGTTTTGAATTTCAAAGTGATGCAAACTAATAAAATGTGGAACTCTTGAGGAAGTTTATACTTGTAATTTAAAAAAAATGGTTTGATATATTTTTATAAATTTAAGAGAAAATTTTGAATTATTAAAGATTTCAAAAAAAGTGAGGTTGACAGGTCGTCACACAAAAATGAGCAAATAATTTTTTACGTCACAAAAAAATGAGGAAATAATTTCTTACATCACAAAAAAATGAGCAAATAATTCTTTCTCTAATTTTTCTTCAAATGGCTACCTTCAATATCTAGTGCATGGAAATTTTATTTTTGATGATTTTTTTTGTAATATTTTTTAAGTGAAACATTACAAGAACGCCATAGTATTCATGGGATGTCAACTTTTGTCCCTTTTTATCATTTAAAAAGCAAATTATACCCTTTTGGAGAGGACTCTCTCCTTTAGTGCACTATATATTTTTCAAATTTCTAAATATGTTTTAATATATTTTTTAATTTCTAATTAGCCTCATGTTTTATTATAAAAACCTACTTATAGTAATTTAAAAAAAAAAATCATAATAAAATTAATCAAAATATAAAAAAAGGATTATAGACTCCAAGCTCTACAAAATAGTATTTTTAGATTTTTATGAAATGACCTCTAGTTGGAGAAATTCAGAGTTGAAGTTGAAGTTTTTCTAAATTTTCCCCAAAAGAGGAGTTAAGTTGCCACATAGGCAACCACACAGATAATTTTGGTCGAAAGGTTTTCACCCAAAACACTTTCGATTGAAACCCTTTCACATGAAAACTTAAATATTATAGTTTCAGGTAAAAGGATTTCACTCAAAACTATATACACCATATATATGCCACATGGTTTTGGGTGAAATAGTTTTGCTCAAAACCATTTAGTTGGCCAAAAGTGTAACACAACTTTGTGCTTTTACCCAATATGTCATGGTTGATGGACAAACCACTATCAATAAAATTTTGAATTCCAAGGGAGGAAACCCCTTCCTTAGCACATAATAAAGACCACCACTTGGAATGTTTGGGGCCTAAATGCCACTAATAAGAGGTGCTTAGTTAGACATCACTTAAAAATAATTAATGGAAATATACTCATCTCCCAGAGACAAAACTCATGTTGGAAGATGGTAATTTTTTTCAATAAGTGCTTTGGTTGGAATGAAATGTTTGTATAGTTCAATGGTGTGTTGGGTGTAGTGGCTATATTGTGGAAACCTTAATGTCTTCAAATAGAAAATTGACATGGAAACTGATTCTGGCTTGCATGTAGGGTCACCTCCAACACTATGAATCTTGCTTTATGACTACTCAATGTATATGGACCAATCAAGACAAAAGAAAAATTAAAGGTATGGAACAAAATCAAAAACTTTATTTCTATTTGTAATAATGATATGATTATAATTGGAGGTGATTTTAATTCCATTTTTCACCCATAAAGAAAAAATAGGGTCTCTATCATGTAAGACAATAAAAAATAATTTCAAAAGTTTGTCAATAATAATAATGATGGATATCACCCCCAAAATGGTGAATTTATTCAAACCAATTGTATAAAAGGATTCAAAAGTATAGAAAATGCTTTGATAGATTTATAATCTCCTCCAATTGGTATCAACTTCATATTATGGTAGAATCCTCCATTGTACCAATGCCCAGCTCTAATAATTTTCTAGAAATACTCAATTTCTCTAGTGATTGTTAGCTAGATGAACATCAAAATTCAAAAGGATATGGATCATAGATGATTTCCTTAAAGACCTCATGAAAACTTGGTGCACGATTGCTCAAGTGTCAAAATGATCCAATTTTTTTAGACTAACAAATAAACTAATTATAATCAAGAGTAGGATGAAAGATTGGAACACCAACACATTCAAAAATATATTACAAGAAAAAGTAAATATTGAAGCTAAGTTAGATGCCCTCAACCAAAATGTAATTAACCAAGGAATGTTCCTAGAAGATTAAAAAGGAGAAATAAAATATGAAAATTCATTCAGAACTCTTGGCACAAGAAGAATCTTATTGGAGATCCAAATCTTGAAAATTTCGGCTTAGAGGAGACCTAAACATGAAATTCTTCCACAACTCAACAAAACTCAGAAGAGCCCATAATAAAATTTCCACAATACAAAATTCTGATGGAACACTAATAAATGGGCAAAGAGAAATACAAAATGAGGCCATGGATTACTTTTAGAGAATGCTTGCAAAAATAAAGGCATCCAATCTTCATGATAAGGAAATTTTTTTAAATTTGTCCCCTGGGTCATCTTGAATCAAACAACAAAATATTGCTAGAACCAATATTGGAAGAAGTAAGATGTGTCATTTTTCAATTGCACCCAAATAAAGCACCTAGGTCTAATAATTTTCTGGCTTTTTTCTTCCAAGAATATTGGGATATAGTAAGCGATGAAGTTTTTGTGGTTATTGATGACCTAAGGAAATTAAAAAATGCTGAAAGATTTTAATGTGACACTTGTTGCCTTGATTCCCAAAAACCATAAGTAATCACCTTTGTAAGTATCCACCCAATCTCATTGTGTAATAGAATTTACAAGATAGTGTCAAAGCTATTTTCTAACTATCTTAAACTTTTATAGCCCAAAATCATCTCGAAAGAACAATGCATCTTTACTCCTGGGAGAGATATAACATACAACATAATAACAACACATGAAACTCTACACTCCATTTCTATCTCCAACCAAAGTTGTATGGTCTTGAAATGTTACACCCCAATGTTAATTTACCCAATTACTTTAAACTTTATGTTTAAATACAGTTTTAATGCATGGTTGTCATTATGGTATTTGACGGTTGAATGAAATGTATGTACATGCAATGAGATGAAACTACCTTTAAATGCTTATATAATGCTTAAGCTATATTATGATTATGTTTTGTATGTTATCAAATAACTACAAATATGTTGCTCTAAGTTGAATGTAGTAAAGTTTGAGCCCTCCAAAGAGGGAGGGAGAGTAGCACCCAGGAGAGGAGTTGGTATATGGAACGTTCGGTATTGTTATCTGAGTAGATGCACACACTCACTCTCTTAGGGTAATTGGAACTCCATAAAGTCGGTTCATGTATCAAATTAGTAAGTCATAAACCTAAGTTGATAGGTTAAGTGTCATTAGGGGAAATAATGCCCCATCGTTATTGATCTTCTTTGATCGTCAAATTAAATTAGTTTTGAATATCTTTTGGTAATAATGAATATAACGTATATAGTATATATATTAAATGCATGTATATGTGTATACCTATATGAATACATGTAGAGGATATACTTCAATATCTACACATATTCATATGTAAATTGTATATATATTTAACGAAAAAATGAATAATAGAATATATATGTTTATGCATATATAGATATAGATTATAATTTAGTTTAATGCAAATTGTAAAGCCATATTAAATGGTAGTTATGCCATGCTTAAGTCGTTATTCTTAAGACAATTTGCAAGGCTTTATGGTAGATCATTTCAATGAGTACTGAGGCCGCCATACATAGGCGCCACCATGGGCAGTTAGTGGGATATTATTAAAGCCACGTAGTGGCTGATTTTTAGCACTTCTCAAACTCATTTTAACAACCACAATAAAAAGTGGTGATATGGAAACTTTTAAGCACGTGTTCCTATTACTAAGAAGCCTACGACATGGGTAGTAAATAAATGAAGCTTTATGACGTGTTGAATGGTTGCATATCATGCCATTATCAAAGACTTTTTCTAAATATTCAATCTGCATTATAGCAATACTTTAACATGCCAGCTATGGTTGAATTGATTTGGAAGACTATTTCAAACTAAATTTGAACTACAAAGTAACAACATAGTGAAGTCGTGGATTTTGGAATAGTATTGACTTAGTCCAAATACTAGTCGTGGCACTTGAATTCAAACTAAATAGTATTCTACACTCATGTAAATATCTTAGCAAAATGTGGAAGTTTTTGTGAGGGTCGAGCCTCCACGTGAGGTAACAAATCTCTATTTTTGAGCAGGCGTAATGGGCTCCATTTAGGAAAAAGAAATGAGTAAGTTTTCTGGCTACTTATTTTTGGCACACGGTGAGAAGAATAATGGAAAAGAGAGATATAAGTGAGCTTAGAAGAGAAAGGGAGAATTGTTTGAAGAGCATTTTTCAATCTGCAAAACAGTAAGCCATATAGAGTGATCGGCTCGACTGAATTTGAAATCAGGGTGCTTATTAAATGTAGAGCATTGGTATTAGACTCAAGAAACCAGTTGCAAAAGTTGGTGTTGTGCGTGGAGCTTGAAAAGCATAGCAAAATTTTGAAGCAAGAGATAACAATTACAAAACTCAGATAATATTTTCTACGCATGTTTGTCACATCCCGTTCCTAGCACTATTGGATTGAGAAAGGAAAATAATATAAAAAATTAAATAAAAATGCCTTTTTGCGATTTACTGAGTACATGAAAAATAAAGATTTATTGAAAATAATTATTCAAAGCTATTCAAAATGGAATAAAGTTATTGAATTGCATGCATTTACTTTGCAAGCGAGTGCATGTATGCAATTATGTGAATGAGTGATTCTTTTCAAAATATAACTGATTATTTTTGCATGAGAATGTTAATGAATTATAAAGGAGTGAAGGCGGTTTCAAATCATCCTATATGGGATAGTGGGCTTGTACATTAATCGTTCCTCATACCTGTGTGTTTCAGAGGGGAATATTGATAAATCGTGAGGGACATCTATGTAACGACTCGGTCTTAACTCGAAATGCCAAGATTGGCGCGAGGACTCATGGCATGGATTTTGGGGGAAATGTCCATGAAGGGCATTCCCTTCACAGGAAGAAGGCTGTTGACATTGGATGGGCAAAGGAGAACGAACTTCCTCAAAAAGTTGAACCCGAGCTTCTTCGTGTAACGGGTAATGCAAATTACTACCATTCTTAATATCTTTCTTTCATGTATTGGTTCGTTAGTGATTTACCTTTGGGAAGCCTTGGGTTTTGATGCCTAGGACAAGGTCATCCCTGATTTTATGTCGTAATCCTTGATTTCAATTCACATGGCTGTAAATATTTATCCAATACCTGCACGATAAAGCATATCTTCAGATTGGAGACTAGGATTTCTTGAGGTAAGGATACCTTTCATCTTTCTTGTAATATGAAATTTGAATGTGAGCCTGTCACCTTTTACCTATTACCATAGCAACTGAGGCTTCCTTAGCCGCATGGCTGTGTGTTCATGGAAGGATTTGCTTCCAATGTCAGGATATATATCCGAGCGCTTCATTAGCTCAATGATTTGGGGGGCATCCTTGTAAAATTCATCCTATGCTTACCCTGCAATCATTGCATTTCATGGGATAGCTTCTCTTGAGGCATTCTCATGTCCAATAGTTCACGTGCCTTTTCTAAGCTTAGTGTTTCTCCATTTTACATGCATGTCGATGAAGATTTTATTTTCCATCTATTATGCTTGATCAGCAATACTTCTCACTTATTATTTGGAAATTTCCCAAACTTATTATTGGAAGAGAGTCTCTAAAGCCTATTGAACAAGTCTGTTCTATGCATATATACTATTATCTATGAGACCTCGTCTGAGTTCCACACCATATTCATATGAATTCCATGTGCTTAATGACATGCACAACTAAAGAATAATCATCATAGTGTAAAGGGTACAGTTTTTAATTTCTGTCAGCTCTAAATGAAATGGGTGGAATATAAAATGGAAGGTAAGTCTATTATATTCTTTCCTTGCGATTAAAGAATGTAAATTCTGATCTAGAATCTTAAATTGATGTATTTGTAATGGCATGAATTTGCACCCCTTGCAAATTCCACATTTTCATACCTCCTACCTTAGACAAATTAAATATGATGATGCTATTCCACGTCCGTCATTCGCTTCCCATCAACCTAGCCATTGTCTTTTATGTCAGTGGAGAATATTTTGTTAGAGATGCTAGCGCGATGCGTGGACATCTGTGTGGCGCACTGCCATCCTGATAGGATTCCTACCTTTAGAATCCAT
Source organism: Sequoia sempervirens (assembly GCA_007258455.2). Classification (NCBI taxonomy): domain Eukaryota; kingdom Viridiplantae; phylum Streptophyta; class Pinopsida; order Cupressales; family Cupressaceae; genus Sequoia; species Sequoia sempervirens. The sequence continues at coordinate 107,674,837 of VDFB02000002.1, read as the reverse complement.
AGAGGCATTACAAATCTCCATTGGCAATGAAGTGTAATGTTTCTACACACTTGATCGACCTCGAACGACTCCTTTGCCTCCAATTTCACCTTCAAATGCCTATCTCATTCATTCATTTACTCTCTCTTGATCTCATTCATTCTTGGCAACACTTTGATTATTTTCACAACATTTTCACAGCATTCTCACCTCCATTAAAGTAACAAGTTGGTGTTTTATGGACTCAATCTCTTTGTTGTTGCAACAATGTTAAAATATGCAAGCTTGCGAGCTCACTCTGTCTCCCATTTTATTTGAGAGCACGTAGTTGAAGGTGAAATTGTTCCATTTTCCTTTCATTTAGCATCATTGTATTGTTTTGTAGCATATTGTTGTTTAACATATTTCATAGTACATCTAAGTTTCCAATATCTCTCTTTTCATTTTGCATAGTGCATAGTGTGTTGTCATATGTGTCCTGCACTAGAGTCCTCTGACAGTGAACTGCCTAAGTTGTAGTATGGACTCCAAAAACCCACTCACTTGAATTCCTGAACCTTTTGGGTTGATAGAAGGAAAGAGGCAGATCAATTGTCCTCCCTTTTCACACCCCTAAACATCAAACCTATCTTAAACAATCCCTTAGCGTGAGGTAGATCAAAGCAAATGATTGTTCTAGACCCTCCCGTGATCTAGGATCTTGAGCAATCGGTCCCCCTCTACATTTTGGTAAACCCGATGTGAACTGTTTTGATTTTGTTTCGTAGGGTTGAAGGATTCTTCCCCCGTGTTCTAGGTGTGTTGTAGGTGTGTGTGTTATAGGGCGCCTAGCCTTGCAACCCAACCCACGACCCCTAGATACATAGCTAGAAGGGTCCCTAAACATTGTGAAGTGAAACCTAAAATAGGTCATGGTCTAATTGTTGAACCCTTGGGTGCTTCTGAAAAATTCCTTTCTAGTGTATGTAGAAGATGGATTCTTTCATGTATCTTCCCATCTCATTTGCGCAACTTGCGAATGGGTCTCCTGTTATAACCTTTACCTCAAAATATTTGCTGATGGATGCTAATAGAGAGCCTTCTCCTTTATACATTCTTGCTCGTATCAATAGGAATATTGTGACTAGTGTTCTCGTTGATCCTAGGTGTCGGGTTAATGTTATCATAGAAGAGATTATGTTAATAAACTTCTTACATAAGGATGGGTATGATGAATCTAAAAGCAATATAAGTGTGGATGATGGGCTTTTCGTTGCTCCCAACAATTCTATCACCCTTTCAGTCTTTGTTGGGCCCAGAATTGTGAATCCCCTTTTCAACATTATCCCAGGGTTTGACTTGTTCAGAGTGAAGCTAGGCATTCCTTAGCTAGTTTCCATGAACACAATTCCTTCAGTGATCCCTAAGTGCTTGAAATTCTCACATGAGGGCTTTGTGCACATTGTGCATGACACTAGGTACAAGCCCCTAATGTTGCATGGGGCTTATTCATTAGATCACTTTTGGCCTACCCCTGTTGGTCTGCTTCCTCCAAGGATGGGCCTATTGTATTGCACTTACGTAAAATACAAGAATGGGGGCATAATGTTGAAGGTGACCTATCCTCTTCCCTATGTTATTTCAGTCAAGGCTTCTATGATAACACAACATCAGGCTGCTTCTTCCTCTCAAAGAGGGAAGATGAAGCTTGCTCGCGCTCAAGAGCCTTCTTCTTCCTCTATAGTTCCACCTGCTTCTACCTCCCATTCTACTACGGTGCCTTCAGCTTTCGCCTCCATGCACCTTTTAGAGAGTCCGATGATGCCCGCTTGGCAAAAGACCAAGCATCAGGTGTTTGAAATTCCTATCTTTCCCATGGTGCATCGACCCGTTGTATATGGTAAGGGGAAGAGTCCCCATGCAATAGCCTCTACATCTTAACCTCTAGAACCTCCTATTATTCCTTCCCTTAAGGTAGCAAATGGGAAGAGGTTCGCTACTAAGGTCTTGAGTCAGCTTCTCCGCTGGTAGTTGTTTCTGTCAATTGTTACCTTTGTTGTTGCATCTCTTCCTCCTATTTTTGTCCAAGAGTCACTCCCTCAATCGGAAATGGTTTTTATGGACACTCCAATAACTAAATAGGAGCCTCCTGCTCCTCCTCAAGTTGCATCCTCTAGCTCTTAGAGCCAAAGAAACCACCTTGTGTGAGAATGTAAGCATCGAAGGAAGGCTCTTGCTACTAAGCAGGTTGCTTTGCAAAAGGAGGAAGGGGAGCCAACAACCCCTATCTCAATGTCTCCTACTGTGTCCTCTTATGCCCCTTCTTCTTCAATTCCTATCGTATCAATATTGCTTTCGACTCCCCCATGAGCATGGATGATCCTCACCCTATAAGGGTGCAACTGTTCATTGCTCCCTTGGTTGAGCCTCCTCTCTTGATGTCCCTTCCAAACTTCCCATCTTTTCCTAAGCTTGTGGATATGCCAAATACCTTAGCAGTTTCTGTTGTGGTTTTCCTCTCTTCTTCCTTACCTTTCGCTTGATCTATGGGGATCTCTAGTGCAAGAGCACCTTGGTCATGAAATGCCTTCAAAAGGCTAAAATTGTTAAATTTGTAATGTTCAAGTCCAAATGATGTGTCAAAGCCATGTAAAGGCTGATTTTAATGTATTCAAGTCATGTAATGAGTCATTAGGGAGGTCAAGGTAGGAAAAATGCAAAACTTGCATTATTGAAATATTGTTGAAAGTTGTTACATTGACAAAAAACAAGAAAATCAGGCATATTAAGAGTTAAAAGGTAGTTTACACCGATGGAGGAGTTGAAGAATCAGTTACTAAGTTGGAAACATCTATAAAAAGCATTGTAAGGCGTGGAGGAAGAGAATTTTTCTATTCTTGCATTCAACTTTTGAAATAAAACTCTTGTTTTAATGGGTTGCAGCATTCTTACATAGTTTCTATCTTTGTATTGATAGTTAAGAATTCAAAAAAAAAAGACTTTTGTGTGATATCTGTTAGGAAGAAGTTAGTTTACATTTCAAAGAGTTTGGAGGTCAGTTTTTAAGAAACAAAAGAATAAAAGGCAACTTCATGTGCCTCAGGCAGAGTTACTTTCACAGTGGTTTTGAGAGTCTGATAAGGAAATTAAAACCTAGTCCATCGAATTAGGCTTGTAGATTGGTGGAGTAGGGTTAGATTAGGTTGTTTATTGTTGTGGTTAACTTTGTTTGTGTAGAGGAATCAAGGATACAATGTTGGAGTTGTTGCTACAGTGTTTTTAAAGGCTTTTTCAACCAAGAGTTGCTACTATAGTCATGGATATGAAGGAATGGAAGTTGTAGGGGGCTGGTGAAGGTTCCTTGAGCATTTTCATTCATTTATAAATGTGTTACAAGAAGTAGTAGGTGAATTAAAGGTTTGCATGGTTCATTTTCTTGAAACCCTCACTGTTTCTTGTGTTTTCACCCTATAACCAAGGGTTTGATGGATCAGTATGTATTCAAGCCTTTTAAACCTTAAAAATTAAAGAATCTTGAGTTTGGAAGTGTAACTAAAGACTTTTTATTGTTCTTTGATGATTTTGTGGTGTATTAAGGGTAGTTGCTTTGTATTTGTGACCTAATTTGGTGCTTTTCAAGTGGATAGTCCATTGCTTTTTAAGAATTTTCCAAAACAAGCATACTATCTTTTGCGACATGTTAATTTTGGCTCTAATGGGTCCATAGAATAGTAGAGGGTGTCTAGAGATTTAGTATGAGTTTCTTAGTATACTCGCTTTAAGGGTTTGGATGTGCTAGTAGGATATTGGAACCTACATGTGAGAAATTGAGTTTTCTAATGAAACAGTGAAAGAGTGATTGTAAAAGGGTGAATATTGCTCTATTTATGGTATTAAGGATGTTTCTAAGCTGGGGTAAAGTATAAAAGACAGGTATGATGGTTTTGGTGTTTTTGAAGAAGGTATTCCTTATATGCATGAGTGGTGTCTTGACTGCAGAGTAGGTAGACCTGATGTTACTATTGAATGGTTCAATCAAAACAAGATGAAATTGGTGTCTTGAAGGACTTATAACTAGTTATATAAAAAAGGTATGGATTTTTGTTAATATTCCTTGTAAAACAAGTTGGAACAATGAGTGAATTGGTGCATGTTAGACTGCTAAAATGGTAGATTTTGATAATACAGTGCTTTGTGAATATGACAAGGTTCATTTCAGTCAAAGATATGATGTATATAGTGATTTGATGGTATGATAATGGCTAATAGTAGAGATGCATGGTTTAGTTGTCTTATTTCCTTGGAGAATGAGTATATTGGTGATTGCTTGATGTACTATGTTGTGGGTTGTTGAGTTTGAGAACTTGATGAATTTTGTAAAGATGCTAATGAGCATGGTGAATGAAGGAATTGTTTTCAAAGGTCATGATCTGAGTTTTGTCTAATTTTGATCAACTTGATATGGAATATGGTTATGGTGGATTGGAATACTAACTTGTTGTCTTGAAGCCTTGTAGAATTGAAGAATCAAAAGAAGTTGTATGAGTTTTGAGGAAAAAGAAAGTGAATTAAGAAATTGATCTTCTCTTGATTTGTTTGGGATTGAAATTCCCTAAAGAGATGATGTTGTTGGTATGATGTTCTGCATCAATCTCACATCCTCTGATGAAGAAAAATTTGGAGGACGACCCTACTTCTAATGGGGGTTAGAAGAAGGGATCACCTTCTTTGAAAGCTAGTTTTGTTTTGGCTTGCATTGACCTAGTGATGGGGCAACCATGAGATCCCTAGAGATTTTAACTACCCCCGAGTCTTTCAATGAGGAAGACAATGGATCTCAGGCACCTCCTTCATCACCCACTCAATTGACACATATAACTCCCATCAAGTGCATGTCCAACTTAGTAGACAATGTCCTGGCCCTGTCGATGATTTTAGAAAAATCAATGACGTTTACCACACAGGAGTTGAGTGAAGAAGACCTCGAGGGGCCCTCTTCCTTCGATCTTGTCACAGGAGAGTTAGAGGGTGCTCCCATTTCTATCTCAACCTTATAGGCTATCTTCCTTCCCATTATAATGATCTAGATTGGGAGAACGACAACCTCTTGGTTGATGAGGACTAGGAGGGCACCTCTTCTTATCTGTGGATTAGATTTGTGTGTGTGTGTTGTGTTTCCCCTGTGCTTATTTTATATGTTCCAAAAGGACCCTTTTCACCCTTCTAGGTGCTTGGATTAAAAAGTGTTTTGTGTCATAAACTTGTTCTATTTGTTACATCATTCTTCCTCTATTGTGCCTTTATTTTTGACAATTGGGGACAATGCAAAGTGTTGGGGTCATTTAGGCTTCCCTTCCATATTGACCCAATTTTTTTAAATTTTTTTTTTTTAACGTACCTTTCTTCACATGGTCTAATATAGTAGGGGATTGATGATAGTTCATATATATTATTATATTATATCTATTTATATCTATGAGCAACTCTTACCCCAAAATATCAGATCCCCCTGTCTCTTGATGTCTTTATTTTGCTTACATTGTCTTTTTTTCTTTCTCTCTTCTTTGCTTGCTTCGTGATGTTCTGGTGCATATGTTTTGTCCCTTGCATGTGTGACAAAATTTCCATGATTACATCTCATAATGTATAATGGGCCACAACATCACTCTTCTCTCTCTCCTTAGGATGTCACATGCCTTTGTGTTCAACATGCACCATCATAAGGGGGAGCTATCATACTGTTTCAATTTTCAAAAAGGTGCATTCAATGGCCAATGAATCCCTCATTGAAAATACCTTATTTTTCAAAAAATGGTATTCTTCAACAAGGACCTCTAGTATAATTTTTCTTTTATCACGGATTCATAGAGGAAGAATCTGAAAACTTTCCTTTAAGAAGGGAGTACTTTTTCTGATGAAGTTTGAAAACTTGCCCTTGTGAGGGAGTATTCTTCCTTTTGAATTCCTTGATGAAATAGATCTTTTAGAAGGATAGATTGATGCTAGAATCACTTATAAAATATGTCATTTTAAATAGAGTGTCCCTTGAGTAGACCCCCTTTTCTTTTGAAGGGTTCCCGAGGGAGCCCTTTGAAAGATTCTCCTTTGATTGTTGACTGTCTATCTGACTATTTGCTTGTCTGCCTGCATGGATTTTTTTCTATCTAACATGTTTTTTCTATAGATTAACATGTTGCTTTGTAGGATCAAGGACTTGTGAAGTTTCTTTTTCAATCAAGCTTGGAGGACTAAGGACCTTGAGCTTTCCTTGCAGAATTGAGCACCTTTAAGGGCCCATCAGACTTTGCAAAGCCTTTCACAGCTGCCTTCCCTTAGGACCAAGCACTTGGGGTGCCTCCTCTATAGGACCAAGCACCTATAGAGCCTTTTTTTCACCTTCCATAGATTCGAGGACCTACGACACATTTTGTTCAACTCTCCTTAAGATTGAGTACTTGTGGAGCCATCTCTCTCTCCTGCACCAGAGTTCGTCAGATTGTGGTTTGCTTCCTCAATGGTTCAAGTATACATTTCTCAACTTTCACTCTACTTTACCATGAATTCGTTGACACTTATGCTCGCTAAAGTGGGGGAAAAATATAATAGCTCAAATTTTCACACTTTGCAAATTCCACATTTACGTACCTCCTACCTTAGACAAATTAAATTCAATGATGCTATTCCACGTCCTTCATTCACTTCCCATCCACTTGGCACTATTTTGTGTGTCGATGGAGGATATTCTGTCAGGGATGCTAGCGTGACATGTAGACATCTACACAACACATTTTCATTTTGATAGGATTCCTGCCTCTAGAATCTACAGAGGCATTACAACTCTCCATTGGAGATGAAGTTTAACATTTCTGCACCCTTGACCGACCTCGAATGACTCCTTTGCCTCCAATTTCACCTTCGAATTCCTATCTCATTCATTCATTCACTCTCTCTTGATCTCATTCATTCTTTGCAACACTTCATTCTCTTCACAAAATTTTCACAGCATTCTCACCTCCATTGAAGCAGCAAGTTGGTGTTTTGTGGACTCAATCTCTTCATTTTTGTAGCAATGTCGACAATTGCAAGCTTGCAAGCTCACTCCTCCCATTTGCTTTGAGAGCATGTGGTTGAAAGCGACATTGTTCCATTTTCCTTTCACTTAACATCATTGTATTGTTTTGTAGCATATTGTTGTTTAGCATAGTGCATAGTACTTCTACTTCCAATATATCTCTTTATTATATTTCTCTATCATTGCTATACTGGTTGTTCGTGGAGGTGGAAACACCAAAGCGAGGGAATAACTATGACAATCCTCTATACACAACCCCAATTTTTTTTTTCTTATGTGTGTAGGTTGCTCGTCATGTGAAGACTTCAAGGATATCAACTCATGGGTAGAAAGGTGCACTTTCCTCACCCTCTTTTGTCAATTCATAGATTAGATCAAGTTAAAGTATTCTTCTAGCTATTTCAAAATTGTTTAGTTGCTTTCTTCTTTCTGTTATTTTGTTAAAACACACTTGTTATCTCGTTAGTAGGTTCTATTTGAGATTTGACTTTACTTTACACTCTCTTTCCATATGGACGTTAATGCCCCACTGAGACACCAACACACCGCGTTGTCATTCGTGTCCTGTGCTAGAGTCCCCTGGCAGTGAGTTGCCTAAGTTGCATTCTAGACTTTAGAAACTCGCTCATCTGACTTCCTAAGCCTTTGAGTTGAAAAAAGGAAAGAGGTAGATCAATTGTCCTTCCTTGTCACCCCCTTAAACGTCAAACCTATCTTAAAAAATCCCTTAGTGTGAGGTAGATCAAGGCAGCTGATTGTTCTAGACCCTCTCGTGACCTAGGATCTTGAGCAGTCGGTCCCCCTCCTCTATAGTATCAAACAAGGTTTGGGGAAATGTATACTGTTGAATTAGGTTTATATAAGTTTTTATAAAACTCCAAATATTTCCATAAGTCAGCATGAGCTCTAAGTTATATCTTAGCTATTTATTTTCTGTTTAGAGCTCAAAACTACATGCATGATAGTTAGATTGAAGCCTCCTTAATGAACATTGTTATCAACAAACTTATAGTTTACGTGTATACCTCCCTTGATCTAGCTACCTGAGTATATGGATATTTATATGTTGAATATGTTCCATCGATTTGGATTCTGGACTGGTTGCATGTGACTGAAGGTTTTGAGTGTAAAGTTGAAATGGGAAAGGCTTCAAAGGACATGCTTGAGAGTTCCTATTTGAATTTTGTTGTTGATAGGTTGGAATCAATACTCTGGTGCATAGGTGTAGCCTAGCAGCCTCTCATATTGACACATCTCTAACAAACTGTGTTTTCTTTCCAAACCAAAAGGCCGAATGAAATCAATATCCATCAAATAGCATAACGCATAGAAATTCTACCATGGGTATTTGCATTCACATCAAAATGTCTCATATTGAACCCTATGAAAATACCATCTTTCCCCCTAGACATGTAAACCTATCTAAAAATTGACTCTTGGGTTTCATGTCAGTTGAAATAGTTTTTTTCAAATTAGCCAATGGGTAATCCAAGGATGTGCAGTTCCTTGCATGGAATACATTTTAATTTCTCATATAGTACATCGAGATGTTAGAGATTAGGCCATTGTGTCTTAAAAGAATTTGACCAGTCAATAGGCACCAAGCCAGTATTAGAATATGGAAGATTACAAGTTTTTTTCTCTTCATAGGCTCAGTCGTTGTTCCAAGGAATCAAAATAATCCTAGGCTGAGAACTGGGTCATTATTGCTCATCTGAAACACAATCATCTTTAATATGATAGTTAATGTAGAGACTTTTCTTATCATAATTAATGTTATTTACCTTGCTACATCAACATATTTAGCATTCGCCTATGATGGGCAGTGCCAATTAGTGTATGTAATTATGTGAGGGACAAGGAATCCATCAGGAAAATGCGAAGGCAACGATCAAATGTAAGATTGAAAACAGAAACTATCTAATCCAAAACACTTAATCTATCCTAGTCCATCACTCATGAAATGTACAAATCTAGCTATTTGAATGAAATGATATCCTAAGATATTCAAAACGAATTCAAACAAACAAAAGAAGAGTTTACCATCCCATGTTGGAGTGTATTTTCATGATGTTGGGTTGTTCATATCAATACAAAGCCTCCATTGCTTGGTGCAAAAGCTTGATGAACGATGCTTGTGTTTGAAGAAATGAGGAAGCTCTATCAATTGTGATCTTGACAACACTTCATTACATAAGGTAAGTTGAAATTATGATCCATATTTGTGAGGAGAGAGGTTTTTTTATAGGAAAAGAGATTTTGAATCGATGTTTAGGATCGCATTGGAGAATATCCAAATCAATAGTAAAAATGTGTTGAGAGGATTTAGACATGAGAAGATTGTGCAAAGTTGATTGCACAATTAGGGCGATTGAAGAATAGATATGGGTAGTTAGGGTTTTAGGTTGATTAGTCAACAATTGATTGCTCAATTAGCAATTGATTGATCAATTAGGGTTTAGTTAGGAATTAGATGGTTGAGTTAGCAAAATTAGATTTATTAGTTAGCAATCCATGATTTTCTCAATTAGAAAGTGGGTGAGGAATATTAATTAATTCCTTTTTGTGTTTGATTTTTGATAATTGATTTGAATAGTTTTATTTAATTATTCAAATTTTGGAGGGAAAGTGTGACAATTAAATTATAATAATTTAATAATTTAATTAATTTTGAGGAATAAGGTGAATTAGTGACGTAATCAAATAATTGGCGTTGTTTGACTAATCAGGACGAAGTAAGATTAGATTAGGACTTTATTAAATAAATGTAATTTACTTAATTGGTCAAAACAATGACACATGAATTAATCAAATAACGTTGTATTATTTGATTAATAGTAGAATTAGGGTTTTTAAGACTATTAAATAAACATTATTTATTTAATTTGTCAAGAATGATGAAAAAGTGAATTAATTAAATAATGTTGTATTATTCAATTAATAGAGGAAATCAGGGTTTCAGATGTTGTTTGATGTCATTTGAGATGTCGTGGGATGATTTCGACATGTTTCAAGATGTTTCAGAGATATTCCAAGTTGATTCTAAGATGTTCTGAGATGTTTCAAGTTGATTCCGAGACGTTCTGAGTTGATTTGGAGTCATTCCGAGTTGATTTAGAGTCATTTTGAGTTGATTCGGAGTCGTTCCGAGTTGATTCAGAGTCGTTCTGAGTTGATTCAAAGTCATTCCGAGTTGATTCAGATTCGTTCCGAGTTGATTCAGAGTCGCTTCAAGTTGATTAAGAGGTGTTATGAGTTGATTTGAAGTTGTTTCGAGACATTCTAAGTTGATTCAGAGTTGTTCCGAGTTGATTTAGAGTCATTATGAGATGTTCTGAGTTGATTTAGAGTTGTTCCGAGATGTTTCGGGTTGATTCTAAGAGTGATAGGTTTTAAGTTAGTTTTACATGTCTACATTTTTCCCCTCTTTGATACAAAGTACTTGTTGCTTGGTTTCAAAGATTTTGTTTTTAAGATCAAATTTTGAGAAAAAATTATGCCCCACTATGTCTCGGTGTTTCGTGGAATGATGGTAGGACTCTATGTTGCCCCCTTGAGAGGTTGACCAAAAATTTCAAGTTTTGAGGTTAGGTTCACAACTTTGTTCTATTTCCGTTCCAATGTGTTTAGGTCATAGAATCAGGTTTATAGGTCCTTCATTTCTTGTTCTAATGTTTCTGAGAGCTTCTAATTTGAAATTAGGAATGTTCCCTAAGTAGAAATTAGGGTTCCTAGGTGAAATTAGGGTTTCTTGAGGTTTTATATGAGCAATTTTTCCTCTATATAGCTCATTTGTGTTTTGACTCTATAGCTAATTCTTGTCTCTGGTTCTCTCATTCTGTTAGTTTTCGAGGAGCAATGTCGCATTTTGATGGAGCCCCACATCGTTCTGAGCTTGTTCGGGAGGTTGGATGGCCTTCAGGCGTTGGTGGCCTAGTATGTACCTTCTCACTTTTTCCCTTTCATCTTGTTTCATTCTCGTTTTGCATGTACTAAGTTTTATAGGTAAAAAGTGATTTTCCTTGATTTTTGAGCTTTGGCCTCAGTTTTCATGCTTTTTCCTGTTTAGAATCCACACCTTTGACTAGGATCTTCACTTTTGTTTTTGAGCATTTGCTTGAAAAGATCGCCTTTGATCAGAAAGCTCACCTTTGACTTTTTTCCATTCCTTTGACATATTTCCACTCCTTTTTTTCCTCGCCTTTGCTTGAAAATATCTCCTTTTCCCTTTTAAGCTTGCTTTTGCTTGGTGTTTTTTGAGCATTTGCTCAAAAACCTTGCTTTTGAATCTTTTTGTTGTGTTTGACTTTAGATTTTTCTCAGAACCCTAACATGTGTTCATTTGTCATCTTAAAATATCATTTGTTATCATTTTTTTTGTTATTATGTGTCTCCCACCTGTTTAGAGTGAAACCCTAACATTGTGGGTTGAAAACCATTGTAGGTTGGCCTCAAAGTACTACAACCGAGGGAGAGACGTCCTTGACATTTTTTTGATCCTATCACCTTTTTTTTTTTGTTGGAGTGATATTTTCTTGATGCTATGGGACTACTTCACATTTTTTATTTTCCTCCTATCAGGACCCATACTGCTATGATGATTGCACTCGTGGAATGGTGGCATTTAGAGACATCTTTGTTTCACCTTCCTACAAGAGAGGTGATCGTCACTCTTGAGGATGTATGGAGGATACTTCATCTTCATATTCATGGGGAGATGGTTACTTATCATATTTGACATGGTACCTGTACCATGCAACGGGTGTTAGATGCTCAACACTTGGCAGTACATCAGTTAGAGATCGATTTGTTTGAGTTTTCTGACAATGCAGATCCTATCTTGCTTGTCTTATGTAGTTTGATTTCAGGACTTGTTGTTCCTAATGGCTGAGGTCGACAGTTTCTCATAGCTTGGGGTGTGTTTATTGAGAGTATGTTGGAGCATGGTATGAGGTATGCTTGGGGACCATGTCTTCTCGCCCACTTGTACAGAGATATGGACAAGGTTGTGTATCGGGTGAGGAAATCTATTTCCGTAGGTGTTTCACTTTTGCATGTCTGGGCATAGGAGCATATTGCAGTTACTTCGCTAAATGGGATACGGGATTTTCACCTTGATGATCCATACTCGTATCGTTATGAGGATTTTATGCACTATACCTTGCTTGGAGATCTTCCTTATTAGTGTCAAGTTTTCGATGATATGCCCAGTTTTGTGTGGAGACCTTATTTGGGGTGTGATGCTTGGCCAGAGGATTCAGATCACCTTGTCTATTATCGATATACATGGTTTCTTGGTCGTTATGATCTTGTGCTGGAGCGTTATTTACCAAACTGAGTATGTCGTCAGTTTGGGGAGAGACATGGTCATTTCCTGATACTTATGAGGCTTTTTTTGGTCAGACAACTCGAGAGGTTCATGTATGGGGTCTTCTTCCAGATAAAGATATTGACATTGTTGAGTTCAGAGCACTTGCCCTAGTTGGTTGGGGTTGGTCGATTGGTCCAACAGATCTAGACCTACCTCTAATGACTACGATGAGTGGTGGACCCATCATAGGTCATTGAGACTCACTATTCTTGGGGGTAATCCCACTTCAGGAAGATCAGGTATTAGAGGTGATTGTTGGGAGCAATAGTGTATTGTGGTCCTCATAGAGCAACATGATAGAGTTCATGATAGGGCTTGTTATGATGGGGCCCAGGGTGATCAAGATGAGCAGCCACCTCAGGTGCAGGGTCATAGGCAGGTTTTGGGTCCTCCTTGACCAGCTAGGGATGGAGACATAATATTAGTTTAGATGACTACTTCCAGAGATGTAGAGATAGCGAGACGACAGGCTGCAGAGGCTCGGATAGATATTTTGAGAGCCAAGCGAGATAGTGAGAGCGGTCAAAGGCATGTTGTAGAGGCTTTTGTTCAGTTGTTGACCACAAAGAGAGATACTCTCAGGACATAACGTGATCATTATTTGCAGAGATCTACCTACTATCAGACTTTATATGAGGTTGTTGTTCCTCGGGTCACTCGGTGTCCACGGTTTGGAGAGCCTAGTTATGTGGATGGTGATGGTGCAAGTGATTAGTCTGTAAGACAACAGAATCATTTTGGTGATCTATAGGGTTATATCCTTCCTGTCGAGGTCTTAATTTTGTACTTGATCTTTATGTTGTTCATTGCTCAAAGGCATTTTGTAGACATGTATTTTGTATGCATATATTCATCGGCCCAGTTGAGGCCTCGTATAGATATTATTATTTTGTATATCCTATCACACTGATAATGTACTCTCCTTTTTTATGATGATATATATGATATATACCTTCTTCGATTCATTCTCTTTTTATGCTCATGTGATGATGATATATGATGATGTATGTTTATATGGTGTTGATATGAATGAATGCCCCATACTTGATGTTTTTATTTTATTTTTATCATCATGATGTCTAGTGTCAATATTGTGGATGTAGAATGGTACTTATGATATTGATATGCATATTTCACTTAGAAGAAATGATGATTTGATATAAAAATGATGTTAATTAGAGGAAATATTGATGATAGATAGAAATGTGATGTTAATTTAGAAGAAATATTGATGATAGATAGAAATGTGATGTTAATTACTAGTTGATGAGTTGCTTTTTCTTTGCTTTAGATACTTTGCAGTTTGAAAATCCTTTTTGATATAGCAAATAAATATGATACACCAGGGTATTAATGACCAAGGTGACTTTGTATCTATTGCATGAACTTTGACTCTACAAATAAGGAGTATTCTTGCTCATACTAGACATACGGAAACCCTATTAGAGTGTATGGGTGAGAAGCTTTAAAAAAATGTTGGACCAATAACACAATAGGTATTAAGAACCTAACATGTCACTGTTACATGAAATGTCCCAAAGACGACTTCCACACACACAACAAAGCAAGTATTTGACATGGTAGTATAACAAGATTATCCACAAACAACAAATCGAAATGACACTCAATTTCCCCCATTCCTTCTTCTCTAAATCCTTACGGACATCCTCAAGAGATCCTGGGAATGAGTCAATAATGTAAATCACAAAAAATAAGATAAAAAAAAGATAAAACAATGTTGTTATATCACTTGCCATATATGTTTGGGTGGGTCTATTTATCCAATGTTGATCATGTCTATCGTAGGAACGAATCTGTTAAGACATATCTCAGGATGTTGTTGGGTCTTGTAAAAAAGATACATATTTGATACTTTGGCCTTGTTTTAGACTATTTATAGTTAGATTTTTACAATTATTTGCTTGAAAGTTCTATATTTTGATGTTTGCTATGTTTGTTTGTTTGTTTTGTCAAAGGGTGAATGTAATGATTTGTTTATTATGGGTGAAGTTTTATTGCGGATTTTGATGGATGGGATGGGTCTTCTTTTTCTTTTTTCTAAGTTTTATGATATTGTTTTTGTTGTTTTCAAGGCACTAACCTAGGGCCTCGAGGGCTCATCAAAGATAAGCCCTTCCTATGTTGTACACACAGAAGATCATAGTTCGCTTGGTTTGAGTGTTTTTGACCTTTTTTTTTTGTGAATGTTTTTGGATTTTGTATTTTTTGACTATTTTTGGATTTTGTGTTTTTTGACTGAGTTGAAATAAAGCATGTTGGAAACCTAAGGGGACTAACCTAGGGTCTCGGGGGATTTCAACCCTTGCCTATGTTGTACATGCAGAGACCACGTAGTTTGACCATTTGACTCAAAGCATAAACTATTTTTGGGTAAACAACATTGATAATCTAGATTGCTATTCCACTTCTATGTCTAGAGGATATGTTGTGGGAAATCTACTTGAACTAGCTGTGAGGTTCAAGAAAATCTTGATATATTAGACTGTTTGAGTGAAGGAATAACCTCATGATGTTGTTTTGTTTTTGATGTTTTTCAAATGTTTGTCTTTTGTGGTTTTCTAAATGTTTTTACTTTTTTTTTGCTATTATCCATTGTTTTTTATTTTTTTCTATTTTGATGACCATGATAGGATGCTCAAAGATTTAATCCATGACCATATTTTTGAAACTACCCCCATTTCTAGATTAGATGACTTTCCTTAATCAGTGACAAGCCATGGTTAGATACACCATTTTATTATGAAATGAATGAGTGGATTTTGTGGATAGTATCGATAGATAATGATGCAAGTTTTATTCAAACATAGCACATGTTTGCCAAGTTTTCAATATAGTACCTATTATAAGAGCACCATAGAGTGGTTTTCACTTAGAGAACATTTTGTTTCTCTTTACTATTTTTCTTTCTTTTTATTTATTTTTTTGTATTTTTTTATCCTTTTTCTATTTTCTTGGATTTTTACCCTTTTGTCTAGGGTGTAAGATGTCGACAACTTGGATTGATATTTCACTTTGATTTTCTAGAGGATATGTTGTGGGAAAGCTTACTTGAACTAGCTGTAGGGTTCAAGCAACTGTTGATATCTTAGAATTTTTGAGTGAAGAAATAATCCATGTTGTTTGGTATCTTTGAAGGTTACCTTGGTTGTGCATTGGTGGTACACCTTGTTGATGTTGTTGATTTGTTTCGAAGGTTACCCTAATATTGTGTTGGTGAGTTACCTTATTGATGGAATGAGTTGTTTCAAAGGTTACCCTAATAGTGTGTTGGTGGGTTACCTTGTTGATGGGATGAGTTGTTTTGAAAGCTACCCTGATAGTGCATAGGCAGGATACCTTGTTGTTGGTGGATAATGCTTATATCACAATGCAAGCTAGAAGGCATAGATCAAGATTTATTTTGAAGCAAGATGTAAGTACTTGACCCCCAGTGTTTAGCAATGATGGATTATCTTATGATAGGATAACATGTTTGGATAGAGTATCCCCTTTCGACAATGCCTCATGGCTCAGATAATGCTGGATAAGATAGGATCAATGAGAGTGACCCATGTCAAGATGTTTTCCATAAGCAAGTGTAAAGTGTACACCAAACATTTTTCAAGATCAAGGTACATTGGATTTGGGATAAAAATGGATTGGATTTATTCCAGATAAGCTAAGATGCTTCCACTGGAAATGGCGCACGTAGATGCTTGATTCTACACATGACGCCTGTTTTCCAGGTTTTCATCATAGTACTTGTCCAAAGTGCCACCATAATGGTTTTCACTAGAGGACGATTTTTCTCTTGACTATTTTCTTGATTTTTTTAATTTTTTAATTATTTTTGATGTCACAAAAATTGATTGTTTACTAGGTTTCATCATGTTGACAATTTATTTCTCATGTTTGAACCACTTGGTGGTGTTGATGTAGATGTTGCTAGTGTTGATATGGTTCTTGTTGTTGTCATGACATGCCAATGATATCTTACTTGGAGGAGTTTTTTTGCTAGGATACAAGCGCTTGAATGTAACCCCTGATAATTCTTATCTTCCTTGTTGATACCGAAGTTAACCTTACCTTGATGTGCACATCGCGATAAAGTTCCCTTAGAGTCATTATGATAAAGAGTTGTTGTCAACACATGGTCAGTGTGAGCTTCAAACATCTTGGATGGTGAAATGCATTGAGGGATATGATATTCAGATGGATTGTTTGACAGTTTGGAACCTTTGACTCTCCAAAATTGGGATGATGAACAATGATGGGTGGATATAGTGATTTGATTGGGACCAACGTCTTGATATACCTTGTAGGTTGCTCTTGAAGCTTTCTTTTGCATTGCTAGACTTTTTTGATGGATGAAATTCCCTTTTTGATTTTGCTCCATAGTTTCTTTGACTAATGGAGTTTGATAGGGATGATTTTCCTTCTTTTTCTTTTGTATCCTTTTGTATTTTGCTTGTCCATTTTGTTTTGCTGATTCTTTTGTTTCAATGACTTGTTCCTTTCTTGGGTATAATTTTTTCTCTTGTTGTTGGTCCCAATGATAGGGTGAAAAAATACGTGGATGATGATTCATGACATGACTAGTTGTAGTGTTGGTAGCAATTTCATCATAAGGACTCTTTGTGCTCTCTATGTTTATGCTTGCATTAGATAAAGTTTTCCCCAGTATTAGAGAGGTGTCATTGATATGTTTAGATCCCTTACTTGTTGAATAACCAAGACCTTGATGCTTAGGATTGCCAATAATATGCACTGGTTCTAGGATACCCTATTCATGTAGGACTAATCCTTTGTCTTGATAATGCATTTGTTGAAATTTTATTTCCCATTGGATATGTTTTACCCTGGAAACAAGATGATAATCCTTCTTTTCTATGTTGTGGTATCTTCAAATGTGATATCTTCTTCACTGATAGGATCCTTCATAGGTGGGATAACTTCTTGATTGATATTGTCAACTTGATCCTATGAAATATCATATTTTGATGGCCCTTCAAAATATATTGGTGCTTCGTTCACTTTGTATACCCAATGCCCTGTTGCTTAGGATTGTCCATTATCTTTGTTGATTTTAAGATACTGTGCTTCGTATTTTCATGCTCAATTTCTTCAATCTTCTTGGACGATGTTTCTAATCTTAATGCTTCTTCTTGATCAATTCCAGATATTTCAATAGATTTTGTTGTGCTTTGATCAAGTGTAAAGATGTTAAGAGTAAGTGACTCTTGTTCCTTGGTAATGATATCAAGAGTATGAGACTCTTGTACTGGATGAAGATCATCTGCTGTCCATTAGGAGTAAGCATCTCATGGGTAGATGTATGTGTGCTTGGCATATGGATGTGTTCTTTTGGAAAGCCTTGAATGTCTTGTAAGATATCTACCAATTCATTGTAGTATTTTGATGATAGGGATTCTTGATCTTGACTCTGTGTGGTATCATCTTTGATTTTCTTTGCATCACTTTCTTGACATGGATCAATTTAAAAGAAAGGATTTCCTATAAAATATCCTTGGATTCCCTCAAATTGTGGGCATATGGGTGATAGCTCTTGGCTTATATTTTTTGCATTGGTTATAAGTGTTGGCTTAGGAGTCTCTTGATCATCAATATGTATTGTCATGAGGTTGGATTATGTCAATATATTCTGGACTAAATCATTGCTAGCCTTGGGTGCTTGAGTTTTACCATGCTTGGGAATAAATTCTTGATGTATGTCCTCTTGCTCACAGGATGATGTAGAGACATTGTCAATGTGATATGTGATAGATAGCTCTTGATCATTGTTTTCAACTTTTGAGGTTGAGACCTTGTCATTGTTGTCATTGGTAGTTGGCCCTTGAATATTAATAGCTATTTCTCCTTGATCAATAAGTTCTTGGATGATATTTTTGAGTGTAGCACATTTTTTCATTGCGTGACCTTTGACTTTATGGAACTCACATTGTTCGTACTTGTTATACCAAGGAAGTTTAAAGTTTGGTTCACCATAAATTGGACTATAGTTGATTTTGATAAGTTCCTGTTGTACCAGTTTGTGCATGGTTACCTCTAAAGTTGCTCCTAAAGGGGTGAATATCCTTCTTGTTTGGTAATTTTCCCTCTATGGCTTTTCTTGATTTGTCTGCTCTTGATATTTTGAAAATCCTTAATACGACGATTGAGGTACATTTTGATATTGCATTTGAGGTACACCTTGGTGTTGCAGTACTTCTTGATATTATGAATATTGGAGGTGTTGTTGATGTGGATATTGAGGAGCTTGTGGAATAATGTCCGCTTTTTGTGTATATGTAATGTTGCACATGGCATTGGTGATACATTGGATTTGAATTTCGTTTAATTTCCTCAAGATCTCTCTCATTTTTATCTAGGGCGATTTGATGTTTTGGATTTGTTCCTTGATGGTGATTTTGAAACCCTTGATAAGAGTAATTTGGGTAATATATTGACATGTTTTGGGGACGTTATGGTGCTCAATACCCTATGATAAGGTAACTCGGTTTATATTTCCAAGAGGATCATACCTATTGCCATGCAGGAGGTAGTAATACGGGTCTTTTGGCTACTATGTTTTCTTTTTCTTCCTCATAGTTTAATATGATTGATGCGGTGAGACACTGACAGTGTGCTTCATTTTTTTCAAATATAAAGGTTCTCAAATTGCTCATGATGTCAGTGTGTGCACCTTCAATGTGCATGAGACTAGGTTGAATAATAGGTGCTACAAGGTCTAATTATTGAACTGGAGTTGTGGGTCGCCAGATGGTCATAAGGTGTGATGGTTTTGTGGGGTGGTTTGTTATGAAACTCAAAAAACCCTAAGGCTTGAGTGTTATTTTGGAATGTGGCTACTTTTTGGAAATCAAAATGTTGAAGAACTAGGGTCGATATTCCACTTCCTAGTCTAGAGGATATGTTGTGGGAAAGATCCTTGAACTATCTGTGAGTCCCAAGCAATTGTTGATATCATAGACTTTTTGAGTGGAGGAATGATCCTAATATTTTGTTGGATTTTGATTTCAAATAAGTAGTATGGGAATAATGGGTGAGAGAATTTGTGACCAATCATATTTTCCAAGTGTCTTTGTTCAAGTAATGACCTTATAAACAACTTCAGTTTCTTTTTCCCCTAAGTGTTTAGCAGAAATATTGTGAGACGTTGGAATGGCAGTTTGTAACCTTTGTGTGTTTGTTTCCTCTATGTTCTTGAGTATGAAAAATGATATAATAGCAATGGACTGACTCAAAAGCATGGACTTTATGTGACCTGAATGTCTATAGCTCAAGTTGTGAAATCACAACACCCAAGCCATAGTTACCAAAGCGTTTACTTTGATAAACGCAACCTAAAAATAAAAAACTGAAATGTTCAGAAATATTTAAGGATAAATCCTTTCAAGGAGTGCAAACATAGGGCTTCTTTTACAAGTATACACTAATTCAAAGGATTTTTGGTTTGACCATCTCATTCAATGTTTGTTTTGATGTGTTCTTTTCCTTTAAATCAAACACAAAATTTGATGTCACAATTGTTTTTGAATGTAATTGGGCAAGTTTTAACATTAACAAACAATTACAACCCTAGTGGAGAGAAACCATCCTCTTAGGTGGGCCTGCCTCATGCTCCGAAGAGATGATTTTACATGCAACTTATGGCACAGGCCTGTAGTCGAACTTGGCAAGTAACTTCTCGAAAGTAAATTCCGATGCACCACTTTCAAAGAATGTTTTGGATAATAGGGTGGCTTCTAAAACAATTGGATCTTAGTCATGTTCTAGGGATATTATTTCTGGGCACCTACAGATGCAGTGTTTTGTTCAATTAAGAACCTCCCAACCCTTTCGGGTTTTTATGCATCACAAGGATACTAAGAAAGAATATGTCAGTATAAGACATCTGCACCCGATGAGTGATGAACTTTCCTCACACTCACAAAAGATTCATATAACAGTCTAAAACAAAAGTACCACTTGGGTCGCCTATGAGTTCTCCAGCGTGGGATGTGTCTCAATAGGTAGGCCCTCTAAGAAGGTATGCTTGAAAAAATGTGCAAATCTCAAAATTTCCTTGCTCTCCCAAGATCACCAAAAGGTGTGAGGGGAGAAGACAAACATTTAGCTTTTCTAATCAATGAATACACGACATAATATTCATAGCAAATTGATTTATTTTAAACACCTCGAGCTGTGTTAACCCCAAGAATATGTGAATAGCATAAACGTATTTTTTTTTTTAATTTTTACACCAATTGAAGTGTTCAGGACATCACGAAGTTATGATAGCAATGGTGTGAAAACAAAAAAAAAACATTTTGTTCATTTTAAGCCCCAAAATTGAAGTGTTTCTAAGAAAATTAGGCTTGATCTTAACTGGTCAACAAATGTAAATCGTGCGTGCGTCAACAAAATGAAAAACGTTTGCACTCTTTTTATGCACCAAATTCAAAGTTTCCTAATTATGAAAACATGAAATGTGCTCATTTTTAGAGTCCAAAATTGAAGTGTTTTATGTTCTTTTTATGAGCATCAAAAGAGAGTTCCTACTTTAGAAAGCTTCAAAATGGTTTATTTTAACAACACCAAATCAAGTGTGAGAGTTGTTGTTTATTTTAGAGCACCAAAAGGAAGTTCCTACATTAGAAAAAACTTCAAATTTGTTCATTTTAAATAGCACCAAAATCAAAATGTGAGAGTTGTTTATTTTAGAGCACCAAAAGGAAATTCCTAACTTAGAAAACTTTAAAAATGGTTCATTTTAGCAACACCAAATCAAATATGAGGGTTGTTGTTGTTCATTTTAATGCACCAAAAGAAATTTCCTACTTTAGAAAAACTTCAAATTTTTTTTATTTTAAATCGCACCAAAATCAAAATGTGAGATTTTTTGTTTGTTCATTTTAGAGCACCAAAAGGAAATTCCTAACTTAGAAAACTTAAAAGTGGTTCATTTTAGCAACACCAAATCAAAAGAAAGTTCCTAAGTTAATAAACAAAAATATTTGTGGCTCCAAAGATCTTGGACCGATCGTCTTCTCTGCACAAAACAAGTTAGTATGTTCAAAATCCTACATAAAAGTCCATTAATTCCTGCAAAACAAGAAAAATGTTAGCAAGGAGGGTCATTACAATAGTGCAGGATTTGTGCACTTTTCTTCCAGAGCAAATGCTCAGAAAAAAAATAAAAAGCTCAGAAGAAATTTTGCAAATGCTCAAAAATCAAGCAAAAACTCATATTTTTCGTGCAGGTGCAAACCTAGAAATCTTCAAAAGTGTGTTTTTTGGAGAAAAAGAGTTGATCTTAGTGCAAAGGTGAGCTTCCCATGGAAAAGGTGAGCCTCTTGTGGCAAAAGCTCATAATTCTTGACAATCAAAAGAGAGATTTTGTTTGTGAAACGTTTCCAGAAGGCTCCCAAAATCCCGTGACTTCAAATTTGCTCATAAAAACATTAGTAAGGAGGACCTAGGTCCCACTGCGCATGCCAAAATGTGTGAGGGGGAAGGAATCCTTTAGGAAAACGCAAAGGCAATGATCAAATGTAAGATTGAAATTAGAAACTATCTAGTCCAAAACACTTAATCTATCATAGTCCATCACTCATGAAATGTACAAATCTAAGCTATTTGAATGAAATGAGATCCTAAGATATTCAAAATAAATTCAAACAAACAAAATAAGAGTTTACCATCCCATGTTGGAGTGTATTTTCATGATGTTGGGTTGTTTGTATCACTACAAAGCCTCCATTGCTTGGTACAAAAGCTTGATGAACGATGCTTGTGTTTGAAGAAATGAGGTAGCTCCATCAATGGTGATCTTGACAACACTTCATTGCATAAGGTAAGTTAAAATTTTGATCCATATTTGTGAGGAGAAAGTATGTTTTATAGGAAAAGATATATTGAAATCGACGATCAAGATCGCATTGGAGAATATCCAAATTAACGGTCAAAATGTGTTGAGAGGATTTAGACATGAGAAGATTGTGAAAAGTTAATTGCACAATTAGGGTGATTGAAGAATAGATTGGCTAGTTAGGGTTTTAGATTGATTAGTCAACAATTGATTGCTCAATTAGCAATTGATTGATCAGTTAGGGTTTAGTTAGGAATTAGGTGGTTGAGTTAGCAAAATTAGATTGCTTAGTTAGCCAAATTAGATTGCTTAGTTAGCAAAATTAGATTGCTTAGTTAGCAATCCATGATTTTCTCAATCAGAATGTGGGTGAGGAATATTAATTAATTAATTTAATTAATTAATTCCTTTTTGTGTTTAATTTTTGATAATTGATTTGAATAGTTTGATTTAATTATTCAAATTTTAGAGGGAAGGTGTGATAATTAAATCATTATGATTTAATAATTCAATTAATTTTGAGGAATAAGGTGAATTAGTGACGTAATCAAATAATTGGCATTGTTTGACTAATCAGGACGAAGTAAGATTCGATTAGGACTTTATTAAATAAATGTAATTTATTTAATTGGTCGAAATGATGAAACGTGAATTAATCAAATAACACTATATTATTCGATTAATAGTAGAATTAGGGTTTTCAAGACTTTATTAAACAAATAGTATTTATTTAATTTGTTGAGAATGATGAAAAAGTGAATTAATTAAATAATGTTGTATTATTCAATTAATAGAGGAAATCACGGTTTTTTATGTCGTTTGATGTTGTTCGATGTCGTTTGAGATGTCATGGGATAATTTTGAGATGTTCTGAGTTGATTCTGAGAGGTTCCAAGATGTTTCAAGTTGATTCAGAGATGTTCCAAGTTGATTCCAAGATGCTCTGAGACATTTTTGGTTGATTCAAAGATGTTCTAAGTTGATTTAGAGTCATTCCAAGATGTTCCAAGTTGATTCAAAGTCGTTCTGAGTTGATTCAGAGTCGTTCTGAGATGTTCTAAATTGATTTAGAGTCATTCTGAGTTGATTCAGAGTCATTCCAAGTTGATTCTGAGTCATTTTGAGACATTACGAGTTGATTTAGAGTTGTTTTGAGTTGATTTGGAATCTTTCCAAGATGTTCTTAGTTGATTTAGAGTTGTTCCAAGACGTTTCGGTTTGATTCTAAGTGTGATAGGTTTTAAGTCAGTTTTAAATGTCTACAGTAATATTCCTTGTTTGAAGCTACGTTGCTTTCAAGTTGAATTATAATTAAGATAAATCCATCAATAGGGGGGGAAAAAAAATGATAGAATGTTCGAGGAAATTCATAATCAGTTAATATTGATGGTTATAAAAGATTGAATGATAAATGTTATATCTACCATTAATATTAAGTTGATGTTACAATCATCATGAAAGAATTAGTCATCCTTGTTATAATAAAAGGGTAATTTTATAGACTAAATCTATGGTGATTTGCTTTAAACCTAGTTAAGTAATTGAATTGGATGAATGAAAGGTTTGATAAGATATATCTATAGGACAAAGAACATATAAACTCTTCTCATAATGATGTCTTTTAAGTAAACAATGATAATTAGGAAAGAGACATCTAATCTTGGAGTAATATGGAGATCATGTATATTTGCATATCATTTGCATTTGAAATATTCTTTATAGTGAAGCGTAAGCATTGACTTAATGTGATGAAAATTGGAGATTTATTTTAGAAAGATAAATAAATGATACTGTAACTTTTTAATAAGTTAGAATCAACATATTAACATCACTACCTCTAATGATTTAAGGAAAAACACGTGTGAAAGAAGAAATAAGATTTCTCTCTCCTAGTCAATCTCACTAATTTTTTACTTAAGAATGTATACTCATAACAAGTATAAACACATTCTTAATATATATATGTATTCTCATACATACATGAGCTATGCCTTCTTTATTTAATATTGCATGTTTTACTTCCATGATTTATACTTGCATGTTCTTATATTGGATCCACTACATTTCTTGATATGCACTTATGAAAAGATCATTGAAAGGTTTGCTTGCATATAGACACGCTATCATACTTGTACTTGCAAAGATTTACCTTGTTGCTTTTAAGAAATGATGGCTCAATCAACATTAAAGATGAATAAGAATGTAACCTACATGACTGACTATGTATGTGCACAAGCATCAAACATGATGGCGTTTTTGTTGTAATCCTTATGTTGGACTAATCATGGTTTGTTAGATGTTGATATGATTTGCTTCACACATTCCATTACTCCTATTCAAAATTTCATTGCTAGTTTTCCTCGTGCTAGGTCGGGCATTCTTCTTTCAAGAAGAATTATGGGGAAGTGGTTCACTTTGTGGTAGGGTAGAAA
Source organism: Sequoia sempervirens (assembly GCA_007258455.2). Lineage (NCBI taxonomy): Eukaryota > Viridiplantae > Streptophyta > Pinopsida > Cupressales > Cupressaceae > Sequoia > Sequoia sempervirens. Next base: position 107,650,133 of record VDFB02000002.1, on the reverse strand, counting down.
CATGCTCCAACAATGTTCTCGCCCTTGAAGTGGTCGAAGGAGTTTCAAAGTTGAAGAATCCTATCAAGAAGTTCCATGATGTTATATTGTATACTCAACCATGTGGTCTAATTGTAAGGACTACGGTCCTAATAGTTTTTCCTTGTAATTGACACATGTATTCCAACTTTATTTATTTAATATAATTCCTTATCTCTATTCTTATATGTGTTGGACACATGTCAATTTTATAGAACATGATGATGTGTAATTTGTGTATTAAATTAAGTTGAATCTACGGAGGTCACTACAATGTTTTAAATTTCTTCTTTTCCTCTTGAATTTGAAAAAGAGTTCTATATTTCTGGATATGAATATGGTGGTATTATATGCAATTTTATGGTTGTTGCAAACATATATGAATGCATGTTCAAACATGTAAAATATAGATTATTTATGAGAAAGTATAATATATAACAAGGGTTATAATAACCAGATGGTTAGACTCAATTATCTCACTTTAAAATGTTGTTAAAATCGTGCAAGTTTTACGTGATATTAAGTTAAATTATTCAAGAGAGCTTAAAGAGAAAAGTTAAGACTCTCTAAGTTGTGTTTTACCAAACAAACCAGCTTAACAAAATATTAGTGAAGAGTTGCTAAAGACATTATTATGATATTTATTACATTAAGGATACATCTTTATAGATATAAGACATTATTATGATATTTATTACATTAAGGATACATCTTTATAGATATTTGATATTACAAGTTTATATTGCATTTTTGGTGTGAAGGTTTGAACATGATAGAAAGATAAAGTCTTTATTATCATTTGAAAGTTATAAGTATTACTTATTAGACCAAGAGTCATTATTATTATCTATTGATTTGAAATCACGTAACTTGAGTAGAGGACATTATGTTCTTGTTATATACCAAAGGCCATGATTCTAGGAGATTTTAAGGTGCGGAAGCATAGATATGTCTCAAATAGAAAATATTCTCTAGCTTGGATATATACTTGTCATACATTTAAATATGAGAATATATGTGTCATAGGGAAGGATTAATATGTGAATATCTATATACATACAAAATAAGGAACCTTATATAATTATGCAAAGGATAACTTGGAAGAAACCTGTGAAGAATCTGGAGATTATTTGGATGTTTCTCAATTGAGTTATCAAGAGTTAAACAAATTAATATGCTAAATTATTAATGGATATTACTATGAATATAAAGTCCTATATTGAATCAAACTAAATTATATTTAATATCATGGTTAACCAGATCATTTATGGAGCTATAGAAGTATAAAACCATACTTGGTACAACAATGAAGGGTTTGAATCATTATTTTAGAAGAAGATTGATTATTTATGTTCACTTCAAGGTTAACCGTATTTGGTATGGAGTTATTTAGGAATGAAACCATAAGAATAGACACTAGACATCTGAAACTTTAATACAAAGAAGTAATCTTCAATTTAGTTTTAATAATAGATTATTATAATTATTGACATATTGTCGGTACTTTTATATTGAGACCAAGTGTTTCTAGTCGAGGACATTGTGTCATCAACATTAACTAATTGTGAATAAAATAGGAGAGTAGTTACTCTCATGGTTAAAACTGTGGACTTGAATAAGAGGCAACTACCTAGACCCATAATGTTGCAAGAACGTAACTTGGGTATTCAAGTCTAAAAAGTATAAGTTGTTTAGTGACTTAGAAGAAAGGACTTGAACAAGTGGTAGTTGCCAATGCCCAAGATGTTACGTGAACATAACATGGGTGTACAAAGTAAAAGAAAATTTTTATGTGGGATGCAATTGTGAAGTGCAGGAATAAGGCTATCTCTTGAAAAGAAAAATGGCTAACACTCCCTAGAAAAATCCAAATGACCAAGGATGTAATTTTTTTGTTCTAATTTAACAACTTTTAAGCACACAAGTAACAAAAAAGGTTGAGAACTAGCTAGAAGGAATTTTAAAAAAATGTGGGAAGGATCCAATTAAAATAAAATAACACCCCTAATTGGCTGGAAAATGGTCTGCAACCAAAAATTGAATGGGGGAATTCGTGTAAGATAGATTGAAAAACAAAATAAGACTCTCAAGGAAAAACTTATTTGGAAGATGCATTAAAATCCAAATGTATAATGGTGTCAAATTCTACAAAGGAAATATCTAGATTTGGATGAATCTTCCCAAATATTCATGAATATGGATCCTCCACAAGGTTCCCACATTTAGAAATTTATGCTAAATTTTTAATATTTCATCACTAAACATATCTCATGGGTCATGAAGGATGGAAATAATGAAATTTTTTGGATGCTCTTGGAATACCCTCCCTCTAATGGATATTCTCGACTTGAAAATGAACATAAATTCATTATCTCATTTAGACGATGTGTATGTATAATACTTCCTAAGAGAAACAAATAGTGGTCTCGAATGAGATTGGGAACACTTATCTACCCTTCCATTACCATTGAACGTAAAGCATGCTTTTGGAAAAAGAAATAAAAAAGAGAAATATATATCCAAGGATAAAATTATTTGGACTAACTCCAAATCTGGCTCCTACATAATTAAATTTGGTTACAGACTACAAACAATGATGGAGGAATGCAAATATGTCCAATAAAGTTATGAAAGAGTAAATGAACCCTACTAAAGGTCGGTTCCTTTTCTTGGATTGCACTACACAAAAGGATTCTTGTCGATGACTATCTCAATGCTATTGGAATTGTTGGTCCCATTTGATGTGTAATGTGGAAATGGGATGGGAACAACTAATAATCTCTAAATTAGTTGTCCCTTTGCCAACAAATGCTAGGAATGGATATGAAGTAGTCTCAATTGGAGTGGAGTTATGTCAAGCGATATATACCATCTATTCATGAGTTTACCATGATTTTTTCCTTTTATATGGGAGGGCATTTAGGTGAATGGGCCTTTTCTCTTGATATAGGAAATATGGAAGGAAAAAATTAACAGAATATTCAATAAAAAGGAAAAAAAATTGGAAATGGTTATTAAGAAAATTGAGAAAGGAATCAATGAAGTCATAATGGCTAGAATTGACTCTACCTCTTTGAAGTTCTTTACCAATTGGGATAGGAAGATCATGGAGAAATGGAGATCCCTGAGCTTACCACAAAACTTCTGTTCAAGCTTCCCATACACCAAGACTTGCAAAAAAATCCATTAAATGGTTCCCACAACCAAGTGGGAGACTTAGATGAATTTTGACAACCCCATTAAAGGAAACCAGGCTAGCATCTCTAGCACTGACATCACAATAAGAAATGATCAAAGTGAGGTTATCTAGGAAATTTCCAAGAAACTACCCATAGGAAGAAACAAAAAAATAGAATTCACAATATTGTTAACCAAACTGCAATTTTTCAAAAAGGAAAGCATCACAAACATTGACATTGAAGGGGACTCTTAGATCTCCATTAATGTCATTCAAAGTAGAAAATTAATAAACTAGAACCTAAAAAATATTGTAAAATAAATATGGTCATTACTTAAGGAGTTAAATAATGTCTCAGTTTCACATTGTTATTGTGAAGGAAATCACATGATAGAATTTTTGACCAATAAATCATGCAAAATGACCAAGGATGAGATTGTCACATGTCATAATCACCATTGGGATAATATCCACCTATGATCTTGCTCCATCGAATCATTTTGGATGATCAAGGAAGGATTATAAATCAACATAGCTCATACTAATATGATCTCAAAATCTTCATAGGGATTATAAAATGTTCCACTTTTTCCTTAAACTACACTAATGATGGAGATAAATAGCAATGATCATATCCTATTTAGAATCAACAAAAAAATGCATACCTTTTGATGAGTCTAGAATATGGTCTAGTTTTGGGTAGAATTTGTGATTTATTTGCTAAAGTTATCATGGACTTTGACATTATGTGTTGACACTTTTATGATATTTTCCTCAAACTATAGACATTGGGCTTAATCTTATTTCTGCAAACCTTTGATGATAATGGCATGTTAAATGGATTATCTATATTAATTTTGCATGTGGTTAATGAATGTTGCTTAAGGTGGTTATAGATATGAAGTTATTGTGTGTACTAATATTTCCCTACAGATTTAATTTGATGATGCTAAATTGACGAAGACACCGCCAGCTGGGCATGCACCATAACGTCTAGCAAGGGAATCACTCAGAAGTCAAAGGAGGTTGATGGCAGAAGATTCCTCATGCAAACTGAAAGTAACCACCTTTTAGTGGTCATTATTGATGTTGAGAAAACATGTGTGTTACTATTGCACTAAATCTACAGTTGGGCATGCATGTTTGACTGGATTCTATGCATGCATAACCGTCGCCGCCCCACTTTCTCTATTTTCCCTAAATGGAATCCTCCCAGTTCATGGAGTTCACTGCCTTGTTTAGTTGATAGTATAAATAAAGATCTAATTATCCTTCTCTAAAGGTTACACGATTTGATATTGTAATTGCATTCTTGATTTTTTAGTAATCCAGATATATTACTCTTTTGTACTCATGATTTACAGTGAATAAAATAAAATTATGATTTAGAGTATCTGAGTTCTCATTAGTTTTAGAGGATACTTATCCAAGGTGGGCCACTTGGTGAGTAATCTGTCCTTTAGTTTAGTATTAGTTTAGTATTACTTTTTTTTTGGTAATTAGTTAAAAATTTGGCACCAACTGTTCCTACAACCACTAGAATTCCATTATGTGACTGTTCCTGCAGCCAAAGCAGATAGAGTATTGCCCTATTTTTTGCTCATAATTTCATTTTTGTCATGCATTTCATCTTGGTTTAATTGTTGATTGATGGTTAGCATTCATTTTATTCCTTTCTAAGAAATTTACTTTTAGCATTGTGTCTTTCTTAGCTGTAGAATGAAAATTGATACTTTGGGTTCCTAGTGCACATACTATGCTAAACCATTTCAAGTTCACGTCCCTGGGTTGACAAGTTAAATGCACCTTCATGATGATTGAAATGGCTATTCAGGTTAGATGTCTAATCTCTAAATTGTGGTTGTAAAGGCCTAGTCGTTGAATCATTGTAGGAGGTGGACATTTTTGGCGTCGTTGTCGGGGATGGTGTCAAACTAGGGAGTTCTTTGGAGTCATTGGTAGTTTTTCTTGCTGTATTTTTTATGGAAATTGTTCTTAGTATACCCTCATTTAGGAAGTAATGACCCCCCTTATTCTTTAAAAATTCTTTGTGTGAGCTGGCTAATAGTGAGTGATACCACATGCATAGAGGAAGGAGAAGGGATGCTTATGGGATATTCCTTCCTAACAATCCTAATCCATTCTAGCTAGTTGAATATCAAAACCTACCAAGAGAAGAAGAAGAAGAAGAAGAAGAAGAAGATCCACACCCCTTTGTTGATGCATTTCCTGATCTAACTAGCTCTAAAGTCTCCTCTGAAGACCAAAATCAACTTGAGAACCCCTTTGCTTTGGAACTACATCAAGCAGGCATGGGTGATGCAAATAGGAATAGACCTAATTGACCAGCTTTTCCTTTCCCCATTTCCCATCATAATGAAGTTGACAACATCAAAAAAATCCCTGCTTCAACACTCCCCAAGTTTTATGGACTTGTTATAGAAGACCTTGATACCTTTTTGTTTGAGTTTGACATACTCTACATGAGTTATTACTATACCACCAATGCCCATAGGCTTAATCTATTTCCTACCACTCTGAAAGAAGTTGCATTAAGATGGTTCATGAGCCTAGGTAGAGATACTATGGAAACTTGGGAAGACATGAAGATAGAATTCTTTGAGAAATACAAGGAATATTGTAGGACAGTGACATGAGAGGAGGTGACATTTTCAAGATGCAACAAAAGGAAGATGAGATCCTGGAGGATTATATTGCAAGGTTTCTATTTTGCCTACAAAAATCTCCACACCATACACTCAATGAAGACTCACAACAGTTCTTTTTCTTGAGAGGAATCAATGATAGTTGCATTGATGCCTTGGACCTGATGGGAGGAGGAGATATCTCCCAAGTTCCTTGGGAGGATATCAATAAAATATGCTAGAACTACTCTAGGGAAGCTTCAAAGAAAGGGAGATCTTACCAATCTTCCATGGGTAAGTCAACTACCGGTGGATTTTCAAGAATGGAGATTACTCATTTGCTAGCAGACTTCAAGCAAGACATTATAAACAATCTAGCTACTCAGCTAGATACAATTCAGGCCAAGAAGAAGTGAGAGGAGGTAGAGGCAATGTTGGCAGAGTATCGCCCTAATTGCAAACAAAAGAAGAAGGATTGTGATGCAAGATGGTAGCCAATATAGAAGGAAAGAATATTGCACCCGAGTTCAATTCAATCTAGATTGAAGAAAACCAAGTCTACTATGTTGCACAAAGGAGGCCTTGGGCTACAAGATAAGGTATGCCACCAGATCCACTCTATTATGTTGGGCCATATTTCAATTCCTATTCATCTGGAAACCAATGGCAGCCCCCATATCCATCTAGCTATGGAGGATATCCACCACAACCTTGGAGTAACCCTCCAAATGCTTGGCCCAATCATCAAAACTCTCCACCCCAATGGCAGCAACCTCAGGGGAATTGGTAGCAATTTCAAGGGAATTGGCAACCACCTCCAAGAAATTGGCAGCAAACAAATCAATGGAGGGGAGGACAACAATGGCCTACCTAGACAACTAGTTACATGTAGCCACCTTCTTAGCCCTAACAGCCTGCTATAATTCCTCCACCTACTAATTCAAGCTCAAATGTACCTAAACCTACTTAGCTACCAGCTCATCCCACACCCAATCCAAATAACAAACCACAACAATAGCCTACATACTCTAATGATTCAAATCAATTCCCTGCATATGATGTGGGTGTAAGTGACATCCACTTGCATTCAAGAACTAATCTACCAATCCCTTCCAAGCTGATTATCACTGAGCTTCCTATGGAAGAAGAAGAGGAACCTCTGAGTGATCTTATTTAGCCAAGTGCACCTAAAAATCCTAAACCAGTCCAAGTCAAGCAGACTAAACAAGAACTACCATTTCCTCAGAGATTGGAAGTTGCCAAGAAGGTAGAAAAGGAGGATACAACTTTTGATATCTTAGATTAGTTGAAGCATATATGTGTCCAAATCCCTCTATTCCGGGCCATAAAGGATGTTCCAATCTATGGCAAGGCAATCAAGGAAGCATGCCTCAAGAAGCCAGGTAGGAAAAAGAAAGACCCAGCTATAGTTCATATGGTGGGACAACTAGCTGACATCATGCTTGGAAAAGTGACTATCCACAAGTACAATGACCTAGGTAGTCCTATGGTAGTAGTTGTTATAAACGGGATCCAAATTAAGAATGCTCTGATTGATTTAGGGGCAGCAATAAATGTAATGACCAAGGACATCCTACAACAACTAAACGTTGCAAGCATGAGATCTACTCCTACTATCTTGCAACTTGCTAATAGTTTTATTGTTAAGCTTGATGGTATAGTGGAGGATCTTGTGGTAGTTTTAGACTCCTAGGATACCCAACAAACTTCATGATTCTTTCTCCTTAGGCTACACTAGGCGGGTATCCCATTATTCTTGGAAGGCCATGGTTAGCAACTAAAAATGCATATATTGGATGTTGATCAGGTGATATGACCATTTCAGATGGGAAGAGCACTAAAAAAAATTTTCTTTATCCTCCTGCTTAGCCATCTCATGATAAGGATAATCCCATATGGCCACATGTTGGTGAAGAGGTCGAGGAAGATAATTTTGTGGCACAGCTTATGATGATAGGTAGAAGCTCTTTCATGCAGCTTCAAGATGAGGATGAAGTATTAGCTAAAATCATTCAGAATCATTATGAAGTGGAGGAAGCATCATCTTCTCATTCTACTACTCCAGTCAAGACACTTCTGCCTGCTCTTCCTGCAACCATTGTTCCTGCAGACGTTCTTCCTACAACCACTCTTTATGCAGCCATTGTTCCTACAGATAGACTTCTTGCAGCAATAGGTATGTCCCATAAATTGTTTCCATATGAACTAAAGGTACCATGTGTTAATAAATCAGCCATGATAGAGTCAACTACATAAGTATAGGTGTTAGAAGGAAAGTATCTAAATGTTAATAGTAAATTAAGTGAAGAACAACAATTGTTATTGGAAAACTTATTAAGAACCCATCAACATGCATTTGTGTGGGATTATCATGATATGAAGGGATTGGACCCTAAACTTTGTACACACAAAATTTATATCAAAGATGATTGCACCCCAATGAGGCAGCCACAAAGAAGAATTAACCCTGGACTAAGAGAAATTGTAAAAGGGGAACTGCAAAAATTGCTAGATGTAGGATTTATCTACCCCATTTTAGATAGCCAGTGGATGTCTCCATTAGTGATTGTGCCCAAGAAAGGAGTGAGATGGAGAGTTTTTGTTGATTATAGGGAACTTAATGCTACCACCAAGAAGGATCATTTTCCCTTACCTTTCATCGATCAAGTTTTGGACACACTTGCAAGAAAGCAATACTTTTCTTTTCTAGATGGATTCAGTAGCTACAACCAGATCCAAATTGCACCAGAAGACCAAGAGAAGACTGCATTTACCTATCCATGAGGGACCTATTCCTACTCAACACTCCCATTTGGCTTATGCAATGCACCTGCAACCTTTCAGAGGGCAGTCATAAGCATATTTTCAAACATTTCTCATAGATGATGTAGGAAGGTGTAGTTCTTGGCCACTACATCTCCCACAAGGGAATTCAAATAGATCCTGCAAAGATTGAGGTGATCACAAATCTTCCCACACCTACAAAATAGAAGGATGTTAGGATTTTCTTGGGTCATGCAGGATATTATAGGTGTTTCATCAAGGATTTCAACAAGGTAGAAGCACCATTTTATACTCTTCTCACTAAAGATGTTGAATTCCAGTGGATTGAAGCTTGTGACAAGGCATTTTCTGACTTAAAGGTAGCTTTGAATCATGCTCCTGTACTCGAAGGACCTAATTAGGAGCTTACTTTCCACATCCATACTGATGCATCAAATTATTCCATAGGAATAGTCTTAGGATAAAAAGAAAGAGCTATTGAAAATTCCATTTATTTTGTCAACAAAAATTTACAGGGAGTTGAATTTAATTATATAGTGATAGAGAAAGAAATGTTGACAGTGATCTATGCACTGAACAAATTCAGACATTACATAATAGGTTACCAAATCTTTGTGCACACTGATCATGCAACCATTAGGTATCTCATGAATAAACCTTTGAGAACAGGTAGACTGGCAAGATGGTTATTGTTGATGAAGGAGTTTGATGTAACCATTGTGGATAATCCAAGGAAGGCCAATGTTGTTGCAGATTTTCTTTCAAGGCTGACTACATCAGAAGATAATCAGCCCATAGATAGCTCTTTTCCTGATGAGCATCTATTCCCCATTAGTGTACAAACACCCTAGTATGCTGACATAGCTAACTATCTAGTCATAGGTAGAGTTCCACCTCGCTTCTCCCCAAAAGAGAGAAGGGCACTCATTGAAAAATAGTTTCCTTTCTCGTAGATTGTTGGATGTTTGTTTTATACTAGACCAAACCATGTCATGAGGAGATGTTGGAGAAAAGATGAAACATATGACATTTTGCATGCATTCCATAATGAACCATGTGGAGGATATTTTTGCAGCCAAGAGGACAACAATGAAGATTTTGAACATAGGATATTATTGGCCAACACTCCACAAGGATGTAGGAAGGTATACCAGAAAGTGTGATAGATGTTAGAGAATGGGAAGACCAACTAGATCTGATGAGATGCCATTTTATCCTCAGGTAGTAATTACTCCCATTGACAAGTGGGGATTGGATTTTGTAGGACCCATTGACCCTCCATCAAATGGTAAGTCTTATGTCATGGTATGCACTGATTATGTAACAAAGTGGGTAGAAGTAAAGGCCATGAAGCATGCAAGAGATAACAAGGTTGCAAAATTTCTTTATGAGGATATTTTCACAAGATATGGAGTTCCAAGAGAGATAGTGACTTGTCAATGGAATCAATTCACATCAACCCTTGTTGCAGCAATAGTTAATGAGTACAACATAAGGCACATAAAATCTACTCCTTATCACCCCTAGGCTAATGGCCAAATTAAGGTGACCAACAAATAAATTGAAGCTATTCTAACCAAGACACTAGCTATCCACATAAAGGATTGGGAAAATAGATTACCAGAAGCTGTTTGGGCCTATAGAACTACCTGGAAAACAACTATAGACTTCACTCCATTTGAGTTGTATGCAAAGAGAACCATGATGCCCATTGAATTTGAACATAAGACTCTTAAGACTGTAGTAGAGTTGGGGATGGATATCTCTGAGGCACAAAGAGAAAGAATCATGCAGCTAAATTCTTTGGATGAGATAAGAAGAGAAACCCTGCATCACACAGAGGTAGTGCAGAATTAGAGACTCAAGTGGCATGACAAATTCATTAAGGACAAGAAATTCCAACTAGGAGATTGGGCCCTGCTCTATGATTCAAGATATCAGGACAATGCAAGAAAATTGCAAAAAAGGTGGCTAGGACCATATGAGGTTGCTGAAGTATTCCATAATGGTGTTGTACAACTCATTACTATTGACCCAGTCAAATTTAAGTTGTTTTTCAATGGTCATTGCCTCAAACTGTATCACAAGCCAACTTCCAAGGAGGAGTTCTTGCAGCAATTCACTCAGCATGCATCATCTGAGCTTCCTGCAGCCAAAGGAAGTGGACCTAGTGTCCCTTCTTCTAGCTAATTAAGGTACGTACTTGTCATAATAAAGACTTCCACTTCCTTGGCAGTCCATTTCTTCACCCATCCCCCCATCCACCCATCCATTTCCACCTTTCTCTCTCTTCCATCACTTCACTCCACCTCATTCCACCTCATTTTCATTAATTGCTCAACTTATTTCTTTGAAAGGCGAGCAATACTTTCTCCACAATCTTTGCAAAAAATCCTCCACACAACAATTAAATGAATGCACTTAAAGACTTTTATGATAGTTTCTTCAAACTATAGACATTGGGCCTAATCTTATTTTTGCAAACCTTTGATGATAATGGCATGTTAAATGGACTGTCTATATTAATTTTGCATATGGTTAATGAATGTTCCTTAAGGTGGTTATCGATATGCAATAATTGTGTGTACTAATATTGCCCTATAGATTTAATTTGAGGATGCTAAATTGAGGAAGACACCGCCAGTTGGGCATGCACCATAATGTCTAGCAAGGGAATCACTCAAAAGTCAAAGGAGGTCAATGATAGAAGATTCCTCATGCAAACCAAATGTAACCACCTTGTAGTGGTCATTAATGATGTTGAGAAAACGTGTGCATTACTGCTGTACTAAATCTACAGTTGGACATGCATGTTTGACTGGATTCCATGCACACATAACCGCTGCCGCCCCACTTTCTCTATTTTCCCTAAATGGCATCCTCCTAGTGCGTGGAGTTGACTGCCTTGTTTAGTTGATAGTATAAATAAAGATTTTATGCTCCTCTAAAGGTTGCTCAATTTGATATTGTAATTGCATTCTTGAGTTTTCAGTAATTCAAATATATTACTCTTTTGTACTCATGATTTACAATTAATAAAATAAAGTTTTGAGTTCTCATTAGTTTTAGAGGATACTTGTCCAAGGGGGGCCACTTGGTGAGTAATTTGTCCTTTATTTTAGTATTAGTTTAGTATTACTTTTTGTTTGGTAATTAGTTAAAAATCTGGCACCAACTATTCTTGCAGCCACTAGAATTCCATTCTGCAACTGTTCCTGCAACCAAAGTAGACAGAATAGTGCCATGTTTGTTGCTCATATTTTCATTTATGTCATGCATTTCAACTTGGTGTAATTGTTGATTTATGGTTAGCATCCATGTTATTCCTTTCTAAGCAATTTACTTTCAGCATTGTGTCTTTCTTAGTTGTAGAATGAAAATGGCTACTTTGGGTTCCTAGTGAACATACTGTGTTGACCCATTTCAAGTTCACGTTCCTAAGTTGACAAGTTAAATGCACCTTCATGATGATTGAAATGGCTATTTAGGTTAGATTTCCAATCTCTGAATCGTGGATATAAAGGCCTAGTCATTGAATCATTATAGGAGGCATACACCTTTTTTTGTGGAAATGGAAATGTGAAACCCACAAATTTAGAATAATATTGCAACACAAGTTAGTTGCAAAGAAATAAAGAATATTATATAATGGAATAACATAATAATGGACAAGACATAAATTTACATGGTAGAACCTTGACAATATGTCAATGAAACATCTATAGGGAAAAGTATCGATATTCTTATTGCTCAGAGAAACTGATTACAATCTTGACACAACTAATGCTCTTCAATTACAATTCATTACAATGATTTTACCTTCAAGGAAACAAGATATATATAATATCTTCAACCTATGTCAAACTTAGAAAAAACTAGCTTTGTTTTTATTGTTTTTTATTTATCTTTTTTATTTAAATCTTTATCTTTTCCAAAGATAAGATTCTGCTTTATTTCTAATTTATTGTTGTCATATCCAACAATCTACACCTTGACATCAGTTTACTTGATACTTTCCCATGCCCATTCATCACCTTTTTTGCAAGTCAAGAGAAGTCAAATTCCATTTCAGCGTCTCTAATTGTACTAGTTTTATAAACATGTCCAAATTTTGTTAGTGTATGAACTTTCTCAAGAGATACTCCACCTCCATCAATAACCTCTCTTTCAAAATGGTATTTAATCACAATATGCTTAGTCTTATTGTGATAAGCTATATTTTTAGTCAAATGTATAACACTTTGACTATTACAAAATACAATCACCTTATCCTACACTTTTCCAAACTCACCCAAAAAGCCCTTCAACCAAATTGTCTTTTTGCATGGAACCATATACTCTATCTTAGTAGTGGATAAATCAGTTGTTTCTTGAAGCTTTGACATCCAACAAATAGGTCCTACTATAATAGTAAATACATAACCTGGTGTAGATATCCTTTTATCCTAATCACCTACAAAATTTGAATCAACATAACCACAAACTGAACCACTACAACCATCAAAGGTGATACAATAATCACTTGTGCATCAAAGATATTGAAACACCCATTTCACTTCTGCTATGATAACAAAAGCTTACTATGTTGCCTATCTCTATGTATTTCCATGCCAATTTTTTTTGTTGTTGCTTCTAGATCCTCCATATCAAAATTCCTAGCCATTTGAGCCTTTAACCCATTGATCTCAACTATGCTTTTGCTTGCTGCAAGCATATCATTAACATGTAATACCAAAATAATGAATAAACCATTTTTCAAAATTTTAAAGTAAACACAATGGTCATACTCGCTCCATGTAAAATTTTGTGTCACCATGAAGGAATCAAACTTCTTGTACCATTTCTTGGGAGACTACTTCAAGCAATACAATGACTTTTTGAGTTTACAAACAAATTTCCTGTTGTGATCTTGAACAAACCCTTCTGTCTATTCCATTCATATCTCCTCATCCAAATCTCCATGTAAAAAAATTGTTTTAACATCTAATTACTCCAACTCATATTCAAGTAAAGAAACAAGTACTAAAACAACCCGAATAGAAACTAGTTTAACAATTGGTAAACAAATTTCATGAAAATCAATACCTTCCTTTTGAGAATACCTTTTTGCTACCAATCTTGTTTTGTACCTTTCAACTTTATCATCAACACCCTTCTTCAATTTGAAGACCCATTTTCAACCAACAACTTTCCTACCCTTTAGAAGTTCTACCAAGTCCCATGTTTTATTCTTCTCCAAGGCATCCATTTCTTCTTTCATTGCTATTTTCCATTTAGCATTTTCAACACCATCCACTACTTGTTGATGATAACTAGGTTCCCCATCATTAGAAATCAAAGCAATAGATGAAACATAATCATTGTACCTTTTAGGTGGATTTCTGACCCGTATAGATCTCCTTAGATCTAGTTGTGGAATTTCCACATTTTCTTATAGATTTTTTGCATCCTCATCTTCTACTTCGAAAGCTTCTTCTTGCTCCATAATTTTTGTAGATGGATGAGTTTCCAATTGAATTTTTTGATGTTGAGGTACTTGTTCTTGCTTCAAATAAACTTCTACTATGTCTAATTTTATGAGAGGAGATTCATCAAATATTACATCTCTGCTAATAATGACTTTGTGAGTAGTAGGGTCCCACAATCTGTATCCCTTAATTCCATCACCATAACCAATAAAGATATATTTCTTAGATTTTGCGTCTAATTTAGAATGTTGATCTTTTGAAATAAGAGCATATGCATCACAACCAAAAAAATTCAGATTTGAATAATCACAAGAATGACCCATCCATACCTCTTCAAGAATCTTAAAATCTATTGTAACTGATGGTGAGCGATTTACTAGAGAACAAGTTGCAGAGACTGCTTCTGCCCACAACTCTTGCCACAACTTGGTATTACTAAGCTCATGATCCTTACTCTCTCTAGAAGAGTCCTATTCATGTGTTCAACAATACCATTTTACTAAGGAGTGTAAACAATGGTTTTATGCCTTTTGATCCAAACTTTTGATTTGATGTTAGGATCTAGGACTATTGCACGTGAATAATAACTTTCCTAATGATTAAATTGAAGGTCTTGAAAAGGTATTTGTGTAATTTAAAATTCTTAAATAATAAAAACAATAACAAAGTGATGAACATAATATAAGAAAGATAGAAGAGAGAAGACAAAACACAAGTTGATAACGAAGTTCATCAATATGGCTACGTCTCTGGGCCCCTCTCCAAAGAGTGACCGATCCTTGATTATGATCAAAATTGATTACAATGCATCAATAGAATACAATGTCGAGTCTTCAAGAGTTTCAAAGTCTTCCTCTTTCAAGTGCAGCAGAGTAACACTCCTTCGATGCACAAATTCAGACACTCAGACTCTCCATACAAAATTCTCTCCACAATTTAGAATTCTCTCATAAAAATCACCACTTGGTTATGCCAAGTCCTAAATTCCCCCCTTTTATACATAATTTTCCCATATGGGGTTAAACCACCATATTTAATAAAATAACTCCCTCACAACAAATTTCTCTTATTTTTACAATTAAAACAATAATATCAACCATTACCCCCTTAAAAAAAAAATTCTTCCATTCAGGTTCCATATTTTTATTTTATTTTGTCTTTTCTCGTAGGAAAGCCATTTAAAAGGTTGAATAGTTTTAATATTAGTTTTAGCAACTATAATAAAACCAAACTGTCTCCCATATATTCATGGCCCTCATAATTTCGAGCTATAAAAATCATAAGGATTAAATTTGTTTTAAGTTTGGAGGTTAACTTTAATTTTAGTTTTAAAATATATTTTATGAAAATCTTTTTGATATTTTAAGCCCCTTAAAAATCTCATTTAAACCCTTCAAATCTTTTAAAATCCTCTAAAAATCTTTTAAGATCCTTAAAAATCTGTATAAATCCCCTTAAAAATCTCGTAGTATGGGCTTTTAAAACTTAAAATGTTTAATAATTTAAATATAAGGGAATTCAACTTTTAAATTCTATTTTAAATAGTCATGTCATCATTTTTCCACATCATCATTCTTTCCACATCATCATTCCTGCCGAATCATCATGGTCAACCCTCAACTTTGACCGACCATAACTTTCACATACAGACTCGAATTTGGTTCGTTCAAAATGCGTCGGAAAGCTCTTGACAAGATCTTCGGAATGGTCATGAAATATGGAGCATGTGGAACACTTCAATTTTTTATGACAAGTATCCACCTGGATCAACTTACAATAATTATCAAATTCCAAAGATAATAACTTGCCTCCATTATCTATTCTTAAACACTTGATTGATCTGCTAATTATTTTTTCAACCAAAACTCTAAACTGCTTAAATACACTAAACACATCAGCACTGATTTTAAGAATATAGACCCATACCTTTCTAGAGTAGTCATCTATATATGTTACAAAACATGACGATCCTCCAAAAGAAACTATATAGGATGCCCCCCAAACATCTGAATGAATATAATCTAGAATACCCTTACTTGTATGACTACTTGCTTTAAAATTTTGTCTAGATTGTTTCCCATAAACAAAATGGTTGCATAAATTTAAATTCAAAGATTTTAGATTTGGAAGTAACTTATAGTTCAACAATACCTTTAACCCTTTCTCATTCATATGACCTAGTTGTTGATGCAATAAATGAGTAGATTCATTTTCTTCCTCAAATACCACAACTGCTTCATTTATTATAGTACTCCCTTCTAGACTATAAAGGTTTCTAATATTTGTAGCCTTCATGACCACCAAAATTCCCTTGGACACTTTTAGTGATCCGCCTTGACTTGTAAATTTATAACCTCCAAAATTCAAAACTCCTAAGGAAATTAAATTATTTTTGATTTTTGACATATGTATTATCTTTGTTAATGTCCTTACAATACCATCAAACATTTTTATCTTAATACTCCCAATTCCCCAATAGTTCTACAAGAAACATTATTTCTCATAAGAACAACTCATCCATCAATAACTTAGTAAGAAGAAAATAAATTCTTATGTGGATGCATGATTAGAAGTACCAGAATCTAAAAACCAATTTGTATGTGGACACATGTGATTAGAAGCACTAGAATCTAATAACCATTCCTCATGATACTATAACGAATTACAAAAAAATAGAACTTCATCAACCATACTTGAACTTTTCTCAATCGGATTTGTGTCCTTTTTGTAGTCATCATTGTCTTCTTTTCTCTTCCAATAATATTTCTTGAGTTGCACTGGTTTATTATAGTACCAACATTTCCCCTTACCCTTTTTTCCTTTTGACTTAGATTTGGATGTACCTCTCGAATCTTCCCCTTTTTATGTGGATTAACCCTAACCACCATTGTTTCTGATGTGGAGGTTTCTATGTTAGAATTCCTTCGCACCTCTTCAAACAACAAATCTCCCGCAACAGAATCAAATTCAAGGGTGAAAATTATGCTAAAGCTAATGGAAGTGACTAAGTGATTCCAAGATTCAGACAATGAACACAATAACATAACTATCTTGTCTTCATCTTCAATTTTTACACCCATACTAGCTAATTGACATATAAGAGTATTGAAAATATTTAAATGATCAACAATTTGTATACCTTCTTTCATTCACAAATTATACAACTGCCTCTTCAAGTAGATCAGATTTGTCAAGGATTTTGTCATATAAAGACTTTCCATTTTACTCCATAAACCTTTTGTTGTTTCCTCTTTAACAATATTGAAAATAACATCATCTACTAAACACAACTGAATTGTGCTAAGAGCTCTTGTATCAAGATCCTCCCAATCCTCATCATTTATATTTGTATATTTCTTTAACTTTTCTACCAACACTTTGTGCAATTCATGTTGCACTAACAATTCATGCACCTTGAGCTTCCATAGCTCAAAATTATTCTTCCCATTGAATTTCTCCACCTTAAACCTTGCATTTGAAACCTTCACCATTTGATGCTACAAAAAAAAACACCAATCCTAACACATACATTGCAAAATAACTTCTCTAATACCACTTGTTGTGGAAACAAAAACATAAAATCCACAAATTTAAAATAATATCGCAACACAAGTTGGCTGCAAAGAAATAAAAATGTTTATAAAATGGAATAACAAAATAATAGACAAAACACAGATTGACATGGCAAAACCTTGACAATATATGTCAAGGAAACATCCACAAGGAAAAGTATCAATATTATTATTGCTCAGAGAAACTGATTACAATCTTCACACAGTTGTTGCTCTTCAATTACAATTCATTACAATGATTTTACCTTCAAGGCAATAAGATATATATAATATCTTCAACTTGCATCAAAATTAGAAAAAACCAGCTTAATTTTTTATTGTTTTGTTATATCTTTTTTATTTAAATCTTTATCTTTTCCAAAGATAAGATTCTACTTTATTTCTAATTTATTGTTGTCATATCCAACACCTTTAACATCGATTTCCCTTATGATGATGTGAACACTTCTACACAAAATTGAAGATTTTTAAAATAGAAAACATGGTCAAGGAGAACACTATTTAGAAGGTCATTGATAGTTACTTTCTTGATGATTGACACATTCATGAGTGTAGACTTGTGGAGATCATTTTTGAAAATTTTGTAATAATTTTTGGGAGGAAGAACTGGAGAACCATTATTTTAGATGACCTTCATGATCAGTTAAAACCACAAGAATTTGAAGCTATAAATTTTTTCAATATGTTGTTGTGCAACATGGAAATATTATTAGATTATTCAACATTAAAACTACCCATCGCGGTAAGGAGTTTAGCCAAGCAATCACCATGTTTCAACAAGGCATGGAAAGGGGTAAAATGGAGGTGTTTAATTTTTACATCACTCGCATGGAATAAGATTTTAATCTTGCACAAATTGATCATGACTTTGAGGTCTTTGAAGGGCTTCACTACTTTATCCACCACCATCTAAACACATCAAACACTTAGAAATTTCAAAACCCTTATCAAAGGAGAAAATGTATTTCTATTTTCTAGTTATCAATGAAAAGGGTTATCCCATGGTATCATTTTAAAATATATATATATATATGTTCATGCATATAGTAAATAAAAATAACTCTTAAGCAAATAAAATAGTTTCAAAATATTAATATTTAATAATAAATATAATATTTTTAAAATGAGCACATAAAATTTATGTCTTTATAAATGTCTAATAAATAAAGTAGTTCCAAAATAAAATAAAATAACTTTCAAGTAAATAAAATTTATGTTTTCACATATGTAATAAATAAAGTAGTTCAAAAATAAATTAAAATAATTTCTAAGTAAATTAAATAGTTTCAAATCGACATATTTAGATAAATGTATTTAAGATATCTATACTAGTTTGTATACAAAGTCACACATTTCTCATTAAATGTTAAAGATAACTAAATCATTTATAAATTTTATAAAAATAAATTACCATTACAAATTGGTTAGGGTGTCATACTCTATATTATATGTTCATTGAAATAAATGTTATATCAAAGGGTCGTAGTTCAATTGGCTAACCACAATATTTGAGGGTGATGGTATGTTCCTTTGATTATGACATCCATCAAGATTCAAGACCCTAAAAAATGTATATCGGTCCATGTCAAAGTGAATGGTATGTTGCATAATAACTTAATGGTTGTGTGCAAATGGCACACAAATAATTTAATCAAATATTCAAATAAATTCTATATTAAGTTAAACCTTTAAACTAGTAGGAAAATTGCATCACGAGTGGAAAAAAAATAAGAAACATCGTAGCAAGTAGAGTGATCTGTAAATGGATCTAGACTATTTGCAGTATTGAATGCTTAATTAAAAACAACTTTGCGAAATTTTAATACATGCATACAATAACGAATTTATGCATCAAAACTGAAAAACTTAAGGTGAAAATCAGAACATAAGAGAGGAGAGAAGAAGTGCAAACAATTTGGTAACGGAGTTCGTCACATACATGACTACGTCTCCGGGTCCGCTCCAATAGAGTGACCGATCTGATTAATCTCCAAAAAAGATTACAAATGCACAAAGACTTATCCCCTTAAACACATCATCAAAACATGCCCTCGACATGCAAAATAGTCTTCAAAAATCTCTCAGAAAAACTCTCTCTAATTCACTACTTCACCCTTGGCTTGGAAAAATCTAATTAGCTCCTAAGAGCATACCCCCCTTTTATACATACAATTTTCCTAAAAAGGCTTAAAAATATTAAATGAATAACACCCTTTCACTTCTCGAACAACCTTTTTTTCCAACCCCTTTTGGCATTTCGAACCACTTTTGTTTTAGTGGTTAGGGGGTTATAATAAAAAAAATAGGCCATATTGTTATGGCCTCGGGCCAAAATATGTAACAAATTTAAACTAACACCAAACATATTTAAACACCATTCGGTGGTGTATTGGTGGCATCCCTTTTACACATACACGTGGTTGGGGGTTCCAACCCCGCCGACCACCATTTTATTTTCAACTCTGTCGAACTCTCAACAATAAAAAACAAACCGCTCTATACATATATATGACAGCAACGTTTGGTGCAACGGCCACCGACGGTTTCGGCTAACAAGAAGTCACAGGTTCAAATTCGGGGCAAACATTTTGTTAAACAAAACAAATGCAACTGACGTCGGCGCAGAATACACGGACCCATGTTGCATTGAGAGATTGCCACGTGGCAGGATATCATTCGCTGACAGAGCTGACATGTATGCCGACGATGCCACTGACATGGATGACAACGCATCCGCTGACTCAACTTCTAACCTGTCTGCCAGTGGATGGTGATGTGGAAGATGACTGGACTGTCGACGTGGTTGACAATTGTACGCTGACGAGACTGCTGCCACGTAGGAGTACAACTATACGGAATGGACATGTGGCGCATTCTAATTGGTCCGTACAACAATGACATGGATGCCACATGTCAGATTCTGGTTGGTCCACAGTACGGAATGCTAACGTCAGCATCCATACAATCAACCTCCCAAGTCAACTAGAAACTTTGACCTCCAATAACTTACGCCTACGGTGTCTGATTTTGATGAAACGAGATGCATTGGAAAGCTTGCGACGAACTCTTCGCAATGACGACAAATTTTGACGACGTCATTTTTTTCACTTCCTAGATGCCCCTGATCCTAGTTTGACCCAAGGTTTGACTAACCATAACTTGCACAAACAGACTCCTTTTCGCTCTGTTCGAGTTGCGTTGGAATCAGGACGTCGAGCTCTTTCTGATGGTGCTAATTCTAGAGAGAAATGAGACACTTCAATTTTCACTGAAAATATCCACCGGATCATAGAGGAATGAACAAGGAATAAATTGCATCATCTTCATTTAATTATTTATTGTGTTTGTTTTCATTATTATTCCTAGACAAGATAAGGTGGCAAGACAAGATGTTTTTATCATTTGTTGAACCTTTCCATTGATATTTCTATATCGTTACAATGAGAAGCAAATATGACAATTTTTTATTTTCTTAATTTTTTTAGTTGTATAATTTAAAATCATCACACATGATCTTTATATGGAAGCTAACAATTAGATTAATAACTTTATTTTTTATTTGCTTTCTATTTCTTTAATATGATTTTTTTTTAAATGTGATAATAGAAAATTATAACATGTGATTTTGATTATTTAGTAAAGTCAACTTCTGAGCATTCAAAAATAAATTTTAATTGTCAAATGGTTTTGGTCATAGGTGGTTTAGGTGTGTAGTTTATCGTTTGAACTTGTTGAACAATTTTTTAAGTAAAATTGTAGAAATTGTTTGCTAGGAAATTGGGGTTTCCATGTACATTTGTACTTTGTGCAAAAGTACAAGGGAACCTAAAAATCCTAACAATAAGGAGAAGTCACTAAGAATATCATGGGATTGGTATAGAAGTGAAGTGCAAATTTGAAATCCTAACACTAAGAAGTCATAAAGTACACGGTGTTGGAACACATTTGTCATTTCGTCAAAAGATCAACCTTTTAACGCCCAATACAAATGCCAGAGATAAACATATCCACGGGAGGCAGTTAGTCCATGTCACAAATCCGAAGAGAGACCTTGGTGATTAGTCCAACGATCCCCCCCTCACCACCACCTGAGCGGATTCAAACCTGTGACCATGCAACTCTAATACCATTTGTTGGAACACATTTGTTGTTGCACCAAAAGATCAACATGTTAACACCTGATACAAATGCTAGAGATAAACAGATCCATGGGAGGTGGTTAGTCCATGTTGCGAATCTGAATGGAGATGTTGGCAATTAGTCCAACACACATGAAGATTGGGGTTTGCTATCATACTTGTACATTGTTAATTGAGTCATGTTTGTGGAGTCAATTTTGAAAAATTAATGTTAAAAATATGTATAGGTCAAATAGTTTGTGCTCATTAATGATAAGGCGTGAATTCGGTCTTCAAAAATCAACAAACTAATTCTTAAGGATAAATACCAAAATGAATGCAAATTAGGATTCTAGAGTTCCCTTGTATTTTTTTAAGTGCATTAAACACACTATCTCAAATGAACATTATCTTGAAACTAACCTAATTCCTCTAAGGTTCGTGACTATGCTACATAGTTTCCCATTATCTAAATTAGTGAGAACTATAAACCATTACATTCAATAAATTCTAACATCAATAAGGAATTACATCTAATCATCTCATTTAATCAAGTAATCAATGTGATACAACCATAACATGAATACATAGAGATCAATTGATTCAATCCATTTAATTCACATATACAATAACATTTGAACATCAATATCTCCTCATATACATGTGAGGAGTGTACATCAAGTATGAAACATGATCCATCAACTATGATACAATACACGTACAAGAGTAACAATCCATATGAGTCGGTACAATGCAGAAGTCTTCAATCTAGGAGAAGTCATCACAATCACGAACATGGAGAGGGAACCCAATGGAGTACAATGCACTTTCCACCCAACCATGTGGAACCCAAAGGTCCACCCCCCATGCTAGGAGATAGAAAAGGGTCCCACCATCACAAATAGGAAAAATCCAATAGACAACAGAAGGCTAACATGACATCAATGAACAAGTAAAGTACAACATCAAACGACAATAACATCACTTCCAGAGACACACCACATCAAAGAGAGACAAGAATCAAGAGGATATTGGGTTGTCGTAGGAGGGAGTTTCATTGCATAATTTGCTATGGGTTACCCTAGCGTAATCTTTTTAGGCTACTGGACCCCCATCCTGAGTTACCTTGGTTGCCTCTACCGGTCGTCGGACCCCCATACAAACTATGCGAGATCAACATATCTTCCAATTTGACCAAGCAGTTGATCTTTCCAAATTCTAGGCCTTCTCGACTCATCTCGAGCCTATACAAGCACTTGAGCCATGAGCAAGGCATTAACTTATCTTGATTAGTGTTATTACTACCCAACCCTCTAGTTTATTTTAGGTTATCACTTAATTACAAAACTCCCACATGGGTTACCCAGGCGCCTCTTTGGGTGTCAGCCTCCACTGAGAGCCACTCCCCTACTGACAAGAAGTAGACCCCAATAAAAACAAGAGCAAAGCCACTTGCACATTCACAATAATTCATTAATGTAACAACATGGTGAGGCATAACCCTTCCTGCTCACATTTCCAAAGGTTCCAACCACATAGGTGAACATACTGTGCAAGGCTATTGATCATCATAAACACCATCAATACAACCCAACCGACACAAGGGTTCATCAAAATTTTCATCAAGAAAACAATTCTCCCTAGCCTCTGGAAGACTCCATATACACAAGAATTTAGACAAATAAATATTTCTCACAATTATTCCACTTTACCACTTACAGACACAATTCAAGAATTCAAGATAAATTGATATTGCATCCAATACATCTTCTATACACGAATGTGAGAGTGCGTACATATATATATATATATAGTAAAGCTTAATTCAAATAACAAAGTACTGATTTAATCACATAGCTGTCTCTATATAAATATACAGACATATATACATATACACATTTATATATATTTATACATGCACTGAATATATTCAGACATCATTTAAATATACAATAACTAAAATTGAACATACATTGAACAATAAAAATCGAATGTCATATATATATATGATTAATAATCATAATCGATATCATTTAAGTCTGCAGAGAACAAAGTAAATAGCATATACATCTGCAGTGATAACATTCAGCGAACGAGAAAGAGTTCAAAGTGAAGGCCAGAGGCAGAGGAAATTCACACACAGTAAAAATTAAAACATAAAAATATTTTTCAACACACAGAGCTGCTTCTCGTAAAATTTTTCACCTGCTCATATTCACATTAATTGTCTTAAAACAAAAAATTACATATGCATATACATATAGGTAAAAATCACGTGAAAGAATTTCACGGAAGAGAGGGCCCGACATAAAAATTTATTACAACTACCTAACTACCTTTTTCCGGTCAAAACGCATTTAATAAAATGCCCTTACAATAATATTATAACATAAATATTAATTCTTTTGTATCCCGATATTTCCTTTGGCGGTGGCGGCTATCTCCATAGTTCCCCGCAGTATCGCAATGGGTAAAACCCATATTGCGATATTGCGGGCAGCGGTTAGTAAACTGCGCGATGAACAACGGTAAATGGCAGGCGGTTAGAATAAAACAAAATATTATGGAAGTCTCCCGTGGTATCGCAATGGCTAATTTATTGATTGCGATATAGCGGGAAAAGGTTGGCGGGGACTACTGCAGTTAGGGTTTAACTTCCAACACTCCCCCTTAAACATAACTGCACTGTCCACCATGCCCAATCTGTTTCTTTGAAAAATGAAATTATCTCTACCCAATGGCTTTGTAAAAATATCTGCACTCTGCTCTTCTGATCTGCAAAATTCTAACAATATATCACCATTGTTAATTAATTCTCTGATGGAATGATACCTGGTATCAATATGCTTGCTTCTCTTATGAAAGACTGGATTTTTCGAGAGAGCAATGGCTGAATTATTATCATAGTAAATTTTTGTTGCCTCTATTTGTTCATTTTGCAATTCTTTCAAAATTCTTCTCATCCAGATTGCCTGACATGCTGCACTTGTGGCTGCCACATATTATGCTTCAGCTGATGAAAGACAGACTATTGGCTGCTTCTTTGAAGACCATGAGACAACTCCAGTCCCAAAATTAAATACATAACCAGACGTGCTTTTTATGTCATCAATGCTGCCAGCACAGTCACTGTCTGTGTATCCTATGAGTTTGAACTCATCTGAACTTGAATACTTAATGCCAAAATTTCTTGTTCCACTTACATACCTTAAAATTCTTTTCCCTGCTTTCCAATGGGTGTCTTTTGGTGTTTCCATAAACCTGAAATCAAACTTACTCCATACATAATGTCTGGCCTTGTGGGTGAGATACATGAGACTTCCAACAAGCCTCTTAAACAAAGTTGGATCAACATTAGACCCTCTATCATCCTTGCTTAGTTTCAGACCTGTCACTGTAGGTGTTGATGCTGGTTTGCACTTCATCATATTAAACCTTTTCAAAATGTCATTTGCATATTTTGACTGTGAAATAAAAATACCATTTTCATTTTGATTCACTTCAATACCTAAAAAATACTTCATCAGACCTAAGTCTGTCATTTCAAATTCTTTCTTCATGTTTGCCTTGAACAGATCAACTGACAAATTGCCAGTGAAAATTAAATCATCTACATATAAGCATACTATCAGTATTTCACCTTCTTCATTCATTTTTGTATACAGTGTGGGCTCACTGCTACATCTATTAAATCCATTCAACAAAAGGTAACTATCTATTCTGCTGTACCAAGCTCTTGGGGCTTGCTTCAATCC
Source organism: Sequoia sempervirens (assembly GCA_007258455.2). Lineage (NCBI taxonomy): Eukaryota > Viridiplantae > Streptophyta > Pinopsida > Cupressales > Cupressaceae > Sequoia > Sequoia sempervirens. Next base: position 107,624,574 of record VDFB02000002.1, on the reverse strand, counting down.
ATACAGTGCCTTTTTCAATTTGTAAACTTTGTCTTCTTGACCCTGAATTTCATACCCAGGTGGCTGATCCACATAAACTTCTTCTTCTAAATAACCATTTAAAAAAGCTGACTTTACATCCATTTGAAATACAGACCACTTATTATGAGTTGCTAATGCTAAAATCATTCTTATAGTATCCAATCGCGCTACAGGTGCAAATGTTTCATTGTAATCAATTCCAAGCTGTTGTGAATAGCCCTTTACAACCAATCTTGCTTTAAGCTTTTGAACTTCATCTTTTTCATTCAATTTGGTTTTATAAATCCATTTCACTCCAATAACATCTTTGTCTTTTGGAAGACTGACTAGTTCCCATGTCTGATTCTTTTCAATTGCTTCAATCTCTTCATCCATAGCACTTACCCATTTATTATCTTTGACTGCATCTTCAAAATGAACTGGATCTTCTATTTGAGAATAAAATGCAAAAAGAGAAATCTGATCTGAATTATTCTCACCTTCATTTTGCTCATATATATCTCTTATGCTTCTGATTTTCTGTCTTCTCAGACTTGCCAAAGTAGGATTTGACATATCACTTGAACTTGTGGAATGTGGACCCGATGGTCCTGCTGTAGATGGTGTTTGTTGTCCTCTTGTTGGACTGCTTCCTTGAATGCATGAGGTTGTTCTTACAATCGATGCTGGTGTCACTTGTGGACTACTTTGCTGAGCTTGAATGGGAGTGGTAGGAGTCACAATAGCTGGAATATTTGTTGATGCTGAAACTTCATTCTCCTCTTGAGGTATACTAGCTAAAATATTTACTGTCTTCTCTATACTTCCATCCCATGCTTCATCTTCTACAAATTGTACATCTCTGCTTGATTATAACTTTCTTTGTTGTTGGATTATAGAGCTTATAAGCTTTGGATTCTTCACTGTATCCAACAAATATACATTTTTCTCCTTTGTTATCTAGCTTCCTTCTCAATTCATCAGGCACATGTGCATATGCTACACATCCAAATACTCTCATGTGAGTAACACTGTGTTTTCTTCATGTCCATGCTTCTTCAGGTACCATATTCATGACACTTTTTGTTGGACACCTATTCATTATATAGGCTGCACAAGATATTGCTTCTGCCCAATATTCATTTGACAAATGTTTGGCTTTCAACATGCTTCTAGCCATTTCCATGATTGTTCTTTTTTCCTTTCAGCTACTCCATTTTGTTGAGGTGTGTATCTAGTTGTGAATTGCTTGTGAATTCCATGATCTTTGCAAAAATTAAAAATTCTCTTGAAATATATTCACCACCTCTATCTGTTCTCAACACTTTGATATAATAACCACTTTGTTTTTCAACCAAATTCTTGAACTGACGAAACAAATCAAACACTTCATTTTTCTGCTTTAGAAAGTAAACCCATGTTTTTCTTGAATAATCATCAATGAATGTCAGAAAATAAAAACTACCACCTATTGAAGGTGTTTGCATAGGTCCACACAAATCTGAATGTATAATTTCCAAAGGGGTTTTTGCTCTAGTTGACTTTCCTGCTGGAAATGATTCTCTGTGTTGTTTTCCTAAAATGCACCCTTCACATACCCTTTCTGGTTTTTCTATTAAAGGTAGTCCTTTGACCATGCCTTTCCTATGAAGTAAATTTAAACCTCCAAAGTTGAGATGCCCAAATCTTAGGTGCCATAACCAGTTTTTATCTTTTATCTCAGCTTGAAAGATTGTCTGCACTACTGCTGTAGTTTCTTCTCTACCCACTTGTGAATTCATTAAATGTTGTGCTTGAGCATAATTTATATTCAAATTTGGCCTTATCTTTAAGGCAAACATTCTGTTGTTTTTCATTCTGACTTTTGCAATAAGCTGGTTGCTTGGGTATTTGTCTAAAATTGTGCACAAACCATTCTTGAAGGTTACTCTATACCCTTTTTGAACCAGTTGCCCTACACTCATTAAGTTATGTTTCAGACCAGGCACAAAATACACATCTGAAATATATTTTTTCTCCCCCTGTTTAGTTAGAATATTGACATCTCCTTTTCCTTTGACTGACACTTTGTTGTCATTACCCAATGTAACATCGACTTTACATTCTCATTTAAACTTGAAAACATTTCTAGATTCCCTGTCATATGATTGCTACAGCCTGAATCTAAAAACCATACATCTTTTTCATTTGCTTGAGCAACATTACAAGCTAAAAACATTGTGCTCTTATCTGAATTCTGATTTTGACCTTCTCTTGAAAAATTTGCATTTTGTCTATTATTATCATACTGCTTCTTTCTACACTCATTCATATAATGCCCATATTTTTTACAGTAGTGACATTGGACTTGAGATTTATCATACCTTTGATTTTGTGACTGATTCTGTGATGGGTTTTGGCTTGAGCCTTGATTGCTACCTCTTCCACTTGAATTTGATAGACTGTATCTTTCACCTCTGTAAGAGTTTCTTCCTCTTCCTCTTGATCTACCTCTGCCTCTTCCTTGACTGACTGAAGCCTGAGTTTTGAAAGCATGCTCCAATGATGTATCTGCTGACCTTTTCAGCCTGTGTTCATGAGAAATTAGAGATGCATACAGCTCATCAACTGAGAACTGTGAAAGATTCTTTGTCTCCTCTATAGCAACTACAACCGGTAGAAATTTTGTGGGCAAACTCCTTAAAATCTTTTCAACAACTCTGGTATCTTCCAGATTTTCTCCATGAGACCTAATTTGATTAACCACCCCAATGACTTGGGTGTAGAATGAATCTACAGATTCATTGTCCTTCATACATATTGTTTCAAAATCTCTTCTCAGCATTTGTAGCTTTGCTGTTTTAACTTTTACCATGCCTTGATAGGCTGTTTGAAGTATGTCCCATGCTTGTTTGGACTTTGTTGCTGCTGAAATCCTTGGAAAAATACTCTCATGTACAGCTTGAAACAGATAAAATAAAGCCTTTGAGTCTTTCTTCCTTGTGTCTTTTAATAAGTCTTTCTCTGCTTGTGTTAAAGCATTGTATGCTACTGCATCTGCTGGCTCTGCAAATCCATTCTCTACTAAATCCCATATATCTTGTGAGCTAAATAGTGCTTTCATGGTAATTGACCAGTACTCATAATTCTTCCCATTAAACTGTGGAATTTGTAGGTTTGTCAAGCTTGTGCTTGCTGCCATTTTTGAAATTTACCCAGATAATCTGCTTTGATAAAATTAACTCTGATAATTGAACCTGCTCTGATACCACGTGAAGGCCAGAGGCAGAGGAAATTCACACATAGTAAAAATTAAAACATAAAAATATTTTTCAACACACAGAGCTGTTGCTCATAAAAATTTTCACCTGCTCACATTCACATTAATTGTCTTAAAACAAAAAATTACATATGCATATACATATAGGTAAAAATCACGTGAAAGAATTTCACGGAAGAGAGGGCCCGACATAAAAATTTATTACAACTACCTAACTACCTTTTCCCGGTCAAAACGCATTTAATAAAATTCCCTTACAATAATATTATAACATAAATATTAATTCTTTCGTATCCCGATATTTCCTTTGGCGGTGGCGGCTATCTCCATAGTTCCCCGCGGTATCGCAATGGGTAAAACCCATATTGCGATATTGCGGGCAGCGGTTAGTAAACTGCGCAGTGAACAACGGTAATACAGGCGGTTAGAATAAAATAATACAGGCGGTTAGAATAAAACAAAATATTACGGAAGTCTCCCGCGGTATCGCGATGGCTATTTTATTGATTGCGATATAGCGGGCAAAGGTTGGCGGGGACTGCTGCAGTTAGGGTTTAACTTCCAAGACAAAGTTTTCCGGCGCATGCAATGCCGCCGACAAGTAGGGAAGTGTAGATTTCTCTCAGCTTAATTCATCGCACTAGTATAATCTAATGGTTACCTCCTAGCCATTTGGGCCGACACTTCCTATAGAATGGATCAACATCCAAGACAAACCAAAGACCAAATTCAATATTTATACACATAGCTATATCTTATGGCTTCTCAAACTGTAGACCAATTGCCTTCCATGTGATCGGGGCAAAGGTAATAACGCTAAAGCTAAACAAAATACTTCCAAAGGTCACTAAAAGAATATCTCAATTGAGGAATTGCATGCCCACAACAGGTCGTTCTCTTCGTAGGGTGAAAAAATTGAACTTCAAGGAATACGCCTCACAAGCGGCTAAGCAGATGAAATTGTGGCTTTTACAAACCGACTATAAAAGAATTATCTACAAACATCCTTGCTGCCAATGGAAATGGAAGCAAACGCCTTCATAAAAGGCTACCTACAACCAGTTCAAGTTTCTCAATTTAAAATGCATACAACTCAGATACCCATGTATGGCATCATGGTTCCATTTCATGTAACCACCGTCAAGAGTGTTACAAGCCAACAAGATGGAGGGAATTCTTATATAAGAATAATTTTCAATGTTGTTGGCATCGGTTTTAATGCCAACTACATGCCGACATTGAAATTCCCTAGCTGTATTTAGGTTAAGGAAATTTCCTTTAAATCCAAGGATTCGAAGCACATCAACCATGCGGTACAAAAGATTAAATCCCACAGTTGATCTGTAGCAATGAAAGAGTTTGAAAAGGAATAGAGAGCTACACTGGTGACGCAGGAGAAACTTCAGCTTTCAAGACAAGCCAATTCGGCTGACAGACTTGTAAATCAGGCCAGCATATAAAAATTAATTTGATCTCCATTCAAAATTATACATACGCAATATGCGTTGATTACAATAGCCAAGATTCTGTACAGGGAGAAGTTTTAAGGATAAATGTAATTCTTAGCGAAGTGAAATCTTGATAAGTTCAAATGGAAAGGACGGTTTACAGATTTTGTTCTCACCCCTCAGTAGTTTGTCCTTGATGACAAAGCCACAAATGGTTCTTTGGTATTTACAGTACAGGTTCAGTTTGATGGTTGTTGCCTATCATGCTTCAGAGATCACAGGCTTGGCTTGGTGATTGGTCTGGTTACATTGGTTGTTGTTATTGGCATTCCAGTTGGCATCATTTGGTTCATCATAGTTGATTTGGTTCATTGTCAATGGCATCATTGTTCAGTTTACACATGGTTGTTGCAGTTGATTCAGTTTATATAATATCTACTGATCATTCAAACTTATGTGCAGTATTTGGACAGACATTGATTACATTTACATACATACTCACGGTGGCACTTTGGTATTGGATAGAATTATGGCTTTAGGTTACATTCAAATTTATCATATATTATGGTATTGATCATATTGAGCTTCATGTGCAGATAAAAGTTAGTTTGCCTATACAGGTGGCATTGGCTTTCAGGTGATATCATTTATATGGTTGATTGGTTGATCATGGAACAGTTGGTTTCATTTGGACAGATTGACCCTTCTTTATTGCACAATAGGTATATTTTTTCAATTGCTCATTATCAGGATTCATTTGATTATGTCTCCATGGTTGTCTTATAATTCTTTGGTGTCCACGGGTATGATACATTATTTGATACATGGTATATTGGGTCGGAACTCTATTAATGCTTTCTTTGATACTTGAGTTTGATATTTCATTTGGCATCATTAGTATATGAGGTTACTATACACTCTTCAGTTGGTTTTGTCATTACATATCTTCATGAATCTTTCACATTATCTTGGTGTCACTGGCTAGGACACAATGATTGGTATATATGAAATATTCATCTGGTTCATATGTTTCAGATTGGCTTGATTTCATAATTAGCCTCTAAGGGTGATCATTGTTGATTTCATCTCTATGGCTCAAAGGTAATATTTTTGGCTAACTTGATTTGGCAAATGACTTTAATTAAAGTCATATTTGAATCAGACTCTTCAATTTCTAAAAGCATATATCTTTGATCATGTTGATAAAAGGCTTTCAACCTTGTAAAGAGGGAAATTTAAAAATGACATGGAAGTTATTATACTTGTTGGTATTATGAAGTTCATTGGTTTTTGAATGGTTATCAAGTGATATTTGACATTTTCTTAAGCAATTATCAATGAGATCATTTTGTTGGCTTTTTTGGTAAAAAGCTTGACCGTGGACTTATATTCATTATGATGTTTCGGACTTCAAAAGTTATTGTGTTTTGATGTGGCATCTAAAGTCTTGGAAATGAAAGAGTTTAGGGCATTCATTTTGTTTGCTTCTCTAGTTTATGGGTTTGAAACCCTAGCTACGTTGCCGCCATGAGAAATGTTAGTTGCAGGTTCAGAAGTTTGATGAGTTACAGTGTGATCTTCTGGGTGTCAATTATGAAGGCAGTTGGAAATGTTTTATGGCCACCATAATGGGTATTTCTAGTTCTCTACATTTGTGAATAGATATTATCGAGCCTTTTGTAATTTATTTTGAATGGTTTGTTATTGGGCTCAATAGCTTTAGTTAGTTTTTGTTTATAAACTAATTAGATTTAAAATGCATTTTTTTCTTAATCAAAATTTGAGAAGTTGTTAAGGGTTATTTTTTAAATTAAAATGACATGGAACCCTAACTGCATTTCATAGCTTTGAGAAACAGTTTGAGAAAGCTGGTTGGTTAATTAATAAAGACTCGTTGTTTAGAAATGGTTATGAAAAGATTCTTCAGTTATTGGAATCCATTTTTAACTGTATTATATTGTATAAATTCATGGCTTTAAGCCATTGTTCATATTAGAGTTGAGAGAATTTGTATGGATGAGAATATATAGTCTAATCAAAGTATTGTTATCATAGTGATATCATTTGTATTTGAAATGGGTAAAGAGAGAGTTTAAAAGGTTTACATCTCTAATTTGATTACAAAGATTTTAGTGGGCATTAGTGAAAATCATGAATTGTCTTTTGAAACTTTGAAAAACAGAGGAGTTGGTGCTCCTGTGAAGTTGGTGTTTCAGAAAATTTATTGGAGTTGGTGCTCCACATTGTAATGGAGTTGGTGCTCCCATTGTAACAGAGTTGGTGCTCTTTTGAATGAATAAAAGGATCAATTTGCAAGTGGTTTTTTATACCCCAACAGGGTTTTTCCACTCAGGAAATCTTTGTGTTATGTGATGTTATTTTTGTCTCTCATTCTATTTCACGTTAATGTGTTCATTTAGTTGGTCAATGCTCTGATACTTTTAGTGAGTTCAAAACGTTCATATTTCAAAATGTTCAAGTCTGTCATGCAAAGTTTAAATTGTTCAAATCTGATTTTAAAAAGCCTTCTGTAATGCAAGTTAAATCTGCATTGAGCAATGTTGTAGTTTTGTTTCAAAAGCATAAACAAGATTGTTCACACATTGATTGAACAATATCATATGATGCTTTTAACATGTGTTGTAAATGTTCGTCAAGTTTCATGTCAATCTGATCTAAAGTGTTAATGTTCACTTGCATAAACAAATCTGCCACATTGGGTTAAAATTAGTAGAAGGTTTCATTGTGATTTCAAAGTCAAAAGTCAAAAATTATATCACTCTGATTCACCCCCCCTCTCAGAGTGAATCCACTTCCAATAGATTATACATCAGCCTAGTTAATGGCAGCGCCCCCATACGCACCTATAATTTCCCAATAATTGTAAAGATATATATTAAACTCATAGTTACATGCACATAGCAAATTTTACAGGCCGGTTGCATTCAATAAGCATTACCAAATATAATGAATGACTGGAAGTTTCTAATACAAACTCGCCCAGTATAAAGAGAGGATGGTGACCCCAACAAAGGGAATATGATAAAGAATACTTCAGTTACATGGCGCCATTGAGGAGTAAGCTTTAGTTTATGATAAAAAAGACTTGGTTAACAAAAATTCGCCTATGGGCTGCAACTATGAGGGAGAATGATTATTGATGGCCATAAGTCCAAAATTCATCAAATGAAGAGGTATATGTATTTTCTAAGACAAACTATCAAGAACAGGGATGGCCAATACCAATTAAATTATATATATATGAGCATGCTTTATTGAACAAGAAGGGACAATTGAATGCATGCTGGTAAAATAGGACCAATGGAATACATTCACTATGCGAGGACAAACAAGCCATCGATTCCCCAAGTCAAATATTTTAGAGGAAATAATATTACAGAAATGGGATTCGAAGATAATCAAAAGAGGGGCAGAGGTTTACACCCAAATAAAAAATGGAGTCATTTAACCATTATTGCAGCTTAAAAGCTTAAAAAGGAATCACAGTCAGAATTGAGAAAAGAATATAGAGCAACAATATACGAGGCACTCAATAATTTAACCATTTATTATTTTGCTTCAAGCAATATAATCTTGTAATATTTGTTTTTGAGTAGACATTATAACTAGGAGAAAGCATCGAACCTAGATAATTTCAAGTCATAGAGTTGAAAACATTGTCGGGTTTGAATCCTAGATGAAGCTTCAGCTCCCTCCCAAGGACTTCAACCTTCTAACGAATCTCTACTCTAGTGTAAAGCCTCCAAATAGTGTAACCCCAAGTCTCCAAATTCCAAAATCAAACTATCAATAACCAAAAACAAGTTCCAAGAACCAGAACAAGAAACTCCCGTACACAGAATGCAAAATTGGTTTCTTCCCCCTTGGAAAATAATACAAAAGCCCCCTCCTCGATTAACTCCCACTAATTAATTTATTAACCTCTTCCCTTAACTGTTGTTGCATGCAACTTCTATTGTAAATTCATTTATTTTTGTCACCCGACAAAAGCTTACAACCACTCTACAATATTTACATTAATCAAATATCTTTATTTAGTTGCTCACAATAAATCCTCTTTAAATATTTAATTTATTCATTTAATTTTAACTTTTAAATTTTATTTTCACCTCGCAATAAACAATAAAGACAACAAGTGCAGGAGGAAAGATTGACTAGGTTGGAGTGCAATATGTCCAAGATTGGCCAAAATATCAGGGCCACTATGGAGAATAATCATAAAATTGCCAGGCACAACGCTATTATCATCAATGCTATGGTGGAAAAGTTAGAAAAAAATCAAAAGGGCTCGCTGGTCATGGACTTGGATGCAGACAGAGGTTGTAGCAGATCTGTTGTTGAAGGGATTTCGACTCGCACCTGAGCTAATACGAAGAGGAAGGCCCCTGCTTCTCCACACATGGTTCAAATCCTCAAGCAGGGGTTACAGGATATAAGTGAAGTTGAAAAGGAAGCCGAGGAGTTGATGAAAACCTTGGAGTAGTGCTGCTGTGGTCATTTCTGGCTTTTTGGCAGTCCTTTTTTTGGACCCTATTATCTCTTTTTGCTGTCGTTTCCTTTTTGGGACAGTTGTCTGTTTGTTCGGACTTTTTATGCTCTATCTTTGTTTGTTTTAACTTTGTGGTTTCAGGTCCTTGTAAAACCTATTTTTTCCTTTTCAAAAACATTTCTTAATTAATTGTTATTTTAATTTATTTAGATCAAATAGAGCATTAATTAATATATTATCAAAACCACCATTATAATAAAGTATTATGATGTCTTTTATATTTCAATAGCTTTATTTTCATGTAATAGTTAATCTAGTAGAATTAATCTCAATTTAAAACAAATGCTCAACATGCCAAGAAGTATCAGATCTCACAGTGAAATGGAGGACAATACCACGACAACAACAACCAGGGTGAAATGCGGAGGGGCACTACATTTGACAAATCTCCTTTGACAAAATCTTAGACTTTTAGACTAGCCTTGTATTTTTGCTAGGTTACACTTAAAGCTTGAAAGTCTAGCAAGTTATAAGAAAGTAAGGAACTATAATATTCATGCAATCTTATAGTTGCTACATAGCTACATCAATAGCCCAGAAAATTTCCAATGTGTAACAAATTGGGAAAGCATGAAGTTTGTGCATGTTTGTAGTTATTATAAGAATACTTCAAAATATTGAAATAGGAACCTATAATTTTTGTGTAGTTTGGCATATTTTGTAAAACTACATAGAAACCCCACATTTAATTGAAAACATAATTAAAATAGCATGTAATTATTTTCATAGTTACAAACTCTAATAGCATATTGTAAAATATATTTCACACCTATACACTCATTTTCCACATCTCATTCAACCAAATCATTCCTTCAAGCACTAGAGTTTAACCATTTTTGAAAGCTTCTTACTATTATTGCACTAAGGTTTAACTATATATTGAACCTTGATTGGAGTTGTAGGGTTCTCAAACCACATTGGAGCTCCAAAATTATGACAAGGTTTCTTTCCCATCCTCAATTTCAACCATTGGCTACCAATTAATGATTTTATTGTAAAATTTATCCATATCATTCAAGAACTTGTAGATTTTTTGGTTGTCATTGAATACTTGTCAACTGCATATATTATCTATTATGGTGGGTCTCACCAAGACTTCAACACTTCGCTATTATAAATGCGGATTTGAATCCCAATCATACCTCAATGTTGCAATTGCAGGAGCATCAACGTTGAAATTTTCACTTTTTCCCAACCATTCAATGCCAAGAACATTGAATAGCTCTATTTTGTCCCAAATAACATTTTTATAGGATATGAGCTTCTTTTCCTTAGCTATATATATGCCTCTTACATGTTGCACTATTAAATCTAAATCTCCACAAATTCTCAAGTATTTAATCTCATTCTTAGGAGTAATATTTAACCCCGATAGTAGGGCCTCATATTCCACTTATTTGTACATGTTGAAAGGTTGGCCTAGAAGAAAACTCTTTTCTTTATATGAAGAAAATAGGACAATACCCACACTATTTCCATGTCTTGAACAACACCATCAAAGAATAGTCCAAATATTATCATTCAATTTCTTATCAACATTTGATGGAGTGTGGGTAGACTCAATTTCAGGTTCATCACAAAAGCTTATCATATGATCAATGTTGATGTCAAATAGGTTTACATCATCAAGAGACTTGTACCTATCCTCGATGCTATCTAGTAACATTTGTTCCCTACGTGTCATATTTCATTTTTTTTTTTTTTTAAATTATGTGATTTTTTAGTATTTATTTTTATGTTTGAGTTATATAGATTTAAAATATGAATATCTAGAACAAAATATAGTTGTGTTAATTTGACCAATCAAATATAAACCTATGTTCAATTGTAGGGTTAGCTATAGATGTTAGTTTTAATAACATGAGAATTAGAAATGAGGATTTTTATCATTAATGTTGATCATTTATTATTAATCAAATTATGATGTGGTTATGACTAATGGATTAACTAGCTTGTGATGATAAGATGGATGCAAGAAAAAATTTCCCCCTCCCAAAAGAACAGGAGGGCATTATCAAAAAGAGAGTGGTAGATCCATATTGTTAGTAACCATACCATGCTATTGAGAATTAGTTATCCACATGCATACACATGTAAGGTATAGTTGTTATTAAAAGTGTTGATCCAATGTAATGAGTTTATTTTCATCAATTTGATCCATAAGTAGCTTAATCAACATTAGTTTCTCAAGGTTAAGAATTTTTTGCATCTTGAATTTGGATTAGATGTGTGATTGTATTATTTCTTAGTTACCTTATCTTTTGGTTGTTATTTGAGTAGGTGAAAGGTTGAGGGGGTTCATTTTTAATTAGATTATCATTTTCATTAGGAAAAGAATTAATATTTTAATTTTAATTAAGAAACAATTTTATTAAAATAGAAGAGGATAATAATTAAATTTAAAATGCACTCTAAAACATTAAATGCAAATGATAAATTAGCATTACCTGAAAAAACAATACAACACTCCTTTGGAACTATTGTCACTCCATCTCAACACCTAGAAAGAGGCATAATCAACTAAAATTGAAGTGGAGTTCTAATTTCATTTTAGTGTAGTAAGAGCTCGGTGGTAAATGGCATGTTCCATGTTGGCCTAGAAGGAGGAAAAAGAGGGAAGAGTGAATACTTATGTTTATTAAGATAATTTGAAAGCAAAAAGGGAGAATTTTGAAAGGGGCAACTCAAAAATTTTAGGAAGAAAAGTGTGTAAAAGGAAAAAGGAGCTAGTGAGGAATCAAATACACAAGTCAAATGTGTAAAACCTTTCATATTTTTCTATTCAAAACTATTTCTTACATATTATTCTTTAATATTTCTTTGTAATATAGAAAAGGAAACATGAAGGAAAAAGGATGGTTTCTTTTATAAAAATGTATTTTTTTTGTGGTATACTATTGTGTTCGAGCCTTTGCGTAGGATCTCTATAAACTCTCTTAGCAAATTTCTTTAGTTGTTATTCCATGTTTCTTGTAGTGCCATTATATGATACATGTTTATTATTTTCTATGGATTTTTTCCTTTACAAATCTAATAGTATGTTTGCATATGTAGATATGTTTTGTATGTGTATTTTTATATGCATATTTAGACATGTCCATATACTCATATAATTATATAATGAGAATATATTAAAAGAGATAGAACCCAGATCATTCAACTACTAAATAACAAATAAGTATTCCAAAATGTAACATAGTTGTTTAGAGGAACATCAAACCATAAAGGAAATTGTGTGCATTTGAAACCATTTATAAGACCATAAGTTGTCACAAAAGAGTAGTTGCTATTGAAGATATTAATGATATGGCTTCACTTATTCTCCATAGAAATGTAAGAACAAATTGTTTTTTTCTTAAGAATGTCTCTATTTCTAACAAACATACTATGTTGTTTTTTAGAGCCCAATCAATCCAATCAATTGCTTCTTACCTTGTTAAAAAATAATTCATCGTCTCTATGGTGAAGTGTTATTTCCCTATTGTTAAAAAATATTTCATCTAGTCATTGTGGCAAAATATATTTATGGTTGATTTCATATAGCATAAGCATCCATTATGGTAAATTAAAAATGTGCTACTCTCTCTTGGCCTAGACACCATATAGTGAGATAGTGAATATATTTTCTATGGTATAATACTATCGAGTATATAATCACTATCATATTTATTTTATATTAGCATTATAATGTTATTGAATGCAAATACTCTATCATCCATATTTCATGTTTACTTTGTTATAATACAACTAAGTACACATACTTTGTCATATCTATCCTATATTACCATTACTTGTTATAATGTTTTTGAATAGTATGTATTCTATTTACTATTCTTATAATACCTTTCTTTGTCAATAAATGGAATTAGTACTATAATGAATCGGTGGAATAAGTGCATGTGTTAAGCATGTGTAGGTGTATATGTGTATACCTACACATATACACATAGATATGGTTACATTGCATGTGTAACAAAATTTCTAAACATTGATTATTACCTCCAAATAAAAGGAATATTGAGTTAGACAGCTAAACAAGTTTAATACTATTAAAAAATATTCTACAAAATAAAAAGTAAACATAAGAAAATTGTAATATTTTTGTTAAAAAAAATGGTTTTGTTAAAGTTTAACACATTACTAAAGTTGTGTGTATTTAAGGGTATACCCTAAGTTTTAAGGTTTGAATGGTATTCAAGATTTTTGGATTAAAGCGGGTTTAATGGATACTTGTGTAAAAGTGCGTAACAATAGATACAAATGTATGTACATGTAACAATAGATGCAAATGTATATATGTATCTATGTATATATGTACATACCTATATAGACTTATACAAAGTTCAAAGAATGTTTTATATTAGCAATTATTGCTAACTAGAATTTAACAAATTCTTCTGAACCAAAAAGATACATGAGAATGTAGCTACCCCAATATATGGACATACTACAATCTATTTTGGAATATTCCCCATTTTAGTGGAATTGTTTCCTTTTTGTTGTAATAATGTACCCTTATAAAAACATTAAGAATTTTTTTTATGAGAAGTTTTAGAAAAAGGTGTGTGAACAATGATGCACATATCCATATAGGAATGTGATTTAATATTTTAAATTTTTGGCCAAATTAATGCAACTATTGCTAGTATTGCTAATTCACTGTGTTTGATGGGTTGAATTTTAGTTGGATTTGTCATACTCAATTAGAGGGTATCTAGGGTTGTATGGTAGATTGTGTGAGATAGATTCAACACTAGCTCTTGAATGGCATGATATGGTTATATACTCTTTAATCTACTACCCTCGTGAAGGGTAGGACCACTTCTAGTTGGAAGGTGTGTGGGGGACCATCAATTTCTGGTTGGAGGTAAAGCACTTTGATGATGCTCTCCCTTCTATAATTGAAGATTGTTGAATACTTGCTCATCAAGAAAACTCTTTGTATTCATATGTATAATGAAAATAATGTACACTGTATGTGATTAAAGGTATATGCTTGATTGACAAATAAATCTATCCTTGATAGGTAAATAAATCTATGTACATGACAATGAATTATACTTGAATTGAAATATGAAATGAGTTTATTTATTATTGATTTAAATTATGGTTAATGATGTGTATTTAATTATTTTATTTAAATATGTCTTTGTCCATATTTTTTTAAATTAAGTTAATTTGATAGTTTTGTTTTTAATGAATGTTATTTCATTACTATTGGTATCAGAGTTTTGGGTTTAGTACTAGGACCTATGAGATCACTGCAAACTTTTGAAATTCACTGTTAACTAATCAACCATTCTTTTTTGAATTGTTATGGTTATTTGATATGAAACTTTAGCAACACCTATAAGCTAGATTAAATTAATCAAGGGCAAGCAAGTAGTGCCCAAAACTGAAATCAAATATAAGATCGAGAAACTTGTAGCAATTCATGACATACCTTTTGGGTGTGGGCGCAATGTGTTATATTTGAGTAAAGAGGTGATAAAAAAAGTACCTACATGTACATCCATCAAAATTTGTATTACTAGACTCTGATGGGAAAGAAGAACCAAAGGAGATCCCCTTATTTGATTATTTCTTAGTAGTGAAAAATGATTGTAACTCAGAGATCTCTAAATTTAAAGAGAACTTGTATTATAAATAAAGATGTTAAAATTTCCAAATTTTCAAACATAAAATAAAATAAAAATATTTGTGTTGTTTTTCTATTTATTTTTGGTATGAAATTATGGGAACATAAATTATAACAATATGTAGTATCTTAAAAACAATTTTCTTAAGATGATAAGATCCTTTAGCATCTCAAGGGCTGATGTAACATTGTCTTATTGCATATGAATATAAGGTACAAACAAGAACCAACCTTGGGGAAAGTGTGAATGAGTTTGGATCTGCTACAAGAGATTCTACAACTAATCTTAATCATATTCTCACAACTCGAAAAAGCACTAAGGATTCTAGCTCTTGAGTGTGAAGTTTGTGAACCCCAGAAAGAGGAATCTAAAGGAGATGAGAATAAATATAACTTGCTAATATAAACTTGGACACTAATACAACTATGCCATGACAAGTCATCAATGAGAAATAAAAATGAAGAGAAGGTGTTAGGTCTCATTTTTCCACTAAGATAGTAAGATACATGAAGAAAATTAATCCACCAAAATTTGATCGAATGATTTTGGGTGACAGAGATGAGTCATGGTTAGGTGAGATAGAAAAGTACTTCAAGATCTAAAACTATTCAGAGGTTAATAAAGAAATTTGGGGAGCATATCATTTGTTTAGAGAAACTTCAAACTAGTTGGTGAACAAAAACACTAAGATGAACTTGGATTTCACTACTATTATGTGGGACCAATTTGTGATATTGTTTAGATAAAGGTGCTTACCCCAATTTTACTTTGATAAGAAGTTGACGAATTTTGAAAATATTAGGCAAGGATGTTTTTCATAAAAAAATATCTCAAGAAGTTCATACAGTTGTTAAAATTTGTTCCTCAATATCAAAAGGGTGAGTGGTTTCATAAAAATAAATTTTTAATGGAGCTATATCCACCAATATGCGGAGAGGTGGATGTTTATGGACCTTCAATAATTGACCGACTATTTAGAGAAATCTATTAAGCAAGAGCATAAACTCAAATCCATTACAACATCTAGAGAAAAGTTTAAGAAGAGATCCACATCTATACAAGGCTTCAAAATTCTTCAAAAATAAAGGTAGGAATCGACAATCCAAATAGATGTTTCATTACATAAACTCTAGGAATAAAAATGGATCCAACTTTAGAAAAAGAGAAAGTGAGAGAAAAAGAGAAGAATGGTGGGACAAAGGACCAGCTATCAATCAAAAGAGGGCTACTAGGAGGATGTTTTGCTTGTGGAGATGACCATTATGCCAGCAATTATCCTAGGCAACCTCAACTAAATAATTTCAAGAATTCTCCTTTTCCTTCTCAGCAAATTGCCTTCCAATAGAGAATAAATGTTGTAGTAGGCAATCGCCAAGTTGATTTCCAAATCTCTTAAATTCAAACTTCAAGTATATTCTTTGGACATCATGTTTCCATTTATATATATATAAGAGCTGAAAAATGTTTTGTTGCTCCAAAATTTCATAATAGTATTCCTAGGAAAGTCGATTATATGGCCAACTCTTGGGAAGTTATGTATGCGAACCAAGCCAAGAAAAGGTAGGGAAATGTCTATTTGAGGTTGATTTTTAGTTACCTACCTTTTATACTAAGGTCAATTTGTATGTAGCACCTTCAAGATCTTATGCCTTAATCCTTGGAATGAATTGGTTATGGAAACATAGGAAAAAGGTAGATTGCTTCTCAAAGTTGGTTGAATGTTTAGATGACCTAGGAAACCAAACCTACTTTCGAGAAGTGAAAAGTGATGTTCAAATAAGATCAATTTCTTCTATGCGACTTGAGAAAGAAAAAATAAAAGGTTATGAATTATATGCCATCAAGGTAGATGAATTAGGTAATCAAGAAGAACCTAATTTTCAAAAGTATCATTTTTTGCGTGAGTTCTAGGATTCTTTTTGAAATTTTTGTTGGGCTTACATCTGAGAAGGGAATTTGATTCCTCCATAGACATAATTCCATGATTGGAACCTTAGTCTAAAGCTCCATATCAAATGACTACCACATAATTATTGGAGTTAAAAGCTCAACTACATGATCTCCTCTTGAAAGGTCCAATAAATCCAAGTGTATCACCTTGGGGAGAACCTCTGATCTTGTTGTCCTAGTTTTTATTGTCAAATCATTAAATTTCAAACCTTTCAAAATGATGTGTTAGGTACTTCTTAAGTGTTTGAGCATGTAAATCACGTTCCTGATCAAGTTGTGAATTTCTTTCTTTGATCAATGTCAGTTTGTGCTACATTATTTTTTAAAGTAATTCAAGTGTGTATCACCGATGTCAAATTGGTTTCACCTAGTTCAACACAGTAACTTGTTGGATTGAGTCTGAAATTGGGTGCAATGCTAAAAAGTGGAAAAATTCACAAAAAATAATTAAATTTAAAAATTGATGAAATCTGGTACAAATTCCTTCAATGGGGATGTTTGTGGGAGTATTTTGGCTAATTTGACCAGTTTTCAAGTCTTGAAACCTCACATGTTGAGATATTTTAATACTTCAATTTTCTACATGTAGGATTATGAAAACAATTAAATTTGCATTCTAGAGGAGCTAGGTAAATTTAACTCACCAGGTTTCATTGTATTGAACCAGAAAAAAAATAGGTGAAAATGTAAAGCCAATCAAAAGTTATAAAAATTATTTATTGGCAGGCTGGTGAAGTAAACTAGCTTTCAGTAGTTGCATTGATGGTTTTTCTTGATTTTCTTTGATTCAATATTGTCAAATCATGGAACAACATTTTGTTGATGCTCAATCACAAAGGAGTTGTGTAAATGCAATGACACAACTTGGTTTCTCAATGTTTGATTTTATTGATTACTTATTTTAATTAAATAAATAATTAAAAACATAAAGTGGGAAATTCAAAATTTAAGTTGTCCAAACTCACAACCCAAAATCTTAAGTTAGAAAAATAGATTGTAAGTTTGCATAACTAATTTTAGTTAATTATTCCTACTTTAAGAAAAAACTATTAATAGCTTTAAAAATCCAATGTGAAGTTGCACCTCATGTGTAGCTTTCCTTTCCTCTGATTTTGGCATCATTTGGAAAACACTCAAGTTGTGGGTAGTTAAACTTTAGTTGACCTCTTGTATTCCCATTTCTATGTCATCATGGAAAGGTAGATATGTATGAATTTTTAAATAAGGTATGTGAAAACCACTCAAGTTGTGGGTAGTTAAACTTTAGTTGATCTCTTGTATTCCCATTTCTATGTCATCATGGAAAGGTAGATATGTATGAATTTTTAAATAAGGTATGTGAAAACCTTATTATCCATGCCTCCATTCTCTTTAGTTTGTAGCATTGAGTTTAATGTAATAAAAGTCATAGAGATTTCATCTCATGGCACGTTGAACTGGGAAGTTTTGGAATAAGCACATAGACATATATCAAGGCGTAATAGATAGAGGAAGTTCTATCAGATGTTATAGTTGCATAGAAAAGACACATGAATGTTTTGGTAAAATGCCTCCAAAGAAATATCAGTTCTATGGCATGAGACGATTAAAAAAGCTCACACACATATAGAAGGGTATGAATTTCCATCAAAGCATTTAAGTAGACATTTTATCTCATGAGGATGTATTGAAAGGTGAGACAAGGCGCAGCTATGGAAATAATGATTGAAATATGGATGTTAAAGAGACTTTAGAAACTTTCACGCAAATGCAATTAGCAAATGTAAAGCCTATATTTGCAATCTTTACCGACGTCCTCCCTGCCCATGCTAAAACGAGAGCTTTAAAATGAGGCATGGTTTCCATCAAAAACATAGAGGATGGAGGAATTTTGTTTGATATTGAATTTGTAGTTGCATTCATGCAAATTGTGAAGGCACGAGATCTGTCTGATAGAACACCTCCAACAACAATCATGCCCACACCTTTCTCTATCCTGATGCAAAAGGGATGGGTTACACATGCTATTTTTTGTCATGAATTTATTTGAATCTTTCAAGAAAATACATATTAAAAGGTGTAAATCCAAATTTCACCATTCGCGCCATGTGAAAAGATGAAATTTGCAACTTAAATAAGCATCCTCTCTGCCCGCGCCATTATGGGAGTCTTAGTTTGTGAGAAGATTTCTGTGAGATGTTGAATTTGCAGTCACCCTTCATGCCTATGTGTGTGAAAACAAAAATCTACTCTCATGGAATGAATGATCATGAGATATGCACCAAATGGATTTGTCAAGCAGGCTTTAGAAACTTTCGAGCATATACATCTTCTCTACCCATTCTAAAATGAGAGCTTTGGAGCAAGACATGACATATGCATAGACAACACTTGAACCGCTTGGAAAAATGTTTCAAGGAGATGCTATCGAAAGGAGTGAAAAGATTCCAGAATTTAGTGAAATGTTTTAGAACTTTCAAACAAATACATAGATTAGAGTTGTTGTACCTGATTTTTGACATGCAAATATTAGAGATAACCCATCAAAATTTTGACATTTTTAGGTCTCAAGGCACATATTACGAGGTATAGAGGTTGGACATTTTAAGTTTTGGGTCTATAGTCCTTTTGGCCAACATTTTTCATTCATTCGCGTCCGTTTTCGTGAAATTCTGAGTCATTTTTTGTGTGTTTTTGGTCAATTTCAGGTTTCTGGGGCATCACTGCAAGTAAGAGTTTTGATTTCTTATTACAAGTAAGTGATAGGAACTTTTTTCCTTTATTACAAGTGAGTAATAGGAACTTTTTATTTAACTTATAGGTTGTAGGAACTTTTTGTTCTAATTACAACTTGTAAGAACTTTTGAGATAACTTACAAGTGTAGGAACTTTTTGCTCATATTACAAGTTACTTTTATAAAGTTCACTTGTAATGAGCTCCAAAAAGTCCGATTTAAGCCATTTCTCATAAATTTTACTTGTAATGAGCTCTAAAAAGTTCGATTTTCTCTTTAAGTGAAAAAGTTCACTTGTAATGAGCTCTAACAAGTCTGATTTAAGCCATTTCTCATAAAGTTCACTTGTAATGAGCTCTAAAAATTCCAATTTAAGCCATTTCTCACAAAGATCACTTGTAATGAGCTCTAAAAAGTTTGATTTAAGCCATTTCTCATAAAGTTCACTTGTAGTGGTCTTTTAAAAACCCGATTTCACTTAAATCACTTGCAAAGAGCTTCCAAAAGTCTGATTTCTCTTAGTGTGAACTTGTAATACATCTGAAAAGATTTGATTCAAGATGAAATCACTTGAAAGTCTTTTTTTTTAGAATGTCGATTTATTTTGCTTGTTTTGTGCTTCCAAAAAATTGACGCCATTAATGGAGAGGGTTGTTTGTGTTCTAGTTTGCTTGTCTTCCTCATTTATGGAGATTTCATAAATCTTTGAGTAGCAAACTCATATTCTCAACTTAAATAATCAAGTCTTTCTCTTTTGCTGAGTTTGCTCAAGGCACCTAGGGTTTTTCTTATTCATTTTGGCTTGTGAACTCTTGTTGTAGGTATGTTCTTTGTTTCTTTTTATTTTTTTTGTTTTTATTGCTTTAAATCTTTTGTTCATGGGTCGCCTTTCTATGGAGATTGAGATTGCATATTTTTTTAAAAATGTGTATGGCTGAAAACACGTTTTTTCACTTCATTCGCCATTCATCTCTCTTTCATTCCATTCTCTTTTCCATTTACCCTTCATTCACTCACTTTCATTTCATATTCACTCATCTCATTTGCCTTTACCATTTTCCTTCATCATCATTGCCATTTTCTGCAAAAAATGGCATCTTGGATCTAAATCGGGTTTTCATGATCCGACTGCAAGTAGGAGATTTTGACTAAAATTACAAGTTGAAATAGTAACTTTCAATTACCTCTCATTTTTCCTACCTTGCACTTAGTTACTTGCAATATGTTCCAAAAATCCCGATTACACACTTTACTTGCAGCCAACATCCAAAAACCCAAAATGCTTCAAAAATGCCTAAAAGTCAAACTTTTTGGACTTGACTGCAAGTTCAAGTTAAAGGTATTAATTTGTAGTTTTCAAAGATGTGACCCAAGTTTTCCTTTTTCCCTGAAAAGCATATGTCGCTTTCACTTGCAGTCAGCCTTCCAAAACCCGAAATTGAGCTTTGGCCTCACTTTTGCAGCCCCTTTATCTCATTCTCGTTAGTTTATTTGCACACATGACCCACCAAATCAATAATATAAGGCATGGGCCTTATTTTTCAAACAAATTCTAAGGTTGGAGAATGATACAAAAAAAGAACAACATAACAAAGCCACACAAGGAGTTGAATAAGTGGCATGATTGAGCATAGAATGCTTTCAAGACAAAGATGGAAGAATGTTTTCCAAATAGAAGCATGAAGATCCAATCAAGGATGATGTAGTTTGAGTCGTGTCTTCGGACACTTAGAATAATTTCAATTATGTATTTGTAATTTAGTTTTGAAAAATTACATGTAAAATGAAAAAAAGTAATTGCATGTGATCATATCGCTTGCAAAGTTGTAACTTATAATTGCATGTAATAACATTACAAGTCACATTACAATAAGACTTGTAATGTTGAATAAGTCAACTACAATTAGTTAGTGATTGAGAGAATTTCTCAAGTTAGTTGGGATCCTCTCACCTTTTTCTCAAGGCTTCTCTTCTATAAATACTTGAGGGGGTCTATTGTAATATGGATCTTTTGGCAATGCAACAAAACTCTGCTAATTTGTATGTGCACTTTAAGAATTTGAGCTTAGATATAAATCAGATTACAGTCAATTAAAAGAGGCAAATTTCTTTCAAACTTTTTGTTGATTCAAGGTGTTATGTGACGACATTTTCTACATATTGATTGTGAGTTTTTTGGTGTTATACAAGAGGGATTCAAGCTCAATTTTGTAGACTTTGAGTTGCTTATTGCATTTGGAGTTTTAGATTGGTTTTCAGATTTGATACTACAGACTTTGAGTTGTTTGGCATGTTTGAAGCTATTGTAGAATGCTCAAGAATAGGGGTAACTTGCAAAGTTTATGCTGCTTTTATTTTCTATGTTTGTGCATTAAAAGTGCATCATGTAGTTGGATTTTAAGTTGCTACATACTATACTTGGTTACCAGAAAATCATCTAAAAAGGTTGATAGGAGAGTAAGTTTTCAAAGACTTTATGCTTTCAATTTTTTTTCTCATTCCGAACAAGCAATGAAGGACTTTGTTCCTTTATGGAAACTTTGCTTCTTTATTTGTTTACTTCATTAATCATTTATGCTTTCAACTGTGATTCTTTTCTGAAATAAGAGAAAAGAATAAGTGTCTTTTTTGAAAAAAGAGAACAAGACAGAGTTTCACCTAGATTTAGAATAGATTTATAGTTAGAGTTTATTTTTGAATTGTTAAAATAGAAAGCAAAGGGGGAGCCTTCCCTTTGAAAATAGGAGATTTTATCTCACACACTATGGCTGAAACCACAATTTTGCATATCCTCAAGGTATACAAAATTTTCAACCAACAAGAGTTGAAAACTTGAATGAGAAATTTTTAATGTTTATGCTTGCATTATGAAGAGAGCTTTTGAAATCATCTATATTTTTTTTCAAAGTGAAGCATCTAGAAAAAAAATTGTCAACTTAGCTACAAACATTTTATAAGTGCATGTGATTTGGAAGTGCAAGTAGGGCAAGTGAGCTATTTTGAGAACATCACAATAAGGTACAAGCATTCATTTGAGTATTTTTTGATGCAAGATTAGACATTTTGAGTTAAGAGGATCCAATTATATTTGCAGGTGAATCTTGAAAATGCATGTGAAATAATATAAAAGTTCCTAACTAAATGTCAATAAAGAGAACTAACTGTTGATGAGATGTTTTGATTGAAAATTTGTTTATTTTAACTCTATTTTTAGATCTATGAGTTTTCAAAAAGCTACAGTTGACATACTTAAGGTGATGTTGTGAATGAAGTGGTTGCACATTGTTCACAGAGGTAAAGGTTCTTTACAAGAAAATTGATTAGGTGTCATCATCATAATTCACAAATATGAAATACAATTATCAAGGGTATTGTAAGGCCAACCTAATGTTTAGTAAACTTGGTGATGTTCACACAATTCAAAGGGGATACCTAACTAAATAGTCCACTAAACCCTTGTAAAGACTCCATTTAGTTATCAACCATGATTAACGTAAGCTTGTGATGATGTTGGTACTGTATATGCATTGAGAGACTTTATACTACTTGTATCATCCTAGTATAGGTGTTTACACATGTGGGAAAAATATAAAATGCATGACAGTAATTTAAAGAATTGAATCTGAAACTATTGCTATGGGTACTTACAGCTAAAGATTGTGACCAGTTCATTGTCAAAACTAAAATTTGTAACTAACTAATGTTGCTATCTTTGACTCACTCTAGAGGATAATACATTGAGACAAACAAAGCATGAAATACAAGACAAGATCTTATTCATGATTTCATTCACATTCACAACATGAGGAATCTAATTAAGAAAAATGCAATAATGGAGGTAAGTATTGTAACAAGAAAAATAAATGTGCAAAAATTAAAGTGGGGTTATCTTGAGTGGCCCTTGCTCAAGTGATTGTCTCCACAAAATAAACTCAAATCTCACTTCTTAGATCAATTAACCATAACAGTAACTGAAAACCTCTTTATTGCATAACTCAAGATTTCACAATCCAATAAGAATCTTCAAGGATATTTTATTCATAAAAGCATAACTAGAAATAGGAGTATTATTGTGTAACAGAAAAACTATTTGAACATATCTATCTATTATATTTTCTATGCTTGTTATTCTCCTCAACCACTGAACCATATATACATAGGTGCAAGGGATTCTTATTGAAACAAGGACTCAAAACAAAAATGTAAATGTAAATCACCACTCTCCTATAAAATAGAGTGTGACAAAGTCTAAATCATAACTAAAAAGGTAAAAGAAGTTGATTAGGACTACAACTCTACCGCAATGGTAAAACAGAAATGTGGACTATGGAAATAGTCACGTTAGGTTCTCAATCATAGAACGTTTCCTCTCTTTCAGTAGTCTTATTAAATGACATGGTGACTCACACCCATCTTGATAAATAGATGCATGCCTCCAATTTTGCAACTGCTACATTCTTTGTTATTCTGGAACTTCCCCTACATTGTTGTCTAAAACTCCTTTGGCTGTGAGTTGTGCTTCCTAGTTGTTGTGGGCTACAGTCTACTTGCTCTGACTTCTTGGTTGCAAAGAATTAGTTCACCTAAACATATACACAATACTAATAACCATAAATCAAACATAGTTATACAGTGCATTCCATACACATTATGTAATGTCCTCTTTTCTAGCCTGATGTTGTTTGTGGATTGGATTAGCCTATCAGTGGCCCCCGTAGGCTAATAGGCCATGTTTAGAGGGCCTTCATGGTAGTTACCCTGATGGTGGTTGGCTCACTTCGTGAATTTAGGAGTTAATTTGATGATTCTTATGGTATCTTGGATGTTGGATAACACATTGTTTGATAACATACTATTTGATAACACATTGTGCTAGAAAATGTACTATTGGATAACATATTGTGTTATATTTCATATTTGCACTTTATGAGTTATATTTTATATTATCATAGTAAAGTGTAAATATAATATAATATTATATTATTTATTTGGGAAGCTTCTAGAAGGGGCCGACCTCTTGAGGAAAAAAAAAGAATAAATAGATGGTGTTGGCTTGTTTCTCATCATCCAGATTTGATATTGATATTTGATAATTTCTCTTGTGGATCCAAGGGTTTCTGCAGAAAATCAATTTGGCCTTTGGGAACGAAAAATCCCTTAGATTGGCATAACTAGGGAGGTGAGATATCTTCTAAAGGGTTGCAATTGAGGAGGTGACACATCAATCATCTCAGCTGAGCAAAATTAGTGGCCAAGGGCCAATTTTGCATAAGTTCGATTAGAGCATTGTTCGAGATAATTTTGGTGATAGAAATCTTCATCATTTTGGCTATCAAAGGAATTGATTTGTAGCATATTCCATATTCTTCAAGTCTGATATAAATTTCAGTCAACACCATCTTTCAAGGATACCACGATTTTCATCTTGGAGGCTCTTAATTCCATCAATTCAATTATCAAGGTGGAGAGCTCAACTCATGAAGGTTTGGAGATGATTTTTAGTCCATAATTGGAGACCAAGGAGCTGCGAAATATTTTATATTATCAGACATACTTCAAAACTGGGCAGCTAGAAGTGAGCTTTGATTCAAGCTTAGAAGAGGATCTCGGCTTGGATATTGGATGTTTTTTAATCTCCAGCATTAGGCGACTTTGCTAGAGGAGTTTTGAGGCTGTTTAGAAGGAATCATCATCTTATATCAGCATCACTTCAAAAAAATAGGGGCGACAGATTTGGAGCTTTTGATTTTGGCTTAAGGGAGAACATTTTGAGTTGTGAATGATTGCTTCTCCATCTATCATCCAAGGCGTTGCTTATGGCCAAGTTCTTTTCGAATTTCTAGCATTGCATTAGTATAGTCATATTATTACCAACATTGGAAAATATCGTAATGCCAAGAATCTTAGCTACTTTGTATGAGCATTGTATTGAACAAATCATTTCAATCAAGAAGATATAAGTTGTTGGTTATATATTGTTGTCATTGAGTATTTTAATATCATTCATACTTAGCTTATTAGTATGCATTCCAAGTGTTTGACAAAATGTCAATTGGCTATAGATGCATTTTCTTCATGTAGTTTTTCATCTATATGCATTTGAAAATATAAAAAAAGTGTTGCATTGCATTTAGATTCTTGCTTAGACATTTTAGAAGTCTTTCAAATATTTCAAATCAATTTAGCATTCATTTCAAACATCAACTTCAAACTGAAAACTTCAAATTAGCAAACAAGAACATTGTGCACCAACTATTTGAGGAAATTACAAAGGTAGAAATTTGAAGAAATTGAGGGCAGTTTGAGCTAGGCTCATTACACATTCACACATTTTAATCATGCAATTACTAACATACCATAATCATATTTCCATATACTAAAACCAATGTTCAAGTTGCATGATTATCATAAAAATATAGTAAATTTTAGGAATATGTATGAAATGAGTATCTAGAAATGTCTTAAAAGTATGTACTAAACAATGGAAAACTAGCTAATAATTGGCCTCATCATTCCCCCCAACTATTCATTTGCTTGTTCTCAAGCAAATCAATTAAGATTGGAGTTTATACTACAAGGTCATCTCCTTGAGGTTTGTAATCACATCCACTCTGTTCAGCTACTTCAAATAAAAACCTCCATATCAGAAAAGTCTTGTACATCTGGCATTCTCAACTTCCTCTTGTTCTTCATTCTTTTCTCTTATCCAATGTGACCTTGGGTAGAGAAGCATAGGTGGAGAGACAGTAAGAGGTACCCATACAAGTCCCTTTTCTTTGGAAATTTCAATGTACCTTCAGGTCCTTTCAAGCATGGTTATGAAGTTGTATACATAGTGGGGTTCCTTTTTCTACAATTCAAGGGTCAAACTTTTTCGTCTTTCTTATACAAAATGAAAAGAATTATGGATAAGACCTACAATTAGTCTCTACATCCTATCATAATCATTTATTCTTAAATTCATAATTTTCCTACCTAAACCCTTGTACCTTAGAAGTTTTGTCCATTCTTCTATTATTACACTGGGGTTCTTGGATTCTTTTCTAACCCAGAGAGCAATTTATTTCTCTTTCTCAACATAATCCTACATAATTTCACCCCTTTGTGTCGTATTTATGAAGTAGGAAGCTAATGCCCTAATCTGTAAATCACCCATAAATATCAGTGGATTACATTTTGTATTGTCTAGCACAACATAGTTCTGCAAATAAAATTCACACAACTGATCTTGCATATCAGGTGTAGAATCAATAAAAATATGTAAAAAGTCAAATTTCCTACTCATGGAAATTGGCAAGTTACTGATTAATTGACTAAATTGGAAACTCAAGAATTTCTCCTATAAAAATAAATCATAAATTCTAGCAAGAGGTTTGTATTTGATTATTTGTGAAGTCTTGTTTGCTATCTCCTCAATTCTAATTGTCATTTTTTTCAATTCATCTTCCTTATTTTCCAATACTCTGAACTTTGGTCTAAAATCATCTTTTTCTTTTCCTTCTCCTTCTCCCACTCTTCTCTTTGCTAGGAGAATTCTTGAGTTATTTTTCATAATTGATATCCTAGAGACATTGTAGTGTGATAAGTTGGAGTTCTTGTGAAAGGGTCTTCTATTTTTAGTTTCAATTTATGTATTTCCTACCTTCTCTATGGCAAGTTGTGCAAGTAATTCTAATTTAGACCCATGCCCATATGTGTGAAGCTTCTCCTCCAACTCCTTAACTATTAAGTCTCTTTCCTTGTCTCTATATTCATAAGACTTTACCAATTCCTCTAATTGTTTGATTTTTTCCAATGCTTCCTGCAACTCTTTCTTGATATTCCTTTCTTCTATAAACAAATTTTCATCCTTCTTCCAAAATTGATCATCATCACCCACAGTATAATCACAACCCTCACTAATAGGGATTTGTGGGGTTATCTTCCTTGTCTTATTAGCTACAAAAATATCCTCTATTTCAAATTCAGAGGTGGTTGAGATATACCATTTCCTTTTAACTGGTAATAAAAAATTATCAAAAATATTCTCTCAATTCTGAATTTTTTGCCACTATCATAACATTTTCTTTCTCCTACTTCTTGATTGAAACCCTCATAACACCCTTCTTTTTCAAGTGGTGTGAATGTCTAGTGCAAAAGCACCTTTGAAAATCATGTTTCCATCATACAAATTTTTGAAAAGTGATCAAATTTGGTATCTTGACTTTGTAACAAGGTTAAATGAGTCATTTTGTACATCTTTAAGGTCACTTGATGTTTATTAAGTTCAAAAAATGCAAAAAAATGTAAAAGATGCAAAGTTGTCACAAATATTGTAAAAGTTGCACAAAGCCACATTAAGAAGTTGAAAGGTCATTTTTAGTCTAGGAGTTGGTAGTTGGAAAGTGGTTAGAAAGTGAAAATTCAGTTGTAATGCCTTTATAAAGGCCTTGTAAACTGATTTTGAGGTGTGGGTGATTGGAGAAAAGAAGTTGAATGAATAAAGTTACTCTTTCTTGCATTAAATCTTAGAAAACCTCTGTGTTTCTATTGTGTACGGCCCTATATGGGAAAGAGATGGTTTCAAATTGGTTGTAAGAGTTATATCCCTCAATCACCTTCCCATTCTTTTTTATTTCATGCAGATTTGTTCATTTTTTAAGAAGTTATGGTAATTTTTGTAAATACAGTCAAAACCCTCATTAGGGTATACAGTAGATAAAAAAAATTATTTACTCTCTTTTCAAATAGTGGAATCATCAGATTTTTGGTGAGATTGTTCTCCTAAGGATTTTCTTTTATATTTCCATGGGTTTGGGCCTAAGGTGTAAAGTTAAGGGGATGAAAATTTGAATCTTTGACTGTAAGTCTAGGCACTATTAAAAAAAAAGAGCTTAGGAGGATGAATAACTAGGGTTTATAGAAATAATTATGGAAATGGAAATTTGAAGGTTTATTAAGCTTTAACAGTCCTAATTTGACATGTTCCAAGTGGTGGTCAAGATAAATCAAGTTTGGAGATGGTTTATTCAGTAAGCCCATTTGTGTTAAGCCCTAATTAGGCCTAATGAGCAGCGGTATAGTCATAGTTTGAATATTTCTTTCCAAACTAACATGCACTAATTATTTGGATATGATTTAAGAACCTTAAAGGAGCACTCAAAAATCTCTTGACAATTTTGGCTTGAGGTTTTTAAGAAAAGATATGACTGATAGTCCTTGATGGATGGCTACAATTAATGTACACAGTTTATGTGGAACAGTGAATTCAGGGAAGGGACAGTCTTTCTAAGTGTTTGTTTTGGGTGAGTTAAGGTTCTTAAAGGATAATAAAGGCTTGAGAAAATTTTTTTGGAACTGTGGAGTTAAAAACTTGAATGGTGTTATATTGAGTCATTGTTTTATGATGATTTCTTGTGAACTTGAGAAATGTCACCAAATAAAGAGTGTTTGAGTTTTTCAAATGAGATTGAGTCTCTAAAGAATCTAAAGATAATGGTTAAGTTTTTTGGGTCAGTGTGTTGATAAATCCAAGTGTGGCCATATGAATGAAATATATCTTGAAAGGGTGAATTGTCTTGTAAAGTGGGGATGATTGAAACCCATTGTTGTGAAATATGTCCAACAAGTGAAATTGTGAAACCTTTGTCAAAGTGTTTTGAAGGTCATAAAGGGATTTGGAATCCTAATCGAGAAGCTTGTATTTTTTGATGTGTTTTTTATGGACTTCTCAACACAAGCAGTGTGTAGGTGCACTTCCTCTCTTGAAAGACAATCTTCCACAATCAAATTGCAGAACACTATCCCAAGGTCTCTAATGTCAAGTCTTGACAATGCTTGGAATATCTCAGTTGTTTGGTGTGATTTGCTGGAATCACAAGGCGGTCTCACGGATAAGTTACAAAGCATGGGAAGTTGGGTCTTGAAATGGAGTTCCTAAGATGGAGAAGTTGTGGTGCATTTGTTGTAGGTTCAAATAGAAATCTTGAACTCCATTTTTATCATTGGATTTAGCTTTACAATGTGCAATGAACCTTTCCTAAGGTACTTTATAAAAAAAAAGGAAAAAGGGCAGGGAAGAGAGAAGGTTCCTGGATCTGAAACTAACTATGAATAGTGATAATGGAGTTCCTGCAATGGACAACTTCTTGGAAACAATATTCCACTTAACCAGAAATTTCACAGTCTCACGAAATTTGTGCTATCTTCTAAGGTCTGTGAATATTTCATCTTTCATTCACCATGTTCATGCATGAACAAAGATGAAAGTGTGGAGTAGCTTTGAACTTAAGTCCAGACTAACTTTACACAGCTATCTACCATCAGCAAACAGCAAAAAGTATGACTAAAAAGGCATCTACACTATAGGAATTTTCACAACCATAGAACAACATTTCTAGAATCTATCAAAGCAAGAATACAACTAACTAGAACAGCAATACAAATCTAAGTCAAGCATCTAATAATGGAGTTGAATCAAGTAGCATGTGAAAAACTCAGAAAATGCACCAAGTCAATGTATTTTCATTATAAATTTATGCAGCATGTCTTTACAACAACTCAACTCTCTTTGCAAATGAGCCCTATTTATAGTGCCCAAAAGGTCAAATGAATGGCCAAGATTAATTCTCATTGTGTGGCCAAGATTCATTACAAAATAGGGTTTCACCAACCCTCAATACATTACAATTTAAAATTACATTTTGTCCCTTTCCCCATTTTTTCCTCTAGTGACGACACTGTAGCATTTTGTCTTTTTGCTAATTGTCATTTTACTGTAGCTACTCTTTGGGGAGCTCTTCACTGCCAGGAGGTTTGTCCTCTTT
The DNA here is from genome assembly GCA_007258455.2 of Sequoia sempervirens. Lineage (NCBI taxonomy): Eukaryota > Viridiplantae > Streptophyta > Pinopsida > Cupressales > Cupressaceae > Sequoia > Sequoia sempervirens. Next base: position 107,594,189 of record VDFB02000002.1, on the reverse strand, counting down.
TTTCTTTGAAGCTGTATATTCTATGAACTTCAGAATGACCGGCTGGAGCTTGTCCACCTCAATAATCTTGTATCACAACATTTGGTAGCTCCATTCCTTTGCATTATCTTCTAGCTTCTTCCAGTCCTCATCATACTTTGTACCTTGATCCCTGAACAACTCTGATTGATTGAAGGTACGGGCAGCAAAACTCATGAATTCCACTATTATTTCGCTAGACATCCCGTCCTCCATCTTCTTCTGGAAGTAAGGTTTCACTTTTTCTGGATCCATTTGTACTGCGGGCATATCATACTCTGTCATCAGCTTGAGATAACGAGTGCATTCAGTTTTGATTTCTTTGATCCATTCGATGTCTGGATCCACCTTACTCATTATTTGCTCCAACCTTTCCTTCCTATTGTCAAAATCTCGTCGCCACACATCCATCAACCAATGATCGCCCTTGTTGAATGCAAGCTCCTTTTCCCACGTGGTTTTTGGCAACTGGAGGATGGCCTCGATATTTGGAAAGGTGGAGTTGTATGTTGCAGGGAAGTCAATGCAGAGCTTCTTCGTTCCCTCCAAAGATCGTAGCAAATCCAAGAACTTGTTGACTGTTCGCATAGCCTGGCTAATTCCCATGTTCCCGACATATAACACCTGTCAGAACCAGCTCTTTGTAGTTTTTTCCAAGTTCTTTCTCCTTTCCATCTTTTCAATCTGTTCTTTGGATAGTAGTTGAGGTGGAGCCATGGACATGGTAGGCAGGTCATCAATTGAGGACCACTGTTGGATGTAATCTGTCAAGGCGGCCACCTATGCTTTGAGCTCATCTTTTGAAATCTTGTCTTGTTTTATCAGATGCACCACCGTAGCCACCGACTCCTCAAGGTGTCCTACCTTTTGTTCTCTGGTGGTGGTTCCTAAGTTGATGGTGGAGATGTTATAACTCACACCAGCCTGGCCCACCACAGGCGTTGCTATTGGTACAACCCGAGACCCAGAAGCACCCATTGTTACCTTGGATCTAATCTTAGGCTTCTTCTCCTTCTTTGTTATGATCTGAGCTTGGGCTAAAATAGCCTCTAGTATTGCCCTCAGGTCCTTTAGTACAAGATTTTTTCTTTCGAGCTATTTCTCTAACCATTCAAGCACGACAAACTTTCCCTTAGGTGACTCACGATCACCCTCGCCCTTCTCGACCAAGGATTTCATTTTCTTATCTTCCGAGACCCTTTCTTCCTCCTTGGCAGTATCTCCTTCTTCTTCATCGAAGTCCTAGATGAACACAAGGCACTTAATAGGAAGCTTGGTAGATAATAGTTGTCGGGGACTTTCTTCCTTCTCCATTTCCTTGGTTTTCTCGTCTTCAGGTTTTTATTCCTTGGGTTGCTCAATTTCGATGCTCTTGACAGCTGGAGCCTCACCCTTCGGTTCATCGTTCCCCAAACTATCTTCTTGTTGGTGTCCCTTTCCTCCAAAGGGTGACCCTTCTTCCCCCTTTTCAGTACCCTTCAATTGTCAGGCCATCTCCTCTTCAAGATCATCGTCGAAAGTTTGCACGATGACCCTACCACCCACATCATCCTCCTCATCCCCGCTCTCTGAGGAACCAGTTCCCTCCTCCTTGTAAGCCACCCTATCAATCATTCGGTTCTCATACTTTGGGTGCTCGTGGTATTCATCAGCCTCTTCTTCGAATGGCTTCGAGGTCTCTTGCTCTCGCTTCTCCCACTCCTTAGAGATTAACATGGTGGCTTCCATATCCGGTGGCCCTGTCAGAGGTTGTGAAGGTTTGGTAGTAGCGAGGACTTGAGCTAAGGCTGCTTGAAGCATAGGATCCATAAGGATCTGGGAGAGCTTAGAGGAGATATTTTGCATATGCTTGGAGAAGGCCTCAGGCAAAGCGGATGTGGGTATGGGTGCCATCACCACAGCTAAAGGGAGCGACGTGGTGGGTGACATGGCAGCGGAGGAAGGAGGAGTAGTCATGGCAGAGGAGGATTCAATTACAATCACAAGCTCAGTCGGGGGTGAAGGGGAAAGATGGACAGAGATGTCCACTGCAGGCAGGGATGTAGTGATCATGGCCAGAGAAGTAGGTGGTATAGCAGTCGGGGCAGGGAGAGCTAAGAGGGGTTCTAATTGATCTATACCCTTTACTTCTTCCTCTTGTTAAGGGCTGCTCCGTGGTGCTCCCTATTTGCTTAAGCCTTTTGGAGGGTGAGCCCCATGTTTCTTTTCTTGTATAGACCTTGGGGTCAAGAGATTGTTCTGTTTCCGTCTCCTTCCTCTTCTTAGACCTGGTGATTGGAGGAGACTTGGACGTCCCGCCAGTTGAAGTGGTGGCAGCGGCATCCTCTGTGGCACTTGGCTCACTTTTGAGCCCTTCATAAGTCAAAATTACCTCCTGTTGTTTCTGTCGGACCACTTGTCTATCAACCCATTCCTTAGTACAGGCCAAGATTGGCTTAGTTATAATGTCGAGGTCATCAACCTCCTATTCATCCCAGTCTATTGTTGGTAATGACAAGTTGGAAACTACAGGATATCTAGGATCCATCAGGTTGCTCTCATCTTCTTACTCTTGGTCTGGTATGGGGAATGGCTGCACCTTTCTTATGAAATACGCAGTCATACGCATATAGTGCCTTGCCTGTACCTCCTTATCATCCTGACAATCTGCCTAAAAGTCCTCAATATGGTGAAGATGGGCATACCCCAACCCAAGCGCCTTCTTTATGTGTCTGTATGGGTCTACCCGGGGGCGAACAATGTGCAAGTGAAAATGATAATCTTTCAGTTCCTTTTTAGAATTCCCTGTGCAGTGGGAGGTTTGCAATTTGTACCTTCCCTGACCGAAAGTCAAGGGATAGGAGATCCCTGCCAAGTGTTTTCTAGTGAGGACCGACTGTATGTGTTGAAGCTGCCAAGAAAGCTCCAATAGGTTGATTTGGTCATTGGGGTATCGAGGCAACTTGTTTGGTCTTTTGATGAAGCCTTGGGCATGGATGTACATGAACTTTGGATATTGGATGAAGAGGAAGGCATATTGCTTCAAGAATGCCCTAGCACTATGGGAGACCCTCCTCTCAAAATCCTCGGCAATCATTCTGATGATGTGGCCAATGAAGGCATCATTGACCCTGCAATACTCCTTAAAATTTTGGTATTGGAGTTGGGGATACCTGTCATATGGTTTTAGTTTTCGACCCTGCTCCTCATTAGGTGGCGCAAACAATTCGTTGTACTATCTCCGGTCTGCCAAGGAGTATACGAGATATGAAGTCATGTAGAACTTTGAACTCTTCTTCACATTGACGAACTGCTCATGGAAGCAGTCGCTTGTTATACCTCCCCAGTAAAACGAGGTCTTTGTGGTAACATCTTCATTCCCACGAAGGATCTACTCGATAAAGTACACCTCCATTCCTGAAAGAAGGAAGCCATAGGAAGACCCATAACCCTGCTTAGCATTGTGACTAGGTCGTGGTAATCCTCATGGAAATCACTACGAAAGAGTTCGTGAGGAACCTTTGCAGCCCTGCCGCACTTTTCTTTAAGCCAATGCTGATTTATTAACCATTTGCATCCTACCGGGTTGTCATCCCATGCTGCTTGGCATTCCTCTACAGTAGGTGTTTCCATTTTGACGAAGGTGGGAATATGAAAGGTCTTTGTGATCCCTTCAACTGACATATCGGCGAGAATGTTGCCATCCCTATCAACAATTGTTCTTGTATCTGGTTGATATGCCTGCCGACAGGCCATAACGAGCTCGAGGGCTACAAGAGATGGAGAAAAGCCTGTTGCCTTTGCTATTCCACTTTTTCTGATAAGCCTTGCATTTTTGGTCGTTGGGTTGACCCTAACCCTTTGCTTGAACTTGTCAATATCGACATGGCCGATATTGGTGTCGGTGATTTCTTTCCAATCCATGGCAACCTTTGAGTGTAGGGGTTCACCCTGGAACTGGTATTTCATTTGGTCTTTGTCTTCTTTTCCTCGAGGAGTCTTTCCTGACTTCTTTCCTTTGTCCTTTTCCAGAGCTGCCCCAAAAAGTCCTGTGCTTGATTCCATATATCCTGCAAGCAACAGTGCAGTCAGCATAATTGATCACGAAAGTCATCATGTTAGTCAAAATCCCATGGATGAAATCAATTTTAAATAATCTATCATTCATAAAATGATACTATTATCTCCCAAACGTCATTGGTCTTTTCATTGAGATCTTTCAGACAATTCGGGCTCGGAGGGTCGGACTTCCCTGGCAGGAATGTTGTTTGGAAGGGCAAATGGGGCGGAGTGCATCGGAGATCTTTCTCGACCGAATTTTGATAGTTCAAAAGGATCATAACAACGAGGGCCGAATTTAAGCACGTGGGTCGAGATCAAATTTCAAATTTGAGGTGATTTGGATTGATTTACGAGCATCCAGAGGTACAAGGCCAGAAAGCCATCCAGGGTTGGTTGTTTGGAATGTTTGAGTAGGAACAGAGTTCTGGGGGAGGAGTTCTGAGGTTCGAGACCCGGAGGGTCCAAGGGCGGTTGCTTGGTTCAGTTTCGCAGTTTAAAGTGTTCAGGCCCAAGCGAGCGGGATGTCGTCATGCCTTCACTGTCCAGGATGGTAATTGTTGGGAAGAAGTCCAGAGAAGTCAGCCCGGTGGACTAGACCCGAGAGGGGAAAAAGCCATCAATCCATTTTTAGTTTCAATCGGGCAGATGGAATTCTCTTGCAGATACCCGATCGGCAAGACATCAATCATCGGAGTGAAGTCATGGTGAGTGTTTCATGTCTCACCAACCAACAATAGGGAGAAGGAAAATCGGCAGAAGGATTTTTTTTCTTCGAAGTGATGTCTCGCCAACTTCCTAAGGTCTTGCCGACCACTATGGAACAAATAAGCATGTCGACAAGAGATCTTTGCGGTGGAGAGATGTCTTGGCGAGATCTTTTGGTCTTGGCGACTGACGGCAAAAAAAAGCACATCGGTGAGAAATCTTTCATCAATGTAATGTCTTAGCGAATCCGCAATGTCTTACCAACCGCAAAAAGGAGGACCAGACCCAGCATCAGCATCGGACGTTGGATTTTGATTTTGAGGTTTCACGGCGACGAGACGCCCGGAGCCCGGGGGCCGGAAAGATGAACATTATTTTCCCTTTTTCAATGGCAGAGACTAGACGGAGTCCTAGATGGCGAAGCCCAGCGCAGTCGAGGACGTCCAGAGTTCAACGCAATGTCCCAATGGCAAATGGAAGCCCAGGGCCTGGGAGGCAGAAGGATGCCAGGCATTCGTCGTTCACCACGGCAAAGACCAAGAAGAATCCCGGGGAAGGAAGTTCGCAGACCGGGACCCGGGGAGTTGGCGGGTGGTCGGTAAATGCCAAAAGCAGACGGTGATTTGCCAAGCGGGACCCGAGGACTTGGCGGACGGGACCCATTTTCCATCAAAGAACAGCGGGAGCGGGGCAGATTCTCAGACGCGGAAGCTCGGAGGCCCACGCCCAGGTGGTCAAAATGGAGGCCGCCTTCAAAACTCAAGCTCGCGATGCCAGATGGCGAGCCACTGATGGATGCCTGATGTTCTTGGCTCGGGGAATGGAGGAGCCATTTGAAAATTTTGGGTTATTTCATTAAGTCCCGGGCGGCGAAGGGAGTGTCCGGGCCTGAAAGAGGTGAATGCCCCTGCACGAAGAAAGCCCGCGCAGGGGACAAATTCCGAATCGAGTGTAGGGGCATTTTCAAAGGTTTCTCGAGTTTCAAGAATGTGGGTTTTGTTCGTTATATCATGTTTTATCATTTACATGCCCTTGTAACTGTTATTGTTCATTTAAATCCTTTAAAATCATGAAAACATTGCTTGGGAGGGCAAATGGTAAACCTACCTCAAACACTCGATGCGGCAAGGTGTGAGATCCACTAACGGTCGGCAAGTGATGGCAACGGGTGCGAGCGCGAAGGTCTTGAAGACAGCGGACTCCTCTCTGGAAAGCTTTTGATCTCTCTCTGCAACACTGACAAGTGAGAATGATAGGTTTGGGCAAGATATTTATACCCCCACCGCCATTAATGGCCTCATTAAATGCAAGTACGGAGAGCAATTAGGTTGGTGAATTTGAATTTGCAGATGGCGGTGGGAGGTCTGGGGCCTGGAGGCAGGAAAGACGCGAGGCAACGACCATTTTGAAAAATTCTCCACGAAAATCACTGGCGGCAACAGGGAAGTCAGATCCCGGAGGGCGGAAGTCCGCCACTAGTTTGTTGTCTGGGATAGCAAAGGCACGACGGAACTCCAGAAGAGGAAGTCTGGAGGTTCGGGCCCTAGACGGGGGAAAGTCGTCAATCAAATTTTTAGTTTGCAATCGGATAGCGATCAGTGGGCCGGGTCCTGAGAACGGGGAAGGAGAACCCCATCCACCGTTAGGGACAGCGGACACGACGAGGAAACCCGGCCAAGGAAACCCGAGGGGGAAGACCCGGCGGGGCCCAAGGCCACAGGCAGAGGCAAATTTCCAGGGAGACTCCTCAAGGCACCAGGACCTGACAAAATTAAAGGGGGCGAGGCGCGGTCCACTTTAGATGAGACTTTGGAGGTATACTGACTATCCGGGACACAAAAATAGGGCACACAAAATGAGGCAAAGACAAAAATGACCCGACAAGGCAAAAGAAAAAGAGGGTCCCCGTTCCGAATGGGGCGTGTGTGCTGAAGGCACAATAGTATTCATGAGAGTGATTTTTCTTCCTCTATATTGCATCAATGTCTTGACTAGGTGGGTTTCTTCTTCTCTAGTTTTTTGGGTGCAAAAGAAAATCCACATTTCCTCTTTTTGGTTCTTGGTGTTTTGGAAGAAGTTGGGGTTTCTTGGATATCTTCTACTACATGTTGCTTAAAGGTTGTGAGTGGTGAATTTTGCACTCTTCTCCTTTGGGTCTCCTCTATTACATGTAGATGAAGCAGCAGGTGAGCCAAAATGCATTTCCCTCACTGATGCACCAAGTGATTCCAAATTTTCTGGGATAGTTGGTTCTTCAAGAATGTGACTGATCTGATTACAAATTATGAAGATTTCCTATGAAACATGTACATGTTGAACCCTTAAACTTCTTTTTACCAATAGGGTAACTAAAAAATGTTGTATTGTTTCTCTTTCTTTTATATTTGGAACTCGTTTATTTCAATAGGTTATAAAGAAATTTGGGAACATTAACCCTCCTATTATGATGAAGGTGGGTCAAAAGCTTGAAATGCATTGTGTATAAAAGAGACTACTTACCATCACATGTAAGATATTTAATAATAGATGCAGCAATAGAAGCCTATACCCATGGCAATGATAATTTCTCAGTACCTTGGGATGTTGAGTCGAGGTTCTCCCCATGTTCCCTAAATTAATCTCTAGCAACTATAGCATTTTCCCTGATTGGTAATTCATCTTCATCTCTTGGAAAGCCGGACACTTCTACAATTGCAGCTTTTGAAGCATCAACCTTTAACCCTCAAACAATGGCTTCATCATTTTGAAGTGTTTCTACAAATTTTTGTGTCATATCCTCACTATATTTTGTTAGCTTTAAGAAATAATGCAACCATCTTGATTGTCTGAAAATAGGAAAAACCAACCTATCTTCTAATATATGTTGTTGTGTCGATGGTTCCCTATGAACTATATCTCCACCCATGATGGTAAATTGCTTTGTTTTTGCTCAAATTTCCTACTTACAACTTCAACCACACCAATTCTCCATGCTCGTATACTTAGGTTCTTCAAATTCAACTACTTCTTTCCCTTTGATCTTGAAATGGTTTGAATTGCAACTTGGAAATGGGGAAAATCAAATGACACAAATGATAAAGGATTTCTAGAAAGGTTTTTGGTCCCTTGATTGTGGCTTGATACTCATAGAAGAATTTTTTTTAAAAACCAAGAAAATGTACTCTCCCCCCCAACTTAAGGTGTTAAGTGACCTCACTTAATTGTACTTTCAGAGGTTGATGGTTTTATTATATGTAGTGGAAATATGACAATGAATATGAAGCATGCAAAATTAAAAATGTAAACATGTCAAAATATAATGACAATCTATGCTAATTATGGAAAAGTAGTATGTGTAGTTGATAAAGTGGAGTGAATTGAACTCAGCTCGTGTGAAGTTGATTAGGAGTGTCTACAACGTGATTATGATTTGACTATTTCTTAATTGCAATTGGTGATATATGAAATGGCGGCTTGGTGTGTGGTAATCAAAAGGTTGTGGAATGTATGACTTATGGGATATGAAGTGATATGCTAAATGCGTGGAAATTGATGAATGCAATGTGGGATATGATGGGGTAGGTTGTATGTGTAGATTCTAAACTAATGTATTGTAAACTTGGTAGAACCTACAAAATTCAAAGGTTTATCTCACTGAACATTCCACTTAACATTGTCCAAGACTACATTAAATTGTCAACCCAAGGTTTGTAAATGTGAGATGGTGCAGCACTATGTATGCCTTCAAAGACTCAAAACTACTTAAGCTACCTTATCCAAGTGATTCTACTTGCTAGAAACTCACAAAATTACAAAATAGTAAAAGACAACCAAAACTAGTGGCTACGGGTACCTACAAGTTAGATTGGAACTGGACTGTTGCTAATGAAATGATAATGTGACAACTCAAAATTGATAAAAACTATTGACTCAATTAAATTAACCTTCAGAGTACTATTGGTTAACCATTGTGTGCATATTCATAAGCATTCATTAATAATAAGTAAGATATGAGATTATAGTTAACTTGCATAAAGTTTGTGAAGTAATGATGAATGAAAAATAGTTATCAAATGGAAATGAACAACTAAAATGAAGTGAGGAATAGTACCTTGAGTGGCCTGCTCAAGTGGTTGTTCTCACTTTAACTGAACCCAAATCAAACTAACAGATTCTATGCTTCCCATAAAATTAAATCCATTCATTGCATATCATGAATATTTACACAAGATCCTTCCACAGATTGTGTTCAATCATTTTGAATATTTCATGTCTTGAAACTGAAAATAACTAGTAACATAAAACTAAAAAACAAACTAACTTATCTACAAATTCAACCAACAGCTATATACAAGCTTGAGGGAATCTTATTCAAGGCAACAACTAACCAAAATCATTAACTCTACTCCCAAATATTAGAGCATAGAGTTAAGACTGGTTTATTCAACCTATAACTGAAAAGGAAAAGGAATCCTAATAGGACTAAAACTCTATCGAAATAGAATTGCATGTAAACATACAAACATTTGTCAAAATCCTATAAGTAAAGGATACCTCTTCTTCAACATTTATTAATTGGTTATAATAATGCATGTTCAACCTTCACAAGTTTCTTTAATCAACAATCATCACGTTCAGCCTAATCTAAAACTCCCCTGTTTTGTTGTCCTAGACTCCTTTTGCTATGGGTTCATCCTGCAATTGTTATGTGCCATAGTTCCTTATTGGTTGCAAAAGGTTAATTCTGCAAAATATGTACACAAGACTAACTATCACAATTAAAACATAGCATTCCATCAACATTTCATAAATGTCTTCATATAAACCATGCAATACTAGTATATTATAACCATATTTCCATCATTATATTTTAGGTTCAAGTTTGCATAATAGATATGAAAGGATAGTATAATATAGGAGCATTGTCTGGAAAGCGTATCTAAAAGTGTCTCAAAATATATATGAAAACAACAAAAAATGAGCTATTATCTAGACCTATCATCTCCCCCCAACTAGCCTTTTGTTTGTCCCCAAGCAAAACACTAGGGATACTAGTTGCATTGCAAAGTAATTTGTCTCAGTTCCATAACTGTATTAACCCCCTGAATTTGTTTCAAATAGAAACCTCGATATTCTGCAAGTTGTATCATCCTAATAATTCTTGCTTTTTCACATTCTAATGTGGAACTGGATAGAGGAGAATAGGTGGGTGGAAGGTGAGCGGTACCCAATAAACTCCTTTGTTAACACCAATTGCTATATACTTGTGTACCCTTTGAAGCATAGCAGTGAAATTATACATTGAATGTGGTTCCTTCTGTTGTAATTCAAGGGTTAAACTATTCCATCTATTTTGTACATACTTGTAGCACTATTGTTCGATACCCACAGCTAGCATCTACATTCTCTCATAATCTTCAAGGTTAAACTATTCCATCTATTTTGTACATACTTGTAACATTGTTGTCTAATGCCCACAGCTAACATCTACATTCTCTCATAATTTTCCTTCCTAAGTTTCATGATTTTCTTACCCACACCCTTATGTTTGATGAATTTCACCCATTCATCAATGACTACATTAGGGTTTTAAGCCTCTTTTCTTATGGAGAGAGCCATTGATTTCTCTTTTTCTTCATACTCTTCCATTATCTCACCCCTAAGCTATTCATTTCTATAGTAGGATGCAAGTGCCAGTATTTGAAGATCCCCTACAAACATTAGAGGGTTACATTCTATCTCATTCAACACTACATAGTTGTGTAATTAAAACTCACACAATTGATCATGTTCTCTAGGTGTGGAAGTAGCAAAAATTTCAAGAAACTTAGAAGTTCTACTCATACCAATAGAATGTTTGTTAATTAACCTACTAAACTGAAATCATAGAAACCTTTCGTATAAAAATAATGCATATGTTCTCAGTGGAGGTCTAAAAATGACAATTTGTGCAGCTTTATCTACTACTTCCTCCAACCGGATTGTTGATCTATTCAAATCCATCTCTCTCTTTTCCAGTTCCTTTACATATTCTTCCTTTTCTTTCTTCCATTTCTCCTTTTCATGTGCAAGCTCAGTAGTCACTTTCCACAATTGATAGCCTAGTGACAAGGTTGTGTGGTAATCAAGAGTTCTAAGTGAAGGACGTTTTTGATCTAGCATTGCCAATTCTCTATCCTCTATTTTAGTCATGGCTAGTTGTGCCAACAAATCAAGTTTAGTGCCATGGCCATACAACTGCAATTTCTCCTCCGTCTCCTACATTTTTGCTTCTCTTTCCTTGACCTTTTGTTCATTATTTTACACTAACTCCTCCAATTGTTTAATCCTATCTAATGCCTCTTAGATTTCTTTCCTTACATCTCTTTCTTCTATGTATATTTCCTTTGTATCTACAATTTTCTCATTACCTTCTTCATAGTCTCAATGAATGGCACTATCTAAGGTTTTTGTCCACAATTTCTTAGCAGTAAATATATCTTCTGATTCTGAATCAAAATTTGTTAGTACATATCTTTTCCTTTTTGTTGGAATATTCACAGTACCAAGGGTATCCCCCTTTATCTCAAAATCTATTCCTACAATCAAGACATCTTCCTATTGTTGTTCCTTGCTCTTTTCTTCTTCCTCTGGTTCTTCTATATTTTCCTTCATGGTAGCTTATTTCCTTAATCTGCCAAAGCGTTTGGGTGTGAGTATTTCTTTCTCAATTTTCTTATTTCCCTTTTGAACACTCTTCTTCTTCTTTGGAACATCCTCTTTCTTCTTTTGAATATCCCTCTTTTTCTTTGGAGTATCCTTCCTTTCTTCTAGTTTAGAGGGTGTAGAGAAGGTAGATCCACTGCCTCTCCGACTCTTAGATTTATGTGATCTTGAAGAATATGGCATTTCCTCAATTATAGGTGCCCTAGATTCTAGTTCTTCAGGTTCCTCGTGCTCACCTTGGCTATGGGTAGGTGAAGCCACAAGTGAGATGTGAGGGTTTTCCTTTACAAGTTCATTTTGGGGTTCTGCATCCTCAGGTGCTATGGGTGCATCCAACAAACTGTTAATATTTGTACATTCCTTAAAGTTCTCCCAATTCACTTGTGGATATTGAATCCTTAAACTTCTCTTTATCAATAAAGTAATTAAACAGTGATGAGACAAAGAAGTATCACTTTGTTTTCTTTGGTATTTTGAGACCATCCATTCTAAAAAATTGTATAGAAAGTTTAGTACATTCACTAACCTATTATGCTGAGGTGACTGAGTAATTTGAAATGAACTATATACAAAAGGCTTTTCCTACCATCACAGGTGATGTATCTAACAATATAGGCACAATTTTCCCATAACTAGGGGAGGGAAATTCTCTTCATACCTTGTGATGAGGAGTCTAATTTCTCTCCTCGTATACAAAATTCTTCCCTAACCACAACTGCATCTGCTCATGCACGAAAAAATTTCCCCTGTTCTTGGTAACCCAGTGACTTGTGTGATGGAAGTTTCAGATGCATCTACTAAAAGTCCCTTTACCATAACTTCATCATATTCAAGAGTAGATGCAAACCTTCTTATCATATCATCATTGAATTATGTTAACTTCAAAAAGTAGTCAAGCCAGCCAACCCTGGTAAAAATGGGTAAAACAGTTGCATCCTCCAAAATTTGTTGATGAGCTATTGGCTCCCTTCTTATGACATCACCTCCCATTCTAGCTTACTTTCTCTACTCAATGTACTCAATTTAGCTTTGGAAATTTGGCACAATCTTCTCTACCACCTACAAAACCCTTCACTTTCCTTCTACTCCTCATATATCTTTATTGGCATACCATACTACAAATTTCCCTTCTTAGTACCAACTTAATTCGAGCTCATGAATAGATTCTAAGTTCGACTCTAATTTAGACTTAACCTCAAGTTCTTAGTGTGTAAAATTTAGCAATTGGAAATGACAGCAAAAATGAGATATAATTTGGAGGGTTTCGCATGTCATTTCTATCCATTGATTTTAATTTAGGTGGCAGATTTTGAAAAGACTAACTAAGCTATAACCTCCCCCCAACTTAATTGGTGAAGTGACCTCACTTCATGTTTGGATTGGAAGGTGGTTAAAATATGAAATGATATAAATTAATAATATAAACAGTTCACATGCATGGAATAATATGAAAAATATAATGAAAGCTTAAAGAAAGACTATATTAATCATGATAGCATACCTGAAGTACCAGCCAGTTGGGATAACTATGTGACCACACATGTAAATTGAAAAGAATGTATTTGTTTTTTGATTTAATTTGATGGAAATTAACTGCAAGGTAATGAATAGTGGGATGGTGGGTGCAAATTATGGGACAGGTATTACAAATATGAGTTGGTGATTTGGCAGCTCAAGTATTTGAAATGCTAGAGGGCAACAAAAGAATTATGCCAGAGGTACTTATTGTGGAGTTATGGGTATTCAATGTGGATATTGTGAAATGAATGTGCATGAACTTGCAATGAATATGGTGCCAACCAATTTTGAATTATTTTTTCTACTGTCAAACGATGCTATAGACTTGCAATGTCATGGCCTATTTTGAACATTAACAACTATTAAGCTATAGGTCCCTACAACATCAGGACCTTTTGTGAATGTTGAAAAATAGGTCCCTTTGAAGATATTTTGAACATTATTATAATGTGCAATGTGTGCTTGTGAGAGAAAATGAGAAATTAATCCCAAGTGAGCTCAGGGGTTGAGCTATGTAGCTCAATCATTGGGTCACCAAAAGTACTTGGTATATCATGTGTTCCTGAAGTATCACTCTGTGTGTTAGATTTTGTATTTGGTTCACTCTGAGCACCATATTGTTAAAACAAGGAAAATATGAAATCATCCTTTTGTAATGGCTTCTTATATAACTTCAATCTATAGTCATTTACAAGAAGTGAAAATCTGACTACATCAATGGTATGTAATTGGACTACCCCATTAGGATAAACTTGACTAATTTCATAGGGGCCTAACCATCTGGACTGGAATTTACATTTGAAGTCTTTATACCTTGAATCATATAATAGTGCCCAATCCCCTACAGTGAACTCCTTGGTTTTAATTTACTAATCATGCCACTTCATCCTTTGTTGTTTTACTACCATAGTATAATGGATTGCTTCCATCCTTATCTCATCCAATCCATTTAAGGTATGCATCCTTTCCTTCTGAGATTTTGTTAAATCCATTTCTAGTTCTACTCTGTCCTTAGTGTCTTATATTCAAACTCAATAAGAAGGACTACTTTCTTACCATATACTAACTCATAAGGTGTAAAACCAGTGGTGGTTTTCCAAGTTGTTATGTATGCCCATATTGCTTCAGGTAACCTTGCAACCCAATCTTTCCTATGCAGTTGCACTGTCTTGGTGAGAATACCTTCAACCTCCTTGTTAGTGACTTTCACCTAACCATTAGCCTGAGGGTGGGAGGGTGTTGATTTCTTGTGTCTAATTTGGTATTCTTCAACCAATTTTGTGATGAGGCCAAAGGTGAATTGTGGACCTTGATCAATGACTATTTCTCTAGGTACTCCATACTTAGTAAATATATCCTCATATAAGAACTTAGCCACATTGCCATCTTTGGGAAATTGTAAGGCCTTTACTTCCACCCATCTAGTCAAGTAATCAATGCAAACAAGGATGTATTCCTTATTGTTGGATGTAGGTGAGATTGGTCCAATGAAGTATAAACCCCATTTGTCAAAAGGTGTCAATGTCAACTGAGGCTACAATGGAATTTCATCAATTCTTTGTCGATCTTCCCATCCTTTGACACATATCACAACTCTTAGTGTATTTAACAGAATCTTTATGCAAAGTAGGCCAATAATAGCTAGTTGTGATGATCTTAAAGGCTGTTCTTTTTGCTACAAAATAGCCTCCACATGGCTCACCATGGCATGCCTTCATGATTTCAAAGATTTCATCCTCCCTTATACATCTTCTCATGATGTTATCAAGGCTAGTATAAAACAAATAACCAGATACACAGAGTATGGGAAGCACTTATGTACTAGCTATCTCTTTTCCCTTGGACAAAAGTGTGGTGGAATATGCCTTGTGACCAAATAATTGGCAATATCTACATACCATGGTACATGCAGTTGTAGAGAAAATAAGTGTTCATCTAGAAATGAATCATCCACCACTCCTTTAGTTGATTATGTTGGCAATATTGACAAGAAATCTGCCACTACATTTTCTTTACCAAGTTTTTCCACTATGGTAATGTCAAGTTCCTATAAAAGAATCACCCATCTTACCAATCTACCTCCAACTATGGGCTTGTTTATCAAATACCTGATTGTTGTGTGGTTTGTATGGACAAAGACTGAATAGCCAGTAATATAGTGCCTAAATTTATACAATAAGCATCTCTTTTTCTATTACAGTATAGTTCAACTCTACTCCTTGAAGATTCTTGTTGTTATAGTAAATTGCATACTCTTTGTTGTCTTCCTTTTGACCCAAAACTGCTCCAATGACAAAATCTGAAGCATATGTATGTATATGAAAGGGTAGAGTCCAATTAGGACCTCTCAAAATAGGTGCTTAAGTCAGAGCTTTCTTTAGCTCTTCAAAGGAGTGTTGGCATTAAAATTTCCATTCAAATTCAATGTCCTTACTCAACAATACAAATAATGGTGCAACAATCTTACTAAAATCTTTATTAAATCGCCTGTAGTAGCCTACATGACCAAAGAAGCTTCTGATATCTCTTTTCTTTTGTGGAACAGGTAATGTAGATATTATTTTTATCTTGTGTGGATCAACCTAAATTCTTGTACTAGATATAAAGTGTCCCAGTACAATTCCTTATGTCAAAGTGTCCCAGTACAATTCCTTATGTCATCATCATGAAACACTTCTCATTGCTAAGTGATAGGTTGTGTTCTTTACACCTTTTCAATACTTTTTCAAGATTATTGAGAGCTTCCTCATAAGTTTCACCATAGGTAGTGAAATCATCCATATATATTTCCATACAGTCATGTGCATAATCAGAAAATTTGTTGAGTGTTGCTCTTTGAAAGGTAGCTAGAGCATTGCATAATCCTAATGGCAGAACAAAATAAGCATAAGTTCCCCAAGGACATGTAAATGTGGTTTTATCCTAATCCTTTGGAGCAATTTTAATCTAGTTATAACCACCAAAACCATCCAAAAATGAGAATTACTTTTTCCCATCTAGAGAATCAAGTACTTGATCTATGAAGGGAAAAGGAAAGTGGTCCTTCCTAGTTGTTGTATTCAATTCCCTGTAGTCTACACAAACTCTCAATTTTCCACCTTTCTTGGGAAGAATTAACAAAGGTGAGACCCATTCACTATCTGATATTGGATAGCTAAAACTTGCATCAAGGAGATTTTGTAGTTCAACTTTCACTATCTCCCTCAAAGCAGGATTCATAATTCTTTGAGGTTGTCGAATGGATCTATAACCATCATTGATATAAATCTTGTGCATACATAAATCAGGATCTATGCCTTTCATATCATTGTAATCCCATGCATATGTTGTTGAGTGTGCCTGCAACACTGTTTGTAGAGAATTTTGTTGCTCTTCTATCAAAGCATTATTTATGTTTAACTTCCTTCCTGACATGATTTCCAATTCCTTAGATGATTCTTAGACAAATGAGAGGTCAAGACTTGGTATGATAGGTACACATCGTTGAGGTAACAGTGAATGAAATATGAGATATTTCTTTTGTAGAATTGGTGGGAATAATACTTTTCAAGGGGTCTTGTAGGCATATGAGGCAGTCTTGTTGTTGTGGGCTCCTGCTGCAATCATTTTGGATTATGTGGATAATGAGCTCATCTTCATCCTAGTCATTCAATAAAGGGGTGCGCTCTATAGTCATCATTGTTTGCAGAGAATGGTTATCTTCCTCATCCAAAGTGGACAAAATAATTTTCTCAAGGTCAGCATAAGGTTGGGTTGGAGGATAAAGAACCAAGTTCTTGGTGATTGTCCCATTGGATATTATCATTTTTTCAGACCTACAACCTATAAATGCATCGGTTGTAGCTAACCAAGGTCTTCCTAGGATGATAGGGTAACCTGCAAGATTAAATTTTGGTTATAAAACTATAAAATCAGCAGGATATTCCCAAGAATCCAATACAATAACTAAATCTTCAATTACTCCTTCAGGTTTGATTGTTGTCCTATTAGCTAGCTACAAAACAGTTTGTGTAGGCCTAAGGTTGGCTAATTGAAGTAATTGCATTGTTTCTTTTGGCATAACATTGATTGTTTCCCCCAAGTCTATCAAATTATTCTTGAAGAGGGTATCATTAATCTTAATGTCCACTACTAGACTACCAGGATCTGCATACTTAGGGATAATTATGTTCCCTAACATGATATTTGCAAGGTTTCCCAAGACATGGATTGTCTGAGGATATTTTATTTTCCTTCCTAGTTTCTTAAGACATAAATCCATCATAGTTTTGGTATAGATAGGGATGTCTATGATAGCTTAGATGAGTGGTATCTTGATGCTCATATCTTTTAACTGGCCTAAAAGATCTGTCTCAACCTATATGTGATGCTTTTGAATAGCTAGGCGTTTAAGAAAAGGTGGATTTGGACTTGAAGTAGTTTGGTGTACCTATTTAACTCAGGTTCCAAAGGTGATTTTCTTGAAGCTTCAACTGTAGGTTCCTCATCCTTCATTTTTGTAATTTGAGGGGATAAAGGTCCAACAATTTGTTTTCCTAATCTGAGGTGGACATCACTCACCTCTACCCAATAAGTGGTGTATTGCATAGCTTCCTTAGTATAAGCATTTTTTTCACTAAGGTTGCCATTGAGTTTCTTGTGTTGGCCATTATGGATTGTAATTGGAACCCTTAAAATTTTGTTGTGGCCAAGGATTTTGCTTTTGGTTCCAATTTGGCTAAGCTTGTGTCCATTGTTGAGGGTTCTACCACTAGTTTTGGTTTGCTGGCTAGGGCTGAGAGTTCCAAGTAGAAAAGTTTTGATTCCCAATAGGAAAGGATGAATTAAAGCTAAGGGAGTCTTGTGGCATGCCTTTTCATTTTTTCCATGGCCTCCTTTGTGCTATATAAAAGAGTTGTCCATCATCTCCTTCAATTGGCTGAAAATTAGGTTTTTCAACTTTAGAGTCGCAAGGAAGAGTTTGAGCCTATGATCATAAAAACTATAGTCATAACTTTTTCATAAGACATCAAATTCAAAGAGAAATGTATTAGGGTCCTCAATCATTAAACCATAAAAGATTGGTAAGGTTGAAGGAGGAATGTACTTCAGCATTGTATCCCTTTCCTAGTTAGTGATTGGGAATTCAAAGGTGGCACATTCAAGATCATCATCCACTGCATCTCCCATGGTGTGGTATGTTCCTTATGTACATGTGCTAGATGTTGGTGATAATGAAATTTCTTCTTCATTGTTACCCTCGCTCTAAGTACTGGATTCACCAATTTCTGATATAGCTTCTTGGTGTGTAAAAGGAAGGAATCTACCCAAGGGATCTCTCTACCTCCACATACATGAAATATGGATTTATAACATAGTGGTCCTACACAATGTTAGTGTATCTCTGGTGTTGGAAAAAGATTAAGTCTAACATTCCTAATGCTGGAAACAAAAGTTAACTATGAAAAATATAAAAACAAGTCTATGAATCCCCAGAAACAATGCTAAAAATGTAGAGTCTAAAATAATGTATTGTAAACTTGGTAGAACCTACACAATTCAGAAGTTTATCTAATTGAGCAGTCCACTTAACATTGCTCAAGAATACATTAAATTATCAACCCAAGGTTTGTAAACTTTCGATGGTGCAACACTATGTATGCCTTCAAAGACTCAAAATTACTTAAGCTACCCTATCCAAGTGATTCTACTTGTTGGAAACTCACGGAATTACAAAATAGTAAAAGACATTACCAAAACTAGTGGCTATGGGTACCTACAACTTAGACTAGAACTAGACTATTGCTAATGAAATGATACTATGATGACCCAAAATTGATAAAAACTACTACTCAACTAAATTAACCTCCAGAGTACTACTGGTTAACCATTGCATGCATATTCATAAGCATTTATTAACAATAAGTAAGATATGAGATTCTAGTTAACTTGCATAAAGTTCGTGAAGTAATGATGAATGAAAAATAGCTATCAAACATAAATGAACAACTGAAAATGAAGTGAGGAATAGTACCTTGAGTGGCCTACTCAAGTGGCTGTTCTCACTAAATAACTGAACCCAAATCAAACTAACAGATTTTACGCATCCCATAAAATTAACTCCATTCATTACATATCATGAAGATTTACACAAGATCCTTCCACATATTGTATTCAATCATTTTGAATATTTCATGTCTTGAAAATTGAAAATAATTGGTAACATAAAACTGAAAAACCAACTTATCTATGGATTCAACCAACAGCTATATACAATCTTGAGGGAATCTTATTCAAGGAAACAACTAACTAAAATCATTAACTCCACTCTCAAATATTAGAGTGTATAGTTAAGACTGATTTAATCAACCTATAACTGAAAAGGAAAAAGAATCCTAATAGGACTAAAACTCTATCAAAACATAATTTGCATGTAAACATACAAACATTTGTAAAAATTCTATGAGTAAAGGAGACCTCTTCTTCAACATTTATTAACTGGTTATAAAAACGCATGTTCAAACTTCATCAAGTGCCTTTAATCAACAATCATCACGCTCAGCCTAATCTAGAACTCCCCTATTTTGTTGTCCCAAACTCCTTTTGTTGTGGGTTCATCTTGTAACTGTTGTGTGCCATAGTTCCTTGTTGGCTGCAAAAGGTTCATTCCACAAAATATGTACACAAGACTAACTATCACAATTAAAACATAGCATTCCATCAACATTTCATACATATCTTCATATAAACCATGCAATACTAGTATATTATAACCATATTTCCATCATTATATTTTAGGTTCAAGTTTGCATAATAGATATGAAAGGATAGTATAATACAAGAGCATTGTCTATAAAGTGTATCTAAAAGTGTCTCAAAATATGTATGAAAACAACAGAAAATGAGCTATTATTTGGACCTATCAGTATGTAATGGAATGATATCTTTTTGGCTACATGTATAGAAAAATAAAGTGTATGTAGATGACATGAAATTAAGTTGGTAGATAAATTTGAAATTTTTGACAGGTAAGTGTTGCAAGTACCTTCAATAACAAGTCCCTCTAAATTATGTGTCTTTTTATTGATGAAGCTACAAGTCCCTACTGCATCATGGAGTGTACTTGAAAATGATTGTCGATTGTTTCACTTGTGCAGTGTTTGCATGTGAAGAGTGATATAAAATTATACTTGGTTGACCTCAGTAGGTGATCTTTGTAGCTCATATGTTGAATCAACTGAAGAACTTGTAGTATCTACTATTGAATCTTTGTTATCTGCTACAATGTATATTGAGATTGCTTCCTGGTTCAATGTCTTTATTAGAAGCATTTTCTAGTCCATACTGTTGCATCAATGAAAGAAGAAATTCATCCTTTTGTACTGGCCTTTTTTAAATTTTTAATCTATGGCCATTCACCAATAGTGAAAATCTGACTACATCAATTGTTTGTAATTTGATTACTCAATTTGGGAAAACTTGTATTTCATATGGTTTTTTCGGCGTTTAAATTCGTACCTCTAGAATGCGGATTTTAAATGGACAGCTATGCACAAATAAACTGCTCTTCAAATTAGGAGGGGAAGCTCCCTCTTGCTGATGGTGTATAAGAAAGTAAACTAAAACTAAGTTGCCTATCTTTTTTATCAGCTAAGAGCACAAGGTTTATAAAACTTAAGTGTCGTAGCTAAGATTTTTTATTTTAGAAGTTCAACTATGACTAAGCCTACTCTAATGACGTTTATAACTCCTCAAGTAAACACAGAGCAAGAGAGTTAGAAATGGACAATGAAGGATTCTCTGACACAGTACTTAGATAAACTCTTCTTCCAACATACATCTACTTACTTTCAATACAAGTTGAAATGGAGATCATATAAGCATAACACAAGAAACGGAAATCTGAGACATTATATCAAGGCAAAGGAGGCTCAAGACTTTATTTCTCAAATTTCTGGAACAAGGATTACACTAAACACATGCACGAAACAAGAGTTTGCAGCTAAAGAGGCTTGCAATCTTGTTCTTACACAATAGGAACAACAATTACAACAACTCCTTGTTGGCTAAAAGAGACTCAACAATTTGCTATCATAAACACACTTGAACAACACTGAATAACAAATAGAAGGCAATTAGGCTCAGTGTTTTGTTATCCCTAGAATGGTTAAAGAAAACTAATGAGAAAAGGCTCTTATTTATAGGCAAGCAGAGAAGTAGGGAACCCTAAAATCTCCTTGCTTTCACAATCTAGGGCTTGCTCAGCAAGCAAGCTTTATTTCTAAATCCAGAAAGAAGATAACATCTAACACCTAAGAAAGCAGTAAAAGCAGGAAACCCCAACTATTACAATTTATCTTCTTTCTCTTCTTCAAAGAATGGATAAGAATTGCTCCAAGAATAGAAAGAAAGTAGAAAGAAAGCTTCTAGATGAAAGCTGCTTTAAATCTCAATCATATCTGTTAAAAAGTAGGAACTGGGTCCTAGTCAGGTGCATTGATACTATCTAAGGTAATATTCCGATCCTCCAATATTTCTTCGTTTTCTATGATTTCTATGATAAAACTTAGAGAATCTTTCACTTCTTCAACTGCTTTATGAGTTCTATTCTTGAAAAAAATCGCTGCTCGAAAATATGACTCACTAATTGATAACTTGGCGGCTCTGCATTTTTATGCTTCTAACACTTCTCTTGATTTCCAAAAGAAAAGTATTACACAACTCTTTTCCGATACCTTTCCTTTTTCTCATATCACACCTCCTCGTGTTCTTCAGCTGAGATGATGAAGTTTTGATATAGTGTTGATTTGGTCTTAAACTCGAGGGGAATGTACTCCATATTGAAAACCTTGAAGAATGACTGTAAGCTCGCCTATGTTCAGACAAGTTTTTAGCAACTTTCTATTTTTAGAATGCTAGTTTTTCGGCCTCAAATAGACAAATTTATGGAAATTTTCTGAGATATGGGTTTTGCTCACAACTTCGTTGCAAGACAACCTAGATCGTTCATTTTTGAAAATTTTGAATTTAGATTGAAAAAGCAGTAAACCCTAATTTCTTCAAATTTTCAATGAAAAAGTTAGCATCTGGGTTTTGTTCAGAAGCACATTTGGAATGAACCCAGTTGATCAAATGTGAAAAATATTGAAGGCTGGTTGAAAAAGCATCAAACCCTAGAATTTTAAATTTTCTTGAAAAAAGTTGTGATCTAGGTTTTCTTCAGAAGACTGTTTCAAGAGGCCCCAAATGATAAAAAATTGAAATCACTAAGGATTTCACCGACATGCAAGGAAAAAGTAGTTGTTGCAACTTGAAAATTCTCTTCAAAAATTGTTCAGAATGATGAGCTGAGATGACCTAGATCATTGAAAAATTGAAAACCTTGACCTTCTTCAAAAATTTGATGTTCAGGATGAAAAAAGCATGAAAAAGCAAGGTTTTATGTTGCTGATCTAAAAATTGATGAACTTTTGAAAAATCAGCAAGCTATGGCTCTCAAATCTTGAAAAGAAAAACATTGTTTACTGCTCCTCTTTGCCACTTGCAAGAAATTGTGAAGAATGAAGGACAAGAACGCCTTAAATAAGTTTGAGGATGAGAAAATCTGCTTTCTTTTGTTTTCAATCCTTCAAACCTTAGCCTCAACTTGTGCATTGAATTTAGACATTTTTTTCTTCTCTATGGAATTTTGACATTTTGAAAATTTGGCTAAGGCATGGCTTCTTGGGTGCCAATCTCCTCTTGGGGTACTTTTCTTCTCCATACTTAGCCATTTTCTTCACCATTTTCAATTTTTGCTTGAGTTTCATCCTCTATTCAATCTCAATTTTTGGGAGCTCGGTGAACGCTGTGATCTGGCAGAATGATCCATCATGAAGCTTGACTGTTTCTGAAGAGATCAGCTGGAGACAACTTTTGCCAAAGACTTCATCTTGACCTCCAAAATCTTGGGTGCCCCTAGCTACCTAGGGCGCCCATGGCTTCCAGTGTTAGCCATTTTCTTGATATTCTTCAATTTTTGTGTTTTCCTCACCTTCAGATGATTTCACAATTTGGTGTGCTAGATTGACCCAATTGGCTGATTGTTAGGTTCGATGGATAGCTTGTTGAATTCTGAGAAGGGTCTTTTCAAGGTGATCTTGTCTAAAAACTCATTTTAAGGCCTCAAAATTCTGGGCACCCCTGGCTATTTGGGGCGCCCATGTTCACCATACTTAAACCATTTTTCTTAAGTTTTCAACTTTTCCTGAATTTTGAGCTTTGTTTGATCTTCGATCTTCAGCTTCCAGGTTGATCCTACGAGTGAGCAGGATGATTCATCATGTAGCCTGACTGATTCTGAGAAGGTCACCCTGGAGGCACTTCTGGCTCAAAACTTTGATTTGACCTTCAAATTCATGAGAGCCTATTTCCTTTGGGGGCTCTGAACCTTCACAATGTTAGCCATTTTTGCATGATTTTCAAGTTCTTCATTTCCCTTTGATCTTATGATGAAATCTTGATTCTAAGAACTACGCTGATCCAATTGACTAATTGTCTGCTTTGCTAGATAGCTCGATTAAAACCAACAAGGTGATCTTAGATGTTTCATTGACGTATTCTATCATCTCAGACCTCAAAACCTTGGGCGCCCTTTCTCTCCATGGGTTCCCATGTTTACTAGACTTATAATTTTTTATTTTCTTCACCTTTGCTCTTCTTCAGATGATCTCGTCAGATCTAATGATCTGGAGCTCGAATTGGCTGACGACTGGACTCGTTAAGGAGTTGAGAGGATTTGAAGGGGGCCCTCTGGGAGTAACTTCTCCTAAAAGCTAGATCTAAGGCATCAAAAGCTTGGGAACCCCTGGCAAGCTAGAGCACCCAACGTCACCAAAGTTAGTCATTTTTCATAACTTTCACCTTTGCTTTTGACTTTTGACATTTAACTCTTGTCAAACCCTCTCTTTCGCCTCCTGTATCTAGTGACTGCCAACTCTAATTGACATGTTGATGATCTCGGTTGAAACCCTAATCAATTCTGAGGAAGTGATCTTGGAGGCTTCACTGGAAAAATCATTCATTTGGGCTCTCGAAATCATCAATGCCTTTCTCTTCTAGGGGCACCCATTTGCTTCATACTTAGAATATATTTCCTAATTTTCATCTTCACATTTGAACCATTATTCCATACTCTTAGGTCGATCTGGATTTTTCGGAGAACAACAAGTCAAATGCTTTGACAAAGACAGTTGTTGCGAAGCTAATTGAATTATGAAGAGACTAAGCTCAATTGCAAACCCTAATTGTTGGATTTTCCCTTCCAAAAGACTGGGTGCCCCTAGGCACCTGGGGCACTGAAAGCTCATAGACTTAGAATTTTTTTTGATATTTTCATGATTGTCACTCTATCTTCTATTTGAAAACCCCCTATTTGATCTTAAATCCCGGATGACTAGATGATTCGATGATTATGCTACTAGATTCGTTGTGAAGCCGGGTAGAAATTGAACAACTATATCTGGGAGCTCAAACCCTAATGTCATCATTTGATGCCCTAAAAATATGGGCGCCTATCTCTCCTGGGGCGCCCATGACAAGCAGTGTTAGAATATTTTCCACAGTTTTCACCTTCTTCCTTGTTCTTTGTGCATGCTCTTCAGCTCATTTTCCGTTCAACACTTAGATGTTGAATTTGACACCTGATAGCTAACTGACCTCCATTGATGACTTCAGAGCTCTTGAAATGCTTCTGAAAAAGCAGAATAGACCCACTAGGGAAAAACTGATTATTTTAAGATTCTAACTACACCAACCTGATATGGAAGTATTTTGAGCCAATCAAAATCAGTTTGAACCCTAGCAGACAAACTTTCTATTTTTAGAAAATTTTGCCAATATCTGTTTTGTAAGAAACCCAAAAAACCCAAAAAAAGTTACTATTTTTAAAAAATTTCTAAAAAATAGCAGTTTTCCTAAAAAGTAGGGATGAAAAACTGAGATCTGGGTTTTGTAGATTAGGTCGCTCTGAGCAAACCCAGATTGTCAGATTTTGGGAATTTCACATTTTCTCCCCTCATGCAAGACATGCACACCCAAATTTTGACCTTTTTGACAGATTTGACAAGACTTTTACTCATTTCTTCAAAATGTCTAAGTGTAACAAAAAATTTAATTTTGGGGTAGAATATTGGCTTTGTTTGGGGACCATGGTGGATACTTACAGCATAGGAGAACCATAGAATCTTTGGTGTTTTAAGCATAGACGAGTGCCTTATCCATTGGGTATCGAAGTCAGCATCATTTCCTAATCACCTATTTGCAAGACTTTCCTTAAGTCACCTAAAACAGGACTTCCTAGAAATCACCTAATAGTTGGACTTCCCTAAAAGAATCACCTAAAACAAGACGCCTAATCACCTAAAACATGACAAGACTATTATGGAAAGGGGAATCACAACATAACGATCACATCACGGAAAGGGGAAACACATCACAAAAACATAAAAGAAAAATTAGTTACAAAGAATTTACTCCACCTCTGAAGGATGTCGTTTCTGCCTGAAAGGCTTTACTTCTCTTCTCCTGGGTATCACAAGAGACAAATTTTTTGGGATGAAGATTCTCATATCTTCATACATCCAGGTAGAGGCACCTTGACAAAAGTCAGAATATGGCGCAAGGAAGGAAGCAAGTGCCATTGAGTCACCAACTTTGTTGTTGTTCATCTTCGAGATGTTTTTGTTGTCAATCTTCAGGATGACTCTATTATCGATCTTTGGGATGCCTCTGTCATTGATCTTTGGGATGTCTCTACTACCGAACTCTTCAAACCAATCAATTGCATTCCGCACCCGATTTCTATAATGTCGTAGATGAACCTTTCTAATCTAGAAATATCCTTTGATTGGCTCATCGATCAACTCCACCTCCCCTTTACCACATAGGATTTTAATTCCCATGTCTTCAGAATTTTTGAGGCCCAACAGAAGTGCCTCTTTTTCAGCTTCAATAAACTCTAATTGCAAGCCATATGACAATGGGTACAATTGTTCTTTAGGGGAGATGATCACTTTGCCTGCTCCTGATTCTATATTAGAACCACCCCCTTCAAACTGTATTATCCATAACTTTTGTATCCTCTATCGGTCTCTTTTCTGGACAAGCAATGTTCTGGTCTTCAATTTCTATCTCTGACAGTGTCACATAATTACCGAGACCTATTCCTTGATGCAAAATTTGGGTTGGGGGTGTGGGATTTTCACCACCATAAACTGGGATTTGGGTTTGGGTTCTATCTTGATTCTGCCTTCCTCCACCGGAATGGTTGCAGACGACCAATCTAACTGCATTGCCCCACCAAGATCTCTACAGAAGCTCCATCTCAACAACATCACATAGCTGGGTGGAATTTCAGCTACTAGGATGGTCATTTTTATCTTCTTCTCTGGACAAGTTGCCAACCTTACTTGAGTGTCCTTCAATTGTCCAACCACCGACACCAACTCAGACTGAAGTGAGTAACATTCATGTTGGGTTTTTGTGCATGAGATTTCCAATGCTTTCATTACTTGTAGAGTCATCACGTTGTCTGAGCCTCCTGAATCAATGATACAATTGCTCAGTTTAAATCCTCCTATATACAAAGATATATATAAAGGTTTGGGCATTTCTTTCACCGGAACAGATGACTCGAGCAATGTAGGCTAAATTGAAGCTTCTTTCTTCACATGTATTATTTTTTCCAGTTGCTCAGGATGATCACGAAGATATTCTAGCTGAGAAATTTGCACCTTTGTCTTCATCAAGGAGTCTACAATATCAAACTTGGTTGGAAATGGGTCTTGAGCAACCACTTCTTTAACTTGTTCTTTAGCTCTCTACCTCTCTTCTTCTCCTTTTTGTGCTTGCAAGTGCAGATCACTTGTAAACATAGGCAAAGGATGTCTTTTGTGATTTTTTGCAAGAGAGTAGTGGCAGGGGTCTTCTTTTCCTTCAATAACGGGTTCACTTTGAAAGTATCCCAAAGCATAGTTGCCATCAAAGTTGTCCGTCTGTAGTAAGACAACATTCAAACTTGGTTTTGGGATGAAACTAGAATTGGGTGCAACATCAGCATATCCCATAATCTGATTCATTCTTAAGTTGTCAAGACATGTAGAACCCGTATGTTCATCGGTATCATGAAAGGAAAAAAATACTGCGTGTGGTCCAACTTGAACTATTTGTCTTGGTGGAAGTGCTACCAACTGTGGCCTATAATTATTGTAAGGATGAAAATCATTTCTCCTTGGTTGATACGGCTGTTGAGGTTGATACTATTGTTGAGATTGATATTGTGGTGGTGGTAGTGCGAGCATCTCATTGGCTACCTTCTATACCGGTGGATCTTCATAACTCTGAACCAAAGGCCTAATTGAATCCTTCTTCATTATGTCGTAAGTGATCATATTATCTTCCAGCTCAATGGCATGTCTTTGTGCATCTGTCAATTATGTTTATTTTGTCATCTTCAAGAAGAAGGCTATCTCTGATGGAAGAGCGTTTATGAAGCAGCTCATCAGAATCTCTGGTGATGGATTAAGTGTAAAAGAAAGTCATGTAACAAGACGATTAAATCTTGCTACAAACTCCCTCATGGGCTCATTGAACTCCATCTTTGAATTTTCAAGTTGGGAAAACAACCAATGACTGTCTTCAGCAGGCTTGAATCTCACCATAAATTTCTCGTTCATAGTTGTCCAGCTTGTGATAATGCCCAGCTCCAAGTGATTGAACCTATCAGCAACATTCCCAACAAGAGTCTCCACAAAGAGACACACTACGAGGTCGTCATGTTCCATGTGCAAGATGGCGTAGGCCGTTGAGAAGGTAGAAATATGATCATCAGGATGTTGAGTTCCATCATCGTGAAACTAGGGAAAGTGCTTCCTTGACCCTTTGGGTAACTCATGATGTTCCTACAAATCCAAAGGTCCAATTTGATTTCCCCAAGGTAATGGGGGTCAACATCTCAGGTTCCTAGCAACATTATTGTTGTTATCACCCATTACTTCTGCTAGATCATGCAATAGGGTGTCGGATGTTCATTCTTGTGTCATAAAGCGTAAGCTTTCATAAAGTTTTATGCCTCGTGCCCCACAGTGGGCGCTAGAAAACTATTGGCATTTAAATTCACACCTCTGGAATGCGGATTTGAAATGGACAACTATGCATAGATAAACTGCTCTTCAAATTAGGAGGGGAAGCTCCCTCTTGCGATGGTATTTAAGAAAGTAAACTAAAACTAAGTTTCTTATCTTTTTGATCAGTTAAGAGCACAAGGTTTATCAAACTCAAGCGTCGTAGCTGAAATTTTCTATTTTAGAAGTTCAACTATGACTAAGCCTACTCTAATGACATTTCTAACTTCTCAAGTAAATGCAAAGCAAGAGAGTTAGAAATGGACAATGAAGGATTCTCTGACAAAGTACTTAGATAAACTCTTCTCCCAACATACATCTACTTACTTTCAATGCAAGATGAAATGGAGATCATATAAGCATAACATAAGAAACGGAAATCTGAGACATTATATCAATGCAAAGGAGGCTCAAGACTTTATTTCTCAAATTTCTGGAACAAGGATTACACTAAACACATGCATGAAACAAGAGTTTGTAGCTAAAGAGGCTTGCAATCTTGTTCTTACACAATAGGAACAAAAATTACAACTCCTTGTTGGCTAAAAGAGACTCAACAATTCGCTATCATAAACACACTTGAACAACACTGAATAACAAATAGAAGGCACATAGGCTCAGCATTTTGTTATCCCTAGCATGGTTAAAGAAAACTAATGAGAAAAGGCTCTTATTTATAGGCAAGCAGAGAAGTAGGGAACCCTAAAATATCCTCGCTTTCACAATCTAGGGCTTGCTCAGCAAGCAAGCTTTATTTCTAAATCCAGAAAGAAGATAACATCTAACACCTAAGAAAGCAGGAAAAGCAGGAAATGCCAACTATTACAATTTATCTTTTTTCTCTTCTTCAAAGAATGGATAAGAATTGCTCCAAGAATAGATAGAAAGTGGAAAGAAAGCTTCTAGATGAAAGCCACTTTAAATCTCAATCATATTTGTTAAAAAGCAGGAACTAGGTCTTGGTCAGGTGCATTGATACTATCTAAGGCAATATTCCAATCCTCCAAGATCTCTTCGCTTTCTATGATCAAACATAGAGAATCTTTCACTTCTTCAACTGCTTTATGAGTTATATTCTTGAAAAACATCACTACCCAAAAAGATGACTCACTAATTGATAATTTGGCGGCTCTGCAACTTTATGCTTCTAACACTTCTCTTGATTTACAACAAAAGAGTATTGCACAACTCTTTTCCGATACCTTTCCTTTTTCTCATATCACACCTCCTCATGTTCTTCAGCTGAGATGATGAAGTTTTGATATAGTGTTGATTTGGTCTTAAACTCGAGGGGAATGTACTCCATATTGAAAACCTTGAAGAATGATTGTAAACTCGCCTATGTTCAGACAAGTTTTGAGCAACTTTCTATTTTTAGAATGTTGGTTTTTCAGCCTCAAACAGACAAATTTATGGCAATTTTTCTGAAATATGGGTTTTGCTCATAATTTCGTTACAAGACAACCCAGATCGTCCGTTTTTTAAAATTTTGAATTTAGACTAAAAAAGCAACAAACCCTAATTTCTTCAAATTTTCACCAAAAAAGTTGGCACCTAGGTTTTTTTCAGAAGCACATTTAGAATGAACCCAGTTGATCAGATGTGAAAAATATTGAAGGCTGATTGAAAAAGTAGCAAACCCTAGAATTTGAAATTTTCTTGAAAAAAGTTGTGATTTGGGTTTTCTTTAGAAGACTGTTTCAAGAGGACCCAAATGATCAAAATTTGAAAACACTAAGGATTTCACCGACATGCAAGGAAAAATTAGCTGCTACAACTTGAAAATTCTCTTCAAAAATTGTTCAAAATGATGAGCTGAGATGACCTAGATCGTTGAAAAATTGAAAACCTTAACCTTCTTCAAACATTTGATGTTCAGGATGAAAAAAGCATGAAAAAGCAAGGTCTTATGTTGCTGATCTAAAAATTGATGAAGAACTTTTGAAAACTCAGCAAGCTATGGCTCTCAAATCTTGAAAAGAAAAACTTTGTTTGCTACTCCTCTTTTCCACCTACAAGAAATTGTGAAGAATGAAGGACAAGAATGCCTTAAATAAATTTGAGGATGAGAAAATATGATTTCTTTCGTTTTCAATCCTTCAAACCCTAGCCTTAGCTTGTGCATTGAATTTAAATTTTTTTTCTTCTCTATGGAATTTTGACATTTTGAAATTTTGGCTAAGGCATGGATTCTTGGGTGCCAATCTCCTCTTGGGGCGCTTTTCTTCTCCATAGTCATTTTCTTTACCATTTTCAATTTTTGCTTGAGTTTCATCCTCTATTCAATCTTGATTTTCGAGAGCTCGGTGAACGTTGTGATATGGTAGAATGATCTGTCACGAAGCTTGACTATTTCTATAGAGATCAGCTGGAGACAACTTTGGCTAAAGATTTCATCTTGACCTCCAAAAGCTTGGGCGCCCCTAGCTACCTGGGGTGCCCATGGCTTCCAGTGTTAGCCATTTTCTTGATATTCTTCAATTTTTGTGTCTTCCTCACCTTGAGATGATTTCACAATTTGGTGAGCTAGATTGACCTAATCGGCTAATTGTTAGGTTTGATGGATAGCTTGTTGAATTCTGATAAGGGTCTTTTGGAGGTGACCTTGTCTAAAAGCTCATTTTAAGGCCTCAAAATTCTGGGCGCCCTTGGCTATTTGGGGCACCCATGTTCACCAGACTTAACCATTTTTCTTAAGTTTTCAACTTTTCCTCAATTTTGAGCCTTGTTTGATCTTTGATCTCCAGCTTCCAGGTTGATCCTACG
Organism: Sequoia sempervirens; assembly: GCA_007258455.2. Lineage (NCBI taxonomy): Eukaryota > Viridiplantae > Streptophyta > Pinopsida > Cupressales > Cupressaceae > Sequoia > Sequoia sempervirens. Next base: position 107,563,317 of record VDFB02000002.1, on the reverse strand, counting down.
AGTGAGCTGGATGATTCATCGCGTAGCGTGACTGATTCTGAGAAGGTTACCCTGGAGGCATTTCTGGCTAAAAACTTCGTTTTGACCTTCAAATTCATGAGAGCCTATTTCCTCTGAGGGCTCCAAACCTTCACAGTGTTAGCCATTTTTGCATGATTTTCAAGTTCTTCATTTCCCTTTGATCTTTTGATGAAATCTTGATTATGAGAACTACATTGATTCAATTGACTAACTGTTTTCTTTGCTAGATAGCTCAACTAAAACCAAGAAGGTGATCTTAGATGTTTCATTGACGTATTATATCATCTCAGACCTCAAAACCTTGGTCGCCCTTTCTCTCCAGGGGCGCCCATGTTTACCAGATTTAGAATTTTTTATTTTCGTCACCTTTTCTCTTCTTTAGATGATCTCGTCAGATCTGATGATTCGGAGCTCGGATTGGCTGATGGTTGGACTCGTTACAGAGCTAAGAGGATTTTGAAGGGGGGCCTCTGGGAGTAACTTCTCCTAAAAGCTAGATCTAAGGCATCAAAAGCTTGGGAACCCCTGGCAAGCTAGAGCACCCAACTTCACCAAAGTTAGTCATTTTTCATAACTTTCACCTTTTCTTTTGACTTTTGACATTTAACTCTTGTCAAACCCTCTCTTTCACCTCCTATATCTAGCGACTACCAACTCCGATTGACGTGCTAGTGATCTTGTTGGAAAGCCTAGTTAGTTCTAAGGAAGTGATCTTGGAGGCTTCACTAGAAAAATCATTCATTTGGGCTCTTGAAATCATCAATGCCTTTCTCTTCTAGGGGCACCCATTTGCTTCAAACTTAGAATATATTTCTTGATTTTCATCTTCACATTTGAACCGTTATTCCATACTTTCAACTCAATCTATATTTTCTGAAGAATGACAAGTCAGATGCTTTGACGAAGATAGTTGTTGCGAAGTTGATTGAATTATGAAGAGACTGAGCTCAATTGCAAACCCTAATTGTTGGATTTTCCCTTCCAAAAGATTGGGTGCCGCTGGGCACCTAGGGCACTGAAAGTTCCCAGACTTAGAATTTTTTTTGATATTTTCATGATTTTCACTCTGTGTTCTATTTGAAAACCCATTGTTTGATCTCAAATCCCAGATGATTGGATGATTTGATGATTGTGCTACCAAATTCATTTTGAAGCCAGGTAGAAACTGAACAACTATGTCTGGGAGCTCAAACCATAATGTCATTGTTTGATGCCCTAAAAAGATGGGCGCCTATCTCTCTTGGGATGCCCATGACAAGCAGTGTTAGAATATTTTCCACAGTTTTCACCTTCTTCCTTGTTCTTTGTGCATGCTCTTCAACTCATTTTCCGTTCAGTGCTTAGATGTTGAATTTGATGCCTGACAGCTAACTGACCTCCATTGATGAATTCAGAGCTCCTAAAATGCTTCTAAAAAAGTAGAATAGACCCACTAGGGAAAAACTGGTTATTTTGAGATTCTAACTACACCAGCCTGATATGGAAGTATTTTGAGCCAATCAAAATTAGTTTGGACCCTAGCAAACAAAATTTCTATTTTTAGAAAATTTTGCCAGTATCCATTTTGTAAGAAACCCAAAAAAAGTTACTATTTTCAAAAAGTTTCTAAAAATAGCAATTTTCCTAAAAAGTAGGGATGAAAAACTGAGATCTGGGTTTTGTAGATTAGGTCGCTTTGAGGACCCAGATCATCAGATTTTGGGAATTTCACATTTTGGCCCCTCATGCAAGACATGCACACCCAAATTTTGACCTTTTTGACAGATTTTGCAAGACTTTTACTCATTTCTTCAAAATGTCTAAGTATAACAAAAATTTTAATTTTGGGGTACAACAAGTTCTAACCATCTTATTTGTAGCTTTCCTTTATAATATTTATACCTTGAGTCATATAACCAAGGCCCAATCTCCCACACTAAACTCCTTTATTTTGATAAATTGATCATACCATTTGACTCTGTTTCCAAACAATCTCAGTGTGGTGCATACCCTCCATCCTTATCTCATCTAATCCATTCAAATCATGCAATCTTTCTTTTTGTGTTGCTATCAAGTCTATGTCCAGTTCAACTATTGTCATGAGTATTTTGTATTAAAATTCAATGAGCAATACTTCTATTTTTCCATACAATGACTCATATGGTGTAAATCTTTTTGTAGCTTTCCATGTTGTCCTATAGGCCTATACTACCTTAGGTAACCTAGCTTCCCAATCTTTCTTATGAATCTACACTATTTTAGTCAGGATATTTTCAATCTCCCTATTTGTTACTTATACTTTCCCATTGGCTTGAGGATGATAAGGTGTTGATTTCCTATGCCTTATTTCATATTCCTAGACCAACTTGGTAATCAGCTCTTATGTGAATTATGGACCCCGATTTATCACAATTTCTCCTGGCACTCCATACCTTGTAAATATGTCTTCATGTAGGAATTTTTCTGCATTTCCATCCCTAGCAAATTGTAATGCTTTGACTTCAACCCACTTTATTAGATAATTTGTGCAAACTAAGGTATACTCCTTGTTATTGGAGGTTGGTGATATTGGGCCAATGAACTCTAGCCCCCATTTATCAAATGATGCTAATGCCAGTTGAGGTTGTAAAGGCATCTCACCTATTTTAGTTGGATATTCCATTCATTGACATATGTTATAACTCCTTGTATATTTTACTGAATCCTGATGAAGAGTTGGCCAATAATAACCAGTGGTGAGAATCTTGAGTTTTGTCCTCTTTGTTGCAAAGAGTCCCCCATAGGGTTCATCATGGCAAGTTTTGAGGATATCAAAGACCTCATCCTCTCTTATGCATTTCCTCATAATGTTATTTGGATCTATATAAAATAAGTAACAAGCTACCCAAGAGTAGGGAAAAATTTTGTGTACCAATTGTCTCTTTTCTCTATGGAATAAATGAGGTGGTATTTGTCTTACTACTAGATAATTGGAAATATCAGCAATCCAAGGTGTGCAGAGTTAGAGCAAATAAATTCTCATCTAGAAAAGAATCATCAGCAATACCTTATGTTAATTGAGTTGGTAATCTAGATAGAAAATCTGCCATTATATTTGCTTTTCCTGGCTTATCCACTATGTGATGTCAAATTCTTGTAGTAATAATAGCCATCTGACAAGTCTTCCACCAATCATAGGTTTATTCATTAAATAATTTACTGTAGTGTGATCAACGTGGATAAAGAATGGAACCCTATAATATAATTCCTAAACTTGTTAATTGCATAGATAATTGCTAACATATCTTTTTTGTGACTGTGTAGTTGAGTTCCACCCCTTGTAAGTTCTTAACAATGTAGTATAGGCATACTTCTTAGTACCCTCCTTTTGTCCAAGTACTACTCCTATAGCAAATTCAGAAGCATTTGTGTGTATGTGGAAAGGAAAAGTCTAGTTTGGTCCTCTCGAGACAAGTGCTTTGGTCAATGTTGTCTTGAGTGCTTCAAAAGAGTGTTGGCATTCTATGGTCCATTCATATTCTATATCCTTTGTGAGTAAAACAAATAAAGGAGCTGCAATTTTTCTAAAGTCCTAAATAAATATTCTATAGTAGCCAACATGTCCTAGAAAACTCCTAACATCTCTTTGTTTTTGTGGCATGAGGAGTGTGGAGATTATCTCAATCTTATTTGGATCCACTTGAATCCCTTCACTTGATACAAAATATCCTAGCATAATCCCTTGGGTCATCATCATGAAAAATTTCTTATGACTTAGGGATAGATTGTGCTCTTGACATCTCTTTAAGACATTCTCTGGGTTACTAAGTGTTTCATCATATGTTTCTTCAAAGCTAGTGAAATCATCCATGTAGATTTCCATGGAGTCATGTGCATAATCTGAAAAAATACTTAGCACTACCCTTTGGAAAGTGGTTGGAGCAAGGAAAAAATCCTCAACCAAACTGGAACCAGTAGCAACAAAACATGTGGCCACAACAAAACTTTCAAGGAGCTAACTACAAACCCCGATGTCCACTACAACAAAACCAATCACAACCTCAATGGAAAAAAGGCCAACAATAACAAAACCAAAATATGAATTACCAATAGCCACAACAACAAGCCATCATGCCCAATCCAACAAATCCATCATCCCAGCCACCAAGGGCACCTCAAATGCTATCCCAACCTGTACCTAGCCCAAATAGCAAGCATGTTCAACATGCCTACACTAACAAGGATATTCAATACCCTACTTATAGGGTAGAGGTGAGTGATTTCCACCTCAAATCAGGGAAAACATTGGTCAGTCCTTCATCCCCTCAAATCACTAAGTTGGTAGATGAGGAACCCTTAACAGAGACCTTGGAAAACCCACCTTTGGAGATTGAGTCAAATCAGGTCAAAAAAACTAATTCAAGTCCAGAGCCTCCATTCACTAAATGAATAACTATTCAAAAACATTAGAACCAAGTTGAATCTGACCTATTAGGACAACTTCAAGATGTGTGTATAAAGATACCCCTCATCCAAGCCATCAATGACATTCCCATTTACACAAAAATAGTGAGAGACCTTTGTCTTAAAAATATAGGGAGAAAGAGAAAAGACCCTCAGACTGTCCATGTCTTAGGAAATCTTGGTGACATTATGTTAGGAAACATAACTATCCCTAAGTATACATATCCTAGAAGTCTAGTGGTAGATGTTAAGATAAATGGCACCCTCATAAAAAACATCTTGATTGACTTGGGGACAACCATTAATGTGATGGCTAAGGAAATAAAGCAGCTATTGCGGTTAATAAACCTTAAACCTATACCCATTGTTCTACAGTATGCAAATAGGTCAATAATGAAACCTGAGTGCATCATTGAGGACTTGGTCATAGCATTAAATTCATGGGAGTTCCCTACACATTTCATAGTACTCCAACTAAAGGCTAACCTTGCAGGCTATCCCCTTATTATAGGAAGACCATGGTTAGCAACAGTTGATACATTTATAGGTTGTAGTCTAGAAACATGATTATCTCAAATGGAACTATGACCAAGATGTTGGTCCTTTATCCACCGGCTCAACCTCATGCAAATTTAGAGCAAACCATTTGGCCTACCCTAGATGAGGAAGACTAGTATTCCCTACAGACTCTCATGAATATTGAACATATCCCCTTGTTGAGCAACCAAGATGAGGACGATTTAATAGCACACATTATACAGAATAATTGTAGTAGGAACTTGCAACAACAAGACTATATGTCATTTCTACAAAATATTATACCTTCCAATTCATTAGAGTCAGTATCCCAAGTTTTCATTCTTTATTTCCACAACAATGTTTTCTAGACATAGTAGGACTTGACCTTTAATTTGAACAATCGACATCCAAGACTTTAGAAATCATGCCAAGTAAATTGTTAAATGTTAACAATGAAATAATTGCTGAACAACAGACTTCCCTAACCATTGTGTTGAAGGAACATGCAACAAACTTTGCATGGGATTACCATGACATGAAGGGGATTGATCTAGAGCTATGCATGCACAAGATATAAATTAATGATGGTTTTAAACTAATCAAACAAACCCAGAGGAGAATGAACCATGCATTAAGAGACAATAAAAAATAAATTACAAAAACTACCCAATACAGGTTTTATTTACCCTATTTCTGACAATCAATGGGTGTCACCTCTAGTTATTGTCCAAAAGAAAGGAGGGAAATTTAGAGTGTGTAGATTATAGAGAATTATAATCATCCACTAGAAAAGACCACTTTCTACTACCTTTCATTGATCAAGTGATTGACTTCTTAGCAAGTAAAAAGTACTTCTCCAAACCAAATTAGAATAGCTCTAGAGGACTAGGATAAAACCACCTTTACATGCCCTTAGGGAACATATGCTTATTTTGTTCTCCCCTTTGGGCTATGTAATACTCCAACCACTTTCCAAAGGGCGGTGCTAAGTATTTTATCAAATTATGAAAATGACTCCATGGAAAACTACATGGATGATTTGACAACCTATGAAGAAACATATGATGGAGCACTTAATAACTTAGAGAAGGTCTTAAAGAGGTGTTAAGAACACAATCTATCCCTAATTCATGAGAAATATTTCATGATGATAACATAAGGGATTGTGTTAGGACATTTTGTACTAAGTGAAGGGATTAAGTGGATCCAAATAAGATTGAGATGATTTCCACACTCCCCATGCTGCAAAAACAAAGAGATGTCAAGAGTTGTCAAGGACATGTTGGCTATAGAAGATTTATTCAGGACTTCAGCAAAATTGCAGCCCTTCTATTCATTTTACTCACAAAGGATTTAGAATTTGAATGGACTATAGAAAGCCATTGTTACACTCTGAGCAATATTACCTACTTACTATTACCTTGTTTGGTTAAATTGCTTGAATAAATGAATGTGTTTTATGGATCTTTACATGAATGTGTTTTATGAATCTTTATATGAATATGTTTAATGAATCTTGAATGGAAATATGATGAATGAATGATTGATGCAATTTGATATTTTATAATGATTCTAATTATGAAATATATGATGCATATGATTATGTTGTGATCGGCTAACTATTGTTATGATGTGCTAACTTGAGTGAAGGAATGGGTTTGAACCTCTAGAAAAGATGGGAAGTATCACTCAGGAGAAGAACTTGGTCTGGTAACCCTTAACGAACCTAACTAAGCATTCACACACTCATGCCCTAGATGGTCTTAGTGATTCAAGTTAGTTTTGGGAAAAGGTAAGTAATATTTGGTTTAGATGTGAATGTTGTGATTGAGGAATGTGATTAAGTCTTGATGTTGTGTGAAAGTCTTTCCTCGAGTGCTTATTGTGGTATCAATGAGATACATGCATAAAATGTATATACGTATATGTGTACATGTCTGCGGAAGACTCATACATGTGATTGAATGTGTAGATGAGTATATGTCGATAGATGTACCTACACATGCTCATGGACAAATTACCCATATGTATGGGAATACCACTTGGACTAAAGATGGCATGTATATATATGTATATATATTTCATGTATATGTCAATCAATGGTTATGAGTATGAGTGTTTTTATAAGGATATTGAAAATGGTATTATGTATATGTATATATAGTATATATATATTAATATATATTGATAAAAACATATGTATATATGTATATTCTAGAGGATGAATATAAATATATATATACATATAATATATATATACTGGAAACATATGTGATAATTGCTAAGCGTAGTAAATAGCGCTACTAAAGTGAAGCGTATATATGATAAAGCACACATGTCATGTTTAACACATCCTTTGGTTATATCTCTGCCAATGCATAAAGTGATTTAAAGACTAAGTCGACCAAAGCAAAAACACGTATGAGTATATTGTTGTGTAATCATTTAAAAGAGAAGTTAAAATAGTTTGTAAGCCATTTGAAGAAGTTAGACCAACACTAGAATATGTGGTGCCAACTTGAGAAGGTGGTGCCAATCTATAGAGTATAAATTGCTTAAAAATTCACATGAGTCTAGTATTAGCTTGTGAGACTTCTTGACATCAATATGTGAAGGAATTCCAATTAGAAAACTTGTTTATGAGCTTGTTGTTTATTTGACTCAGTAAATGATTCTTGTTGTCCCTTATAGTAAGTCAACTCAACCATCAAAATGGAGAGGACTGTTATGTGTTGCAAACTTGTGAGTTAGACTGATGAGTCGTTGCATGAGGATAGAAAGGTGGCAAAAATATTAATTTGTTTGTAGCCTTTGGTTGCTCACAATTTAGTATAAATAGAGATGTGCATTCTACCAATTGCTATCCTTATTATTCTAATTATCTTGATGTTATTTTGTTGTGATTTTTGAGTTAGTAAGTTGAGAGCTTGTGAGTTGAGAGTTGTTTTGCTATTTTGTATTGGTGATTATTGTGAGAGTTAGCGAACAGTTAGAAGAGGGTAAACAAGTGGATATTGAAGGAGGTATCAAGCAAGCTTGAGGATTCAAACTAGGAAGGAGTTTAATCAATTGGTGCATTATACAGGGATGCTAGTTTCTATACCTTTGTTGTTATTTTGGAAAGGTTAATTAGTTTTGTTACTATGTTGGAAAATATTTCTTTTGAATATGTTGTGATATTTTTTTATGATTGCATGTTTCTTGGTTGTGCATTATGTTGTAGAACCTATCATAATGGTTATATTTGTATGAACCCTATATATGGGAAGTTTGTATGAATACAACGTATTTATACTATACATAGTTGTCATCGCTATATGCAGGATGTCTAAACTAAACATGTGTAGCAAAGAGTAAGAAGTTGCTAGAATCACTTTGGTAGTAAAGTCACTTTTTTATGAGATCTTATGTGGGTTATTCCTATGATTTGTATGATCCATGGGAAAGGGGGTAACCTAGGTATAGATTATGAATGGTCATTCATCCAAATCAAGCTAGGAAGGTGTGTAAATAAGAGACATCCACTCTAAGTTCTAGGTGATGAATACTTTGGCCAAAGTAGTGTAAAGAGGCTACTGTTTACATTGTTAGTTTCACATTTTCACTATGATATGAGATTATGTACTAGGCATGGGATGTTCATACATGTAGGGAGGAGCCACTATATTTCAGATCTAGAAATGTATAGGACACAACACTGAGCTCATAAAAGGTTATTGTTATGAGGTTACCAAACCAATATCTTCATCGAAGGGTAGGGCCATCTTACCAATTAGGTAGATCTGTGGAGGACCGCAATAAGTCTATGGTTGGTGGAAAAGTGCTTGAGTGATGCTTCTCCTCTTCAATTGGTAGCCAAGATTTGAGGGAGACTTCCTAGACCATTTGTACTTTATATAATCTATAAGCTTGTTTAAGCTATGTATGTAAATTGTATCCATCTTTATGGGAATTATAAATATGAAATGTCATATGGAAATTATGTATCATCATTATTTGAATTAATGAAAGGAATTATTTTGTATGTAATGGGAAAATTTGAAATAGGTTTCAAATGTGCATTTATTATTCAAAGGAAAATAATTTTTTTATTTCTCTTAAAGGTTAGATGCATAAACTATTCACTTACATGGGTAAAACATAGAAAATTTTACCATGTAGAACAATGGGCATGTTACATGTGGTATCATAGCTACCAAGTTTAGCTTTGGAACCTATGTGCTTGCTATGTTTCCAAACCAACATTATGTGAGTCTAATGTTTGGAAATTATTATGCCATGAAGGTGCATCTCAAGATGAGTACAAGAAAGTCAGTGATTGGAAATGAGCGCTACCTATGGGACAAGAAGGAAAAATAAGCCCTTGTTCAAACTTCTAAGGGAAGGAATCATGACAACACCATTTGACTGAGTGATATTGAGACTTTCAATCAATACCCTTTTGTGAATTAGTCTTGAGAAAAGAAGGATGAAAGAGGCTTCCAACTTCAACCATCTACCTTTTGTTTCCCCGACTAAGTCGAACTCTTTATCACTTTATAGGGATATGCCTCAAAATTTAGTGTTAGTCCAAAAATGATATTTAGGGACCCTCGTGCAATACCTATGGCTAAAATTATTGTAACAGCCTCAAATGGAAAATTATAGGAATACATTCCCCAAAATTATGTATCAGAGGATAGTTCTGAGGGATATTGTCCTTTTGATGAAGGAAATGAGAAAAAATTTGAGGGGTATACCCCACATAGCTATGTATCGAAAAGAAAATCCAAGGGATATTCTCCCTTAGACTATCTAAATAGTCATTCTATGTAAACTCAAGGATATTGAAATCCTTATTAAATCTTCAATAAAAACATGTTTTAAAAAAAAAACTTGTGTATAAGTTCTTTATGAGGATCTTTATATGAATGATTTCATTTAAATACTTGTAGAACGCTAAGAAAACTTTCTTAGATCTAATTAAATGAAACATCCGGGTATAACTATTCTTGGGAAAAATGGTTAGGACATGAACTAACATTGGGGAAAGTCAAGAAGTAGGACAAGGTACTAAGAATGTTGAAGCTAAGTTGGACCGCATCCTGTCTATAATAGAGGGAACAAGGACAAGTATAGGAAACCTCTAACATGAAGTAAGGGGTAAAGAAAGAGTGGAACAAGAAGTTTCAAATAGTGATGAGGGATTTCCTAACAATGAAGAGAAAGGGGAGAATTCTCGTGATCACACCCATTGTAGTAAACGAGAGGATGAGGAGTTACAGTCAAATTTAGATGGAACTAAAAGGAAGTGACTAGCCAATGAGCTATCCCATGATATAAAGAAGCTCATAGCCCCAAAGCTTGAGGGTAGTGCTACTGAGGATGCGAATGAAGCATGGCTTAGGAATATGAAAAAGTAATTTGAGATTAGAAATTACTTTGAAGTCACTAAAGTTGTATGGGGGGAACTTTCCAGTTGGTAGGTGAAGCATCCAACGAGCAGATGAATAAGAAAATGGAGTCAAGACTCAATTCCTTAAGGCTGACATGGAGAGAATTTGTAGAGATCTTTCAGAAATGGTGGTTACCACAACTCTTCTATGATCAAAAGTTCATTAATTTCTAGAATCTAAAACAAGGAGATACTTCAGTGAGTGAATATTGGGAAAATTTAACTTGCCTCCTAAGGTGCGTACCCATGTACCAAAAGGATGAGTGATTCTGAATAAGGAAGTTTATTATGGGTCTTAATGGCCAAATAGGTGGTGAAGTAGGCGCACATGGTCCTGCAGCCATGGACTTGGTGTATGAAAAATTTATTAAGCATGAACAAAATCTTAATTCAATTTCAATCTATTGAGAAAGGAATAGAAAGAAGTTTAACTTGGTGCAAGCTTGATCCGAAGGACAATTTTTCAGTGAAAATTGAAGTGTTCCCAATACTCCAGGTTTCAGCTTCATCAGAAAGAGAACGATGTCCTGATTCCAACGCAACTTGAACAGGGCGAAAAGGACTTCGTTTGTGCAAGTTACGGCCAGTCAAACTTCCAGTCAAACTAGCTTCAGGGGCATCCAGAAGATGAAAAATAAACATCTCAAAAATTGACGGAACTAGCGTCATCGCGAAGAGCTCGTCGAGACAATTCCAATGGCATTTGTTTCATCGAAATCCGATGTCGTATGCTCGAGTTACAGGCAGTCAAAGTTCGGTTGACTTGAGGGTACAGATGATGACGTCATCATGCTGACGTGGCAGTCCGTACTGTACAGATTACAATTGGGTGAATCCCGACCTAACACGTGGCAAGTGACTCATCTGTATGGACCAATCATGTGTGGACACGTGGCATTTGTACCTGACGTGGCATCATATGTGGTAGACAACAGGCAGCACAGTCAGCGACATGCAGGCAATACAGTCAGCAGACCAGTCAGCGTACGGTTAGCTGAGTTAGCTTTTTGGGTGAATAAGAACCTGACACGTGTCCTCAGGTCTTCGGCAGACGAGTTGGATGGTTTTTAACAAAAATTTGTTAAGGGTTTCGAACCCGCGATCTCCTCCCATACGGCCGGGGCGTTGGCCGTTGCACCAAACGCAACGGTCAATATCATATATAGCATTGCTTTCTTTTGTAGTTTAAAAATTTGGTATTTCATTTTAAAAAACGGTCGCGGAGGTTGGAACCCCTGAATTCGCGGGGAATAAAATGAATGTGCACCATTAGACCACAAAGGGCCCGCTAACCATAATGGGAACTCGGTTATTTTTGTAGGGTGTTTAAAGCCAAAACCTTAAGCAAGTGGCTTAATAAAACCAAAACCAATAAGATACACCTTAACCACCCAAACAAGAAGATTGCAGAGGACAAAATTGTCAGTGTACGAGTTTTTTGGGGAAGTTATATCATTAATTTGATGGTTAAGCCTAATTAGGCAAACTTTATGTATAAAAAGAGAGGTAATAGGCCTTGATTTTCGAAGTCCAGGTGGTGAGAACGAGAGAATGATCGGGAGAAGATTGTAATTGTTCCTGTACATCAAAGTTATGATGTGATATCGATGTGCTTGAAGGGAATGATGCTGTCACAATTGTAACTGATTTTGGAGTATAATCGGATCGGTCACTCCGTTGGAGAGGGGCCCGAAGACGTAGTCCTTAGGGACGAACTCCGTTATCAATTGTGTTTGTCTCCTCTTTTCTTCTCTCTTTCTTTTCAGTTCATTATCTTGGCATTTATATTATGTTCATTTATTCAGTTGAGCATTTTATTATGTAATCATTTATGTTAAGCATTGTATTAAGTGATCTTTTACGTTACGCATTCTGTAAGCAATTTGTCCTAGATCCTAAATAGATCAAAGCTAATCAAGCTCTAAGGAGGCCTGATGAAGGGACAAAAATTTAGAAGCAAGGGGACAAGGGAAGAGGGGATTGGATTGAGAGGATGCTATACATGTGGGGGATATCACTTTGCTAATTGGTGTCCTAACAAGCCGAAAAAATCTCAACCACATGGGAATCCTCTTCCTCCACAATAAGTTGCATTCCAGCAAAGGATCCACATTCTAGTAGACAACCAACAAGATAAGTACCAAATTACTCTGGTAGAAGTCTCAGGTACTTTATCTGGCATTCCTATCTCAATTTTAATAGATACTAGTGCCACAGAAAATTTCATTTCTCCTAAAATAGCAAGTAAAATGTATAGAAATGTTGGTTTTATGAAAAAATCCTGGGTTGTTGAGTATACAGACTAAAAAAGAGCTATGGTGAGTCAATGTATATTTGAAGCAAGGTTAGAACTTCCAAGTTTCTCTACAGAGGTGAATTCGTACATAACTCCCTTAGGTTTTATGCCTTTTTAAGGAACACCTAGAGACATGAAATTATGATAGATTTCAGCTATGCAAATGCATAGGGTGAAAAAGAAAGGTTGTCAACTCTTCGCAGTAAAGATGGATAAACTTGAGGAATACAAGGAAGTCATCCTTCAAGATGATGTCATGTATTATGAACCTCAAGATTCTAAAGAAGGAGAAGTGGTGGAAACAAGGAAAACGAATATGGATAAATATCTTATCCTACAAAAATTTGTGGATGTATTGCTAGATGAACTACCTAGATTGCCTCCTAAGAGAGTGTTTGATTTCTCCATTGACATAGTCCCTAGGTAAAAACATTTATCGAAAGTACTTTATAGGATGACCACCATACAATTGATGGATTTAAAGGAACAATTAGAAGAATTATTGTACAAAGGATTAATAAGACCCAGTATTTCACCATAGGGAGCTCTAGTGATCTTTGTAAAGAAGAAAGATGGTATGCTATGCTTGTGTATTGACTATTGATTACTTAACAAAGCAATGGTAAAGAAGAAGTATCCATTGCCATGTATCGATGATCTCTTTGATCATATGTAGGGAGCGACTATGTTTTCAAAGATTGATCAATGTTCTAGATATTGTCAACTAAGAATCAAGGACGAAGATATTTTAAAGATAGCTTTCATAACTAGATACAAACATTACAAGTTTACAGTCCTACCTTTTGGACTCACAAATGCACCAACAACATTCATGAACCTAACGAATAATGTATTTATAGATTGCTTGGATAGGTTTGTGTTGGTTGTCTTGGATGACATCTTAATCTACTCCAAGAATGAAGAAGAACATCACAAGCATCTAGAGATTGTGCTTCAACAATTGAGAGAACATAAGTTGTATGGGAAACTCTAAAAGTGTACCTTCTTCCAAAAAGAGGTACAATATCTAGGTCATGTAATTTTGGTTGATGGGATTGCAGTTGATCCTACAAAGATAAAAGTAGTGCTTGAGTGGTCAATTCCCAAGAATGTGCCAGAAGTTAGAAGTTTTATAGGATTGGTTGGATATTATCGTACGTTTGTTGCAAAATTTTCAAGGATAGCTTTTCCCATCACTTATTTGCAAAGGAAAGGTAAGAATTTTGAGTGGATAGAGAAATGTCAAGTGGCATTTTATCTACTCAAAGAGAATTTGACCACAACTTTGATACTAAAGTTACCAAATCCAAATGGTAACTTTATTGTTATGACTAATGCTTCAAGAGAAGGATTGGGTGGAGTGTTAATGTAGGAGGGGTGAGTCATAGCTTATGATTTAAGGAAGCTAAATCCCTATGGACAAAATTATTCTTCGCATGATTTAGAGTTAGCAATGGTTGTTCATGCACTACAAATGTGGAGACACTATCTATTGGGAAAACCCTTTGAACTCAAGACTGATCACTATGGTCACAAGTATTTGTTTACCCAACCTAATCTTAATGCAAGGCAATGAAGGTGGTTGGAACTGATATTTGACTATGATTTCAACATCAACTATATCAAGGGGAAGGAGAATCTATTGGTCAATGCTCTAAGTCATAGGAGGCATATCTCCTCGATGGTATCAATCCAAACTGGTTTTAAGAGATGAGTGTTGCAAGAATCCAAGGGTGATGAGTTATATGAACAAGTCAAGATAACACTCTCAGATAATCCACAAGATAAAAGGTATGAAGGATAGCACCTTGAATCTAATGGATTATTAAGGTTTAAAGGAAGAATTGATGCCAAGCAGGCACCCAAAAATTTCTCGATTAGAGAAAAGGTTTTGTTAAGGGTCAAGCTTCGTAAGAGTTTCCTCAAGTTTGGAAATTCATCCAAACTAGCTTTGTGCTATGTAGGTCCTTTTGAGGTTCTTTAAGAGATCAACCATGTAGTATATAGGATTGCTTTGCCATTAGCTCTTACCATAATGCATGATGTTTTTGATGTCTCGTATCTTAAGAAGTATATACTAGGAATACTTTATAGGTACAAGACCCAAGAGTGGTAATAATCTAGCCTCTCAAGGTGCTCAAAACATGTAATCTCCACTTATATAATAGAGAGGTTCTACAATGCAAGGTCCAACGGGATCAGTATGTAGAAGATTCTCCCACTTGGGAAGACTATGTTGAGATGAAGCAAAAGTTTCCATGTCTTGCAAGATTTTGAAAATTCTTGAAAACAATGATGTTTTGTTATGTGATTCTTTAAGGATGATTTGTGTGTTATGTTTTATGTTATGTCCATGTTGATACTTAATAAATCACCGGGGATGATGATTCACAAGGGGGGAATATGTTACACCCTGAGCAATATTACCTAATTAATATTACATTGTTGGGTTAAATTGCTTGAATAAATGAATGTGTTTTATGGATCTTTACATGAATGTGTTTTATGAATCTTTATATGAATATGTTTAATGAATATTTAATGGAAGTATGATGAATGAATGATTGATGCAATTTTATATTTTATAATGATTCTAACTATGAAATGTATGATGTATATGATTATGTTGTGATCAGCTAACTACTATTATGATGTGCTAAGTTGAGTATAAGAATAGGTTCAAACCTCCAAAAGAGAGGGGAAGTATCACTCAGGAGAAAAACTTGGTCTAGTAACCCTTAACAAGCCTACATGAGCATTCACACACTCACACCCTAGTTGGTCTTAGTAAGTCAAGTCAATTTTGGGAAAAGGTAAGTAATATTTGGTTTAGATGTGAATTTTTTGATTGAGGAATGTGATTAAGTCTTAATGTCATGTGAAAGTCTTTCCTTGAGTGCTTATTATGGTATCAATAAGACATATGCATAAAATGTATATATATGTATATGTGTACATGACTACAGTAGACTCATACATGTGAGTGAATACGTATGTGAGTATACGTAGGTAGACTTACCTACACATGCTCATTGACAGATTACCCATATGCATGGGAATATCAATTGGACTAAAGGTGATATGTATATATATGTTCCATGTATATGTCGATCAATGGTTATGAGTATGAGTGTTTTTATAAGGATATTGGAAATGGTATTATGTATATGTATATGTATATATATAGTCTTATATA
This sequence comes from Sequoia sempervirens, assembly GCA_007258455.2. Taxonomy (NCBI): domain Eukaryota; kingdom Viridiplantae; phylum Streptophyta; class Pinopsida; order Cupressales; family Cupressaceae; genus Sequoia; species Sequoia sempervirens. Next base: position 107,547,429 of record VDFB02000002.1, on the reverse strand, counting down.
TACATAATAATATTATTTATATATCTATACATATGATTATTGTTTAGAAACTAAATGTATTTGATAAACTTTATGAGATAAATATATATTAATATATATATATATATATTGATATAAATATATGTATATATCTATATATATATATATTCTAAAGGATATATATAAATATACATATACATATGCATATATATGTATATATACATATACATATATGTGTGTGTGTATATACACATATATATATATATATATTGGAAACATATGTGATAATTGCTAAGTGCAGTAAACAGCGCCGCTAAAGTGAAGTGCATATGTCATGTTTGGCGTAGCCTTTGGTTATATCTCTGCCAATGCATAAAGTGATTTAAAGTCTAAGAGCATGTATGAGTATTTTGTTATGTAAGCATTTAAAGGAGAAGTTAAAATAGTTTGTAAGCCATTTGAAGCAGTCAAACTAGGGCTAGAATATGTGGTGCCAACTTGAGAAGGTGGCACCAATTTGTAGAGTATGAATTGCTTAAGAAGTTTGCTAGATTCACATGTTTGAAATTAGCTTGTGAGACTCAGTCAAGTGGAAAATTGACATCAATATGTGAAGGAATTCCAATTAGGAAACTTGTTTATGAGCTTGTTGTTCATTTGACCAAGTAAATGAGTCTTGTCATCCCTTATAATAAGTCTACTCAGCCATTAAAATGGAGATGACTATTATGTGTTGCAAACCTATGAGTTAGATTGATGAGTTGTTGCACGAGGATATAAAGGTGGAAAAAATATTAACTTGTTTGTAGCCTTCGGTTGCTCACAGTTTAGTATAAATAGAGGTATTCATTCTACCAATTGCTACACTTATCATTCTGATTATCTTGATGTTATTTTGTTGTGATTTATGAGTTAGTAAGTTGAAAGCTTATGAGTTGAGAGTTGTTTTACTATTTCGTATTAGTGATTATTGTGAGAGTTAGTGAGAAGTTAGAATCTAGGGTAAACAAGTGGATCTTGAAGGAGGTATCAAACAAGCTTGAGGATTCAAACTAGGAAGGAGTTTAATCAATTGGAGCATTATACATGCATGCTAGTTTCTATACCTTTGTTGTTATTTTGGAAAGGTTAATTAGTTTTGTTACTATGTTGGAAAATAATGCTTTTGAATATATTGTGATATTTGTTTATGATTTCATGTTTCTTGGTTGTGCATTATATTGTAGAACCTATTGTAATGGTTATATTTGTATGTACCCTATATATGGGAATTTTGTATGAATGCAACATATTTATACTATACATAATTGCCATTGCTATATGTAGGATGTCTAAACTAACTGTATGTAGCAAAGAGTAAGAAGTTGCTAGAATCACTTCGGTAATAAAGTCACTTTGTTTATGAGATCTTATGTGGGTTATTCTTGTGATTTGTCTAATCCATGGGAAAGGGGGTAACCTAGGTATAGAGTATGAATGGTCATTAATCCAAATCAAGCTAGGAAGGTGTGTAAATAAGAGACGTCCACTCTAAGTTCTAGGTGATGAATACTTTGGCCAAAGTAATGTAAAGAGGCTATTGTTTACATTGCCAAATTCACTGTGATATGAGATTACGTACTAGGCATGGGATGTTCATACATGTAGGGGAGCCACTGTATCTAAGTTCTAGAAACATATAGGACAAAACACTAAGCTTAGAAAAGGATATTGTTGTGAGATTACCAAACCAATCTCTTCTTGAAGGGTAGGGCCATCTTACTAGTTAGGTAGATGTGCAAGGGACCGCAATAAGTCTATGGTTGGTGAAAAAGCGCTTGAGTAATGCTTCTACTCTTCGATTGGTGGGGAAGATTTGAGGGGGACTTTCTGGGCCATTTGTACTTTATATAATCTTTAAGCTTCTTTAAGCTATGTATGTAAATTGTATCCATCTTTATGGGAATTGTAAATATGAAATGTCATATGGAAATTATGTATCATCATTATTTGAATTAATGAAAGGAATTATTTTGTATGCAATGGAAAAGTTTGAAATATGTATCAAATGTGCATTTATTATTCAAAGGAAAAGAAATTTTTTATTGCTCTTAAAGGTTAGATGTATAAACTATTCACTTGTGGGTAAAACATAGAAAATTTTATTGTGTAGAACAATGGGCATGTTACAACCATTTAGAGTCATTTTTCCTAAGATGAGATCTTAAGAATGATAATCATTTACCATTTTGATTTTCTTAAGGTGCTCATAAGGTGTACACCAACATTATATATCAATATGATAAATTTAGTGAGATGATCATAATATTACAAGTGCCTTGATGGTAAAATATTACCCAAGGTCACCAAAGCTATATGTCAAAATTTATAGTTATATGACATGATTGCAATGCAACAATTGCTTGGATGGATGAAAAATTGGCCATAATATTGTTTATAAATAATACCTTATGGGTATATTTTTTAAATAGAACCATTAAACCCTCTTAACTTGGGAGAAATTGGCCCCAAAAGTTTTAGATTGGTAAACCATATAAGAGATGAAACTTAACATGCAATTGCATCAAATATTACTTTATAAAGGCAACAACCCATTATATTTTAGGTTAACATTACTCAACCTAGCTGAATCAAATCTAATTTGGGTAGACTAGTGGATTGCTACTTAGATAAATAGTCTTTGTCCAATATGCCAAAATATATTTTTACCTAGGTTTAAAAGGAAATTTGTAAGTAGTGAATGAAACTAATATTTTATAGGCCTAACTCTAGAGAGTTCCATCATCTTGTAGCCACACTATTTCATCTCTGAGATATGAAGAGAGTAACTTCCTGATAGTAATTGCTAACTAATGTGCTACATATTGCAAACAATTGCTGGCTATGGGATCTTTTATATACCAAAACGTACATAAAAGTTCAAATCTATCCTAAATTTTTATTGGGGCTTGGGTATTAGAGTCTAAACATCCCTCACTTCACTAGACCCTTTATAAGGAATCTAGCTCAACTAACAACAATGACTCTCTACAAAATTTAAAACCACTAGCACAAAGTTTTTAACCTATATAATCTAGTGTAGAGATTTTTTGGGAGAAAAATGTTTAGTACCCCACCACATTCATCATTTTTCATCACCAATTTCTCACAAGAGCAAGGTGAGAGCATACACTGGGTAGTTATAGCAAGCCACTAAACTACTATTGTTATTACAAAATGTGACCCTAATAAGGCATTTAATACCATTTGTTAGGATCATCACTTGCAAAATATTATCAAGAAAATAATATGTGAAAAGAACACAATACTCAAAATATTAGAAATATGATAAGAAGAATTGTATGCCTCTTCGATGGCACAACCTCCTTAAGAGAAAAGCTCTATTATAAAATATCATTCTAAGATGTTATTTTCCTTCATAAAACATCGACATAAAATGCTCAAAAAGAGTGAGTTGCAAAATACAATTAATGTGGGATAAATCCACAATGCAAATATTAACTAAATATACTATGACTATTGCAATGCTCAAAGTAATATGAGGTTAGGATGCAAGGGTCCTAACATCTTACATGAAATTTTCTCTTAAAATTATGACATCTCAATCCCATCATCACTCATCCCCAAATATTGTTCTCAATCCTTAAATCCACCATTCATCACGTTGAATTAGATATACAAGTGTGGACTTGACCTAAGTAGTCATAAATTTGCACTTTTAAAATTATAACTCAAATTAAATCTTATTGACTTCTTTTTATTAGTTATGAACCAACCAAGTGCACATTCATGTGCTATATTATTGTATTTAAAGATATTATTTCATCCATTTTAAAACATCAAAGGCAACTTGTGAATCATTTAAGAACATTTTATCATAGAGATTCATGAGAGCATAATAGCAACACAATTAGAGTATCACATAAATATACATCATCTTAGATCAGTTGCATGCTTGCTTGTTATTCTTGATCATTGTTCCAAATTCATTGAATTGGTCCTCCTAATAGTCTAATTGAGGAGAAAATAACCCTCATGATTTAACAAACTCCTCAAGGGTATTTCAAAATATTATCAATCCTTAGTGAGATTTATATCATAAGATGAAATATCCCAAACTAATTTTCTATGCAATTTTTTTTCACTTTCACTTTCACCAATCTATGTGCTCAAACATTCTGTCAAATGGCTTTCCTGTAAGTTTTTTGAACTGGTTTATGACTGATTTTGATATAGAGTGATTTTTTTATTGTTTTGGGCACAACTGAATTCATGAAATACTTGCATTTATATAAATAAAACATACAATTGAACCCAAAGTAGCAAATGCATAATGAACACTAGATTTCAAAGTGTTGATAACAATTTATTACATTCATAAACCTGATATAAGAGATAAATATCATTTTCAACTCACTAACTTGGACATTAAATTCCCCTCACTTCCATTCATAGCCTTTCCCAAAATGTCCAACTAGAATAAAATACTTCATGAGCAATTCCCAAAGGGTACAATAGCCTTAGAAGTGGTATGACAACCTTTAGAAGTGGTACAACAACCTTTGCTTGATTCCTTCTCCCCTTTTTGTTGTGTAAGCTTCCTCCTTCACCTTCTACAATGCTTCCAGTCTTTACTTTATTCAAACTTGGGCCCACAAATATGTATGAATAGATTAGGGGTTTGCATATGGTATGACTGGACTAGCTTTAGTAATAAATCATAACATATTTCCTTTCATTTCATTACCAGAAATTGGTCTTGGCATAAGACTTCACCAATTCTAAAAATGAATTCCAATAATATTTTTCCTTCAAAACTCACAACTCCAAAATAAGAATATGATGAAACCGCCAAAGCCACCAAACTCCTCCAGGAAAGGTTTCCAAAACAAAATATTAGGTAGTATTTCCAATCACCTACAAATTTGTCTTCGAAAGAGACTCACAAATTAGAAAACCAAATCTTTGAATGCACTTGATATCTTCAACAAACATTAGCCAAGGTAGATTTTTCACCACTGAAGATAATCTTCTCCAAGAGGGTTTTCATCCTCAGGAAGGCTGAGATGAACTAAGTCCAATCTCTAGAACCACAAGGGTTTTCAGATAAAAAGATAACAAACTTCCACATCTTGAAACGAGCTCTCAATTCCCCTTTTTATATGCTTTTTAGGGTTGTCCAAAAACTCCCTTTTAGAATCACTTTATTAATTTATTAGGCCTTTTAACTAAAAAAAAATGATTTAATCTAATTTTAAAGCATTTTCAACACTTAAAGTCACTTTTAAACATCCTATCATTTAAAAATTTCCATCCTCTTTCCAATGAGCTATAAGACTAAGGTGCCCGATAAATGTATTTAATTAAAAAGACAATCTTAGTGAAAATAATTAAATATAGCTCACTATCATATGCAATTAGTAGAAAAGGCCGAAAAACATCAGAATTGAAATCTGATTGCATAAGAGTGATCCTGGTGATAAAAGATTATAAACGAACATGACTAGGTGACTTACTAAAAATAGACATTCCCTCCAAGAATTTTGGAGTGCAAATCAAAAGCTAAAAATAACATCTGAAAGTGTCATATGACTCCTTAAAACCATATGAGCTCAATGGTAATGCCAAATTACCCTTATGAACATGCTGACACAATCCCATAAAGTCAATGACAACTACATTGCCAAAGAACTAGAAAACGAGGACATTACATAAGATCAATGAGAAAGAATTTCAACTATTTAATTTTTATTAGTTCATTCCCATATACACACACATTTAAGTCCACACATCAATTTATTTCTACTTACACATTAATTAGGTCTACAAATATAGATCTCAACCATAATAATACATGTCAATTTGCATATTTTAAAAAGAAAGTTTGATCAAACTTTAAAATTCTAGTACTTTAATGAATCAATTCCTAACATCTTAAATATCATATGTCGATCTCCAAAATTAAATAAATATCACATTTAAATTCATTTATTTTCCACATTTCAGTTAACATTTATTATTAGTTCCTGTCGCTAGGCAGGAATACTTATGCATTCGCCCGGAATGCTTTTAACCGGCAGCATCGACCAATCACATTTCGCCATTTAACATATTACTTTTTTTTTTGTATAGTTTGAATTTGGAGAGCTATTTTATATATTGGAAAATTAGCATTTATCTATTTTTCTATTCGTTCGAGTAGCCTTATAAATCATTTTCATTTAAAAAATTTGGGAAAATGCGAACGCATAAATTGATTAAATAAATTTAAGCAAAGGTATAGTTTAAAAGTTGGCGGCTAGAGGTACGTAATCCATGAATGCAGATTAAATGCATTAAAATATCAGGAAAATGTGAGCGCATAAATTGATTAAATAAATTTAAGCAAAGGCATAGTTTATAAAATTGGTGGGTCGATGTACGTAATGCATGAATATAAATTAAATGCATTAAATGGCATCTGGCTCTAGGTGAAGGCGCTGGAATGGCTTGGAGGCCACGTGTGGCTAGGGTACTTTGGTCATTTAATATAGAGTTAAGTCACTTGGTATGCATCTCTATTACTCTCCGTGTGTTGTTTTTGTGTTCTGTAAGCGCCTATTTTGAGGAAGAGTTTGTAGCGACTGAGCAGGAGATGTTATAGTTGCAGAGTCTAGACCCATAAATGAGTTACTTGAGGTGATAATTTGTTAATTTTTAGAGTTTCATTACATTAAAGTGCATAACAAAGTTGTATTTCATAGTGCTCTATTGTGTGGCTGAGCAAGGTATTTTGTAGTTGCAGAGTTGCACACTGGACAGCGAGAGACAAATTGCTTGAGGTTAGTAGAGGTAAGTTTTCATTGTTTTCTTCTATTTGATACGAGAAATGCAAGTAGGGTTTCATAGTGCTTTAAGGCATTGTTATACTTTGATTATAAATTAGTATTTTAAACTACTTTTAGTATTATTTATTCGAATTTCTTGTTGAAATGCGAAGGTTTCATCTGCATTTGATAGGAATTATGTAGAAATCCTCTTGTCCATTTTACTTCATGCATGTGAGCCCTGTAAAGTTTGTATATTTTTTATTACTGCAAAGTGGTCCCACAAAGAGGGCTTTGGAACCAAAATTATGTCAACATGTGCGATAATGATAGCTTTCAAACAATGAGTCGATAGTGTGTTGCTTTGAGCTTTTTCGTTGTCATGAAAGCATAAAGGATAGAGGGATTCTGTTAAAAGTTGTGGTTGTTGTCCTCGTAGGCATAAATTCATTTTTTAAACTACTTTTAGGATTATCTATTCGAATTTCTTGTTGAAATGCGAAGGTTTCATCTGCGTTTGATAGGAATTATGTAGAAATCCTCTTGTCCATTTTACTTCATGCATGTGAGCCCTGTAAAGTTTGTATATTTTTTATTATTGCAAAGTGGTCCCACAAAGAGGGCTTTGGAACCAAAATTATGTCAACATGTGCGATAATGATAGCTTTCGAACAATGAGTCGACAGTGTGTTGCTTTGAGCTTTTCCGTTGTCATGAAAGCATAAAGGATAGAGGGATTCTGTTAAAAGTTGTGGTTGTTGTCCTCGTAGGCATAAATTCATTTTTTAAACTACTTTTAGGATTATCTATTCGAATTTCTTGTTGAAATGCGAAGGTTTCATCTGCGTTTGATAGAATTATGTAGAAATCCTCTTGTCCATTTTACTTCATGCATGTGAGCCCTGTAAAGTTTGTATATTTTTTATTACTATAAAGTGGTCCCATAAAGAGGGCTTTGGAACCAAAATTATGTCAACGTGTGTGATAATGAGAGCTTTTGAACAATGAGTCGACAGTGTGTTGCTTTGAGCTTTTCCATTGTCATCAAAGCATAAAGGATAGAGGGATTCTGTTAAAAGTCATGGTTGTTTTCCTCGTAGGCATAAATGCAAACAATGGGAGCATAAAGAATGCAGTAGAAACCTATTTTCTGCCAGCAAGCATTTAAATTATGTCAGATGTTGTGGTTATTGTTCTCATAGGTAGACATGTAAAATACGAAAGCATTTATAAGGCAAGTGAACTGTTTTACAAAACTCCTCAGGGAAATGGGCCTCCGGGGAATGCAATTAGTATTAAATCTAGACACCTTGATATTCACATGTTAACTTTGGTATTTTTATGGAGTTGGTAGCTCTAATTTACTCTTCTTTCATCTGATATCTAATTAATTAGGTGGCTGTTAACTAGTATTCAAATACATAATAATAAAAAGAAAGAAATAATTATAAATATCCTTATGGACATTTTAATTATGGGTTGTGATTTGTACTTGTATGTGGATGGATTAAGCACTCAAAAGTCACAATATATGTAGCGTGTCAACTAATAGGTCTATGTGACATTTCAGTCATGTTAAAGTAGTCAATTCCATATTTGTCATTTATCCTTGTTTCATTAGATAACTAATTAATTAGGTAACTGTTAATTAGTCTTTAAATACACAGTAATTAAGAGAAAGAAAAAATTACAATTATCCTTGTGTACATTTTACCTGGTGATGAAATTCAAGGTATAGACATACGAAGCAAACAACAATTTGAGATTTTGTAGTTGGAAAACTTAGACTGAATGCTTAGGAAGTTAAAAAATTGTATCTTGGGGTTATAAAAAACTATGACAAATATGTTTTAGAATCCAAATTGCAATGTTGCCATAGAGCAGTCAAGTAATATTGCTTGATAAAATAATTTTAAGCTTCGTGCAAAAGAGCAGTTAAATTCATTGCTAGAAGATTTTGTGGTACATTAACCTATGGCAACTAGTTTGTGTAGTTAATCTGATTTACATTTATACTTGTGTCTCTTGAATCTAAAAAATGTTTGCTAGTTTCAATGGTTTTGGCTATTAGTATCCATCGCAATGGGAGTATTATATATTGCAATTGAAATTTTGGGAGTTGATTGCATTTTGGTCATTCCTTGAGGTTTATTGCTATTTTTTTAGAAAAAAACAAACAAATGGTCTTTTCTTTACAAATGGTCATTTGTAAAGATTTTCCTTGTAACATGGTGCAATGCTTTTTGATTGGAAGAAAAGAGGTGGTGTAGCGGTCCAACTGTGGCAAATTCTTCAAGAAAAGAGTACAAGGTGAGTTTATAGAATAAACCTTCTCCTTTGTTTACAATTGCATATAGTAGACAGAGAAAAAAGGTTAATTCAAGATTCTCACTATATTGATTGTACTTGTAGTCATATCGTCGCTTTATGTTACAAGGACAATCTTTACAAATGGGTATTGTGAGTGGCATATGCTATATGGTTCATAAAAATTAAGCAATTGGGGTTCAAAAGTAGATCTTTATTGCAATAGCATGATATCATAAATGCAATTATTATTCAATCAATTTCTTTGGTGGTTGATTGCACTTTATAATTTAAACCTAGTCTTTTTTATTTTGAGAGTTTGATTCTGAATCCATATGCATACTTTGATTAAAACTACTGGCTGAAGGTGCATAATTCATTGATGCAAAATCAATGTATTGAATGGCATTTGACTAAAGGCGAGGCTGTTTGGATTGCTAATTAGTCTTTGAATATATAACAATTAAAAGAGATAAATAAGAATAATTATCCTTGGCCACATTTCACATTTTGACCTTTCAATCAAAGTCAACTAACAAAGTAGCAGTTACACCTAAAGAAGGTTCAAGGACTATGCTGATAGAAAACCATATTTTGGACAATGGCTAGACAATCTGTTGAAATTTCTTTACAAACTTTGAAGCAAATGCATTTTTCCTTCTGTTTACTTTCATTGTACATCTTAAATGGAAGTTGGGTTTCGCATTGCTGCAATGCATTTGGATACTTTGATTATAAAATTATAGTTTAGATCATTTTAAGTGTTATCGATCTTAATCTTTCCTTGAAATACCAAGGATTCATCTGAGTCTTGGAAGTAATGTACAGTTGTCCTATAAAGAGAGCTTTGGAACCAATGAGTTGTCATAAAGGATAGATGAATATTGTCAAATATTGTGGTTATTGTCCTCATAGGCACACATGCAAAATATGGAAGCATATAGAAAGCAAGTGAACTCTTTAATAATCCCATGAAACATAGTCTTTGTATGCATCCATGCATACAGGTTTGCATGTAATTATGTATATATGAATGCATGTATCTATGTTACCATGTATGTATGTGTGTATATAATAGATTACTATTGCATTTGCTTTAAATGCTTTTTTCTGGATGGCGCCAGCTAGCCATCTAGTCATATTGTGGTTATTGTACATATTGCTTTTTATATATATGATCTCAATTTCGTAAGTTATTTTTCATATCGGTAAATTGGCGTTTATCTATTTTTGCAACCCATGGGAGTGGCTTTTTGAATCATGTTTGTTTTAAAATGCTCATGAAAATGCAAATGCATAGATTCATTAATTGCTATGTGACTTCATGCATATATGCATATTTATAGGATTTATTGCTATCATCTAAAGGCCACATAAATATTCATTCCCCAAGTCTACGTGGTCATTTGAATATGTGCATATATTAAGGGATCTATTGATACATGGATATATGCATCCATGGATACATGAATACATATATATATGTATGCGTGCAATCATGTATGTATGTGTACGTGTAAATATGTGTACATCGATGCATGTATGTATGCATTTGTGCATTGAAGCATGTGTGCAGCTACGTGAAGCAAATGCATTTTTCCTTCTGTTTACTTTCATTGTACATCTTTAAAAGGAAGTTGGGTTTCGCATTGCTGCAATGCATTTGGATACTTTGATTATAAAATCATAGTTTAGATCATTTTAAGTGTCATCGATTCGAATCTTTCCTTGAAATACCAAGGATTCATCTGAGTCTTGGAGGCAATGTACAGCTGTCCTTTAAAGAGAGCTTTGGAACCAATGAGTTGTCATAAAGGATGGAGGAATATTGTCAAATATTGTGGTTATTGTCCTCATAGGCACACATGCAAAATATGGAAACATATAGAAAGCAAGTGAACTCTTTAATAATCCCATGAAACATAGTCTTTGTATGCATCCACGCATACAGGTTTGCATGTATATATGTGTGCATGTAATTATGTATATATGAATGCATGTATCTATGTTACCATGTATGTATGTGTGTATATAATATATTACTATTGCATTTGCTTTAAATGCTTTTTTGTGGATGGCACTAGCTAGCCATCTAGTCATATTGTGGTTATTGTGCATATTGCTTTTTATATATATGATCTCAATTTCGTAAGTTATTTTCCATATTGGTAAATTGGCATTTATCTATTTTTACAACCCATGGGAGTGGCTTTTTGAATCGTGTTTGTTTTAAAATGCTCATGAAAATGCAAATGCATAGATTCATTGATGGCTATGTGCCTTCATGCATATATGCATATTTATAGGATTTATTGCTATCATGTAAAGGCCACATAAATATTCATTCCCCAAGTCTATGTGGTCATTTGAATATGTGAATATATTAAGGGATCTATTGATACATGGATATATGCATCCATGGATACATGAATACATATACATATATATATATGTATGTATGCGTGTAATCATGTATGTATGTATACATGTAAATAAGTGTACATCCATGCATGTATGTATGCATTTGTGCATTGAAGCATGTGTGCAACTATGTGTCTATGTATACATTTTATCCAGGAATCAATGTCAATTAATAAACTAGCGCTTGTACATAAAGAATGTTCAAGGATTGTGCCAGTAGAAAACCATATGCATATCAATATGTTAGAGAGCATGTATCTATGCATAGGTGTGTATTGATGCTAATTGTTCTGAATTTTGGTTGCATGTGATTGCATTAAACAATAAAGAATAAGTGCTATATAATTGAAGTAAAATGACCCCATTCAATTGGTAGATCAATTTTTTCCAGCCCTTTAGATGTTATCTGAGAGTTTTGAAGCTTTTGTTGTTCATTGGCAGTCTTTGAAGCTTAAATGTCAAAGTATATGTAGCATATTACCCAATAGCTCTATCTCACATTTCATTCATGTTGATTTATGGAAGTTCATATTTCTCATTTACCCTTGTATCGTCTCATATCTAAATAATTAGGCAAATGCTAATTATCCTTTAAGTACATAGCAATTAAAAGAAAGAAATAATTACAATTATCCTTGTGTACATTAGAACTATTAATCAAAGGCAATTAACAAACTAGCCCTAGAAAACCATGTGCGTGTTAATGTGTTGAATAACATGTATTTGTGCATAGGTGTATATGGATGCTATGAGTTGTGATTTCTACCATTGTGTAGCACTTACTATTACTTGTACAGCCAAGCCACATGCAAGTAGAATTCATAATTCATGGCATCCAGATACACTCAAGGACAAATACAAATCAAGGTTGTTGGCATCCCGATAAGAAAGATGATGAGATACATCCAATTAATGTATATCACAACATCTTATTGAATAAAGATGATTTGGTTAGGCAGGTTACAGATGAGAATCCTTATTGGTGTGTGACTAATGCTCTTTTTGAAGACTTGTCAAGAAAATTGCATGCCAATACTATTAGAAAACAGGTAAAATCAGATTTATTGATTGACTATGGTTGATGGATCAAATGTGTACAAGGATAGTTAAATAATTAGGTAGCTGCTAATTAGTCTTTAAGTAGATAATAATTAAAACAAAGAAATAATTACAATTATCCTTGTGTACATTTGAACTGTTGATCAAAGGCAATTAACAAAGTAGCACTAGAAAACCATGTGTGTGTTAATATGTTGGATAACATGTACTTGTGCATAGATGTTTATGGTTACTATGAATTGTTATTTCTATTTGCATGTACTTGGTTTAAACATTTAATAATTAGTGCTTGATAATGGAATGAAATGAACTTGGGCAAATGGAAATAGAATGACCCCATGGAATTGGAACATCAATGTTTACATGGCTTTAACATGATAGCAGATTTGCATCCATGAGACTTATTTGAATCTCAAATGTCATACTGTATGTGGCGTATTAGCTAATTGTCTTAACATGATAGCTTTCAAACAAGTTAATTCAGCGATCAATCAAGCTAATTGGCTGATGAATTAATTGTGTTCCATGGTTAGCCATAGCTAATTATTAGTCATCTTTATCCTCCAAATCAGTTAAATCAATCTTGCCTATTCACATTCACAGATACACAATCTTTTTGACCATTTTGCGTGCTTTTAATAGAATAGGACTTTAGAACAGGATATGTACATTCATCTAAGCATGATAAGACATGGATTTCTAATAGATATTATGGTTTGAAATGTTGTCATGAATATGCATACAAAATATGGAAGCACAAGAAAAACATGTAAACTGTTTGACATAATTCCTCGAAGAAATGTTGGCTCTTGGTGTGTAGTGATTGCAAATTATGTAGAGAATTATTTTTTGAAATTTTTTTTTGCAAACTTTCAAGCAAATCAACTAAATAGCTAATCAAGTTACTTGACCAATCAATGAAACTAGTTTATTGATACATCAGTTTTCTTGAATAGTTAATTATAGTTAATTAAAAAACATCTTTATACACCAAATCAATTAAATCAATCATGGCCATTCATATGCAAAAAAGGAATTTCTTGAAAAGGATTTATAGACAAGGAAGCAAATGTAGTTGCTAGGTGCAACCGAAATTGCAAAACCTTCACCAACATCTTCCTTTCTATTTCTTGTGCTACAAATACTCAACAAGCTATAGCTATCCATATTAATTGTATCCCTTCGTCTATGTTGAAGCCATCTGTTTATTCTATAGCTTTCGCTATTATTTCATGGAAGCTCAAATGTCATAGTATATGTGGCGTAGCAGCTAATAAGTCCATCTCACATTTCGCTCATGAAAATTTAGTTTGTCTCATCTCTCTCTGATACACTAATCAAAGTCAATTAACAAATAAGTCAATTTTACACTTGACTCATGCAAATTAAGTCAATTCTATCTTTTACTCATTAATAAAATTAACTAATCAGCTTAACAAGATAGCTTTCAAACAAGTTAGGTCAGTGATCAATCAAGCTATTTGACTGATGAGTCAATTGAGTTCAATAGTTAATCATAGTAATAGCAAAAAAATCCTTGTTAGATGATGTCATAGTTGAATTTGCTTTTGTGTCCCTATCTGCACTTTTGCTATAGCTTGAAGCAATAATGCTTTATGGTTCAAGTATTAAGTGTAATTGGAAACCTTTCTTAATTTAAATTGATTGATTTAAATCTGTTTGTAAACCATACTTACAGTGGTTCTTTAGGCTCGATGCAAAATAGCAATATAGTTAAAATGCATGGCGAAAGCCTATAGAGAACCATGGTCACACTTGTGCATTTGGAATTCAAGAACCTATGATAAATAGTCTGCCAGGTTAATCTGTTTTCAATTAATACTTGTTTCTATTGAATCTAAAAAAAAAACTTGCTAGTGTATTTCAGTGTTTTGACTATTAGTATCCATTACACTATCACTGTCACCCATTGCAATTATAATTTTGGGAGTTCTTTGCACAAATGTGTTTTGATGCATTGTGAAACCCGACTTGCATTTCTGGGATAGAATGAAGTAAAATAAATAAAAGTAGCAATTTGTTGCCTTGAGTAACTCGTCTCTTTGTGTTCATTCAATGAGCACAAGAGCTTTTGCTCTGTCACTGTAAATGTCCCCTTTGTATTGATAAAGCTGTCAGTTTTCAAAACTATGCCTTTGCTTAAATTTATTTGTATGTGGAGTAACATTGTTTTCAAATGCATGACTGATAATAACATGTATATTAGAAAACTTTGAATCAAAATACACAAATCATTTAAAAAATAATATTTCTCTCTTTGTCTTAAGGTTCTTCATTGCTTCCTTCCTATTGGTAGATATTACAGAAAAGTAAAAACCTATTTCTAAGATGACAATGAATTTAAGGCACTTGAAATAAGTTTGTCTCTATAATATTGCCCACACTTATTTATCCCCAGCAGCTATGTATTGGCTTATAGGTAGATATAACAGTTGAAAATGCTATTGTAGACATATATTCACAATGTGGAATTATAGACAAGGTCCAGGAATTGGAAACAAGGAATGCATAGGAAACATAAGCTATGAAATACAATGACATGTAGCATAAACAAGTAACAGTTTAAACTCCAATAATCTGTGAAAAAGATTTTATGAACATTGATTTTTTATCAGATTACTTTTGCAAAATACACGTGCAGTAATGCAAAAAGGGTATCTGGTAATTTTGCTATCAATTCATATCACCCAAGAACTACTTCCGACAGAGACACACTTCCTCCTCCATCTGTTTTAGTTTAGCAGAATCTGGTCAAGAACTTTATTTTGTTAAATGAAACAATCAGGAATTTGGAAAGCAGAAAAAACAATGGATTGTTGAGCTTTCTAATTCATCATGATTTTTCAATTTTTTTACCCCACTTTTATAGCATACTGAATAACAAGCAACTAAAAACAACATTCAGAACTCTACAATGCTCTTGTAGAATGAGAACACAAACAAGTATTCAAGGGTGCCTATGTTGTTTACTTCTGCTTCAAACTCTAAAAGAAGGCTCACACAGTCTTTGTATCTATTTGTTGTTGCAATGTGCTAAACACAAGATATCAAAAAGATTTGTCATATTGTTCTGAACTCTCAATAAAAAAAGAATCTCCATACTCTACCATCAGAGAGAATGCATTAAAGTCAAAGGAGTTTGAAATTGAAGATAACAAACCTAATAGCACTCACTTGGATAAACTGTTTTCTATAGTGTGAATTTTATTGGTTCCTAGCGTCAAGGCAGTAATACTCATGCATTCGGTTGGAATGCTTTTAAGTGGCAGCATTGGGCAATCACATTTCGCCATTTAACATATTACTTATTTTTTTGTATAGTTTGAATTTGGAGAGCTATTTTTTATATTGAAAAATTAGCATTTATCTATTTTCCTATTCGTCTGAGTAGCTTTATAAATCATTTTTTGTTTTGAAAATTTGGGAAAATGTGAATGCATAGATTGATTAAATAAATTTAAGCAAACGCATAGTTTTAAAACTGGTGGCTAGAGGTACATAATCCATGAATGCAGATTAAATGCATTAAAATATCAGGAAAATGCGAGCGCATAAATTGATTAAATAAATTCAAGCAAAGGCATAGTTTATAAAACTGGTGAGTAGATGTACGTACTGCATGGATATAGATTAAATGCATTAAATGGCATATGGCTCGAGGAGAAGGCGCTGGAATGGCTTGGTGGCCACGCGTGGCCAGGGTACTTTGGTCATTTAATATAGAGTTAAGCCACTTGCTATGCATCTCTATTACTTTGCGTGTGTTGTTCTTGTGTTCTATAAGCGCGTGTTCTGAGGAAGAGTTTGTAGCGACTGAGCAAGAGATGTTATAGCTGCAGAGTCCTAACCCAGAAATGAGTTACTTGAGGTGATAATTCGTTATTTTCCACAGTTTCTTTCCATTAAAGTGCATAATGAGGCTTTGTTTCATAGTGCTTTAGTTGGACTATCACTATCACTTTGTGCCTATTGTGTCAATGCATGTATGTATGTATGCATGTCTCTATGTACATATGCATTTATCTATGTGCATATCTATGTAAACATTTGTACATGCATGTATGCATGTATGCATATGTCTCTGGATATATCTATGCATATCTGTATTTATGCATATATGTATGTGTGTATAGATGAATCTATGTGTATATGCATGCATGCATATGGATGCATATATGTTTACATCCACACATGCATTTATGTGTGTCTACATGGATGTATCTGTACATATATATACATATGTATACATATATGTGTTTGTCTATATGTCTTTTCTAGGAAAGAGTTTACAGTGACAGGGCAAAGGTTGTCATGGTTCCAAAAAAGGACACTCGTAGACAAGTTACTTCAGGCAATAAATAGTTATTTTCATTAGTTTTCTTTCATTTTAGAGTCCATAGGCAGATTGGCTTTCACAGTGCTCAGCCTACGCTAATCTTCATAGACTAGTTCCTCGGATGAGCAATTGTCTTTTGTCCAATGTACAATATGTGAGCTTAACAATAACTTGGTGCTTATGAGTCCTCTAAAGATTACATATCTTCAATTACTACAGAACTGTTCCATAGTGCAAGCTTTAGAGCCATTGTGCTATTAACATGTGCCATAATGGGACCTTTTGAACAATATGTGGACAGTGTGTTGAGAAGGCTTTACAAACTGTCAGGCAAATGCAATTTACAGATATAAGCCTAAACTCCACAATTGGTTTCAGCTTTCTCGTTGTCATTAAAGCATAAAGGAAAGAGGATTTTTACCAAACTTCTAATTTTTGTACTTTTACATGATAATTCACCTTATTAATTAATGAATCAAATTATCTTAATTAATTAATCTTCTTTTCTCTTCCATCATTTCATATCTAATTAATTAGGTAACTGCTAAATAGTATTTACATACATAATAATTAAAACAAAGAAACAATTATAGTTATCCTTGGGCACATTTGACCCATCAATCAAAGTCAATTATTAAATCTGATTGCACATGTTCACTGATAGTATTCGCATGCAATTTCCTTGAAAAGTCTAGAAAAAGAGGATTACTCACACACCAATAAGGATTCTCATTTGTAACGTCCGTATCCAAATCATCTTCATTGAATAAGATGTTGTGGCATACATTAATTGGATGTATCTCATCATCTTTCTTATCAGGATGCGAACAACCTTGGTTTGTATTTCTCCTTGAGTGTATCTAAATGCCATGAGTTATAAATTCTACTTGCATGTGGCTTGATTGCACAAGTAATAGTAAGTGCTACATAACGGTACAAAATAAACTTATGCAAATGGAAATGGAAATGAAATGACCCCATTTAGTTAGAAAATCAATATTAATCTGGCTTTCACTATTAAGTGATAGCTAGTTTGGCATTAAACAGTAGCTAAAAATTGTTTTTATCAGAACTTAGTAGTGCTAGCACAGGTCTGTTTTGTTTTTTGGCTTAGTATTGACAAGTTGCCATGGCCTATTTACACTTCTTCAAACGCTTAAGCAAATATGGCATCTATTCCATTGATTGCTCTTAAAGAGCTTATGCCACCATTGCAATAACAGAATTACACTAATGCATGCATATGCAAAATATGTTCTATATTATAGGGTACACAAATAACAATAAGTTTTTTAAAATTATAAAATGCAATTTGCATTTTAAGAAACAAAAGTTCTTACTTAGGTTCTTTCTCATCGAAATGAATCTACATAAGAATTTTGTTTTGTTTTTATGAATAGTATAGTATATGTCACTCACTGTACTCATTTGTCTAAATTGTCCTTGTGACAGGGATCAGTGCTTTTAACTGTATTTAAACAATCACGCACAAACTGCAATGTGAGGTTAGCATATTAACCTTCTCCTTTTTTTAAAAAAGAAAACAATGTAGAGTTTTCTAAATATGCGCTTCTAAGAAGATTTCCCATGGTTGTAGATGAAATAGTATATGTTTTTTCAGTTTGCTCACTTCTCAATTTTGTCATTGTACTAGGAAAAATTACTTGTGCCTATAATAACAGCCAGAATTTGTACATTGCTACAAGTATACTTGATCATTCAATAGCAAATTGCAAGATCAGCTTTCTAAATTGTCTTTCTGCTTTTCTTGAAATGCAATTGAAATTCTTCGATATAATAACTGCATAAAGTTATTTTTCATGTATTCATTTTGCCATCTTGTATTCCTCATTTCTTTGAACACAAATGATTTAAAAGGCTGCTTGCACATATACAAATAGGAAAATGCATTTTCCACAATTGCAATAGTAATTTGTCTTCGAAAAATAGAACAGGTTTTGCTTATGTGTTAATTTGTTATACTTCCTCTATACAATATCCATAGAATAGAGTGAATTGCTAGAATGCAATTTTAAAACCCTCTTTGCAATTTCAAATAGCCTATAGAGTCATAAGTCTTTGTTTTATGTCAACTGGTTTTTACCTATATGCATTTAAGGCAATTTTGTTCATAAGACTACTTATATCTGTGGCAAGTTGCTATGCACTGTGCAAGTGAACGTATGTTTAATCTTCCTGTATTGCAAAAAAAGACGACAAAGTTAATTTCAAAAGCTGACATGGCACATGAGTACAATGAATGATGTACTACGTTACTCATAGACATGACGCAATATTTTTCCATGGTCTTGTTTACATGCAAAATGACATTAACCACATTTTTTTTTTGCTCACATTGCAAATTTCACTATATGCTTTAAACCTCTTACGTAAGAGAAAACTGAGGAAAGAAACTATCTATTACCTAAAGTAACTCGTTTCTGGTTCTGGAAATTGTAACTATAACAAAATCTACTTAATCGATGTAAACTCTCCTAGAAAAAAGACTTGTAGAATAGAAAAACAATTTGCGCAAAGTAATAGTCATGCTTAACAAGTGACTTAAGTCTATAACAAATGAACAAAGCAGCCTGGCTATACATGTCCACCAAGCCATTCCAGTAGTTTCTTATCCACCTACATGCTATTTAATGCATTTACTTTGCATTTATGGACTGTGTGCCTGTACCTCTGAGTTTTAATCTCTTTTTTTAATTATTTAATCGATCTATGCCTTCACTTTTGCTCAATGGATCTATGCCTTTGCATTTTCCTCAAATTTTAAAAACACAAATGATTTTTAAAGCTATTCCCACAAATAAGAAAATCCATAGATCTTCTTTGATCAAACAATGCCTTTGCATTTCCCTGATTTTCTTAAAACAAAAATGATTTGTGAAACTATTCTCTACATGCCACTTAATTCATGGTTATGTAAATAGCTTTTAAAATCATTTGCTCTTTGAGAAAATTAGTCAATTAGAAATACATAGAAACAAAGGAATCCAATTACACAAAAAATTTAAAGACCATAGACTGAGATTGACAATGTGAGCAAAAAAGATTCTTATCCACCATTTGTTGCATGTAAACAAAGCTACCTGAAAATATTGTTTTGTGTTTGTGGCATTGAAAGTATACATCATGCATTGTACTCATTTATCCAATTTGTCAATGTAACAGGAATAAGTACATACAATCCTGGTGGGGGACAGTGGATGACAAGGTCAGGTTGAAGAATTAATACTATTTTTCCCTTGTGCTTCTAAAAAATTGTTTGTTGTATAATATGTCACGTAGGCTTCTGCTACTACTCAAGATCCATTTTCCAACATATATAGAGATTATTATCTTCCAAGATGCTCGACAACATGGCTAATACTATAGAATGCTATTGAGTAAAAGCACATAGGCGACAATGTAAAAAACTATAGATTTTGTAATCTAGATGATAGCATTTGATGCTATTCATACATAACATCTGCTATTCTCAAACACATTAGGATACAAAAGAAACAAAGAAAATGATAGACGTTGACACCTATGAATTGACAAAAGCCCCCAAATATCAAACATTGACTACGCGCTTAAGAGCGAGGGACTTTGCAGATTAAGTACTTTTGCATACAATGTTGGTGATTGTTTGTTTGACTCATTACAACTACTGCTTAACAATCGCTACACATCAATTCAACTACGAAACGAGCTATAGATTACTTCTTGAGTTGCCTTCAAAACAAGGACAAAGAAGCAATAAAATCATACAACTATGAACTAGACCCTGATACTCTATATACATTGCACAAAGTACATGATCCGCAAACATATTTCCGCAAAATGCGATTATCTGCAAAGCCATAGGCAGATTGCATTGAAAGTGGATTGTGGGGTGACTTATTCTGCATTCACTGGATATCCAAATGGTTGAATATACAAATATGCCTTTGGTCAAGAACAACAGCAAGAAGGTACTTACAGTTCAATAGTTCTAATTACACAGAATCAGTCTCTATACTATTTCATGACATGAATTCTTTAAGTGGACACTTTGAACCATTGTTAAAAATTGAAACACAAAACATAACTTCAAAACAGCCCATAGGTTCACATGAAATTAAAAAACTATGCACAAAGTATCCTCGAATATCAAACATTGACAATGTCCTTAGAGTTGAAGGCCTTTGTAGATTAAGCACATTTGCATACAATGCTGGTGATTGTTTGTTTGACTCGCTTCAAGTACTACTTAACAATCAGTACACCTCAACTCAATTACGCAATGGAGCTATAGATCATTTCCTAACTTGCCTTCAAAATAAGGACAAAGAAGCAATTAAATCATATAACAATGAACTAAATCCTAATACTCTATATACATTGCACAAAGTACATGATCAAGAAACATACTTCCGCAAAATGCGATTGTCTGCAAGACCATGCACATACCATAGTGAATGTGGATTGTGGGGTGACTTGTTCTGCATTCACTGGATATCCAAATGGTTGAAAATACAAATAAGCCTATGGTCATTGACAACATCAAGAAAGTACTTAGATTTCAATGATTACGGATATACAAAATCAATCTCTATACTGTTCCATGATACAAACCCTCTGGCTGGACATTTTGAGCCGCTTCTAAGAATCAAATCCCAAAATCTAACTCGCCAGTGCTCAACAAGCTTGCTCCAACTTAAAAAGTTGATCAGAAGTGGTCCACAATACAAAATTACTTATTTGACCAAGACACATGCTTTGCCAAAAAACAAGAAGATTTTGATTCCATTTGTCACAGCAAACAATTTTAAACATAAATCAACAATAAGACTTAATCACCTGAAGAACTTGATTAGAAAAGAAAAACAAAAAGAAAGTGTACCTACCAGTCCAAAGAAAAAAAAAACATTGACACCAATAGAAATTTATAAAACAGCAATACAAGATACACCAAAATACCCATGTGCAATTTTCCAAGTGCTCTGTTTGAACAAGGACATCAGGATATTCAAAGAAAAACAAAAAAAACTATACTGTAAGCTACTACAATTAGATTCCTTACCATTCACAGATTTCATATGCCATGTATGCTACTTTGCATTGAAACAATCCACTATTCCAAAGTATGCTACGCCACAGAAAATAAGAACTAATAGACCATTGTGCTATGTGCAAAATTTAACTTAGCAAGAAGAACGACTTGTCTCACTTAGAATTGCATTTGCACAGATTTGGGAACTAGGGTTCAAAAGGTCTCAAATAGGCCTAACATGTTCTATTATAAATGTTCTTGTTGACATGAACATTGTACAAAGAGCATTACCACAATCAATTAACAACACACAAACAATTGTTGTTTAGTTGAAAAGGCGCTTACAATACAAAAATGCATTTCAAAAAGGCATGGTGCGCCCAAATGTCATCATGCAAGCTTTGACTCAATTAACAAGGACACCATTATACAAAATGCACAAAGTCCACATAAACCAAGATTGGCAAGAAGTTCTCCAATGCACTGAAGAAAACGAAGACAATAGTCCACAAAATACAAGTGAAACAGAATCAGATAGTGAAATGGAAAATGAAAACCCATCAGAAACATTGATACATGGATTTACCGAGTCTAGAAGTATCCATAACATGGAAGACAAGATTATTGAAATTGCACCTGCAGAGGACAAGTATCCAATTGGAATATTTAAGGACATCTATGCTGAAGAAATGAATTTCCCAACTTTATTCTTTGGCAAACCATGTGATAATCACATTGTAAAAAACTTTACATATCAAAAAATAGTACGCTGGGAGCTCTTACAGTCACAAAGACACTTTGCATATCATACAACAAACATTTTTTTCAAAGCTATAAAGGTACTAATACAACAAGTATTGTCTACAATGACAATAAGAATCCGAAAAGGCCAGTTAAAAGGGTGAAAGCTATTTGCAAAAGATGTTAAACACAAACCAAATCTAGAAAAAATTGTTAAATTAGATATTGGATATGTTGATTTCAAAAGAATAAGAATCTCTCCAGACTATTCACAACAACTTAAGAAAAATGTATTTGCTATGATTCAACAACTAGGACCACCGACATTTTTCATCACTTTCACTAGTGCTGAGCAAAATTGGGATCCACTAATTCAAACATTACAAGAGCTGCACAATTTACACCAATCAGCACAAAACCGTCAAGAATCTAATGACCGAACGCACATTGACAAATTTGAACTAATCAAGAAAGATCCTATCACTTGTGCACGTTACTATAAACATAGAATGAATGCAATAAAAAAATTGATACTTACAAATGACTCTTTCTTTGGAAATTTCATTGATTACTTCTCAATCACTGAGTTCCAAAATTGAGGAAATGAACATGATCATTTCCTCGTATGGGTTAAAAATGCACCAATCTACACAGAAAATAACAACACAGACATCATAGCTTTTGTTGATAAGTATATTACTTGTGACACCAAAAATTTGGAACCTCCTTTGGCAATGCTACACAAACACCATCATACAAAGAAATGTAAGAGATCAAGAAAAAACTTTGTAGATACAATTTTCCTTTCCCACCAATGCAAAAGTCAACTATACTCTTACCATTACTCCAAAAGACTGAAGTGATAACTGCAAATGCCACTGACATCTTTTCAAAACTCCAAAAAGCAAACTATGATGAAACATTCACTTTTCAAATGTTCTTAAAAGAGTTAAACTTAACTGACAATGAATACATTGAAGCTTTGAGCTCAACATTAAATAGGCCTACGCTTTTTTTACAAAGAAAACCATCACAAATATGGAACAATAGTTTTTCAAGGAAAATTCCAGATCTTTGGAAGGCTAATACAGATGCACAATTTGTCCTCAATGCTTGCAACAAATGTCATCACAACAAGTTGCACATATTGTTTT
The DNA here is from genome assembly GCA_007258455.2 of Sequoia sempervirens. NCBI lineage: Eukaryota > Viridiplantae > Streptophyta > Pinopsida > Cupressales > Cupressaceae > Sequoia > Sequoia sempervirens. The sequence goes on along the minus strand of VDFB02000002.1, from coordinate 107,523,576 downwards.
GTCATTTCCATTAAATTACAGTTCAAGAAAATGTATATTCATTAATACACAATCTGAAAATGATCGCACATTTAGACTAAAATCTGTTAAATAATTGAGCAATGAGCCAGACGAATCAAAAAATGTTCTTGCGAAATCTATTATAGACTACTATTTAAAACATCTTGAAACAATGGTGGACATATGTCTTGCAGAATTTTTTTCAAGATACAACAAATATGGTGCTACAATTGAACCAAAGGCCAAACCAAATATGGTACGGTTTATCAATTTCAACAAACATTTTGATATAGAGAATCATTGTAGAGAGCAATTGGTTCTCTATGTTCCATTTACCATTAATGAGCATACACTCAAACAAAACTTTGAGTCTTGGGAACATGCATACATGTACCATGGACAAACCATTCAAACAAATAGTGCAAAGTTCATCCACAACACAAACTCCTCATGGGGTGACATTGACAAAGCTATAAATGATCTTCAGTCTCTTGAAGATGAAAAGCTCATTGACCTACCGGTGCAAGCAAAGCTTCGCCAAAAAGAACTATATGACATACAAACATACCTTCCAAGCATAGATCGTTCTAACCCAAATACCATGCATTCCAATGGATTTGAAATTACAAAGCACCCACAGATTATAGATAACAATGAATACTATAAGTTAAGACGAATGTTAAATAAAGAAAAACAAGCAATTGTTAGAGATGTTCTCATAAAAAAGATGCAAAATCCACAAAATCCATTGCACTTGTTTTTGACTGGGGGAGCTGGAACAGGAAAGACTTTTACAGCAAAGGCCATCTACCAAGCTCTCATTCGCATGTATAGCAATTCTATTGACAATAATCTAGACAAACCCAAGGGCTTATTAACTGCATATACAGGTAAAGTAGCATATAACATAGGGGGATTCACATTACATTCAGCATTTCACATACCTTTTAATACATCATAATTCCTGCCACTGAACACTGAAGTGCTTGACACTATGTCAAAGCACTATGATCAATTGCGCATACTTCTTATAGATGAGATATCATTAGTTGGCTCAACATTCCTACGGTATATTGATAGAAGACTACGAGACATAATGCAAATGCCTACAACATACTTTGGAAACCTTGATACAATATTTTGTGGTGACCTTTACCAGGCACAACCTATCCTTGACTCTGTGGTTTTTGAAAATAGGCCTACTCCAATTGAATTAATGCCTTATAGTTTCTGGAAAGACCACATAAAATGCTATTCATTGGTGACTACCATGAGACAAAAAGATGAAATATTTATTTCAATCCTTAATAGACTATGAGTAGGCATTCAGACAACTCATGACATAGACTATCTCAACAAAATTTGCTTTCGTCCTATACCATTTGATCCATTGCTTCCGCACCTTTTCTATAGGAGAATTGATGTTCAAGCACATAACAACAAAATGCTATCAATCATTCCAACCCAAATGATAGTGCTAGATGCAATAGATGAACTTGAGGAGGACCTTAATGCAATATGAGTATATAGTCACACAATGACACTTCCATCACAAATATGCTTGAAACCAAACATTCTTGTTGAGCTTTATGTAGGAAATTACAATGTTCAAGATGGCCTCGTCAACAGTTCAGATGGAATTTTTAAAGCTTACACAGCACAAAACAAAATTGATATTGTCTGGATTAAATTTAACGACCCATAAATTGGACATCACCAGCGCACAAAACTAGCACAATGCTATTCTACTACCATTGACAAAGACTAGGTGCCAATACAACGCATTGCTAGGCCAATCCAGAAAATAACAACAAACAAGAAAATTATAATTAGAAAACAATTACCAGTATAAGTAGCATGTGCATGAACCATACATCGATCCCAAGGATTAACAATGGAGGCCTTGGCTTTTGATCCCATAGGCATTAGACAACATGGACTAACCTATACAACTCTATCACGAACAAAATCAGTAGAATCATTATTTCTGTTACAACCTTTAACTACAAAAAACTTCAAAGTTAAAGTCAAAATACAGCTAGAAATGTCTCGTCTCCAAACATGTGCACAATGGCAATTAGATAACCAAATCACATGTTCAGAAAACAAATCACATATGCTCCTATGTACATTGAACACTCGTAGCTTGAAAGCACATGCAAAAGACATTGTCAATGACTATGGCATAATGCAATCTGATATCTTGTGTCTCCAAGAAACACATATGCTTCCCTTTGAGCTAAATACCTTGCTACAGTATTTTGATAGCTTCTCTATATATAACATACATGGCATAGCAACTTTAACAAGGAAACATTTACTCCTGTCAAAAACAAAACAACATGAAACGTCAAATATTGAAACCATCACATCAACAGTAATGCTATCTAACAATGAACTCAATGTTTGTAATATTTATGTAAGACCTGCAACTGCCATAGATGAAGTAATTGCAATGTTACAAATAATTATTGCATCCACAAATTTAGAAAACATGTTGTACATTTTAGGCGATTTTAATGTGGACATGTTTTCAGAAAGCAGAAGCAAAAAAATACTTCACAGCTATATGCAACAGAACAATATACAATTTATGTTGAACCAACAACACAGCATGGGCAAGTCAGTCATTGATCACATTTGGTCCAACACGACTACAAATATATGCTCTATCTATAAATCAAAAGCATATTGGACTGATCACGATCCAATTTTCCTAAAATTGCATGTTGCCCAATAGACAAATTCAACTTTATAGAACTTATAGCCTTATATCACTTTTATGCTTTACAATGCCTTTTTCAATGCTATATCCATTATTTGCAGGAGATCTATGGATGAAACTAAAAGACAGTCAAAGCAAATACAAACCACACAAGAAGAGTCAGCACAACGGTAAAGCACTCATAGTATTATTCCTTCATACTCACTCACCCAAATCACAAATATTCAAATAACATTGTTCCAATTCTTTGCAGGACACCAAAAGATGTATCAAAAAGATAGGAAAAACAAGTGCAAATTGCACAGGAAGAGTCAGCACAACGGTAAAGTGCTTGGTTCTTCATTGTACGGCCATTTGTCCAGCTTGCTAATATTAAATTAGCATTCAATTGACATTATCCTTGTTCCTTGTAAGACAAGAGTCAAGAAACCTAAGATTGTTTCAATCGAACAACTAAATGCGAAAAGAGCTAGAGACACCTTCCAAGGTGATGTGCTTGTTGTCTACAAAGCAACATTGGATAAGGCCAACAAAACATGGGAAATGCTGCGTGCTGATTTAATAGATCACAAAGTAGAAATGACAATCACGTTAAATGTTAGTGGAAACCTTGTGTATAAACATGAGTCTAAAATAGTCCTAGGGTCAGCTATCTCAATCTCAGATTTTCAAGTTGCACCTAGGACAGATTATGATAGAGGTGACTGTGATTACATTTTGATTTTAACAGACATAGGCACCACTGAAAACATCCCTCGCCTCTATCAATAGTGCAAATTCATTCCAAGTACAACTATCAGCCAATTGCTAACAACTATAAATGAGTACCCACCTGGCACAATAGCTGCGCTAGTAGTTGGTGCCAAGAAAATGGGTACCCAATTTGTAGTTGACATCAAAGATGGCCACACTGACATAGACAGAGCACAGGTATTTCGGTCTATAGAACTTTTTCCTGTTCTTTCAGTTTCAACCTTTTCTCGTTCTACAGTGGTCTCTATAACAATTTTTGTAACAAAATCTAATTCTCTCATTGAATCGTAGCTGCTATTATGGTCAACATATGAGCAACAATACTTTGTAATCGAAGACCAGTTGCATACAAATAAAACACTTGCAATGCTTTTCAAGAATGTTGTAAGAAAAACAGATCAAAAGAACACATTTCACACATGTCGGTCAACATTCATCTATAACTTGAATGACAAAAGAAGCTTGGAAAAGCTCAACAACATACTACATTCAACTTTTAAGGTAACGACATTCTTTTTTTTTTTAACTATCGCATCCAAACCTGTATTTTTTGTCTCCTCTAACAATTTTTAACCATATTCTATAGGTTTTTGGTACTCTAAAAGAAAAAAATGCATTTTCTAATCGATTTCATGCATGTTGTCCAAAATGCAAATGCAAATTCGTTGCTTATGGCACACTCCAAGAAAAAACTGCTCACTGCAAACAGTACAACCAACAAGTCAATTATACATTTTGTTTGCAACTTAAAACTACCATTACAACTTATGACAATCAAACAATTCAGTCTTCAATTGAGCAGGTCACCATGCACCATCTATTGCCCACACTGCAAAAGCTCAGCTATGAAGACTATATCAAGGACAAATCAGCAATGATATTCATCCTACGGGACTTCAGCACTAAAGGACATTTTAGCCTTGACCAAAACAATGCCATTGTTGAAGCCATTTGCATTGACAAATAGACAGGAAACATCACCAGAAGGTAATAAAGTCATTTATATGTAAACTTTTTCTCTTGTGAACCAGCACCTCAAATCACCATCCATACAAACTATGTTTCTAATACATAGCATTTTCTTGGCTTTACAGGAAACTAGGAATACAAGAGTACAGATTTACATTGTTTAGACTTTAACTTTTTTGCCTTTCCATGCTCCAAGACATTTCACTAGTTTTGACATGTTAAAGACATCTTTGGTTTTAAAATACTCTATTGCTATTATACATTTAGACACTTTTATAGGTTACTATGTTAAAGTCTTCTTGACTATGGACATCTAAAACTCTAATTTTGTTTTTGCACCTACGAAGACAATGGTTCTCTATGTACATCTGACATATATGTTCAATAATTATTACCCCTCTATGCATAATGCCATTCAAACTATATAGTTTAAATGTTTCCTTTTGCATTATGTCATTTCTAGCTTTTCCAATATTTGCTCTCTGATTATGTTTTCGAGAGTTTATGGTGACTGAGTAGAAGTTGTTATGGTTGCACACTCTAGACCCATAAACAAATTACTTGAGACAATAAATAGTTATTTTCCTCTGGGTTTTTTCATTTTATGCTGTTAATGCAACCAAGTCTTGATACTACTTTTATGCATTGTATTTTATAGTCACTTTTCCATCACGCATTCTAATGTATAAAGTACATTCTTGTATAGAGAAATCCATTTGTTGCTTTCGCTGCATGTATGCATCTTTACATGTATATATGCCTCTATGTCCATATGCACATATGCACATATTCATGTATGCATGTATTCATCTAAGCTTCTACATATCATTGTATGCAATTGCATATACATGCGTCCATGCATTTATGGATTCCCACTCTAGCCTTGTAGCAATTTATTTTGCTCTATGGATATCGCATATAGGAACACTAATTAGCTCTTTCACCATAGATAGCAGTTGTTTTCATAAATGCCAAATTGAGCTTATATGTATTAGGATACATATATACTCATACTTAAAACTACTGATTTATGATCTCTATTGATCCATTTTCGTAGACATGTTACTATTGCAATCAAATGTGTAAAGCATTCATGTCCAAAGAAATTAGAAACAGGAGTGGCAATATGTTACACAACCTTGTGTTATGCCTTTATAGCAGTTTTTTCATTGCATTTCAAGAAAAGCAGAAACTAAAATTTTATTCATATTATTTCATCTATGGCATTTATAGCTTTTCCAATAATTATTACAGGCATAGAGTTCAGTGTTGAATGGTTCTATTCTTCATGTCATAGCTTCAACATTCTTCATGTCAAATTGCATTATCTGACAAAGTTAACATGCGAAAACCAGAGTGTCCATTATGAACACTTATTGCATTCCATGGGACCACATTTCTTTGAGGAGTTTTTTCAAACAATTCGCTTCCCTTGTATATGCTTCCATATTTTGCATATGTGCCTATGAGCACATTAACTATAACAGTTCACAAAATTCCTTTATCCTTTATGCTTTCATCATAGCAAAATAGCTCAAAGCAATTGCAGAATTTAGGTTTAGAAAACACAGGCTTACAGAACACAAAAAAAAACACACACAAAGTAATAGAGATGCATAGCAAGTGGCTTAACTCTATATTGAATGACCAAAGTACCTTGTCTACACGTGGCCACCAAGCCACTCCAGCGCGTTCACCTCCAATTAGATGCCATTAAATGCATTTAATTTGCATTCATGCATTGCGCTCACATTTTCCTGATCTATTTTAATGCATTTAATCTGCATTCATGGATTACATACCTCTAGCCGCCAACTTTTAAACTATGCCTTTGCTTAAATTTATTCAATCAATTTATGCGTTCACATTTTTCCAAAATTTTAAAACAAAAATGATTTATAAAGCTACTCAGACGAATAGAAAAATAGATAAAAGCTAATTTTCCAATATATAAAATAGCTCTCCAAATTCAAATTGTGCAAAAAAATAAGTAATATGTTAAATGATAAAATGTGATTGGCCGATGTTGCCGGTTAAAAGCATTTTGGGCAAATGCATAGGCAAATTAAAAAAGGGTTCACAGGAAAGAGCTTTTGATTATGAATCCATATGCATACTTTGATTAAAACTAGTGACTGAAGGTACATAGTTCATTGATGCAAACTCAATGCATTGAATGGCATCTGACTAAAGGGTACGCTGTTTAGATTGCTAATTAGTCTTTGAATATATAACAAGGTTCAAGGAGAAAACTCTCATTTTCGCACATGTTGACATAATTTTCGTTCCAAAGCTCTCTTTATGAGACCGCTTTGCAGTCATCAAATATATACAAACTTTCCAGGGCTCACATGCATGAAGTAAAATAGACAAGAGGGTTTCTACATTATTCCTATCAAACGCAGATGACACCTTCTCATTTCAACAAGAAATTCAAATAGATAATACTAAAAGCAGTTTAAAATATGAATTTATAATCAAACTATAAGAATTCCTTAGAGCACTATGAAACCCTACTTGCATTTCGCAATTGTAAACAAAGAAAAAGGTTCATGCTAGAAACTCACCCTGTACTCTTTTCTTGAAAAAATTGCTACAATTGCAGAATTTAGGTTTACATTGTTCCAAACTTCTCATTACAGCACAGGTTAACAAAACATTGGTTCTAAAGCTCTCTCTATGGCACAACTCTACATCAATTGATGATATATAGTCTTTACAGGGCTCACATGCAGTCAAAGAGTTCACTTGCCTTTTGTATGCTTCCATTTTTTGCATTTGTGCCTATAAGTACAATAGCTACATATGTGCCTATGAGGACAATAGCTATGACATTTGACAAAATTCTTCTATTTACATGCATCCATGCATCCTGCCCAGAGATACACATATACATGCATCCATGGGTACTGCAATACATGCATCTATGTACACATGCACCCATGGATATATGTATCTATGCAACTTCATTTGCAATCCATGGATATTTCCATACATGTATATTTAAGCATTTATGTATCCAACTATGCTTCTTTCTATCTATCCATGCAACTATGTTTCTATGTATTCTTCTACCTGTAGATGCATCCACACATATATGTATCTGTGCTTCTATCTACAAACGTATACAAGCATCTATCCATATATGTGTCGATGTATCTATGGATACATCTATTCATAGATACATGTATCTATGCATCTATGGATACCATGATAGATGTCCACATCCATGTATCTATGGATACATGTATCAAGTAGCTCGTTTCTAGGTCTTGACTCTACAACCACAACATCTCTTATGACTACACAGATCTGCAGAATAACCAAAAATGAAATGCTCAAAGTAATCACAATGTATCTCCAGTCACTTAAATCTATATTACATGATAAATCCACATGCCATTTAATGCATTCACTTTGAAACACAATCAAGAAAACAGCTAAATACCACTTTCCAAATAAAAAAAAAACTTTGGAAACATCAACTTCCAGAATTAAATACCAATATGCACAAAGCGATCATATTACCCTAACTAGATGACTATAAAGCACATGTTACCTATGCAATCTAAAATCTAGAGATACATATCATCCTTATGCACCTATGCACAAATACATATTGTCTAACATACATACATAATTACATGCACACATATATACATGCAAACCTGTATGCATGAATGCATACAAAGACTATGTTTCATGGGATTATTAAACAGTTCACTTGCTTTCTATATGGTTCCATACTTTGCATGTGTGCCTATGAGGACAATAACCACAATATTTGACAATATTCCTCTATCCTTTATGACAACTCATTGGTTCCAAAGCTCTCTTTATAGGATAGTTGTGCATTGCCTCCAAGACTCAAATGAATCCTTGGTATTTCAAGGAAAGATTCAAATGGATAACACTTAAAATGATCTAAACTATGATTTTATAATCAAAGTATCCAAATGCATTGCAGCAATGTGAAACCCAACTTGCATTTAAGATGTACAATGAAAGTAAACAAAAGGAAAAATGCATTTGTTTCAAAGTTTGTAAAGCAATTTCAACAGATTGTGTAGCCATTGTCCAAAATATGGTTTTCTATCAGCATAATCCTTGAACCTTCTTTAGGTCTGTCTAACTGCTACTTTGTTAATTGACTTTGATTAAAAGGTCAAAATGTAAAATGTGGCCAATGATAATTATACTTATTTATCTCTTTTAATTGTTATATATTCAAAGACTAATTAGCAATCCAAACAACCTCCCCTTTAGTCAGATGCCATTCAATGCATTAATTTTCTATCAATTAATTATGTACCTTCAGCCACTAGTTTTAATCAAATTATGCATATGGATTCAGAATCAAACTCTCAAAATGAATGCATATATAAATGTGTCTTTTTCTTCATTTCATTATGTATCTATGTATCCATAGATGCAATCATGCATACATCAATTTATGCATATATCTCGCCATCCCTCAATGCATCTGTCTATATATGTATGGCTATATCTATGGGTGCATGTATACATCAATTTATGCATATATGCACCTATGAATTGCATACACACATCCATGTATATATGCATCTATCGATATCTTCAATGGATACATGTATATATGCATGTATGGACTCATGCACCCATGTATTTGTCTTTGTCTCTACCCATCTGCAGATGCATATATGCATATTTCTACACATCCATGTATTTGTACACCTCTCTCTATAACATATCTATCTCTGTTTGCATACATGTGTCTATGCATCCATCTATGCATGTGTGCATGTACTACATGCACATATGCATTTGCGCATGTGTATACAATACTCTTCCTTAGAACACAAGCATGTACAACAGAATACAACATCCACAAAGCAGCTGTGATGCATTACAACTGCATTAAATCTATATTAAATGGCCAAAGTATGCTGGCCACCCATGGCCACCAAGCCATTCCAACGCCTTCCCCACCAGCCAGATGTCATTTAATGCATTTGCTTCAATTATTTTGACCTCTCTATGTGTTCGCATTTTCTCGATATTTCAATGCATTTAATTTGCACTCATGGATTACGTATCTCTACTCGCCAGTTTTATAAACTATGCCTTTGCTTAAATTTATTTAATCAATCTATGCAATCGCATTTCACTGATTTTCTATAACAATAATGATTTATAAAGCTATTCTGATAAATAGAAATAGATAAATGTTAATTTTCCAATATAAATTTATCAGAATAATGCTAATTTTCCAATATAACAAAATTAAAAGTTATATGTTCACATACATTCATGCATATTTTCGATACATGCATATATACATATATGCCTTCATCCATATTTGCATGTGTATATGAATACATCCTTCCATGTAACATATGCATTTGTATCTATATGAAAATATGCATGCATCCATGTATACATGTATTCATTTCTCCATCTGTCCATGTAGTTATGTTTTCTGTGTATACACGTGTCTGTTGATGCATCCATGCATATATCTGTGAATAGCTCTACGTATTTCTGTCTCCATGCATTTATTGTTCTCTAGTGCATCAACATTTGCATTTTTACAGTTTCATGATATTCGATATTTATTGTTTTCATAGTGTATGCATAACAACTTCCACTTTGTCTTCTATTTTGACTCTTCTATCCTTAAATATCATTATATTTTTATATCTATTCTTCTCTTGTCGCATTTCGAGGAAGCTCAAGGATCTCAGTACCTTGTTCAGTACGAAGGAGAGTGAGAAATGCGACATGAGTCTTTTTTTTGTGTTTATATTGACACACTCAGCCCTATGATGATTTTAAAAAGCATAACCAATAACCAACTAGACATTCTTCCACCCTTTGTTGGAAGAAATAACCACTTCATACCCTATTGATTCCATTCATTTCCATTTCCACCCTTGCACGTGCTTTCTTCTCAAATCAAATACACTTCAAAATCCATTTATATGCCTGCCTTGCATCATACCAATGTGTTGCATTCCTTTTTTCGTTCAATCCAGCTCTCTCATTGAAATTTTTATTTCTTGCATTTAATTTTAAGCATATAACTAAAAAATGATAAATTCATACCATTTACATTCCATTCATTCTCATATCCACTATCCCATATCCTTGCCTCCCATATCAAACACTTTTCATAACTTATTCATACACCTTATTTGCATCTTATCATTCTCTCAATTCGCTCTCTTTGTTGCACTCGCATAACTCATTCTTCTTTTTTACCCTCACATATCTTTATCTATCTATACCTCAAATATCCTTCATCCATCACAACAAAATTCACACCATACCAAACAAAGAAAAAGATGAAGAAAATATCAAGCTTATGCAATTCAACACTGAGGGCTTTGAAAATAACAATCATAACATAGAGTTGTATTCACGAATTATTTTCAAAATGTCTTTTCTAAATCTTGTTGCACACAGGCATTTATAGATTCTTGTTTATGTACCAAATTACATGGACACATGTATACATGCATGCATGCATAAATGTTTACATGGATCCATATATTTATGCATTCCTTCGATATATAGTTCATTTTCCCTGTTTTTTCTTTCGTTTACTACTGCAAATGCAAGTTGAGTTTCATTGTGCTTTTACAAATTTGTATATCTACTCGATTTTAGTGTTTTCCATTCAAATTTCTCGTTCACATGTCAAGGATGCTTTTCACTCTTCTACGCATTGTGTGCACATGGATACATGTATACATAGATAGCTCAAGCATTGTTACAAATGTTTAAGATTATTTGCATTTAATAATTCAAACAAAATAATAATACATTTTTGCTTCCTAAATAAGATCATAAAGGACATTTGTTACTGCAAATATAAACATACACCCATGTAAAAGTACAAGTATTCACTGGTGTATCTATCAAAAAGTCCACGTATTTATTCTTTTCATAGTATATGCATAACAACTTTTCCTTTATTTTCTCTTTTGACTCTTGTATCCTTAAATAACATTATATTTTATATCTATTCTTCTCTTGTTGCATTTCGAGGAAGCTCAAGGATCTTGGCACTTTGTTTAGTACAAAGGAGAGTGAGAAATGGGACATCAGTCTTTCTTCTGTATTTGTATTGAGACAATCAACCCTATGATGATTTTAAAAAACATAACCAATAACAAAATAGACATTCTTCCACCCTTTCTTGGAACAAATGTTCACTTCATACCCTATCGAATCCACTCATTTCCATTTCCACCCATGCACATCGGTTCTTCTCAAATCAAATACATTTCAAAATCCATTTATATGCTTGCCTTGCATCACACCAATGTGTTGCATTCCTTTTTTCTTTCAATCCAGCTCACTCATTCAAATTTTTATATCTTGCATTTAATTTTAAGCGTACAACTCAAAAATGATAAATTCATACCATTTACTTTCCATTCATTCTCATATCCAGTCTCACATATCCTTGCCTCCCATATCTAATACTTTTCATAAGGCATTCATATACCGTACTTGCATCTCATCATCCTCTCAATTCCTTCTCTTTCTTGCACTTACATTGCTCATTCTTCTTTACTACCCCTACATATCTTTATCTATCTATAGCTCAAATATACCTTCACCCATCAGAACAAAATTCACACCATACCAAAGAAAAAAATGAAGAAAATATCAAGGTTATGCAATTAAACATTGAGGGCTTTGAAAATAACTATCATAACATAGACTTGTATTCAAGACTTCTTTTCAAAATGTTTTTTCTAAATCCTGTTTATTACAAATATCTAAGAGCACATATCACAACTTCTTGGAGGCTAAAATGTATGGTCAGATTTAACAAATATTTACATGTATCCATGCATTCAAATGCATCATTAGATATCCTTTATACACTTGATCAAAAAACAATAATGTATTATTCTTTTGTTTCGATCATAAATGCTTTTTGTATATCTTTCAAATGCAAATTGTTTATGACATTTCTAACTTTATGCACACAGGCATATATAGATTCTTGTTTCCATACCAAATTGCATAGGCACATGTACACATTGATGCATGCATAAATGTTTCCATTGATCCATATATTTATGCATTCCTTCGATACATGCATTGCTGATAAATAGTTAATTTTCCCTGTTTTATATTTGTTAACATAGAGTTGTATTCAAGAGTTCTTCTCAAAATGTCTTTTCTAAATCTTGTTTATTGTACATCCCTAAAAGCTCGTATGACAGTTCCTCGAAGGCTAAAATGTATAATCAGATTTCACAAATATTTACAAGTATCTATGCATTCAAATGCATCATTAGATATACTTTATACACTTCTTCCAAAAACACTAATGTATTACTATTTTGTTTCAATCATAAATGTCTTCTTTTATATGTTTAAAATGCAAATTGTTTCTGACATTTCTAGCTTTGTGGATGTAGGCATATATAGATTCTTGTTTACATACCAAATTACATGGACACATGTGCACATCCATACATGCATAAATGTTTACATGGATCCATATTTTTATGCTTTCCTTTGATATATGCATTCATACTGACTAGTTTATTTCTCCTGTGTTTGTTTCATTTAATACTGCAAATGCAAGTTGCGGCTCATCATGCTTTCAGACTCGTTCAGATGCCAAGGATGCTTTTCACTCCTCTATGCATTGTGTGCACGTCGATACATGTATACATGCATACATGTATACATAGATGCTTCAAGCACTCTTACAAATGTTTCTCTCTCAATAATTTCCATGCAAAGTGCTATAAACATGTGAATTATTTTAGTGTACCTACATTTTATCTTATGTAATAAAGTTCTTTATATCTTTCCAAATTATTTTATCAATACCTTTGTACTGTTTCATCTAACAATTTATTGTAATATTTATTTCACTTATTACATTTTAATAAGTCAAATTATTACATTTTAATTTGAATGCAAAGTGCTATAGACATGTGAATTATTTTAGTCTACCTACATTCTATCTTAGGTAATAAGGTTCTTTATTATATCTTTGCAAATTACTTTTTGTTTATTATATACACAAATTTTAATTCGTATTACATAAACAAGATTAAAATCTTATTTATAATAAAATCAATAGCTTTCTACTGATTCATCTAAGAATTTATTGTAATATAATTACATTGTTCTATACACAAAAATATGTTTTCGTATTACATAGACAAGATTAAAATCTTATTTATAATAAAATCAATAGCTTTATATACAAGTAACCTTCATACTACATTAAAAAAAAGATTGATTAATCTTAGAAAAGTTTACACTCAAATGAGCTACCCCTATCCATGTTCCACCTAACACTAGTGTTTCTACTAGCACTTGCATATTGTGATATGATAAACTAAAATAACTCAATTGTATTAATTAATGTAGCATGTGTTTTACAACAATACAGTAAACATAATTTTATTTACAAATAGACATAGAAGTAAAAAAACACATATGGTAAACTTTGTTTCGCCATGCATATAAATATGGGTCATGTAAAAAATGCATATAAATGCAAGTTGAGTCTCATCGTGCTTTGAGACTTGTTCAGATGCCGACGATGCTTTTCACTCTTCTACGCATCTTGTGCATGTGGATACATGTATACATGCATACATGTATCCATAGATGTCTCAAGCATTCTTACAAACATTTCAGATTGTTTGCGTTCAATAATTAAAACAAAATTATAAAGCATTTTTGCTTCTTGATTAAGATCATAAAGAATATTTCTTGTCGCAAATATATACATACATATAAAAAATACAAGTATTCATTGCTATATCTATAAAAAAGTCCACCTGTACATGGTACCCATAAATACAATTTTGCATGCATCTATCAACACATATTAACTGTTCACATGTCTATATGAACCACATTGCTCATGCACCCTAAACATTCCACGCATTAATGCACCATTGCAAATTACTTCAAACTTTCCTAGTTATATTTAATACCTTTATATTCCTATCTCCTATTTAATTACTTTTTCTAACTCATAACTAGATGCTTTTTATCCCTCGGCAGGAATTTGATGCTTGCGTCACTTGTTTCTAATACCCACTCTTATGTCTAATTGATTGCATTATTAAATCAAACTAGTTATTTTATGAAGTGGTATTCCTCCACTACACCCCCCGTTGCTCGCCGTGACTCTGATTTCTGGTTTCTCACTTCTGGGAGCCGCGACTTCGATCTTCATATTATATCTGTGGAAAACACTTTTTGTTGTTTTTATTATAATATAAAACGGCCGAGGTATAACATTTCCGCAGTCGTAATAGAATTGAAATCGAGCGATTGTGTGCAGATGGCAATGGGAGGCGCAGAGAGGACGCATAGGCATGCAAATGCTCAAGCTCATCATGCCAGGCTTCAGAAAATCGTTCTGACCTGGGACTATTTCCACCTCGTGAAACAATCCAAAGTATTCACTTCCCACTTTATTACTTGCGCAATGCTGTTTCTCATTAAAATTAACACATGTTGGATCAAAACTTTGGCAGGCAAGACAGAAAGAGCGGAGTAAGAATAATAATGAAGAGGGTGTAGCTCTGAAGAAAGTAGGTAGCAGTTTCAAAGACATAAATGAGTATTTGAGTGTGTTTGAGCCTCTACTCCTTGAAGAAATCAAAGCGCAGATCATCAGAGGTGAAGAAGAGCAAGGTAGACTGTTTTTAATTATGAATTGAATCTTATATTACTTAAAAAATTAAAACAGGTCACATTATCATCGTTTTAGCAACAGCGTTACATGGGAAATCTTACCTGCATTGTTTTTGTTAGTAGGTATTTATTATGCTTGTAAATTGATGTGGTCATTTGTGTATTGGAATAGGAGCCATGGCTCTCCAACGGGCTTTAACTGTATCGTGTGAAAAGGCCAATGAATTCTACACAGTTACCATATCAGTCCAACGTGAAGTTATGGAGTGCTTTGGAGAGAATGATTTATTAATGCTGAGCAAGGAAATGGTAACCATATTACTTTCTTCAGCATTTTATTTGGGTTTTTTACTTGTTAAGTGAAAAACCACAATAGACATACTAAAATCCTTCAACTGTATTTTACAAGTAACAGCTATCAATCTATTGGAATTTCCCTCATGACATCCTTAACTTATGATTTGATTCCTCTGCAATTTTAATATGTTCTTATAAAAAAAATTATTGGTTGGATTTATGGTTCTTATATTACATAAATGAACAATAATTTTACATCAAATGAGCAAAAATAATTGAAGAAAACATCTTTCCATGTACAATCAATGACAGTAAGCACTTAGGGTTGTCCCATGATGGGGTACACCTTCAATATATGTACAGAACCATTGCCACCGAGCTACTTTAATTTCAACAACAATTCTTGTTTTATGCTATATTCTCTTTCTGTTAGTTATTTCCTATTATCATTTGCCATTCCAGTGCCGATTCTTCTGGGGTTCCGTTATCTTTGGGGATTCCTGAGAAAGATGTGTATGATTTGGACAATAAACACACCTATGAGGGTATTTTCATGGACATCTTTTTCTTCATTTTTGTTCTGATTTTTAGAGTATTGCAATCCGGTGAGTTCTTGCATCTTGGTCAAAGTTAGTACAAATTGTTGAGAGCAAAAAATCAACTTATGAATTTGCTTTCCTGTTAAGAAGATGACATTTGTTTTCAAATGTGACTTTCGGATACAGTGTATCATGTCCTCCTCAAATGAGCCATCATCCTGTGAACAATTTATAAACAACATGACATTCCCATACATACTCAATATTGAAAACATCACTTATTTTAGTGGTATGCCATAGGTAATCTTCACTCACAAGTATGTGATGCTGTACATCAGTCTATATTGATGAGTTGCCTATATTTTCTTAGCATGTTTCAACCAATCATGGATTATGGATTTTGATGTTGTGGTGTTGCCAAGTGTTGTTGCGGATTGTTGTCTTTCATTACAAGGTTCTCGTTATTGCCATTCTCAATTATTGCATATACAAAAGTATTAGGATACATAATCTCTTCCTATTTCTAAAGATATTGGAGGAGTTGAGTGTTTATGCATTGTAGTGAGCATCGTCAACAGCTCTGAGTCTGTTTGGATAAGATCTTTGCCTTTGTCTGACATGGCATGCAGAAGTAAAGTGTAAAGAGCGTGTTAATTATTAGTGTTCCTTGTCTTGGAATGGTGATAGCTGTTCCACTTTATGCTGTGTTGCAGCAGCAATTTCTTCCATGGTTGCTGCTAATTTTGTCTGTAAGGAAGTAGTTACCAAATATTCTTAGGTGCATACACTATTTTCTTACCAAAGTTATTGTTCTGACAGCATTTTTTTTTGTTTTAGCTCCATTGCATGGATTGCTACGAGTATTCTTTTGGCTCTATAGTTTTGGGAGTAGCTCATTGTGCATACCTCATTTGCAGAAGCTATTTGGAGGCATATTGACTTTGGCTCTGATTTTGTGCTTGTACTTTTTCTTTGGGTCTGAAGCAGGGCAAGGTCTGAAAGCCTAGTTAAGGGCTGTCAAACCAAACAGCTTGGCTTAATACCTATAATAACACAAAACATACAGAGATAGAATGAAATAACACAGATGTTTATTGAATAAAAATGAGCAAACTATACAACAAGGCACAAAGGTCAAATAGCAACAGATGACAGTGATTTCTTGGCAAATTTCTCAAAGACAGAATAATTTCAGAGTGATGAGATGGTCACCATGAGACCCAGGGATTCATTCAAATACACGTGGTTCAAACCTATGCTCCACCAAGTTTCCGGGACAGGGACATAAGGGGATGGGGGGACTTGTTTCCAATACGGGGATTTTTTTTGGTCATTTTATAGGGGACGGTAGGGGATGACTATTAAAAAAAAAGGAAAATTTTAAAATATAAGGAAATTTCAAATATTAATATGATAACATTGATAACGCATTCATCATAGATAGTATGGAACCTTTGTGAGCACATGTAAAAAATTTGGAAATTTTAATAGGACTTATGTTTTTTATATATACATATGAGTATGATTAAATAAAGACATGCTTGATTGGTGTGTATGTTCAAGTGAGGGATTTATTATTAAAGTTTCCCTGAAGCCTTCAAGACTGCATTTGTGTTGTCAAACTCATTAAAAAGAGGGATGGTTAAGTAAAAAGATAATAGGTTATGTTCCAGTTTGACCTTAGCTGGGATACTAATAGATGGGATTGTTCTATGAGTTGTGTATGCAGGGCATGATCCAATTTTTGCATTATGAAAATGGCATCTCTTGCCACCTATGACTGAACTCGTGTTCAACAATATAATGACTGTAACATGCCAACTTTGTTTATGGCATTCCTTGTATACCAAACAAGTTGGCCAATGTATGAAACAAGATAATCCTTGATTGTGAAGATGTAGAGATTTGCAATAGGGGATTTGTATTTTGTAGATTTTGTGATCAAGATTTATCATTGCTCTATTACTTGGTTAGACTTGTAGTTTGATAAGGGTTTGGGGGCAATGCCCCCAATGGGGTCAAGGGGTAGCCCCTTGTGAGTGTCTAGTAGTAGTGCCTCTCGTGGGGTTTGGGGATAGAGCCTCTCATGCGTTCCCTATTTTGATATAGGGTGGGGTCAAGGGGTGGAGCCCCTGCTATCACCAGGCTCAAATTAACACCTTCAAAACCACACAGACCTTCATGATGCACACCATTTTCATATTTTTTTGTAAATCCTAGATGGGTATGTCATAAATCAAACAAGCATTGAAAGGCTGTAATTTTTTTTTTAAAGTAACTAAAATGTCCTTGGGTGTGTTAGCTAGTTGCTAGCCATCACCAGGACAAATGGGGGATGTCACCTAGTCATCCTAGGGATGGCTAGCCATCCCCTAACATACCCTATAAGCATCCATTTCTTACTCTTAGGATCTAACTTTGTTCACTTTTCATATGGAATCTAGGCATATGCAATGGAACTAAAGACCTTAAGATGACTAACTTTTGATTTCCTCCTAGACCATGCTTACTCAGATACTTTAGTGTCGTAATTTTCACTACTTGTGTGGGAGGGGAGACCTGTTTGGCAAAGAAATTGCAATATATGCTACCTCAACACAAAGCCCCTTGGGAACACTCCTGTTCTCCTATATTGGGTCATCTTTATGATAATACAATTTCGCCTCTCAAAAACTCCATTTTATTATGCAATGTAGGGTGTGGTAAATTGTCTTTTGATGCCATGTTTAGTGCAAAATTTGTTGAATTCTTTGGAACAAAATTCATCTCCATTATCAGATCTAATAGTGGTTATGTCACACCCCGACTCTTTCTCTACTAATGCTTTGAACTTTTGAAATTCATCAAACACCTTAGATTTTAATTTCAGAAAATGTACCCACATTTTCCTACTAAAACCATCCACAAACAAAAGAAAATACTTGCACCTAGTGATGCCATTTTCATTGGTCCACAAATATTCGCATGAACTAGCTGCAAGACTCTCCTGGCTCTCCAAGCTTGTCTGTTATCAAATGGTATTCTATGTTGCTTTCTTGTCAGGCAAGCCCCACACACACCTTGTATCTATTGTTGAATGTTGGGAATTCCATCTACCATGTTCTCTCAAGCCAATTGAGAGAGGTAGAATAAATTGAGGTGTCCATACTATTGATGCCAAAGTGTAGTAATGGCTGATGCACCCCATGGCTGCCAATGCATGTTCCCTGACTTGTCTAGTGTCAACCAATCTGTATAGTCCATGATCTTCTATACCAAAACTAATAGTCTTCTTCTTGTCAAAGATATTGCATTTGTGTTTGCTTTAAATGACATCTAGGTTAGGACCATGTCGCATAATCTGACTTAGAGAAAGTAGATTGAGCTCCATTCTAGGTACATAGCACACATCGAGAAAAAATAACTTTTTCCTCTAGAGGTTATTTGCACAATCCCTCTGCCTACAACCATGTACTTTTCACCACCACCAAACATCACTAAATCAGAGCAAGTAGTGTACTAAACAAACTAGTCTCACTTTTTGGTGAAGTGATGTGATGCTTTTGAATTGATAGACCATGTAGATAACTTTGATTGATCTACTAGTAGTCTTTGGGCCATGAATGAATAGAAAGTTGATGCCTTCTCCTTTGAATTCTTGACGACATGAGCCTTTTACTGATTCTATTTAGGCCTTTCCTGGTTGGATTTCTAATTAGCGAACTATTTTCTACAGTGCTTCTTCATATGACCCAACTTACCACAATAATGACATGTGATGTTTTTCAGATTGTTTGTTGCATCCTCATTGTGACCTCGTCCTTTCTTGTGTGACCATTTGTTTGTGCCTTTGTCTTTGGTTGCAAATGCTTGTCCCACACTCATTGTTACACTATTGCTACCAAACTGTTTCTTCCATTTGTCTTGTTGTAAGAGAGTATTACGTAGCTCTTCAAACTTCAGGATATCTATAGAGGTGATATTGTGTGTCTCAATGAAATGATCATAAGCATGTGGTAAACTTTTCAATGTTGGAAGAGTGGATGACAATTGATCTTTGATGCCCTTGATCTTGAATAAATGCTCATGCGAGGACACTTTTCTCATCCATGGTGATAAAAAAAGCATGTCCTTCAAAAAGCAAGCCTTGCCTTTATTTGAAGTCTCATGTAGTTCTCGTAAATGCTTCCAAATTCCTATAGAGGTCATACCTGTTTGGACTTCAAGAAGCATGACATCTGTCACTGATAATTTGATCAACATGATTGATTCTTCGTTACATTCATTAAACTTGTCCTTGTCTTTACCTGCAATCGTTGGTTGAGTGTTGGTATCGAGGACGATCTTGTCAAGACAATTGTACTTGAAATTTTTTAGCATTTGTTGCTTCTAGGTGTTGTAATTTTTGCTAGTAAAACATTGGTTGTCTTCCAACATGATGTTGTAAAGAGGCCATTAGCTTGTTTTTTCCTCCTGTAACTCACAATCATGGAGTAAGACCACAAAAATAAAGGTTGTCATGCTGTTACACAACTGCAAACTACAATTTTGGCACAAAACTTGTGCCTAAAAAAAAATGCAGGTATTTAAAGACCAGTAATAGAGAATTGAAACAAGGTAAAATACCTAGATGTTGTCTAATTTTAACCCTAGCTGCCAGACCTAAACCAAATAACTTGAAGAATTTGGCTAGAACTGTAGCTGCCAAACCTACAAACCCTGGCAGTTGCAGATTTGCATAAAAAGTTAAGGAAAAAAATCCATGACTTTATTTAAAAATTGGCAAAAAAATTTGAATTGGAACCCTAGCCACCGGGATTCAGAAATAAAACGGCTTAAAACTTTGATTTTTTTAAAAAATTGTCACGATTTTCATGACAAAACACAATCGCTTAAAACCCTAGTCATCAAATTTCACAAAACTAAAACAAACAACTCAAAAATAGATGCAGAACCTTGGCACATGAACTCACAAAAGTGGCACAATTTTCTGTTGTATGGACAGTTCCTATTTCATGTAGAAATAAACCTGTGATTTTCCTCAAACCTGGTCATGATTTTCAGAATAAAAAACCATGATTTTTATCAAAAGAAATCCTCGATTTTTCAAGCCTTCACACAAGTCCATATAGATCCATATGACACCTTTTGGCTCTTTTTGTGCTATGAATGTTCCTCGAGTTATCATTGTTGACAACAACCCTTAGGTCTTTGTAATGTCCCCGATTTAGCCCTACACTCTTCAGTTGGATTTAGCCTATTTCCGGAAATTTGTAGGCTAATCAGTTGCGCAAATTATGGTTTCCTATTTTATAGGAGGTTTCAACTTGGCTTTTGAAGGCCGGCTTGCAGGAGTTTGGAAGTGAGCTTCAGGGAGCTTTCTGGGTTTTCAGAAAACTTAAGGATGTGGTGATATGCATGTTATGAAAATGACATGTATTTTCGGCAGATACCATGCATGCAGGAAAGGTTTTTGGGTTTTTCTAGGTTTTTAGAGAGCATCAGAATGGTGTAACATGCATCTCTATCTGACAACCTTATTAGGCACTTACTATTTTTTACTAAGTCATGATGGCTGCTCGGTTTGTGCTCAAAAGGCGTTTGGAAACACTTACGATTTTTAGCAATTGCTATTTTAGTAAGTTCTATTTATGGCAGTGTCATCCTAGTAGCAGTTCAATCATCTGCAGTCCATCTTTCTATTTCGGGCAGTGAGGCAATTTAGTTCTGGGCGTTGGCTTCTTCACTCCTTTTGGTGCTAAGTTTCAATACATAGTCAATTTTCTGTTATGGCTTTTGGACCCCATGCCTAGTCAATGAACTTTAAGTTGTTTTTATAAAGGGGCCTTCATGTGGTCGTTGAAGATGAAATATTATTATCTTTAATGATGTTTTATTTATTCTCTTTGGTGGACGCCTAGGGAAGAGATATTGAGTTATTTTAATATTTTAAAAGTGCATTTGGAGATGGGCGTCCCATGAAGAAGTTGAAAAGGTTCTTTCTTGGAGGTTTCAAATTGATTCATTTTCTAACTGAAGAGTCTATTTATTGGTGCCTTGCTCATTCATTCACATCCTTTGAAAATTTCATAATGTTATGCTGCTGAACTGAGTTCAAACTTTGCTATGAGGATTACGTACCTCTAGCTTTCTATGCCATTCTTTGGGCCTGAAACTATGGTTTCCTAGATGGTTATTGAAGACCATGCTTCATTTAGGAGTGTGGATAGAGCTTAATTTCTGAATTATTACAAGTAGATTGCTTAAGTATAGTTTGTTTTTATTGTTGATGAACTACATGGCTGAAGCGAACTTTTGCTGATAGCTTCGCCAACGATTTTTATCTTGTTCCGAGTATTGGATCAAGCTGTTCTACTGTGTAGGGCGCCTAGTTGTGCAAAGTTTCAGATTTTATTATTGAGTCTTGATTTTTATACAAGAGGTCGACCCTTCCTGGAGGCCGTACCACTTCTGTACCTTTGCATTGGGATTCGTGCCAAGTCTCTGCTGCTGTTTTGGCAGTTTTTGATCATTGGAAATGGGACGCCATGGTTAGAAGCTTCAGTTGTTTGCTGTTTGAAGTCTTTCTGAGCTGTTTTGAAGAAGTGGCGACCATTTTGGTGAATCTCTTCATTGTTGGTCTGATTTTCTGTACTTACTATTTTTTATCACATTTGTTTAATTTCGATATATTGCTTATTTGAGCTCAATTTCTATATCATTCTCATATTGTATTAGTTAGAGGTTTTTACTCTAACTCTTTGTGGCTTTGGAAGCATAATTCTATGTATTTGCAGCTGAAAACTCTATCTTTGTAAAGCTGGTTTAGTAGTACTAACAACTGTTTATTATTTGCTGCATTTTACATATTTGTGATTACTCCCACTGAAGAAGTGGTTGAGTTAAATAATTTTACTTTCAGTACTTGTTTCATTTCCCCCCACTGAATAAGTGGTAGAGCGGAATTCATGGTCGGCTTGCCGCCTATTAATAATTGTAATTAGTTTGCTCCTGCTGAAAAGGTGGTTGAGCTTATGGCTAGTTATCTGCCTACTCTTGTATTTACTTTCATTTCATGGTCGGCTAGCCGCCTAATAGCTTTGTAATTCGTTTCCAGTTGTTAACGATCCCCAATGCCGTATTCTCTCACCTTGCCCACATTGGGATCTTGGTGATCAAAAGGTGGAGGGTTACTTTCCAAGCTGGTTTATATTTGGAGCTAACGCTAACAATGGTGTTTGGTGCTGATTAAAAATCGAAAAAAATTAAAGGGGAATATTATAGTGGTAACAGAGCCTGTTTTCCTGCCATCTTGTGAGTTCCATGCTTCAGTGTCAGATGAGTGATAGGGAATTCCGGTACTACACCAGAGGAAACAAAGTTCAGTTTCAGCTTCCTGAGATTGATGTTTTTTCAGAGGTTTAAGAAACCATGTTTGCTAGTTAGTCATGGCTTGTAATGAAGAGAAAAGTTTGGCAAGGTCACTTTACATTACAGGAAAAAGGCTCAATGAAGAATGTTAGTGAATGGAAGAACAAGCAGGCATTCTTCATATGTTGGAACAATGTTTGAGGTGAGTGAATCAGTCACCCTTTGAAACGATTAAGAAAACATTAATACCTGCAATGATTTTTATGAATCAACCTTATTGGTTGATGCATCTTGATGAAGAAATTAATTTGCTGATCACTTCTTGCCTTAGTGAAGTGATGAGAATCCTTTCACCTTTGATGCCTTATGATGATGACACTATGAGGAGAGTGCTTCATATGATTGTTGAAAGTTTCTAGGATCTTGATGAAACAGGTAGCAGCCTTTTCCCAAGAAGAGCTGCTATATTAAAGACATTCTCAAAACTTAGAACAAGTATATTGTTAATAGACTTGGACATGCAAAATCAAATATATCACTTGTTCCATTACCTCTTCAATTCAACTTGGAGTGAGCAAGAGGAAGATGTATTTGCAGCCATCAGAAATATCCTTGTTTTGACAATCAATGAAGTTGAAGTCATTCACCAAAATGTCCAATTTCTTCTTCTGGACCCATATGAACTAGAAGAGAAGATTTCTCCTACTGCTGAAATATTGATCAAAGGATTGTTTCATCAATGTGAAGAAAATTTGAAGCCTCTTTTGATGAAGACCGTTTGGAATAATGAAAAGGATTCATATGCCAAAGAGAGGAATGAAATTTGGAATCCCATTGATTTTGTAATAGAATCTCAGGTTGAATTTCTAGATATGCATTTGTCCACGCATTCAATAGGAGAATGCAATGAGACAACATCAGTTTCAGAGACACATGAAGAATTCAGGCATTCTATAGAAGAATGTAATGTGGTAACAATAGTTTTGGAGTCTCACGAGGAGTCTATACTTCTTACAGAGGAATGCAGTGCATCAGCACTAGCTAAGGAGACTCATGATGAAATTTCAAGTACTGAACCTACAAAAATTGAAAATATGTCTTCAGTTGATGATATCCTATCAGTTGATGAATTTCTTCTACATTTTCGTAATTTAGGAGGATTCTGGTTAGAACAACAAGAAAAAACTGAGAAGGTAGAAGTGGAAAATTCTTCCATCACAAATGCTGAATCATGCATTGAGGAAGACATCGAGGGAGCAGTTTCTAGTAGACACAAGCCTGATTTTTCTTTGCTTGAAGCCATTTTGAAGCAAAGAGCTAGCCACTTGGAGAGCACTATTGAAGAGTTGATGAGAAGTGTGCAACATATGCGTGATAGCTTGATGAGTACGGCTGAAAATATTTTTGATATCTTTATACTCCATGGCAGCACTTCATCAACTCAATCAAATCATGAAAGAAGCAATCAAAGTTCGGTAACTACAAAAAAATAGATGTAAGATTTATCTAAACTTGATGACATTCATCGGCATATGGAGAATCTGATTTATAATGTGCCAAGGAATCAAGATGTGTGCTACATTTCTATTGCTTATATAAGGACAATTAGGAATGCTATGGAAGAAATCAAAACAAGTCTTTTGCACATCATTCATGATAAAGATAGAGTTGTTCGAGTTGTTGACGAGGCTTTGGAATGGAACAAGCAAACAAAAGCCAAATTGCTTGAAGCTCATGAAGGTCTAAAAGAAGTTGAAAATCAAATCTCTGTTGCCCAATCTTTTTGGGAGCAAGAGAATAAAGGAAGAGCTGAAAAAATTCAAAGGGTACTTGATGAGCTTGATCTCATACAAAGGACTCATGATTTGAACCAATGTTCGGAAAGAAAGGAGACTTTAAGTTCACAACAACTTGGCTTTCAAGCTTATGGTAATCCTTTATTTGAGGTTGGTGCTAATGAGTTTCATGAAAATCCTTTTTTTGAGATTAATGAGGAAATCTCTTTAGATACTAATGTTGAAGGGAGGAATTCGAGCACATCTTCCAGCAGTGGATTGATGATACATGAGTTACTTAATGGTGAAACTACTGCTGATATAAATGCATCCACTCTTTAGGAAATGGAAAATCAAGGATTGGGGAGGAATGAGGTTGTTGTTCTTGATTGGCATAGAGAATTGATTGGCATTTTGATGAAGAGTTTATTCAATATTTGATGAGGATGTTGGTTAGATTTATATCAGATTTTATGTTTGCACCAGCTTCCTTAAGAGTAACTGATTTCAAAATTGAGTTTGATGAAGGGTTCATTGAATCTTTTCGGCAATTCTTGTTTCATGATTTTGAGTTCAGTTCTTTTAGTGAATTCAGATTTGTTGAGTACTTCTTGGAATTTTAAGAAGTAATGATTCAGATGGAACGTATTGATCAAGGAATTCAAGTCAGAATAATTCTCCGCTTGCGGAATGGTTCTTCCATACTTATAATCTGGGATCTTGGCATCAATTGGTATTTGACTTTTCTTGGAGTATGGGATTTTCAGCATGTCCTAATGAAGATTATCATGTGTGAAAAGAAAGTATGTTGGAGTGATAAGTGTCAAAATCTATGTTCTATATGTGCTGCTACCTTCTTTATCGGCCAATTGATGAATATTTTTGATCATCAATCGGTGTTTCGAAGAAGAAATTGGAGCAAAGAATGGTTCTTTGCTGTGGTGGAGCTTTTAGAGTGTAAGAACCCTGTCTTATTCTGCTTCAAAAACTTAGTTTAAATGGATTGACATTTTGTCAAATGGTTGGCATGCAATGTTTGAGTTCTGATTTTCTGAGTGTTTATGTGTTTTGTTTTGTTTGATTTTCAAATGATATGATGCTAGGAAAGCAAAGTAACATAGATATGGAAATACAAGATGAATATTGACCAACTATTGCAATGGGAACTAACTGCTGAAGGAAACTTTAATTGTATTCATTAAAATCAGATATACATTTGCATACATAACCATGAACAATCAGACTTGAATATATATACAAGTAAATGCAGGTCGATACTCTTAACAGTAGTTGTGAAAATATTTATCAGCAACAATAAACCTTTAATATGGACGCCAAACCTCTAGAACAACTTCTCCTCAAATAAGATGAAGCTAACTGACATTAAGTGCTTAGACGCCCATGAAGGATGACAAAGGAGCTCCAAAAGCTAGGCGCTTTGCCTAGGAGTTCACATGCCTAGACTGGGTATGGTACGGCTGTGCAGCTGAAGTCTGTGCAGCCTTAAGAAAATCACTTGCCAACAAAGATGGTGCAAACAACAATTATTATCATGGTGTTCAATGCCTGATTCTTCACAAAGTTTGAACCAACTCTTCAAACCCTATTGATTATTGATGATAAACAATTAAAATCTACACACTACCAAACCCCGCATGCCAAGAATGAAAGGTGCAGCCAGCAATATATTATTCTTCAAAGATAACTGATCTGCAATTGAATATTCTTTGGAACCCTTGAAAAAATGATGTAAACTTCTCCAATGATGTACAATGTTGACCTTTGGATGAAGCCAATCTCACAGGCAATCCTTTGGAAGATCTTTCACAACCTTAGGTATGCGAATCAATAAGAGTTTTCATTCCCAATGATCAAGAATTGTAGAAATTGCAAAAACTCTAGGTTTCCTCTTCTCCACAAGAAAACACTTCAAAGCCAAATATCAAAATCTTGGATGATCCATAATAGCTTGGTTGATCCCTTTATATAATTTTTCTCCAAGAAGAGGTCGATCCTCTAGAAGAATCTTTTCAATCATTTAATATTTAATAATATTAAATGTGCATTTAATAACTTTATAATAATTCATTAAAGTGGGTGCCCATTTAATTAATCATTTAATGTGCTTTAAGTCATTAGATGGCCCCTTTAGACATAAAGTTATAATATAACTTTATAATATGCTTTTTAATGATTAATTATTATTAAAGTCCCCTTTAATAATAATTAAATAATATAACTTGCACATTAATCCTTATTTCGCCAGGCCACTGAAAACTGGGATCAACACTGCTTCCACAACACGTCCAAGTGCCTTACTATAAATAGAAACACTAGACTCTCATGACCTGATGACTTACTATAAATATGTATACAACTGAGCCTTGAAACACCAAACGAAGACTAATCTTGAACCACCCAAAGCTCTGGAGAAGAAATCACCTTAATATTTGTCGAACAAGACCCTCTAACCAACTGCATTAGCCTACGAGGGCCAATTAATAGGCTAAACGATCAAGAAACTGAAACGAGCTAAAAAGGGGACATTACGTAGAGTGGGTGTTTCCAGCTTTGAATATGAGCAGATTGGTCAAAATGAATGAGGATTTTCAATATTGCAGCTGTTGTTCATTTCTTAGCATGTTGATTTCTCTTAAACCAGATGTTGAGTCATTCATTTTAAACTTGGTGGGCAGCTGGTATACTCATATTCTCACTTCACAACCTCTTTCTAGAGGTGATTTTTGGCCTCAAATGTGAAAAATGGTGGCTCGGACTGATCAGAATCAGATTTTTGTTTGAGTTCAAGTTCTTCCTAGTAGTTACCGGCGCACATTTTTTGGTACTCATGTTCGGGGCAGCAAACCTTGGGCGGTTTTCGTTTGTCCTTTTGAGACTTTTGGAGACAGAGCTGTGAAAGATTTCAAGTGTCTTCCTGAAAATGTCTGTAAGCTTCAGAGAAGGCATTGTACATTGAAGAGTTTTGAGGATGAGGCTGTTATGTATATGCAAAAAGTTGCTTCCTTCTTTGCAATTAGCCTTGTTGGAGTCACTTTTGTAGTTGTGACTTTGTTTGATGCTTTGAGGAGTTTTGCTAATAAGAATATTGTTGAGTCACCTAGATCATTCTTCCTTGTGCTCAAAATGCTGATAGTCATTGGCATTGCTGATATTGACTCCTTAGAGACTTTGGGGTGTGTGATGCTACAATGTTTTGAATTTAGTTCCTCTTGGTCTTTCAATTCAAGTCACATGTTTCGTAACCTATCGAGGTTACAAAAGAGGAAAGTGCAGTTTTGGTATGTTGGTTATGTTTGTATGATCAGTGTAATGCAGCATTAGCGTGGTGGGTCTTTTCAGAGATGGACTTTGGACCCTGACATCCTACTTGGAAAAGTATGGATCAATCTGTTTCTTTGGAGTGTGGTGGTAGTGCTTGAGGACAAGCAATTTTGGGAAGGGTGGATTGTAATGTCCTTGATTTAGCCCTACACTCTTCAGTTGGATTTAGCCTATTTTTGAAAACCTGTAGGCTAATCAATTGTGCAAATTAGGGTTTCCTATTTTATAGGAGGTTTCAACTTGACTTTTGAAGGCTCTCATGTAGGAGTTTGGAAGTGAGCTTCAGGGAGATTTTTGGGTTTTCAGAGAGCTTAAGAATGTGGTGATATGCATGTTATGAAAATGACATGCATTTTTGGCGGATACCTTGCATGCAGGAAAGGTTTTTGGGTTTTTCTAGGTTTTCAGAGAGCTTTAGAATGGTGTAACATGCATCTCCATCTGACAATCTTTCTAGGCACTTACTATTTTTAGTAAGTCATGATGGTTGCCCGGTTTGTACTCAAAAGGCATTTGGAAACACTTACTATTTTCAGCAATTACTATTTTTAGTAAGTTCAATTTATGGCAGTGTCATCCTAGCAGCAGTTCAATCATCTCTAGTCCATCTTTCTATTTCGGGCAGTGAGGCAATTCAGTTTTGTGTGTTGGCTTCTTCATTCCTCTTGGTGCTAAGTTTCAATACTTAGTCAAATTTCTATTATGGCTTTTGGACCCCATGCCTAGTTTCGGGCTATTTTTAGTAAGTTCTATTTATGGCAGTGTCATCCTAGCAGCAGTTCAATCATCTCCAGTCCATCTTTTGTAAAGTTCTTTGCTTGTTTGAGTGATAAATTTCTCTAAAATATTCAATATGACATATTTCGTTAGCCAAGTAAAAAGCATAAACTGAGTTTGCAAAGTTCCTTTCCTGGAATGTCAAGGGTTTTGTGTGGTTTCAGTGTAGCAGATTTCATTAATCAAGCGACAGTAGACATGAATCAAGATGTATTTGCATGCATCAACAATGACTAGAAACATATACAATTGCTAGATGCTTAAAAGGTTCAATTGCAGCTCAAACGGTAGGACATACACGTGCTGTTACAGATATCCAGAGACTACAACTGAAAGAAAATGATAAATTCTGCATTACAAATCCCTATCAGAACTAAGAGTGTGGCATAGAACATCAGTTATGACTCATACAACAATCTGATAAGCTTTTACTGGGTACAATAGAGGCTGTAAGACATGAACAGCAAATTACTGCCCTTAAAGATATTCGCCTATACTGCTCAAGGTACATTATGGACTTGCCAATGCAAACATAACACAAGAATACTTTCAGAAAATGTCTAGCAGTTATGTATCAACAGAAATGAACATGTTCAGATCTGAAATTATATTCAGAGCAAATAGTAATTCTATTCCCAACCTGGAGAGCTCTGCATAGGCCTGAGAAAGGAAGCAACATCTGAAAATTTGTAGAGGGGAAGGTAAGGTGTCACGTCCAGACCAAAGAACCTCCAATGGCGCCCAACATACCACAAAATGCTTCCAAATCAAGTCGGCTAGGCTTCATCATTAGGAGCGACCCTCATACCAACTTCTAAATACATAGAGTTACCACGTTTTGCTCTCAGCTGTTCACATATTCACTTGTTCTGCTCAAACGCTTCCCACTTGTGCTTCTTAGTCACCAACTCTTGCTCAGAAAGAAAGACCTCCAATAAATGGCCACAACCAAATGAAACTTGCTTCAGAAGACGTCTTCACCCCACAAATCGCGTTTTTAATCAACTCGCCCAGATTCACTAAGACATTGCTTGGATATGACTCAATGTGCCTGCATTTGTGGCGCCTAGGGTTACCAAAAGGATCCACGCCTTCAAGCTACTTCTCAAAATCGCCCTCCATGAAGATGCAAAATCTTAGAAAAACATGAAAGCGAAAATCTGAATACAATATGATTTCATCTTCCTTCAAAATGTTCGAATCTTACCAACTAGGGGTGATATTTTCACACCCAAAACTGATTTGGAAGGGCTTTCAACCCTACGCCAAGTTTTGGAACTCTTCCCGTGAAAGCATGAATATCAAAAGGTGTCGATCAAATGAGAGTTTTTTTTTCTTTTGTATTCATACGCCAACTTCATTTCTTTTATTTATTTATTTACTCTCAACATAAGTGACTTTTTGATAAAGTTATATTTGAAATATTTCATTAGTTACTTAAAAAGGGTATTTCCATAAAGTCACTTAATAAAGTGATTTAATTAATTACCATATCACCTTTTAAGATAAATTTGAACCTTAGGCAAATATTAGTAATTAATTAAATGATTCCCTCAATTCCAACACTAGCCTTGGCAATTAAAAGGCTACGTGGTCTCCTGAAATGCTATCAAGAAGGGGACATTACATCTTTCTATTTCGGGTAGTGAGGCAATTCAGTTTTGTGTGTTGGCTTCTTCATTCCTCTTGGTGCAAGTTTCAATACTTAGTCAATTTTTTGTTATGGCTTTTGGACCCCATGCCTAGTCAATGAACTTTAAGTTGTTTTTATAGAGGGGCCTTCAAGTGGTCGTCGAAGATGAAATATTATTATCTTTAATGATGTTTTATTTGTTCTCTTTGGTGGACACCTAGGGAAGAGATATTAAGTTGTTTTAATATTTTTAAAAGTGCATTTGGAGATGGGCGTCCCATGAAGAAGTTGAAAAGGTTCTTTCTTGGAGGTTTCAAATTGATTCATTTTCCTGCTGAAGAGTCTATTTATTGGTGTCTTGCTCATTTATTCACATCTTTTGGAAATTTCATAATGTTATGCTGTTGAACTGAGTTTAGACTTTGCTACGAGGATTTTGTACCTCTAGCTTTCTATGCCATTCTTTAGGCCTGAAACTATGGCTTCCTAGTTGGTTATTAAGACCATGCTTTATTCAGGAGTGTGGATAGAGCTTAATTTCTGAATTATTACAAGCATATTGCTTATGTATAGTCTGTTTGTATTGCTGATGAACTACATGGTTGAAGCGAACTTCTGTTAATAGCTTTGCCAACAATTTTTATCTCATTCTGGGTATCGGATCAAGCTATTCTACTGTGCAGGGAACCCAATTGTGCAAAGTTTCAGATTTTATTATTGAGTCTTGATTTTTATAGAAGAGGTCGACCCTTCCTGGAGGCCGCACCACTTCTGTACCTTTGCATTGGGATTCGTGCCAAATCTCTATTGCTGTTTTGGCACTTTTTGATCATTGGAAATGGGATGCCATGGTTAGAGGCTTCAGTTGTTTGCTGTTTGAAGTCTTCTCGAGTTGCTTTGAAGAAGTGGCGACCATTTTGGTGAATCTCTTCATTGTTGGTCTGATTTTTTGTACTTATTGTTTTTGATCAGACTTGTTTAATTTTGATATACTGCTGATTTGAGCTCAATTTCTATATCATTCTCATATTGTATTAGTTAGAGGTTTTTACTCTAACTCTTTGTGGCTTTGGAAGCATAATTCTATGTATTTGCAGCTGAAAACTCTATTTTTGTAAAGCGGGTTTAGTAGTACTAACAACTGTTTATTATTTGTTGCATTTTACATATTTGTAATTACTCCACTGAAGAAGTGGTTGAGTTAAATAATTTTACTTTCAGCACTTGTTTCATTTCCCCCCACTGAATAAGCGGTAGAGTGGAATTCATGGTCGGCTTGCCGCCTATTAATAATTGTAATTAGTTTGCTCCCGCTGAATAAGTGGTCGAGCTTATGGTCGATTATCCGCCTACTCTTGTATTTACTTTCATTTCATGGTCGGCTAGCCGCCTAGCAACTTTGTAATTCATTTCTAGTTGCTAACGATCCCCAACACCGTATGCTGTGACTTCACCCACATTGGGATCTTGGTGATCAACAGGTGGAGGGTTACTTTCCAAGCTGGTTTATATTTGGAGCTAACACTAATAGTGGTGTTTGGTGCTGATTAAAAATCAAAAAAATTAAGGGGGAATATTACAGTCTTCATGCATTCTCATGTCTTGAAGCTCGACTTGGGCTCTAATACCATATTAAGATAATTCGACACAAAATGATTACCATGATATTTAATTGATAAAATAAGCAAAAACCGCTTTCTTATATAGGTTTGCAATGAGCTAAAAATAGATTGAACTAAAAATAGCAAAAACTAAATAAAGCTTAAAGACTAATTTAAGACTAACCTAAAGTTGAAACGACTTTAGCAAACTCTAAGTCGAAAAATTAATTGACCATTATAATGTAATAATACTTTATTATATTATTTTGGTTTTAGTTATCTTGAAAAAGACAAATTAAAAGGATAGCACATGCAAAGCAACAA
Organism: Sequoia sempervirens; assembly: GCA_007258455.2. Taxonomy (NCBI): domain Eukaryota; kingdom Viridiplantae; phylum Streptophyta; class Pinopsida; order Cupressales; family Cupressaceae; genus Sequoia; species Sequoia sempervirens. The sequence goes on along the minus strand of VDFB02000002.1, from coordinate 107,490,817 downwards.
CTAAGATGAATAACAATTCTAATACAAAGCTTACTATTCTTCATGTTCAATCCAATGATGTAATGTCCCTCTCCTAGTTTTCCCTAAAATTTTCCTATTGAACACCAATTGTAGCATCTAGGGTTAGGGTTTGTCTTACCCATTTAAATTATCTCTTCAATAATGCAATCTTGGGTTTGAATCCCAAAAACACCATATTTGAATCCTGCAAACACCATACGAACAATATATATATGCTTATGAGAGTTAGACAATTACATCACATCCATAGATTATCAGCAATGCAAACATATTAGGATTTTTGGAAGAAGGGACATGATGAATCTGCCCGAAGCCATCCGCCAAGCCTAAGAGGGTGTATACCACAATCCTTCCCCTTGGCAACTTGCATTTGCTTTCCCCATCAGTGTCCCAAGCCCTTGAAGACACTTGCCACGTTGTGGAGTTGGGCAGGGGTTATAAGTGGGTAACTCGGCTCTCTGTGTAAGTGCCCTCTGGTTGGCTACCTACTAGCCTCATTTACCTCTTTTACTTACACCCCAGACCCTTCCTACAAGGTGGGTTCCAAATAGTCAAACATATCTTCTATTCTATCATAAGAAGTCACACATTAAATATTCTTTTATTATGTATGGCAATATTTATACAAATGTAAGATAATGAATGGCATAAATACACCTGAATATAGGATATATCTGATACTAGCAATTTGCGGTGATGAACTGAACTGATTCCCTTTTGTTTCCTGATTTGTATGTTTTCTCTCCTTAATCGATGATTATTATATTTAGAAGATATTGCTTAATGAGAACAAATAGGTTAGTTCAAAGAATGACTACTGATAAGGATTGATAATTTCTGCAAGCATCATTATTGCATAATCGTACATAATATATATGTGTGTATATATATATTCCTAGTTGATTTCCATCTTCCAATAATCACTTTATATGAGTTCATATATATTTAGATATATTTATATATTTATAATTAATTCTATTCAATTTACTTCCCTTATTGATTTACCATTTGTCTTCATTTATCTCCTCTTGAGCCAACCTCTTCCAATATATTTCTTCCTCCAATTCTGAGTATATCATATGAATGTATCTGCTGTTATATGCCCCAAAATTCCTTCTTTGGTCTGCTCCAATCTGTTCTTATTCCATTCTGTTGCCTTTCTAAGTGCAGATCCTTATTTATTTTCAATGCTATATCCTTGATTTATCTACTTGGATCTGTCCTTATTATCTGCTGATGTACTCCCAGATTTCTCCCCTTTTACTTATTTTTTCCTTCCTTTATACTTCCCACGGTGGGGAAGAGTCACCTCTATTTTACAAAGGCACATCCCTATTTAAACGCTGCCTCCCTCTATCAACACTAATAGCTGCCTTTTGGTATTTATTAGTCACTGTATGTTATGCTGCTTTATCATAATATAATCTGCTTTTGTCTTTAATCGCTTCCTTTGACCAACTCCTCCATATTATCATTGCTTTCTTTAATTGTTGTCCTTACTCTGCTTTTTGTCTTATAATGATATCATTGCTGCACCTAAATAAATTATTGCTGCTTGTAACTATATATTTATTTTTGTATTATGTTATATTTATAAGTATATTTTTTTATATTTACATGTTTTATGTTAATATAGTATATATTTATTTTTATTAGTTTTATATTTATCATATTATAATGATTATAATAATATTTAAATTTGTATTTATATTTTTAATATTTATTTATTTGCATTTCAATACTTAGGTTTTTTAGTGTTGCTATTTCAGGGGCATGACAAATGATTAGAATCTAAACACTCTAATCACAAATACATAAAACTCAAATTTTAACAACTTGAACAACAATTTCTATAGCATAAGCATACCATCAACTATCATTTTCACATTTTGTGCTTGAAGTGCTTATTTATAGGTTTACAAAACCTTTTTTTGGGATTTTGGGATAACCATGAATTAGTACCCAAAATAATGTCTTTAAATTTAAACATTAAAAATAACTAAAAAATTGAAAATAAAGCTAATCTAAACAAGTTTGAATAAAAGTTTTCTAAATATAAGATTTCTAAAAAATTGCCCCAAAAATAGATCCTCTATGCTCTAAATATAGGACTAGTTAAAAATAACTGATTTGAGAGCTCCTCTCAATGTTTTTTATGTAATCCTCATTTTAAAAGTAGATCCTTTATGCTCTAAATATAAGATTAGTTAAAAATAACTAATTTGAGAGCTCCTCTCAATGTTTTTGATGCCCTCCTCATTTTGGCCACAATAGATCCTTCAAAGCAACTTAGAACCTTGATAAGTCATCCTTTGCTTGAAGGCAATCTTCACATGATGACTTTGAAGCGCTTGGAATGACAAGTGAAGGAAATGATAACTTCTACGTGTTTGGTCTTTAGACTTGCATTACCTTACTCCAAATTTGTGAACTTGGTCTTATGAAACCTTGGGGCATTTGATTTCACTTCAAGTCTTGGTGACTTAAATTTGTGAAAAACCCTTCATTGATTCCCTTAGTCAACAAATTGCAACATACTATTAAAAACCTTGAGAAAAAAATAAGGCATAGATTGCCTTAGTTGATTGTGAGTTGTTCTGATCATGATGTTGGATTTGTGTGGGCACAACTTCATTAATTGGTAAAACCTCTACACAAAAAAATTGGACTTTTCTCATACATACATTGTACTTGTGCAAGGTAAATAGTGTAATGTCTCCTTCTTAGCTAGCTTTAGTATCTCGATGGATTAGCCTATCATTAGGTCCTCGTAGGCTAATGTTAGTGATTAGAGGGCCCTGTGTGGGAGTTATCTAGTTCTTTAGATGGTAGTTTATGGTGTTTTCTTCTCTGGTACTTGGTGATATTCAGGGTTTGCCTTCTGGAGGTGTTTTGGGCTCTGTTTATGCATACTTACTACTTTTAGTAAGTCACTTAGATGTTGGGGTTCAATCTTCTATCTATAGTAAGGCACCTTGGTGAGCAGAGGAATCAGTGGGCTACCTTCTAGCGTTGTTAGAATTAATTAATGTTGATTATTGATGGAGTTATGATATTTTAATTATTATTAAAGTGATACTTTAATAATAATTAATTATATAAGTGAATATCATTTAATGACTTTATTGACTTTATATTAAAGGCTTATTTCATAACATAAAGTCAAATCATTTGGTCATTAAGTTGGGTGCCCACTTGAGATATATTATAATACAACAAAAGAAAATATATTGCATTATATTTAATGATTAAAAGGTGCTTTGGAAATCGTGCTTTTTTGGGAAAGATATAAAAAGCTTTGAAAAAATCATTCATTCATTATTCAACACTTATCAAATTTATGAGGAGTTTTGCTGTGAGAAGAAAGCTAGGGTTTTGCTGCAATTTGGTCTTGGAGAACGTGTTTTCTCTCAGATTGTGCATACTACAGGTGTGAAATATCACCCAAAGTTTGCATCTACTGGTGGCTTTACTTCAGAGGTCACAAATGTGCATGATGGAGTTGATTTTCAGAGAGTTCATAAGTTGGTTGAGCAAATCATAAGTAAACATTAGGGGATTGATTGTTGATGCCATTAATTGCTGTTTACATCTTTTTGGTAGCCACGTGGGCTTCTTGGAGGCCGTACCATTCTATATTGTTGGGGCCATACAATACCCTAGGCTGTGCGTGTGATTGCTAGGTTGAAGCGCCTATGTTTTCAGCTTCTTTTCTCCTCCATTGTGGGCGGCTAGGTCTTGGCTATTGCTTTTTGTAATTTTTAAGGTGGAGAAGCTCGAGTATTGAGCAAGGTGTCCATATATGAGGGTTTCCAGGCTGCTGTCATAGATTTACAGAATTGCAACTTCAATTGCTTGGCTCTCCGGGTATGAGTTTCTTGTGAATGAAATGCAATAATAAATCTGATTTGAAAGCTAATAGTATTTGCTTCAGCATTTTGTCTATTTTGCATTTATTTGTATATATCTATATGTCTCTTTCCATTTCTTGGCATAAACTTGCAAAAAAAACAAAAAACCAAAAAACCTATAAAAACCAAAAAATCAGTCAAGGCAGTTTCAGTTAGCAAATATCTCAGATTAGGGTGGGATATTTCAAACAGGTTGGCAAGTTTCATTTGAGTGACAGATTTCTCATTAAGCTCATGTATCTTTGTGTTTGAAAAAGTCCACCTCATCAAAGACTCATCTAGGAGGGTCACTATCCAAGATAGTTGGGACAGTTTGGCATTACCAAAACTTTGGTAGTATTACAAGAATTATTTTGTTGGCCTCAATGCATGCAAACATGGAGGGCCATATCAAGTTCTACATTCCTTGTTGCATTGTCAAGCCCACAAATAGGAAGCTTAGGTGGTGGTATTGCAAGGGCCTTGGGAGTCTATTATCATGGACTTCATTAGTAGATTACCCACAACAAAGCATCAAATGTCTGTATGTTTGTTGTGGTAGATAAATTCTTAGAGATGGCCATCATGATGACTTGCAAGAAAAGTTACAAAGTATCATAGCATAGGAAACTATATCCCTCTTCTCCAATCATGTTTGGGTACATTTTGGGCTACTTACATCTATTGTTTCTAACTATAATGCTAGGCTTGTTAGTGCTTTTTGGGAATCCTTATGGAAAAGATTGGATACACAGTTGGATTGGTCCACAATCTTTCATTTGTAGATAGATGGCCAAACGGAAATGGTCAACTTCACATTGTTGCATGTTTTGTTCATCTAAACCCACATGCATTTGTGCACTTGGGATGACAACATGCTTTACAACTAGCATGCCTACAATAGAGATTGCATAGTTCTACGAGGCATAGTCCTTTCTAGACACGTCTTGGGTTCCAGCCTTGTTGGTGTTTCAATTCGCACCTCTAGAATGCGGATTAAAAACGGATAGCTATGCACAAATAAACTGCTCTTCGAATTAGGAGGGGAAGCTCCCTCTTTGCTAATGTTGCTTAAGAAAGTAAATTAAAACTAATTTGCCTATCTTTTTGTTTAGCTAAGAGCACAAGGTTATAAAACTCAAGCACCGTAGCTGAGATTTTTTGTTTTAGAAGTTCAACTACGACTAAGCCTACTCTAATGATGTTTCTAACTTCTCAAGTAAACATAGAGCAAGAGAGTTCGACGACAAGGAAGGATTCTTTAACATAAATACTTAAATAAACTTTTCTCCCAATGCACATCTACTTACTTTCAATGCAAGCTGAAATAAAGATCATATAAGCATAACACATAAAACGGAAACCTGAGGCATTATATCAGGGCAAAGTAGGCACAAGAATTTATTTCTCAAATCTCAAGAACAAAGTTGACACTTCTGGGACAATAGGATTGTAGCAAAATAGGCTTATAGTTTAGTGATCAACTAGAACACATTGACACAAGACACAAGAACTGAACAATAACTTGCAGCTAAAGAGGCATGCAAACTTGCTATTACACAAAGTGAATTGAAACCAGACAACAACAACTTGCAGGCAAAATAGGCTCAACAATTTGTTATCACAAGCATAGTTCAAGAAAAAGGGCAATGCTGCCCTTATTTATACACAAGTAGAGGAGTAGGGAACCCTAAAATCTCCTTGCTTTTACAATTAAGACTTGCCAACATGCAAGCTTTATTTCTAGAACTAAAACAAGATAAGCATCTAACAACCTATGAAAGCATAAAAACAGGGAAACTACCAACTATTACATTTTGATTTCTTTCTCCTTCAAATAATGGATAAGTATGAGCCAAGAATAGAAAGAAAGCGTGAGATAAGAATGGAAAGAAAGCTTGGAGAAAACTTCAAGTTTACTCTGCTTTAAATCTCAACCACATCTGCTAAAAAGCGGGAAACTGTATCTCTATCAGGAGCGTTGATACTATCTATAGCAAAATTCGACTTTTCCAGGATTTCTTTGCTTTCTGCAATTGAACTTAGGAAATCTTTGACATCTTCAGCTTCTTTATCAAGTCTTGCTAATCTCGGCAGCTCTGCAACTGGAGTGATGACCTTTCTCTTGATTTTCCAAATGGAAGAGTATTGCACAACTCTTTTCCAATACTTGTCCATTTGCTCATATCACACCTTTTCACGCTCTTTAGCTGAGATAATGAAGTTTTCTGTTCATGGTGGTGTTTGGAAAGCACTTCCCAACATCGTCCAGCCTGAATTCCATAGGAGAATTAGAATATTGTATGCTGAAAAACTTGAAGATTGACAGTAAAGTTGACTATTCTCAGACAAGTTTTGCACAAAAAGCTAAAAATAGCTTGCTAATTTTTCTTCTTCAAATAGGCAGATTTTTCAAAAGAATCTCGTTGCAAGAAGACCCAGATCGTCCGTTTCGGAAAATATTGAAGGCTGATTGAAAAAGCAGCAAACCCTATTTTTTTGAACTTTTTCTAAAAAAACGCTGAGAGCTGGGTTTTGTGTAGAATCACGTTTGAGATGGACCCAAATGACAAGATGTTGAAAATTTTGAAGATTTCTTGGACATGCATGAAAAAGCAAGTTCTTGAAAATTGAAAAATTCTCCAAAATTGTTGAGAATCATGAACTGGGCTGACCCAGATTGTTGAAAGCTGAAAAAGATGATCCCCTTCCTCTGAAAACTGATACCTTGGAAAAATAAAGCATGAAAAAGCGAGCTCCTTTGTGTGTTGATTCGGAAAATATGAAGAACTATGAAAAAGCACCACGTTTTGGCTCTCGAATCCTGAAAAGAATAAAATTTTATGTCTCCTCTCTTGCTCTTGGATGCCAACTTGCAAAAAGTGAATAATGAAATCCAAAGCCTTCTTAAATAAGTTTTAAGGATAAATAAAACGCTTTATTCTCTGCTTTAAAGCTTTCAAAGCCAATCTTGAGTAGGTTTGTCGAATGTAGACACTTTTTCGAATGACGAATGATGAAAACTGAAAATTTTTCTAAGGCATTGAGCCTTGGGCACCCTTCTTGACTAGAAGCATTTTTCCTAGACAAACTTTGCCAAAATTTCATCATTTTCAACCTTTGCTTGATTTTTTAACCCCAATTTGACTTTGATTTTTGGACACTCGGTGAATCCTGTGATCTAGGGGAATGACCCATCGTGGAGCTTGATTGAATCTGACGAGATTTGTTTGGAGGCAACTTTTGATAAAAACTTCATTTGATCCTTCAAAAAGTTGAGCGCCCTTGGCTGCTTGGGGCGCCCATCATCACCAAAGTTAGCCATTTTCCCATATTCTTCAAGTTCTTGTTTGTTTCCCTTGATCTTCTGATGAATTCGCGATTCCGGGAGCTAGACTGATCCAATTGATTGATTGTCAGATTCACTGGATAGCTTGAAGGATTCTAAGGGGGGTCTTCTAGGAGTTGCATCTCCTGAAAGTTGAATCTTGGGGGTCAAAAGCTTGGGCACCCTTGGCTAGTTGGGGCGCCCAACTCCTCCAGAGTTAGTTTATTTTCCATGATTTTCACCTTTGCTTTTGACTTTTGACATTTTGCTCATGTTTCTCCCTCTGTTCTGCCCTTGATATCTGGTGATTGTCAACTTTGATGGACTTGCTGATGGTTCCATTGGAAAGCTGTTTCAAATTTGAAGATAACCTACTAGAGGTGTCAAACCCTAATTCACTCATTTAGGCCCTCAAAATCTTGGGCGCCTCTGGCTACCTGGGGTACCTAACATTACCAAACTTAACCATATTTGCTTGATTTTCAACCTTTAGATTTTGGACTTTCATGTTATTCTTTCTGTTTAATCTGGATTTGCTGGTGATTAACAAGTCTGATGATCTGACAAAGACATCCACTGCAAAGCTGGCAGAATCTTGAAGAAAATGAGCATATTTGCAAACCCTAATTGTTGGATTAACTCTTCCAAAAGGTTGGGCGCCTCTAGCCGCCTAGGGCGTGCAAAGTTCCTAGACTTAGATTATTTTCTAATGATTTCATTATTTGCATTTTGCTTCTTGGTTGAAACCTCTCCGTTTGATCTCAAATTCTGGACGACTGATTTAATGGATGATTGTGCTCATGGACTCACTGCAGAGTTGAGAAGATTCTGAGCAACATTGTCTGCGAGCACAAACCCTAATTTCATCATTTGATCTCTTGAAAAATTGGGCACCTATCTCCTTTTGGGTGCCCATGGCTGGAAAACTTAGTTTTTATTTTCCAATTTTCAATTTTCTCCTTCGTTTGACATGCTTACCTTTGCCTTGCTTGTTGGAGATGAAAATTTTTCTAAGGCATGAGCATCTAGGGGCCTAGACTAAGTTGGGGCACCTGAAGTTTCCAGACTTCACCATTTTTCTCAGTTTTCAAGATTCTTCGACCTCCATTAATGGCCTTGGAGCTCCTGAAAAGCTTTTGAAAAAGCATAATAGACCCACTAGGGAAAAACTGATCTTTTTGAGATTCTGATTGTGCTAGCTTGATGAGGATGAGGAAGTATTTTCGACCAATTAAAATCAGTTTGAACCCTAACAACCAAACTTTCTATTTTTAGAAAATTTTGCCAGCATCTGTTTCAAAAGAAACCTAGAAAAATCTAGAAAAAAGTTATATTTTTAGAAAGTTTCTAAAAATAGAATTTTTTGCTAAAAAGTAGGGCCGAAAAACTGAGATTTGGGTTTTGTAGATTTGGTCGCTCTGAGCAAACCTAGATCGCCAGATTTTGAAAATTTTGAGTTTTTGACCCTCATGCAAGACATGCAAACCCCAATTTTGACCTTTTTTGACAATTTTAACAAGACTTTTGACGATTTCTTCAAAATGCCTAAGTGTAGCAAAATTTTTAATTTGGGGTATAACAAGCCTAAAACACGCTTAGACATATCCTACTACACACTGCCTCACATGGAATTATGCTCACATGAATGAGAAACAAATAAAATGCATAAGTCTCTGCAACACATTCTCACTTTCACCAACAAGTACAACAAATTCTCTCATTCTAGCAGAAGTACAAAGAGTATCATGGTGTGCACTGCACACCTTACTCATTCAAGGTCGGTGACAAAGTTTGGTTGCATCTTTTGAAGGAATGCTTCAAGGGTCCACATGATAAGATGAAGCCTTTGTGTTATGTCCCATACACCATTCTATATAGTACTAGGTCTTTCGTATAGTATTCAATGTGAAATTCCTTAAGCCATACGTCCCTCTGCTTGTTGAGTTACCATTGACTCAACATCCTTCAAACTTGGATCTTGACCACATGAGCTCAATCATGCAAGATGAGATCATATATATGGCCACAATGTGCATTGGTGAAGGTTTACGTCATTTGGTCAGAACAGCTAAGGCATGAGAGTATGTAGATCAAGCAAAGTGTTGCAATATTTTGCATCTTCTTGTTAGTGTCCACAGCTCACCAAAGACACAATGAGGCCCATTGTTTTTGAAGAGGGGCGAATGATTAATGCACACTTGTGCAAGCCCTAGGGGACCTTGTGTGTGCCTTGATAGCCTTGCATTAATGCATATGGTTCAATAGCACTTAGCACTAGCACACAAGCTTCAACATTATGTGTGCCTTATGTGCAAGTCATTGAGTCATTGTGTGCCATCATGCAAGTGAGTGTTCTCACATATCTTCATGGATGACTTAGCATATCTTCACGTCACTTGGCGGACATGATACAATCAATAGACCTTCACATGTAGCATCTTCAAAATATTTTTTCAGTCATAGGAGTGGAATGCCAATTGTTAGAGGACTTGAACCAACTATCAATTGGAAGGTCAAGTGGTTTGTGATGAGCACATAATTATACTGAGATTTTGAACTTAATTGATCACAATAACAACCATGCAAGAATTTGACAATTAAGAACAAGATCAGACCAAGATTTACGTGGAAACCCTTGCGGGAGAAAACCATGGCACAAATAATGCACTTTATATATTAATGTCAATTACAATGATTGTAGGCACCAACCTACTAGAGGCGCCAACCTCCAACTGACTTTGTAGGCACCAACTTATAGGAAGCACCAACTCCCTTTTGATTTTGTAGGCACCAACCTACTAAAGGCACCGACCCCCATAGTTTGTAGGCACCAACCTACTGGAGGCACCAACCCCCACCGCCAAGCACCAACTTAGCAAAAGATAATAACTTCAAGAACAATGTTCCACCTTTAATGTTGCTTTTTCAACAGGTGATGGGCAATTCTGCTCAAAATATATCTCTCAAACTTGTACCCAGTTTGTACTAATTCTCCTTTGTGATACATGATGCTTCTTTAAGGCTCACACAAGTTCTTTATCTTTGCTTTTCTATCTCACATTATCATTCTCACACCCAATTCATCTCTGTATAGATTTTTCTTTTATTTCTGCCCAATTTTTCTTCTATAACTGCATATATTTCTCCTTTATATATGCATAGATCTCTCTTTTGTTTCTGCCCTTCATGCACACAAATAATCCTTCATTTGTGCTCATAAGCCTGCTGTAGCGTATCCTCAAATTCTGCCCTTAAATCTGCTCTTGTAGTCTTCCATAAATCTGTTCACATACTCTCATAGATCAGTTCATAATCTTCCTTAAATCTGCTCACAAAGTCTTCATAAATCTGGTGTATATGATGTGTTTGTTCTTCTTTTTCTCCAATCTCACATTTATAAATCTATTTGTATTAGATATAACATTCTCCACTCTCACATTTATATATCTATTTGTATTAGATATCACATTCTCCACTCCACTATTCCTTCCACACAAAATGATTTTATATCTCCCAAGAGAGTTGATTCCTTAGAGACATCTCTTTTCAAAACATAACTCTTCGTTAAAAATAAATCACACCTCCTCAAGGTTAATTGCTGCCCTTTCAATGTATTAACATCTTTTTAATTGCTATTAATAATATCGTACCCTTTCTTGGCAAATATTAATCGCCACTTTTTATTCTTTGTTTATAAACTTCTCATTACTAATCGCTGCCTCATAGCTTTTTTCTTTTGTCCGTATCTGCTTTTTTTTGGGTCTTATTCACTATTTTGTCCTTATGTGCTTTTTGTCTATCTGCTTTCTGTTTTATTCACAAAACAAAAAGATCGCAGCCTTCATGGAATCGTTGCCTTTTTATTTATGACTAATATTAACCATTGTCTTCTTTTCACTAATCGCTGCCTAGGTCTTTTTGTCTTTTACTTATTTTTGTCTTTTTCTATTTCATCTTCTTCTGATTTGTCTTGTTGCTGCATAGTGATCGATGCTGGTTGCTTTAAAGGTATTTAATAAACTTGCTGCCATTTTTATCTTCTCATAAACTGATCGCTGCCTGTTCTCTTCTTTGTGCTTGATAATTGCTGTGTATTCATGTGTATTGCATCATTATTTTCTGTGTATGCTAAATGTTTCTCTCTTGAAAGGCCTCCATGACATCAATGTACAGGTCTTCCATCAATGACAACTTCCAACAAACTTGTCCATGCATTAAGGATACTATGCTCAGACAACAAAACCCTTCTTGACATGACTTTGACATCAATGACAACATTTCCAACAGTTTGGGACATGAAGTGTTTTATCTTCTCAACTTTTTTTGTAACCATATTGTATTTGTATACATTTGGTCTTCTAGAAGGAAGTTTGGATAACTGAATAATTGAAGGCAAACAAATTTGATGTGTTCACCCCTTTTTGGTCACAGGGATTCTCATTTCTAGTTTTGCTCTCTGTAACGTCCACTGTACCCTATTCATTTTTGTTTGAATAGAAGTAGCACATATTTGCTAAAATACTTCCACACTTGATTGCATATTGGATTACTGTGTCTTATTCTCTTTTCTGTTTTCCTGTACACAATTCATAAACCTATCTTTCACAAAGATTGTTTTGTCCCTTGTAAAAACTGGGATCTGAATCATATTATGTTACATGAGTTAACTAATTTTTGATCTCCTGATAACAGTTGAACAATACAAATCCAGATTGACTATGTGAACCAAGTTGCAGTGTTAATTAATCAGTAGAGTCAATGAGAAATGATTGCATTATGTGGTCTAATTCATTATGTGTCACTTATGTAACACATATTTGCTAAAATACTTCCACACTTGATTGCATATTGGATTACTGCGTCTTAGTCTCTTTTCTGTTTTCCTGTACACAATTCATAAACCAGTCTTTCACAAAGATTGGTTTGTCCCTTGTAAAAATTGGGATCTAGATCAGATTATGTTACATGAGTTAACTAATTTCTGATCTCCTGATAATAGTTGAATAATACAAATCCAGATTGACTATGTTGTAATATCCCGCCCTGTTTGAGATATTTGCTACAGAAACTGCCTTCATTAATTTTTAATTTTTTTTTGAAATATTTACTAGGAAATGCATAAAATTGCAAAGCGAATGCAAATAGAGAAAAGCTGAAAGCCAAAACATCGAATGATCAACTTTGATTAATTATTGCTTTGAATTTACAATAAGATCTTACCTAGATAACAACTTCTAATCTCAAAACTCTGTAAACCCTTGTTTTGAATCTCCCTTGTAAATTGACGAAGCACAAATGTGACTTCTGAGACAAAGCTACCAATTAGCAAACCTTAGATGATCTTTCACACCCTCAGAAAACTCAAATCAAGAGAAGTTACGCTCCCAAGCTTGCTTGTAGCTGACAACCCTAGTTTCCACCTCCAAAATGCCAAAGCACAAAGCCAAGTCGAATGAATGATCAATGATAATCCATTAGCTTTTGAAAATGCCTTTATATATCCTTCTCCAAATGGCTAAACTCCCAATGAGGCATTTTAAATCATTAAAATATATTAAAATATGCCTTTGTCTATGGTTAAGCCTATTTCTAAGCCTATTTCAGCTTAATAGAGTTTCCAAAAAAACGTTGGTTACTTTGATGAGTTTGTCCACTAGAACTTTTATGTCAGTTCTACTAACATAGACAAATTGATCTATCTTGTGTAGGAGACCAGGTGTCTCTCAACTCAAACTTCTGTCAGTGAATGCAATTTTTTTTGTTTGTTTTTGTCGTTTTTGATTTTTTTGAGGTTTTTTTGGCAAATAAAGAGAAAGTGCGATTTTGCAAAGAAATGCTTGGAAAATTAAAATAAAATACCAGAAGTTTAAATATGACAGAATACTGTTTAGAATTTGATTCCAGATGATTTATTGATCTTCCAGAATAATTACAACTGCGAGATTCAAACATGCAAGAAAAAAGGCAAGCTATTTATTAAGGAATCTGAAAGAGCTTGCAGACGTTGAGAAGAAGCCTGAGATGGTACGGTTGAATGAAGTAAAGCAATCTCCCACCTCGAAATTGATGCCAAAACTCCAGAAAACCTAGGCGTCCAAAATGATGAAGCCAGAAGACAAAAAGGCAAGGCGTCCTAGCTTGCAGGAAAAAGTATGGCCCTTGCAGCTGTAATAGTACGGCCCAAACCAGCAAATAAGAAATTCGTACAACCTTGTAAATCATGCCAGATGTTGAGGGAACCACTGCCAATGAAAAAGATTCACAATTGGAGAAAAATCGATCCAAACTCTGAATAAGAACTTCACCAATAAGCTCTGTAATGACTCCTATGTGAAGCCACTCTGCTGACAATCTTCAACTGGTATTTCACAGTCTCAATATGTCTGATCTGAATAGGGAATGTTCTCCAAAATCCACTTATTTTCAGAAACCCTTGTTTCACAAACCCCAATGCTTTCAGAGAGAAAAATAGACAAATTCAAATGATCATCAATAATGAGTTCGATTTGCCTTTGATGAAATAAATACCTTCTCTCAATAAGTCGACCCCCCTTCAAAAAGCAATTTAAAATGCATTTAATAATATAAAATTCGCCTCTTTTGAACTTAGGCAATTTCATTAAATAATGGCGTCCAATTTTGATGAGTAATAAAATACTCATTTAATATTATTTACCCTTTTATTATAAAGTATTAATACTTTATAATTTGCCATTAAATAATTACTTTAATTTTTCATTAAAGTGACTTTATATTATAAAGTCAAACTAATAAACTTTTTAATAATTATCAAATGCCTCAATAATCACCATTTGCTCATCAAATCATCAAATTGGGTCGAAACTGAGCTGACCAATTGAACCAGGTGCCTTGCCAGAAATAGTAACCCCTGTCTACCTGACTTACTATAAATAGTAAGTATCTGTAAATCACTCTGAAAGTGTCTACCAAGGCCCAAACCTGAATCAATCAATGGAGTAATGTTCCCAAACGCTGGATAACTGCCAAAATAACCCTCTAAACATCATCTGTCAGCCTACGAGGGTCTGAATGATAGGCTAACCCCCTGAATCAACTGTACTGCCTAGGAAGGGGACATTACATCTTGTGTTTTGCCACTTTCTTTCTCGAATCTCAAGAGAGTTTACATGTCCTACCAATGATGACATTCGGTCTTCATTTCTTGGTATACTAGACGTTGCCTTGCCACATTCCGTGCAGCTTCTTACTCTAACTTTTCCAAGTTCTAGTGAATCCTCATCTTACAATTTCCTTTGTCATTCAAAAGTCCTAACCTTGATATTAATCCCCTCGTTTCTTTCCCAATTCTTTCAAAATTTTGGGTACATAGGTTCTTTTATATCCAATGATAGACTATTCTTTGACTAAAAGAAAACCTATTTTACGATCTCACGCCATCTTTAATTCCTATGTAATAATGGTTTTAAGTTTTGCAAAGATAAATCCCATTTATCTTTTAATCAAAATCCCAATACCTTTTTCCTTGTGGTTATCATTATGACTTGCGAAGAAGTCATTAGTCCTTTTGATAACATACCTTCGTTTTTCATTGGATGGGGTACTTACTTGAGTCAACCCACTCTTTTTCTTCCCCCCTTTTGTGTTTTCACAACATTTGATCTACTCAAAGTTGAACTCCTAATGAATACTTGCTTCTTTAAAAGAATTTGTCATTTCTTCTAGTTCTCTTTTCAATATTCTTGAATATACTTTTCGCAAAGTTAGATTCTTCATTGCTGTCTATCTCATAGATTTCAACATTTCGGAATCATCCACTAGATGATCTAATGAATAATCAGCAACTTTAGAAGTTAAGAGGCACTGCATTAATCCATTTCTCTTTTTGATATCCTTTTTGTGGAGGATAATTCACGTTCACAAGCCTCTTTGTTGATGTATTTTCCATCTTAGAACGTTGTTTTCCCTTGCAACTCTATTGTTCTGACACATAGTGTCATATTGCATTCTGTTACCTTTTTGGAACTTCTAGAGATACCAAAGTTGTTTGGTCTCTTTTCCTTATCTTAATCAAACTCCAATAATCTTATTGATTTTGGTTGGTGGAATCATGCCCACATTGTTGATTACTTTGTTTCAGACTATTTTGGTCTTTTCTCTTTTCCTTGGTACTAACTCTTTTCTTGCAAGATCCTATCTTTACACAAGAATTAGGTTTATGTTGAGTTATCCAACCCCTGTGGATACCTTCTTTGTTTCCTTTCTACTTTGATCTAAATAATGCCAACTTTGCATACGCATAGATTCGTAGTGTTTTCACCAAATCCAAAAGTTCTTGACTCTTAACAACTTCAATCTGCTACTACAAAAGGTTATCTCATTTCTTCTCATTCCCTTGGAGTCATAAACTATTTCATTGGATAAAGGTATATATTGGTTATTCTTCCTAACCTTTATTCATAACTTGATTGCATAATCTTCCGCAATCCTAGGTATTATCATAAGTTGTTAGTTTAGGAGTTCCTTCTCCAGGGATAACTCTTAACTCGTCCCAACTTTAACAAGTTACTAGGAATCACATCTTACTTTTCACTTCTCTAAGTTCTTTCCTCTTCTTTTCTTTTGCCATTGTGGCACTAGAACTTTTCAACCATTATCTTCTAATAAGGTTTACGCTTTGTTGCGTAATGAGCTCATAGGTTTCAGTGCAAAACCTGGTAGCTCTGATACCACATGTAAAGTGCCAACCCTTCGGTAAAGTAATATTTCCATAATTTACAACCTACAAGTAAGTAAACATGTTAACATGACATTGCAATAAAATTTTTCCTTTTCTTTATTGATAAAACATGAACAAGTTGTCATATCAATTTACAATAAAGATTCCATTTCAATATAATAACTTCACAAGTACATGAAACAAGAATACATACCTTAACTAACATAGCTCCAATGAGCTTTTGAACAAATAGTAGTAAGAAGGTCCAGGTTCCTTTCCTTTCAAATCTTGGTACATCGGCCGCTTGCTATGGAGGAGAAACATCACTCGGGTGCTTTTCCGCCAACGATAGACTGATAATGCGGTCCCCCGCACATTGATTATTCAATAGATGGCCCTCCCTTCGAACGAAGAGATTGGTAGGGTATCCGTTTGTTGGTTCACAAGTTTGTCACCTAACTCTATATTCTAATGCCCATGGAGATGACAAATGTAAACAACAATTGAATAAGATATAATGATATTCTATTCTGATTCTCTGCTTTTAAACAAGGTGGCAGCTACCTTATATGATATGCAATGAATTTAAATCTGTGTTGCTTTTAACCAGAAAGCAGATAAAGGTAATGCTTTTAACCAGAAAGCTTTGGAAGGTGTATTCAAACAATATCAATTTCAATAATAAAGATCACCAAAACTTTTCCAAATATACCATAAAATGCTCATTCATAGATCAACATTTTGTTAGATTTTATGATCAGATTAATGACACAGGAATTTAATTCAAAATTAGACACAATAACACAGCAGATACCCTAGGAAAACCCTCCTCTTGAGGGAGAAAAACCCAGCAACAAATATATATCTCTTATATATATGTAATGGCAACAAGTCTCTTTACAATGAGGCCAATCTCAAGGCCAATAATCAGCACCTTCACAAGATGCAATGATAGATAAATAATCTGCACTTCCTTGCAACTCAAATCTGCTCTTGAAGAGTTCACAATCTGCTCTTGATGACTTTACAATCTGTACTTGATGAATTCGCAATCTGCTCTTGGTAATTCGCACTTGAGAGAAGAGAAGACACTTCAAACTTGCTTGTTCAAATGAATGGAACAAACTTGTATTTATACAATTTGGGAGAGAGAGAGGTTGCACCTCTTCATGCAAGGTCGGCCATCATAAAAATGTAATTACAATTAATAAAATGCAAGTTACAAGGAAGGTTGGCCAAGATAATAATTACAATGTTGCTATGTGAAGCGGCACTTCACATTAAATATTAATTATCATTAACAAATGACACGTCTCTTGAGCAATCACAATCTTCTATAAATTAAATAGCCCCAAGGCTATATTTAATTTAACCAATGATGTAAAGGAGATCGCTGGAAGAATAATACTGATGCTGCCCTAAACATCAACACATTTCACTTCAAGAAATTCCACACAGATAACCATTTCAATATAAATATACGCTGATGACATACCCATAGAAACAGAATAAGATTATGCACTGTAATTCAAAGATTATATCTGCATAATTCACCATAGCATATTCATATCAAAACAAAAAGATTTAAAAAAAACTTTCTTTCCTTCTGAGAAAATCAAAGTTTGCCCAAAAAAAAGAGAGAGGGAGAGCCAAAGAGCCCTTCTCGTATATTTAAAGTCTTGAAAATAAGTCTCAAATAATGGTTTCTTGACGACAACCGTCTAAACATAACCTTAAAATAAAGTCTTTTCAAAGATAATTAAAAAGAAAAAGAGCTAAACTAAGCTGATGCTAAAAATAGATAAGCATCATTCTCCAATGGCTCCATGCTCTTCATCTTCAACCTCCGCTATCTTCTTGGTTTCTAGCAACTTTTCCTTTTCCCTCTTCCTTGCTCTGTATTCATGGTACTTGCCAATAACTGCAGTAATATTCTTGCCACCTGGAGTAGTAGTTATCTGTAACCGGTTCTTCCATTTGTTTAAGTTTTTCTCAACATTAGTTACTGTTTGATCCATTTCGTCTCTTGCTGTTTTGTAGGACTTCAAATAGACTTCCATTCTGCCGAGCTTAGAGAAAGATTCCCAAGTAGCCATGGATGCTTCAGATATTTCCTCTTTAAACGTTTCTTTGAATTTCGCAGCAATTTCATTGAATTCCAAAATTTTCTCTCCAAACTCATCCATGATATCTACACCCAAGTTATGACAATTTTCTCTTATTTCAACTAGTACGTCCAAATATTGCCCCATTACGGTATTAGTCTCCTTGATGAGGTTATCATTTATGTTCAATCGCCATTCCAAATAATCAGCCCAATTTGGATTGACTTCTTTGGGATCATTCACAATTTTCTCTCCAATCAATATAATTGGATCTAGATTAACCAAATCTGTAACTTCCTTGGACAATACAAAAAGAGTATTTTGTTCTTTTCTCATATGTTGCAATTTTGCTAATAATTCCTTTCTTTTTGAACTAACTTTAGAATAGAAAGGGACAATCTCACTGAGGTATACTAAAGCATTATGGGAAATCATCTCCATCCATTCATTGACACCTTTTGAATAGACCATACTCCTTTTAACCTGTTGCAGCCTTTTAGAATCAACGCTCTCAATATGAGAGCTAGTGCTTTCTTCGACCACAGGAGTAGCAATTAAAGAGGAAATAAACTGGTTGAGAGCGAGTACTTGAGATTGCAACTTAATGTTTTCTTTTCTTAGACCCTTGGCGCGTTTAATTAAAGCATCCACAGAGAAACCGGCATGGTATACATCCCCTTCAAAGGTAGCAGGTCCCATATCCACGAGTGATCTTATAATCATTTGTAGTAATTTCATTTTCATTCAACTCTCCTATTGGGTCTGCCACTTCTAGCAATTGGTGTCCTGAGACCTCATCATTTATTATCCTAGATATTTTTCTATGCTTTTTAGGCTTAGCAGAACCTTGAAGAAGTTTGGCTACGGTATCAACTTCTACCATAGCAGAAGGAATTGATTTCCTCTTCTTTTCCACTACCTTTTTCAACCAACGTGGAGATGTTTAGTTGCGCTGTCACTTGTACTTCTGACAATAAGCAATTGCTGTTTGTGAGGAGTATTAATTGGATCCTTAGATGGGATAGGTACATTGTAAGAGACTTGGTGTCTCTCAACCCCCGATTGATGCCAAAAATGCAATTGGTTTGATGTTTTTGTTGAGTTTTGAAAGTTTTGTATTTTTTTTGTGATTTTTGCTTATAAAGCGTTTTTGCGATTTTTACATAAAATAATGCCAGATCATATAAAAAATGCAAGAATGATAAATAATGCAGCAAATGACTTCCAGAACGATGGCGAATGGCTTTATTTCATTTGTTGAAAGATTACAAAGCTAATCCAATGACATGCATACAAAAAAGCAACATTATTTTATTAAAGAACCTGATTTACTTGCAGCCTCCTATATGAGATGATAGAGATGGTATGGCCTGCTAGAATGAAGCTTCCTCCCACCAATAAATGAATGAAATCACCTCCAAGAAACAAGGCGCCAACATTGGTGAAGAGAAGAAGCAAAAAGGCAAGTTGATTTGCCTTGGATGATAAAGACGACTTGTAGCTGATAAGTACAGCCAATAACCAGCAATAGATACAGCCGTACGGCCTTGGGAAGTGTGCCAATTGTTAATCTTGAATAGCCACTAAAAAAGAATTCCCTTTTGAAGGAAATCGATTCAAACCCTTGCCTGAAACTTCACAATAAGCTCGGATATGACTTCTGAATGAAGCCACTCAACTGACAATCTTTAGCTGAATCTTTCATAGCCTCAGTATGTCTGATTTTGAAGAGTTGACGTTCTCCAAAACCTGATTGCAGAAACCCTTGTTTCTCCAACTCCAAAATGTTCTCAGAGGGAAAAGCCAAAATTTGAATGATCAATCAATAATGAGTTCTATTTTGTCTTTGAGAAATAGATACTTTCTCAAAAGTTCAACCCCTTTGCAAAAAAGCAATTAAAGGGCATTTAATAATATTAATTTCGCCCTTTTCAGACTTAGGAAAATTAATCAAATAATGGCTTTCACTTTATTGAGTAATAAATACTCATTTAAATAATTATTTCACCCCCTTCATTATAAAGTCATTAAATACTTTATAATAAGCCATTTAATTAATTAATAACTTTAATATTTCACTTAAAGTGACTTTATAATATAAAGTCATAATAATAATCATTTAATTATGTAATGTCCCCTTATTAGAGACATAAAATGCACAAGTTAAGATCAAGAAATTTATTTACCACTACTTAATTTTGCCCATGCACAATTCTAGATTGAACATTTTAAGGACGAGGCAGATGCATTATCAGCTAGTGCATAAATACATCATAAACTGATATGACTTATTACTCTTGATCGGAATAGATCTTTGCCTTAGCTCTTCTTTCCTAACCTCGTTGGAGGAGGGACGACTTACAGTGCAAAGGGCGCGTGACCAATCTCCAAGTGGATTCCCTCAAGTCTTATTACCATCTTGGGACATCAACATGGGATCGACTTACCAGCCTTTCCCTCCACAACCATCCTCTCCCTATTGAGTGTTAGCGAAAGGGAGTTTGAGCCCGAAGTCTATTCTTCAAGGTAAAGTCATAATAGCTCAATAAGACACGATAATTGCTGTAAGCAACATTATTGTGGCTTTGACAAATAACATCCATAATGTAGACACATTCTGTTCTTACATATCAAATCAGTGTTATAGATCCATTATTCATATTTTAGCAACAATTGATAACTCCGATATAGAGAGTTGTTACCCATGACTAATGATATATTTAATTGCATATCATAGTAAAATACAACATACTACAAGAATAATATAATATCTCATACTTATCTGGCAGCTACTATACTGACAAGGATATCTGAAATCCTGATCTCATTCTCCTCCTAATTGAACCGTCTGTCCTTAACACTTAGAATATATCATTAGTATGAATTAAATAAATCGTTTTCCCTTCGTATATCAAAGAATCATAATTGCTTATAAGATTCAATAATTGCTACAAGCATCATTATTGAGTAATCGAAAATAATATATATTTATTCTATATAATCACTCCTTTATTTATATCGATTGATATTTATATATAATTATTTATCTGTATTGATTGGTATTCCCACATTAATTATTCTTACTTATATTTATTGGTACTCATAAATACATTTATATAATTATTCTTCATTTATATTCTACTCTTATCTCCCACTCAGAAATATATATATATATATTTTCTCTTTCATATTATTCAATTCAGATCTAGTCTATATCTATCTATCTATCTATCTATCTATATATATATATATCTATATATATATAAAGTACACTATTTAGCATTCATTCATTCTTAGTTTTACATTATCTGAATTTATTAATCAGTAGATATATCTCTGTGTTTATTTATTCCTTATTTTCATTTAATTCTGAGTTTTTAAATCAAACATTCATCCAGACGTATGCACATATTGTCTATTTTAGACATCCATTACTCAAATTTGAAAGAAGATGTTACATCCCGATATTATAGCTACTATTGTATAGGGCAATTGATTGTAATGTTTGAATCTTGATGATGAATAAAACATGGTTGATCTCGTTATTAAATGAATGAGTCCTGTTTAAATGATGGTTTCATTTGATTGTTACTTCTAAATGATTTAGCCTTGATTAAATGTTGCATACAATTATGGAATAATAGTATTCTAACTTGTGAGATGTTTTTAACTTGTTATGAGCATATGACTGCTGGTGTCATGTCATGATGTGTAGGTATGAAGACTGTTCCTCTGGACAGAGGAGAGACATCATTCGGGGAGGAACTTGGTCGGGTAAACAGTAACGATTACCAAATTGAGCATACACACACATACTATAGATTGAGTAAGCCAAGTCTGTTTGTCGAGATAACGGTAAGTCATCCGTAAGCTTGTTTATTGACCATAAGGATTCTGAATTCACTTCTTTATGCTTTAGGGATGTGATTGTTTAAACGTTAGACTTGCTATACAATGACCCAAGTATGAATGATGTGAATGTTATGTGTTAATGATTGAATGGGAACGCACATACATCTATACATTGTGAACACGTATTTATATGTACAGACATATCAATACATGTGTACGTTAAGCAGACGGATATGCTCATACACATGTGTCGACATGTATGTACACATACATACGTATATACAGGTGTATATATGTACACATTCCGTCTGATATCTGTAGTGAAAATAATATTTTATAATATTGCCTAGCAAAATTACATAAATATTTATGTATTAATGTATATATTAACAATGTGATTATATTTATGGATATATATACATAAATACATAAATGTAAATGTATTATATATTTATATATTTAAATATATGTATTAATATTAAGGTAATATTTATATATATATAAATATATATATAGATCACGATATAATGTCGGAAAATATATATATTTATATATTTAGAAATATTACACCTAATTAAAATACATATATGATTAAATATATAAATGATTAAGGTTAAAATGTGAAATGTATAAATAAAAATTGAACACAAAAGATTTAAATACTTTAGCAATAGTGAAATATTTCGATTTTTATCTCATTATGGAAAATCGTGCCTTTTGTTTGAGATAATCAAATCAAAGAGAAGTCGAATTGTTTATAATGAACATTTGAAATATTTAAAAAGAGGAAAGAAACGTTTTAATCATGAAAATCGCGTGAAAAAGCCATGCACAGGAAAAAAAATGCGTCTGAAACGCGCAGACAAAGAATAGGTCAATGAATAATGGCCGACACTATTCTTAGGGCATCAAAAATGGCGAACGTGGAAGCTTTTTAACCTTGACCTAACGTGAATAAGTCATTCACTTAAATACGACTGGCCAAAAGAAAACGTGTGACGTTTTTGAAGATAAAAGTTGAAAAATTCTTCTCTTGCTGACTCTAAGGAGGTCGAATCACCTTCAATTTGATGACTTAGGGTTAAAGAATCCGCCAAATGTCTTTTTGACTGTTTCTGAGCACTGTGTTGTCATTTGGCATGCCTTCATAAGTGGAAATCTGTTGCAATTCGGGCCTATATATATATGCCCTTTCATTCATTGAAAATACACATTTTTGGAGCAATCTGAGTTTACTATTTTTATTCCATATCCATTACATTGTACTGCTTGAGTTTCCTGTATTGTTGAGTTTGATAAATACAGTGAATTATTTCCAGCATTTACCAGTCAGTGAATTAATTCATTTTGAGTTTAAAGTGAGGTATTTGTATAGCTGAGTAGGAATTGAGTGGTGGAAACACGTCTGTGAGAAGAGTTATAGGAGTTCACTATAGAGTGAAATACTTTCATAAAAAGAAGCCATATTTAGCTGAAACCTTGGAAGCTTATTTGAAGAAGAATCTAGAAGAGCAAATTTGGAAGGAGAAGCTTTAAAATCAGGCATGAATCCTCCTAAGTTTATAATTTTTATTGAAGTGTTGTTTCCTTTTTGATCTTGTGATTGCTGTTTTCAATTAGCTCTAATAGGAAAGAACTGTTTTGGTGAATAATTAAAGCAATTCATTTAAGAAGAAAATGTGAAAAGGATTCAATGAATAGGGGGAAATTGTAAAAAAAAGGGATTATTTGGATAAAGTGCTTAAGGGATTAGATTATTTCTCTTGCATTAAAACGAAATAATGGAAAAGATAAAAGGGAAGGATTTATTTGCGTTTTGAATGGTTATTGCATGTTGTGTATGATCTCTATATATGGAGAATACGTAGACGTACTTATTATATCTACTAGGATCGAAATGATGGTAGAATCAAGTGAAGTCTTTTAGCTTAAGTTATTAGGATAACTGAGACAAGTTAAATACTCCGAGGATATAGAATTCCTAGTTAGGAGGATTGTTACAAGACACTTGAATATTGTTTTCATTTCTAGTAGGTTCGTATGATTGTAGGATGTCTGGGTTGACGGATTCACCCATTGAAGGACAAACCTATGCGTAGAGTAAGGAAGCCTTAAGTCAAATCGGCCCTGAGTAGTGTTTATGATAGATGACCTTCATTCGAAGTACTGAATGTGAATACTTTGGCCAAAGTAGTGAAAGGTACGACATCCACCTAGATGTGAGATAGTTGAGACTACATTGTCAGTTCATTGTGATCCGAGTACTAGATCGAGATTGTGAACTAGCAAGGTTCTAGTTGAGTAGGACACAACACTATGCTCAGTTGGTAATCGTTAAAGGATACCCTACCAATCTCTTTTTCGAAGGGAGGGCCGTTCATTGCAAAATGATCGTGCGGGGGACCGCATTATAAGTCCGTGGTTGGCGGAAAAGTGCCCGAGTGATGTTTCTCCTCCACAGTGAGTGGCCGATGTACCAAGATTTGAAAGGAAGGACTCCTGGACCTTCTTACTTCTATTTGTGCAAAAGCTTATGAGCTATGTATGTAACTGTATTACTTTTTAACTCTGGTTTATATTTGCAATGAAATTGAAATTCACGAGGAAACATATTGTAACTTGTACGTGTTTATCAATAAAGAAAGGAAGAAATTTTATTGTATTATCTTTGTTATATGTCACTTTTACATGTTTTAAGTGAGAATTGGAAAGTTTTTAAATTATGCGAAAATCAGGTCGTTACAGAAGACTATACTTTACCTTATATACATATATATACCTTGCTTTTTGCCCTGCGTCAGATTTTGGAGAATATTTCTGACAGAATATGTTCCTCTTTCACCAGCGTTCACTTTTTCCTCTAGCCGTGGTGATGATCTCTTTTAGTCTTCTACCATTCAATGCCTTTTTGTGTCTGGAATAATATCCTTTTTTCCATTCGATGCCCATCTTAAATACTCTTCTTTGGAGAGAAGAGATCGTGCCTTTTTGGAAGGTTGCTGTCTTCCCAATCGCTGCCTCTTAAAGCGATTTCTTCTTAAGTTTAATCGCTGCCTATGCAGCAGTTAATAATCTTTACATAGATGCCTTTTAATATATATCTTTTATTACTATTATTGTCTATCTTTATTATTTGTTATTCAATATGTGTATATATTTGTATGTACATTTTATTGTATTTATATTTATATTTATTCATTATTATGTTTGCAAGATAATAAGATTTATCAATTTATTATTTTATAATGAATAGTATTAATGACTTATATGGTAATTAAGATTTGATAATGATATTTTAGATTATAAATAATGATTATTATTTTATATTAGTTTCTTATATATATTTATATATTTGATTTGTTATTTATTTTAGTATTTACAATATTATAATGACCTTAAATTACTAATTTTATTTATTTATATTTTATATTCGGTAATTATAACATTATCTTTAGATAATTATAATTATGATTATATTGCCAACATCCTTATATATGTTTTATTTATTTATTTATTTCTCGATACTTTATATCTTAGTGACACAATTTCGGGGGACATGACAAATTATTATTAAAAGCTCCCTTATTCTTCGTTTGCTCAATAATCTATTGAACTGGGTTGAAACTGAGATAGCCAACTGAGCCAGGTGCCCTGCTAGAAATAGTAACCCCTGTTGGCTTGACTTACTATAAATAGCACTTAAGTGCTTGAATATCAATCTGGAAGCCTTTGCAAAGGCCCAAACTTGAATCAACTGGTGGAGTAATGTCCCGAAACTCTGGATAACTGCCAAGGAAGACCCTCTCATCACATTTGTTAGCCTACGAGGGTCAAAATAATAGGCCCACTCCTCAACAAACAAAGTCAGCTAAAATGGGGACATTACATACATCTTCAGACAAAGTAGGAAGAATACTATCATCGGTAATATTTTGGAAAATATTCCCAAAATCTGCCTCAGCGAGCTTATCTTGATCCTCATTTTGCTTAGGGGAAGAGGAAGGTGAATTTTGTTCACAAGTAGACTTCAGCTTGGTCACATCCTCCGACTTTTCTCCGTCTCCCCCTGACTGCGAATTTGATCCAAATGATTTATCTGTAAGTCTTCCTGTTGAAGGGGTGACTTTCAAAGTTTGAGTTGAAGACCTTGTCTCCTTTCCGCCTGAAGGTTTTGAACCATGGGTAGAACTCACACACTGCTTCCATTTACCAGCTAGCCAATCTTGGGTCTTCTCAATAACTGAAACTGAGCGCTCGTGAATATTAGAGCACTCCTCTTTACTCCAATCAACACATATTGAAAACTATGATAAAAACTTATCATAATCCGGATGGAGAATCATTGAATTTTCATATACATTTTCTGGGATGCATAGAGGCAGCTCAAAATCCTGAATCTATTTAAGAGTTAACCTCATATTGTTTCTTCTAAAAACTTCGAATTCATTAACACAGTCTTCCCAAAAATCTGCAATATGTGGAACATGCACATAAGAGCTCCCACCATGACAATTTTGTCTGATAAAACCTTTACTATCAAAATTGGTTCGCTCAAAACAACTAGGAAAATTGAATTGTTTCAAGGCCTCACAGGCTTGTTTGGCAACCTGATTACTTTTGCATGTGAAAGAAGAAAATACCAATGGAAATGGATACCCTTTCTTACCCATTTTCAAATATTTAACATTTACCTTGACCATTTGTCTGCAAATCTCTAGAAACACAATAAGGTCATTTGGGTATTTGGGCAACTTCAATGGAGTACCTTCAAATCCGCCAATCCTTAAATAAGAAAATTTATCAAATTGAATGTAAAAACTCCCATATCTCATTATCAAGGACGTAGAGTCGAGAGAAGCGCACTCCTGATTTCCCTTCAAGTCTCTTGGCAGTATCCATTAAGAAGGCATCATTAACACGGTGGTAATTTTCCATTCCAAACCATTTGGTGAGCTGTGGGACAAACTTGTCTATAAGCATGCTCGGTACCGGTGTACCCTGCGTTTCTGACCCTAACCAAACATTTTTCTGACTAGCAACAAGATATATTAGGTAGGAGCACATGTGAAAAATGGCACCTTTCAAATGATGACATATAATTTCACCCCAATCAATAAAGACATCCTCACAAATTTTCAAAATAAATAAACACATCCAGTTCTCAAAGCTTTCAGAATCTCCATCACCAACGACACGATGCAATAGAGTAATGGCATTAAAAATTTCATCCTTAAAATGTGTCTTTTTAAGCTTAGGGGGTAATTGGTACTTACCTTTCCTCTCAAACTTTAACCAGGTTTCAGCCATCGAATTTTTACACCAATCTTCTCTTTCTTTGAAGAATTCATCAACAATTGCAATAGACATCTTCTCAAATGGCAGGTCTACCGGGAGGCCAAGAGCTAGAGACACAACTTTAGGAGTGACCTTGATAACCACTGACCCATCCACTACTCTAATCTCTTGTGTTTCAGGAACGTACCTCTTTGCACAGGCAACCACAAGTTCGAAACAGTCTACCGCTTTAAGTATTCCACTAGTATTAGCTAGACCGCTCACCACAAGCCTCTCATTCAACGCGGAAACTCCTTCACTCTCCAAGTGCTCCCACAATTCTTTCAAATCCAAAGGTTTGATGTCTGTGTCTCTCACATTCAATAGGTGGTTTCCTATAGTAGTCTGCATAAGTTCTCAACTTTCGGGGAGATAAACATACTAAAATAATGAGAAAGATGGGTAGGAAATACAATATGCAAATATAAGTGTAAATCTCCCACCACCTCACATTTAAGTTGCCATCACATTTGCATGTACTGTATTTATGAAATACTTAACTCCTTATTTTTGAAAGAAGGAAATTGCCTTAGAAGACACACGCTTTTCAATATGATTTGACATCTCCAGGTTGTACGATGCCTTGAAATGAGTGAAAGAGAAGGCATGTCGCTAGGTCGCTTGGATTGGTAACTTGGTAACCAAAATCTAGAGTTGACAGGTTATGATAATCTCTGACTTCGCGACTTGCTTGAAGATAGCACAAGGGCGGACTATGACAAGACTTAAGTCACTAACACATGAAGTTACGAAACTTGATAAATCGACGACTATGTTACAAACTTAAAGAAAGTGGCGACATTAGTTACATAACTCAGGAAACCCGTGACAAAGATTATGAAAATCGGGAAACTGGCGATCTTTAAGAGATAAACACTAGGTAAAAAGACATATAAGATAATAACAAGGACTTCAAAGAGGGTAAATAAGGAAAACAAAGCTTGTGGCTTGAAAATTTTAGAACATGAGTAACATTGTTAACGATTACCAACTGAGGATAGTGCTGTCCTACACAACTAGAACCTTGCTATTTCACAATCTCGAACTAGTACAAGGATCACAATGAACTGATAGTGTAGCCTCAACTATCTCGCACCTAAGTGGATGTCGTACATTTCACTACTTTGGCCAAAGTATTCTCATTCAGTACTTCGAATGAAGGTCATCTATCATAAACACTACTTAGGGCCGATTTGACTTAAGGCTATCTTACACTATGCATAGGCTTAGTCCTTCACTGGATTATCTATCATCTTAGACTATCCTAGAACAATCTAATCTTATTAGAAATGAATCAACATAACAAGTATTTCTCATAATCCATCCTATACTGGAAATCTTTATCCTAGGAGTCTCTCAAGCTTACCTCAATTAACCTAATAACTTTAAGCTGACTGAATATACTTGACTCCTATCTTCTTTTCGATCCTAGTATATATATTAACTAGTAAAGCCATATTCTCCTCATATGGAGTTCATTCAGTTAATGCAATCACACAAGTATGCATCTTCTATCCTTCTTTATCTAGAATGACTTATTTATACTCTTCATAGTAAAAATGCATCTTTTAAACTCTAAACATCATATTCCCTAGATGCAAGCTATTGTGTTGAATATTGAACATACAACAAAAGTTTAACATATACCTATTTAAGCACAGACAAAAACATAATCTTTTCAAAATAAATAAGAATTAAAAGTGCATTGGATAGTAGAAGAATATCCCATGCCTGGATTAAAGCTTTTCCCTAAAGTTGCTAAACTCAGGTAATTCGCACAACACTTCCAACGCTTCTAACTAGTTTGGCAAAATCCCTTTCAAGACTCTGCCTTTCACACTCAAAATTTCTCTCACAAATTGCTAAACTTCTCACTCAGAAATGTGAACTCAAGCTGATAATGGTCACAACTGAATAGAGGAATAAAACTCAGATAAACCAAATATGAAGAATTGATAATTCTCAGCTCATAGAATGATATATTTCTTAGAAACTAAACTCTCCAGGAGAATGATCAATGAATGATGAACAAAGTGTAAGCAACAACAAGAATAGAATGATCGAATGTCCTCCCAAAGAGTAAACAGGGCGGCTATTTATAGAGCCAAAAACCCATCGACTTCCACTTCTACAGGCATGTAAGTTGCCAGGACTGTATTTTGAATATTTCAAATGATAAGTGGCGGATTTCTACTCACATACTCAACACCTCAAGAGGTGATTCGACCTCTAAATTTGCTAGTAGGTTGAAGAATAATTCAATTTGCACATGATTAAAATGAAGGGATCGACATCTATAGGTATGTTACCAGAAATGGCGCCAACTGTGAAAATGATTCATCAAGTTGGAAGTGGTCTTGGCTATTCACAAAACACCTTATCCCTTCTTAGGTTGTGTCGCCCCTATTCCCCTACTGTGTTGATTTGTTCTTCTAGGAGAAGCGCACCTCCCAGGCGTGTATTTCTTCTCACACAACTTTCACATTTTATTTTTCTAAAGTTTCAATATAGTTTCCAAATGAAATATGTCCTCTTCATAAGTTCGGCGTGATTTATCTCCCAAAACATAAAGTTCAATTCAAATGAAGTGATTTGAATAAATTGTATATAAAACACTGATATAACTTCATTTGATTTAAATCAGTTTCCAAGTTCAATATTCGATATTTCATGAATTGATTTATTCATTGATTTTCATAGTTTGAAATAAAGTCTTCAATTAAAGACTTAACTATGAGATATATCGATTCCTAATTCATTTCAAAATAATTAATATATATATATATATATATATATATATATATATATATTTATATTATAGTTTTATTTACTTTACTATATATATATATATTTAATATTATAATTTAAATATATTTACATATATATATATATATATATGTTTTGGTAAATGTAGTATATATATATATATATTATATAATATTAAATATATATATATATATATATATATATATATATATATATATATATATATATATATATATATATATATATATATATATATATATACATATACATCGCTTATTCATTGAATACATATATTGTGAGCGAGTCAACATACTTTCAATATATATATCTATGTATATGTGTATATGTAAATTCCAAGGCAAATATTATAATAATATTATTAATATCCACATATATCATTGGTTGTGGGTATATACATTTGTATATTTTCCTCTTTGTGCACGTATATGTATGTATATCATATTGATGCATTCATACGAGTTTATCCATTTTACTATTATACGTTTGTATTGATATGGCTTTACATATGGACATGTGCATATACTATATACATGTATATATGCCCACCTCCTAACCAATTATGTTACCATCATAAAAGTCGTAATATCATAAATAGATACAAAGATAAACATCACTTATTCATGCATTCAGAAGTAGACAAGACTCCTAATGCCAACATACAAGCCAACGGATGACTTACCCATAACTCAAACAAACTAACTTAGCTTACTTAGTCTAAGGGACGTGTGTGTATGCTCAAATGGTTCTCGTTACTGTTTACTCGACGAAGCTCCTCTCCTGAGTGATATTTCTCCTGTGCCTCGAGGAATGGTCCACATACCTGCATACAATGACATGATAACTGAAGTCATATGTTCACAGGAGTACTCCAACAATAAGTTGCCAACATCTGCCGAGCACCATCAGAATGCTCAAGGCGGTAGCAATCATATTGTCATTTACCTTCAATTGCGTTGCCAAATGATGATACCCCTGTGTTAAAACATCTCTACACAAATCTTCTGATTTGAAATCAGCACTATGATAAGAGGCTGAATTATCATCATTAATGGATTGGAGAACATCATCGGGTATGCCATCAACATTGCACACATCCTCATCAAATGTACGTCTATTTTGAACCTCATAGGATGGCTCAATTGAAATATTAGAGGCTGCTGATTTGACATCCTCATCCCACACTTCCTCTTTTGGAATAGATGCATGTACATCCAAAGGTTCATCCTGGAACTTTGCCAAACTGCCCTCATGGGGTATGGCATTCTTGTCACCAACAACCACTGTTTTACACACCACATACCTATCCTCAACTGATAGATGAGGTTCAAACAACTCTGGATGCACCTGTCCTTGGTCCTGACATCTATAGTTGGACTCCCAAGCTTCATCAATAGGTGCTGAACCATGTAGTGTCTCACATTTAGAACCAAACTCGTTGGTTGCTGTAACTCCTTTTCCATGATCACTTGTAGGCTACAAATCACTTTGAAGCAATTCTTTTCCCTTATCTTTTCGTTTAGATTTTGCAAACAGCATTAAATATTCCCATTCAGTTTCGGGATCCTTCATCAGATCATACAAATTTTGCATCAGCTCTAACATGGATTTATCTGCAGGCATTTTATGCTCTGAAGCTGATCAATGAGTGGTGTCCCCTACCCTTGTAGACGGTATTTTTTTGATTTCCTTCTTGAGTTTGACAGTGCTATTTGTCAAGTTTGAAAATGGAAATGTGCTGTTCGGGAAGCAAAATGATCACTGTTGAAAACAACAACAAATTTGGGAAGAGATTACTGACCCCTTTTTGATTTGAAACTTGAAAACACCTTCAAACACTAATTACCAGTATGTATAGTACTGTCCACAACTCACCCATCAATTGCATCACCCTTACAGCCAACCATATACAGCTACTACAGAGGTATTCTAAGCTTAAATGCTCAGGTATTCATAATAGTCAACTTCTAGATATGCACAGTATTAAACTAAACCCAAATACAATCTTGATAAGGGATTTCTATGCTGAGAATAACTTATGATAATCCTTTGAATACCCAAAACTTGATGCCTAGATTGTAGATTGTATAATAGTACTTTCAGATTATATGCATTTCAATATCAAAATGTGCACTTCATTGCTAATACGGTCTGAAGTAACAAATTGTGAACAAAAATGCCTTCCAGACTTTGAGACAACCAAACTGGGCTTCATTATGAAGTCATCTTGAAAGAGTTTATACTCAAAAACAATCAACACTAATGCTATGTTTGTAACAAGGATGATTTCCAGACAGTCTTTGCATAAACTAATTGTGATAGTTCACAATTAATGACAATGGATACAATCTAAAACAAGGTCACAGTCTCTTCATTCTAACTGGCTGGAAAAATACGACTCCAAGAGCAAATGGCAAATTGTGGCTGACTCTCAATCTGCTCAGAACTCCCAACTACCATCACAACTTCCTTCAGGACTGTTTAGCACGTCTTTCCAGAGCAGGAACACTTCATAAACTCAATTGCAGCCACTGGTAGGAACCTCACACATGAGTAAGAGTGAATGCGACTTCAGAAAGGTCACATACAGGGCTGAATATTTGAGACGCCTTCCCTTCAATTCACATGGGAAATGGAGAATGTACACAGAAACTTAAATATCAGTTTCGACCCTGTTTAAAGACCCACGTCCTTAGTAAAAGGGCCCCGCAATTGCTTAATCATCGACCATTCAACACTTATGGATTGCTCCAAATTCCACGTAATCCGCAGACTTTTTCAAAGGTTCGAATTCCCTCAAGGAGCTCTCGAATTTTTTTTTTAAGGGAGAGATGACATTCAATATAAAAATATTCTCTTCCTTAAATTCACAAACTTTGTCTTATGCGATGACTTTATTTATCTTTTTTGACTGCTTTTCTTTTTTGGAAATGAATATATATTCTCCTCCTTTACATAAGACCAAATTCGTCTTTTTTCTTGATGATGGTGGCACTAGAAACCAATTTCGGTGATTATTAATGTAGGTGATATATGAAAAGGTGTGATCTCAAAACTATATCTGTCGGCCTCACAAGAAGGTAACTCCCAATATATCTCCAAATGCATTTATCTTAAAATCCTTATACTTGGCGGCTCCTTATTGTATTGCGGTTCCTTTCACTTATGGTGCTTTTGTCTTTCTTGAATATCTGGTACTAAATTTGAGATAGCCGATTTTTGGATGCTGGGCAGATTATTTAAACTCCATGACTCCTCATTCCTTTTGACTTGTAAGTGAAAGAATCCTTATTTACATTTGACTTATGCAATTCTCTAATTTGACTCTAGCGATTTCTAAATATTAACGGGCTCTTTCAAAAATTTCTTGTCTTTATTCCCATGTTTTTGTCTATATCTGCGATGTACTTAAAGGATTAAGACCACCTTAAATAAAGTTTATAACCTTGCAAAAAGACAAAATTTGTCTTTTATTAGAAAACACGACTCCCTCTACAAAGCCATGAATTGACCCTTGAAGCAATTGGCAGCCCTTGTAAGGGAAATACGACAGTCTTACTTTCAAACTCCTGACAAATATTTTGAAGTGGATCTTGAAGTATCTCTACCAAATGATGAATTTTTTTCAAACCCTAAATTTTAAAAGTTTTCTTTTTGAAAACCAACGTAGGAAGGCAGGAAACTGCTCTGATACCACTGTAATATCCCGCCCTATTTGAGATATTTGCTATAGAAACTACCTTCACTGATTTTTAATTTTTTTTTGAAATATTTACCAAGAAATGCATAAAATTGCAAAGCAAATGCAAATAGAGAAAAACTGAAAGAAAAAACATTGAATGATCAACTCTGATTAATTATTGCTTTGAATTTACAATAAGATCGTATCTGGATAACAACTTCTGATCTCGAAACTTTGTAAACCCTTGTTCTGCATCTCTCCTGTAAATTGATGAAGCACAAATGTGATGTTTGAGATGAAGCCACCAATTAGCAAACCTGAGATGATCTTTCACACCCTCAAAAAGCTTGAATCAAAAGAAGCTACGCTCCCAAGTTCGCTTGCAGCTGAAAACTCTAGTTTCTACCTCCAAAAAATGCCAAAGCACAAAGCCAAGTTGAATGAATGATCAATGATAATCCATTAGCTTTTCAAAATGCCTTTATATATCCTTTTCCAAATGGATCGACTCCCAATGAGGCATTTTAAATCTTTTAAATATATTAAAATAAGCCTTTGTCACTTATTAATTAAATCCTCAAAGTGGGCGCGCATCATAAAGTTATAATGACTTGACTTTATAACCTTAAATGCACCTTTATTATAAAGTCATTATAAGTCATTAATAAATGCACTTTATAATTAATTATTATTAAAGCATAACTTTAATAATAACTATAATATAACTATAATATAACTCCATTAATAAACACCATTTATCGATTCCGCTGACACCATAGGCTCACCCACTGCATACTTTGCCCACTAGGTGCCTTACTAAAAATATTAAAGTTGGCCTCCTATCAATTCACTAAATTACTATAAATAGTAAGTATATACAAATGGAGCCAAAACACTCAGAATTACATCGCCTTCGAACAAGCTAAGGATATGGAGACGAAAACACAGCCAACTGCCAACTGAGGAGCTAGCTAACTCCAACTCTAGGTCCTTTAATCACCCTGATTAGCCTATGAGGACGCAATGATAGGCTAAACCACCAAACTTTGATGCTCGCTCAAAATGGGGACATTACATATGTGAACCAAATTCCAGTGTCAATTAATCGATAGAGTCAATGAGAAATGATTGCATTATGTGGTCTAATTCATTCTTGTTACGGTGGGTCTTGATAAAGGGGTTAACAAAAAATGCAAGAAATTTCAAAACAGTTGTGTACTGTATTTATGCATTCACTTAGAAAATGAAAAAATAAACTTTTGAGGACACCATTCCAAACTATTCTGAAATTACATTTACCGAAGTATTGACCAAAAATTAATTGAAGATTTTTAATTTTCTGGATTTGTGATTGTGTTGGAGTTTTTTCATCAATGTTTCGGATCACACTCAGTGATCCATCATCAGGATGTCAGAGAGCATAGGAGATGAGAAATGGTTAGATGCAGACTTAAATTTTGCTTAAAAGGAAGAGAGGTGAGAGGTTGAGGAGAGAGATGGTTACAAAGCCCAAGATGAGAGAGATAAGGTAAGAATGTTGAAAAATTGAAAAAATAGGGAGGAAGAGAATAAGAGAGAAATGTAAGAGAGAAATTTTATTAAAAACAAACAACAAAATGAAAGACACAAAACAAATGAAAGAGAAAGAAAAATCAGCAAGAGACAAGAGAGAGAAACTCAATAATAGATAAACAAAAGGAATTAAAAATTGATATGCAATATTAAATAATAAGGTTGAAATTTTTACAAATAAAATAAAGACACTAATATAATGAAGCTATTAACTTTGCAAATTAATAATAAAAGAGACTAACAACAAAATATGTGGTACAAAAGGATCAACGAATAAAAAACAAAAAGCCAATATATTTTCATATTTTCATATTGTAAATTAATTCTATTGGCTTTTTGTTTTTTATTTGTTGATCCTTTTGTACCACATATTTTGTTGTTAGTCTCTTTTAATTATTAATTGGGGTTGCAAAAAAAGTTAATAGCTTCATTATATTAGTAGTCTTTATTTTATTTGTAAAAATTTCAACCTTATTATTTAATATTGCATATCAATTTTTAATTCCTTTTGTTTATCTATTATTCAGTTTCTTTCTCTTGTCTCTTGCTGATTTTTCTTTAGGTTGTAGTCCTCTTTCATTTGTTTTGTGTCTTTCATTTTTTGTTGTTTGTTCTTTTTTAATAAAATTTCTCACTCTTACATTTCTCTCTTATTCTCTTCCTCTCTATTTTTTCAATTTTTCAACATTCTTACCTTATCTCTCTCATCTTGGGCTTTGTAACCATCTCTCTCCTCAACCTCTCACCTCTCTTCCTTTTAAGCAAAAATTAAGTCTGCATCTAACCATTTCTCATCTCCTATGCTCTCTGAAATCCTGATGATGGATCACTGAGTGTGATCCGAAACGTTGATGAAAAAACTCCACACAATCACAAATCCAGAAAATTAAAAATCTTCAGCTCTATGGATTGTGGAAATCTCATAGCATTAACAAAATTTAATTGTCAAATGACTGGGCATTACTCTTCTCTGGTGTTTTATTCTAGTAATATTGAAGCATACATGTTACCAGGATAGGTGTTAGATCCATCTTTAAAACCTTTGGATGGTAAGGCTTAGCAAGGTACCATGAGATTTCTTATGGTGAAGATTTTGAGGTTAAAATTATTTAATAAACAGTAATCTATTGGGGTGCCTTTAGTTCCAAAATGGAAACCATACCAACAAGTGAAGCAATTCTTTTATTTCAAAGTCAGTTAATCATCATTCCTTGAATCCTTTATCATCATTTTGACATGTTTCAATAAGAGATAATATCAATTATCCATCCTACTTTACAGAAGGAAATGTTTTTCAATGCTCAGCTGACTATATTAGATAGTCTTTTCCTGGTAGATATGTCTTTTGATGAACATGTTCTTCTGTCTTTCAAAAGCATGATTGGAAAATACCTAACTCTTGGCAGTTTCTATAGTAGGAAGTGTTGTCTGTTTCTTAAATTGCAGCTAGCAT
Organism: Sequoia sempervirens; assembly: GCA_007258455.2. NCBI lineage: Eukaryota > Viridiplantae > Streptophyta > Pinopsida > Cupressales > Cupressaceae > Sequoia > Sequoia sempervirens. Next base: position 107,454,098 of record VDFB02000002.1, on the reverse strand, counting down.
TATTGTAATCACAAGTTGTAAAAAGTGCAAATAATGTTGTCTTTTGTAGTTTGGAGAAAGGTCAGTTCTTCCAAGCACTTATGCTTTTGCAATGGTGGAAGGTCGTGATAAAGATCATAAACTAAAGTTGCGGATGTTCCTTGATGGGGAATTCAATCAACTCAATTTGGACCAGATTTCACCCAGCACCAGGCTCTCGAAAATGCTTTCAGTTCTTCAAGGAACAGATTCAATACTGTTTATTTTTAAGGTGAAAATATTTATGGCTTGTGCATCTTTATTGATCACATTTTACGTGATTTTTGAGTGTGTTTCTGTTTCTCGTCTTACTACTTTTTGATATTTTACACATTTTTTGGGAAGCCACTCTGTTTTCTATTTATAAATTGAAAAACATAATTCTTGTCAGTGTTTTTCAACCTTCAACTGTATGATCTCTTTGCAGTCATCTGTATATTGTTAAAGGCTGAAAGCAAATTTGTTCATCAGAATTTTAGAGTGATTCATGGTATATCCAATTGATGTGATTCAGTAGCCACAATTTTGTATGTTTGTAAGAGCTAACAAGTTGATGTAGATTTTAATGTGCTTTCTTTTTTCATGGAAACAAAACTGAGTTTGTTCTATTACTCTTTTAAATACCATAAGAATGGTTGATATTTTATTTATTTAGTCTGTGGTCCTTAAAGGTTCTCCTAGTTTTTGTATTGTATGTTATTATGCATAGGCACACATGTACCCCTTTCAATATATAGGCTCACCCAGGGCAGTGAATGTGTCTGGTAACATAGTAACATTCAATAAATGATCTCAAGAGAGGGAGAGGGAAAGAGAGCTCTACAGGTTAGAGAAATGCTTATTCTCTGTTAAGGAATCATTAAATCATAGGTTAGTATATAGGTTTAAATATTTCATGCTTTGTATTTCATTTTCAGTCTCTCCTTTCTCTATTTCTGACAAAAATTGTCACAAAATGAGCTAACCTACCAGGTTAGCCTGTTAAACCCTTTTGAGTCTGTTGGCCATGAAGGGATAAGAGGTGGAAGGCATACAAAGCAGCCCAGAGATAACCATTTTTGCTTCAAAGGCAGTCGTAGAGGATAGCACAACACCTATAAACATGAATAAACAAGAGAAGTAGAAAGGTAAAGCAAAAGTAACACATCCAATTCAACTCTATCATTGATTCTTCCAAATCTATGACTAGAGCAAAATATAGTAAAGACAAAGGAAAGCCACAAACAAATTGTAGCCCCATAATTTTGCAAGCAAAAAATGCATTTTAAAATTGGAAACCAACAGCAAATCGTCTTTAATCTCATTTCAACATCAAGAAAGGCAAGCAATCAGAGAATTATAAGAGATCTCATTAGATAAAGATATATGGACTAGATCATAGTAATCTAATGCAGATGCTTGTATAGAATATAAAAGGCCTTGTAATGCCTGACAAATGCCAAAGAAGGGATCGAGGAAGAGGCCTTGGCATGCTTGACAAATGCCAAAGAAAGGACCAAGGAAGAAAAAATACAAGTACTACTGCTCTTATAGAAAATAAAAGGCCTTGTAATGCCTGACAAATGCCAAAGAAAGGATCAAGGAAGAGGCCTTGGCATGCTTGGAAAATGCCAAAGAAAGGATCAAGCAAGAAAAAATACAAGTACTACTGCTCTTATAGAATATAAAAGGCCTTGTAATGGCTGACAAATGCCAAAAAAGGATCAAGGAAGAGGCTTTGGCATGCTTGACAAACGCAAAAGAAAGGATGAGAGAAATAGAATATTATTTTAATTATTTAATATTTCCCTCCAAATGTTAATCTTAAAGGAAATATTATTAATTAAATAATATTATATTCAAGTGACTTATTTAAATGCAAACCGAAAATTAAGTCACAATTGAAAATTATAAAAAAGAAAAGAAATTGAAAAGTCAGGCACGCAGAAAGCCAACAGTCAAAGAGGAAAGAATTAAACCTCTCAGGGAGTTCTTTGCAAGATGTTATGGTTGATTGTGGATTTGGAGAAGCTTTGGCTTTCTCTTAATTTGAGGATGGAAAACCTTCGAATCCAATGAATTGGATGAAAACCCAAATTCCTTTCTTGGTGAATTCATTGCAGGATTCACATAGAGCTTTATCGCAGAGTTTGAAACTAATAAAGTCTCCTTAGAGACAATTTCCAGGAGATTATATTGAATTTTCAGAGTTATTGTTATCTGTCTTATAATGGTGGAGGAATTGGACGATGTCAGTAATATTTTTCAATGAAGCTTCAATAAATATTCTGTTTGGAGTTGAGTAGTTCCAATTGTGCTTCTTCTACTAATCAAGGTGGAACAAATAAATAGTATATCTGTTGTCAAAGGAGTCGGGTGATTTAAGGAGCCTCTAAAAGGTGTTCGTGCCAGTCTGAAAAGCTTGGGAGTGGTGACAGGGGAAATATAAACGAGATACTCTTGGGCACAATACAATCTATAGCCGAATCATTGAATGAACAGGGAGCTGCTGTGAAGAATATAGAGCCGAATCAATTATATCTTAAGAGAGGCATGTTGCGAACTGAACCATTGATTCAAAAAGAAGGCCGTCCCTACATATTCCGGTGAATTACATATTTCCTACGATGGGCCCTATGCTTAGACGGGTGATTCTTGGAACGTCGAATATGAGTAAGTGCATCGAAGTCTTTACTAATTTCTTTGAGTTGATGCTTATATGAAGAGTGCCGTCAAGAGTATAATTGATAGTTCTGAGTTTATATTAAAGAGCCTCCGGGTTGATCCAATTAAGTAGATCGTGGTGAAGAGTCGGGCTGTCAGGAACTCAAATGCAATACAATCTAGCATGGCCCTTTTACATTGTGCTAGCGAATGATTTTAAAGAGAATGCCACTACTTTAATCGGGAGCTGCTATGGAAGTCTGAGGCAGGCAATATATATATTAAATTGTTAATAAATCTCTTTTGAGCCATCGTGTTAATCATAAAGGAATTGGGTGGCATGTTAGGAGACCAGCTGTTGAGATTGTAATTAGCTAAGAGCTGTTCCAATTCAAGAAACTGACTTAGTTAATATTTCTGAGAGCTTGAGGCAGCGTTTCAATACGGGGGGCCGAATTGTCATATTCTGGGTTAAGAGTGATTTAATCGGAAGTTGGGAAAAAAATAAATATTGCCGCCTTTGAATGTCACGGTATTAATTTGTTCAATTCCATATAACAATTGCCGGTAATACAAATGTTACTATTTAATCATGTGGGCCCGATAGTTTCAAATTTCATATCGCAGCTTAAATTATTAAAGCGTTCCTTGCAAAGATTAAAAAGGGAGTCGGGTGTGAGCAGCCAGGCAGAGTCGATGTGGCCAGAGGAAAGTTATTGAATAGTCAGAATGGTCTACGGAATACTATTTAATCTTTAAGGAGGGTCATCGAATATCCTAAGGGTGGGGTCCCATGGGGGTGCTGCAGGGTCTACTTTTAAGGAACAGGAGGTCTCATGGATCCATAAAAAAATTGCTATGGGATTAAATGGAATCTGCTCCTAAAAAATAGCTGCTCCTATTTTTCTGGGCTGCAAATTTGAGGGGTGGAAATGGGGTAGGGCTGGAGCTTGCCCCTACTGTTTAGCAATTGTCTTTGCCATTTGTCAGCGGTCAACTCAAGTTTCAGTCTCAGTTTAGCTTCCTTAAATTACGGAGGTTAATGTTTAAGCTCAGCCACACTTCATGGGATCACCAGCTTCCTGAAAATTTGGAGCTTAACATTTTAAGCTGAACAGTGCTAGTAAGTTCATGGGGCTGCCAGCTTTAAAAAAAGCCTAAAAATTCTCAGCAGCACCCGCAGAGATTTTTGAGCAAGCGCCTCCCCATGGGACCCCACCCCAAGAGCAGTATGCATATTTAAATGAGTTTGGTCGCAAGAGAAGAGAATCGCACTGCCACCAAAGAGTCGGGTGTTTAACAACTGAGGAATTATATTCGCAAATGTCTGCTGCAGGGGAATTGATTTACACACAATGTATATTGGGAGCTGGTTAGTGAGCTGGTACATGGAAAGTTTAAAATGGATTTAAGGGAGGCATATGTACCAAGTCCTCAAAAAACAGCGTTTAGCCGAACCGTTTGATGGAATGCCTGAACCGCTCAATTGCTGAAATAAAAAATGTTATAGCAGAACAGGGTAGCTTCTTACAATTCCATTCCTATAATCTTCAATTTTTTTTTTGACAATTTAAGGGCCAGATAGACACCAATATTATAGGTGTAAAAATAAAAGCTCCAATAACACATTAATATTATGTTTAGGTGACATGCTAACTACAAGAAAGATTAAAAATCTGTAAAATTGATTTTTACCAACCTTGCCATTTCTTTCAGCACAAATGATCGTCAACCTTAGAAAGTACTATAATGCCTTCTTCCTTAATTCCTTGATGTAGCTTTTTGAATTGTTGCAAACATTCATCTTTACCATCACTTTTGATTATTTTTCTTTTCTTTATCAACGGGGCAGAATAGAAATGTGTTGCATTTACAAGACTCTTTAATAAGTTTATCTTCTTATTGTCTTTTTCATGTCCTAATTTTGTCAATAATAATGAGAACAGTGCATTGTTTGCAAATAGATAGGCTTAAGAATTTTCTTTTTCTGACACCATTTGTATTATGCAACATACTTGCAGCTAAGTAGCCTGTCAACAATATTGCGTGAATATGCTGCCCTCAGATCAGTGGGGTCACTTCCGTTTGCAGATCTTATTTTCTCTTCCCAAGGAAGGAAAATAGAGGGTAATGCTGCCTGGAACATTCCAAAGCCATTGATGGAATGTTTGGAGAGTAACCACAACGAGTCTCAATTAGAGGCTATACAGGTGATGTTTGTTTTACATATTTATGTAATGAACATATACTACCTTTTCATAAAAATGAAGCCCAAGTGAATGGAAGTGTTTGCAAATGTGTAAATATATATTGATTGGTTAATTTGGAAATTGCATTTTGATTTTCTGTATGATTTATTGCAGGCAGGCCTTGCTCGCAATCCCATCGTACTCATACAGGTTTGCTGTTTCTTGTAATCTAAATTATATTTGTTTAAGAGATGAAATTCAAGATTATTCCTCTTTCCAAAATCATAATGAAGATTTTCTATTGACTTTTATCTTGCACAATCCATGCCTTTGGTTGGATTTGAGTACTTACAACATCATCTTTGTGATATTTAGACTCTCCATAGTTTAATTAATCCATAAGTGGTTGAGGGAAGAGAAGAACTATATAAATGTAATAATCTATATAAATATTGTCAAAATCCGCTTGTAATCATATGGGAATCTATACATTTGTCAGATACCATCTGGCCTAAGAATTCTATAAACATATTGGGAAAGGCCCTGTTTTGACAGTTTTGTATACAGTTGTGTTTTATAAGGAATTCAAGTACTATATTAAAATCTTTCGTACTTTCCTTCTTGCTTTTAGTAAAGGATGCTTTGTTTTCTGGAAATACAGTGATACTTTTTCCCAAGTACTATATCAAAATATCACAATAATTGTATTGATACGTTATTTAGAGAGGGGAGGTGATAAGATCTTCTTTATAACAAAGGGAGTAACTTCTACACAAGCTTCTATGTGATCACAATCATTAGGTACAATGAACCTACCCATCCATAACTTCTTGAATAATCTATTTGATTGAGGGTCTCCACCATTTCACAAAAGCTTATCCTTTATAGTTTATTATATTATAATAAATAGATTCTTTAATATACAAGCTGTGAGTACAAAATAGCCCATTTACATTGATATTATTTAAATATTGCACTTAAATATGCAACATCTAGGGAGAAACAGACAAGGAATTAAGTAGCCTATAGAGTTAAGTTTGAAACCAAGGAATGATAACCTTGGATACGTTGATAAAACAGGAAAGGAAGGCACTGAGTTTGTAAAGGGTACAAATTATTTAGCTAATGAATCTTTTATAGGTGTAGAAAAATATGTTCAAGAATAGTGTTCTAGCCATTGTGGAAAACGTGAAGGAAAAGAGTTGGGACAGCCACCTATTTTTCATTTGTGGTTTAAAACAACCACAATGACGTGTGTTGGAAAAAATAGAAACCAGAAACTTGCCATAACCAGTTCTCATCTTCATGTGCCATGTAACATTTTTCTCCATTGACCTCACTAGAATATAGAGATTGTTTGTAGTTCTAGCATCTGCAACAAGTTTCCTTGTTCTTGTCTTTCTCATTTCACAACCACTAGGATGAAATGTGAGAGTGTGCCATTGATCACACAACCGACTCACACTTAGAAGGTTATGCTTCAATCCTTCAACATATAATACATTTTGAGTCCTTGTTTTTCCGTTGTCAAAACTAAGGGTGCCTTTTCCTATTATTCTTGCTGTAACATTATCTCCAAACTTAATGGTTTCTCCATTTATTTCCTTCAAAGTGAGGAACTTGCTTTTATCCCTTGTCATGTTGCTTGGGCACCCACTGTTAGTAAACCACTGATTTCCTTCGTTTTGCACATGGAAGGCTGCTTGTACTAACATGGATTTTGTCTTCATTTCATGTTCCTGCCTCTTCTTGCAAACTTTTGTAAATTCCTCTTTTGCCTTGTCACGAACATCCTCCCTCTTGTTTTGTCTTGGAGGTACAACAAAATCACTTCTACAGGAACGTGTTGTATGACCAAAATTATTGCACTTGTAGCACATGATGTTGTAGTCCATTAGAGAAGCAAATGGATTATAGTTCTTCTTTAGGAAACCCAAATCCCTCCTTGCACAAGCTCTACAATCCACTGACTTATGACCACACTTAGTGCAAAAGAAACAATAACCATAAAATGAATGTTGAAACCAATTCATTTGTGCTTGTCTTTGAGGCAATGGTCTTCTGAAACCTTCATTGTTGCCTTTGTGAGGAATACTGATTTTCTGAGTAATATTACTCTCTTCTTTTAACTATCACTATTGATGAAGCCTTTGGGCACATTTGCATAACTTTTGAACTTTTCTTCATTTGTCTTCTTCGGTAACTCTGCAGCCTTAGAGCTTGAACCTTCTTTGATTGTCTTCTGTTATTTTTCAAAACCAAGACCTATCTTGATAAAAGGCGATCTTTGGAAGTTTATAATATCTTCCAGAATTTCAGAGCTCTTTTCAAACTTCATGCTTCGATTTAATTAATTATTCGATTTTTTCAACTCCTTTCTTAAGGAAACAACTTTGAGCTTCAACTTCTCACTCTAATTCCTTCAGCTGATCTCTTACAACTTCTTCAATTCGTTTTACTTCCTCAATTTGAATCTTCAAATCCATGATCATCTTTTTTCGATTCTTCATGACTTTGAGATGATTTCACTTTAGTTCCGCTATCCTCTTCAAGTCATGGCTTTAGTCTCGAAATCCTTTTCTTGAGCTTCTCGATCTTATAATAGGCAAATTGGAGTTCCTTCTTAAGATCCTCTTTTTCGTCATCTTCAGTATGTTCTTCTTTCAAGTCTCTTTCTTCTTTCCTTTTGTAATGACCCATGCTCTAGATTAATAGATTTACGGTTTATTCCTTATTGGATTGACACAGATTGTCATCCAATATTTATTAAGATGAATTGAGTTTCCAAATTATAAATAAAACAAAATGAACTATTGCATATAACTCATTATAATTAATTCTATCGTAGTTCAATAATGGAAATGCGATAAGTAAATATAATAGCTGTTTCTGATTTATTAATTAAAATCATGCATTTGAATTTGTAAGAGGCTTAGACATCTTTAGATTGCTGTTTCTGAATATAACCTTATATACATGCAATAAATATGGGGTGCTGTATCTGATATTCATCAATTATTCATGCAGCCGTTACTATATGATCATAGGCTCTCAAGGAGTACCTCAGATCTGCTTAAATAAGATGTATAAATCTGCAACTTAATCCATACCTTTGCACTTGAAATATACCCCCTCTTATATCCGTTATATGGTGAAGGGATATGATCCTTCATTGTGTTTACTTGACAAGGGGTGCATCTCTTTGTATTTAACACTAACTAATTGATATTCTTCAAATCGCTGTTAGGAATAATTAATTTATTAACATTATTCCTTGCCTTATATGAGTTAGCTGTCTTATATGCATACTAATCATTTTTAAACATTGCCGCTTCATTTATCACTGTAATTTAATCATATCTAATCTCACATGTTATTGAACTCATCCTCCTTTTAACTCTATGATAAGGTAATCCCTTCAATCTCAGCCTTCAATGATTTTGACTTGATATTAAAGTCTTAAGTATGGAATTCGTTGGTGTCCATGTCAGAACATGGAGTGGTATGTATTTCAGATGTAGGTGACGTGATCTCCAGGTAGGCAGAAGAGACAAATACTGTAGTGGCCTGAATTTAAACTTTAAATTGCTTCCTAACATTCCGTCTTGCCCAATATATAAAGTGTGGTTGTGATGACGGTTCTAATGCATATCGACAATATATATAGGTGACGGCTTGAAATATTGTCGGCCTCCTTCAATAAATCGTGATACTTGTGATGTTGATGGTATGTATAGATAGATAGCTATAAAATACAGTTGTTCACATCCTCCTGTTCCAGAATAAATGTGTGCCAGCAGTATAGAAATATATATCGAAATAACCAATGGGAATCATTCAGCAACAATGTTCAATATAATTGTCCAATTTTGAAGTGCGGTTATTATAGTTTCCCCTTCTTGGAAATTGCTTGCCCACAAGCAATTTTAGACCTTCATGTTGATGCCAGGGTCCCAAATAATCCTATTGAACGTTTCCTCACGTATCCATTGCTTCATGCTGATGCCATTGAACTCACAAAGTTTGTTAGACTCTATCTCACCATGAAGCAATTCCATGTTATTCAATATATCCATCATAGAGATTCTTGGGTCTCAAGGTTGGTAATGCCATTTGCTTGTGACATAGTTTTTTTGAACAGTAGTGAAAGTGATTTCTTGAAGATCTCTAATGGGAAGGTCAATCCAAGGCTGCACGAACTCTTTTGAAACATATCCTTGGATGTTCAACATTGTAGGAATAAGCTTACGAAAACTATCATAGATTATCTTATCAACAACTATTGAATCCCTAATGATTCTAGGATTCCAAATTAGTCTCAGTAAAGTATCATCACACTAATGCTGCGCTACTCTGATTTCTACAATCTAATCCTCTTGTTCAATTTGCATCCACTTCTCATGGAATCCTAAGGAGTATTCATGGTTCAAATTCACACTAGAGAGGTCGCTGCCAAACTCATTGGTTTGCAAAAAGAATTGGTTCAACCATAGGACCAAAAGCTTAACATATCCCCTCAAGATGTCCAAAGGAAAATTCCAAGCTTTCCAATCTGTTGTAATCATCATAGGGTTGTATGTAGACATGTATATCAATACCCTAAAATGTTGATGGGAATCATTGTTCATGGTGGTGGTGAAGAAAATCTGAAGTGTACTTGAAAATTCCTCCTTATTAACTGCCGTAAAGCTATCAATGATTTAGTATTCATTCGACCACTAATTGATGTTATCAATGTAGAGAAACTAGGGAAGTGGTAATCTATTGGTAGCATAATAGGTGACATGTGCATAGATATAGTTGCAGTGTCACCTCTTCTTTCCACCCAACTTAAATATCCAATATTCGATTTTTGATTAAAAGAAGGAATCCTGTTCATTGGCCTGTCCTGAATTGCAATTTCTTGTAATGTGATTTGAGAGTTATTGGTGATAGCATTAATAGGGTTTGTCTCGCTACTCCAAGCTTGATTCCACACTTCATTGATAGGACATGCACTAGTATCTCAAGTTTTGTGATTGTCTTCAATCTTATCACATGATTCTAGATTAGCTTCATTATCTAACTCGAAAAGTGGATTATCATAGGTTGCCTTTGCTTTAACTTTGAACAAAGGATTATCAACAATCTGAAAGTTATCTTTGTTCTCAAAATCAACCTTACCTTTTTATTGGTCCCAACTCTTATTTGTTGATTTCGAGGGACAATTGTCATAGGTTTTATGTATGTTGTTTAGTTCCTTTATCTCCTTAATCCCCTTCTGTTCTTTTGTTCCCAAAGCTGTTTAGTGTCAGCAAGCTGACTTTCTGTTTCTTGTAGAGTCATTGGAATATCCTTCAGTTTATCTTCTGTTCCCTTATATAAATCTAAGGCCTCATCTGTGACCTTAGTGACTATATCTCTATCATGGATACACATAAGAAGGTTGTCTTGATTTCTTCCAAAGTGTTCTTTATTGTTTGCAAATCTGCAAGGGTAACACTAACCTCTTTTTGACTACTTGGTGTGTTTTGAGTTAAACATTCCACATGCCTATGTATGCCATCCACTCTAGATAAAACTCGTACTTTTTCAGTAGATACCAAGAGATGACTTTTCCAATCATGATCACACAAAGAGCTGAACTACTGTTATGCTCCATGAAGGAATCAAAATTCTTTTCCAATTTGCTTCTATGGCTACTGTAAATCTCCTGTACCTCTGCAATAGAAAACTGTGAATCTAAATTATCAATGTCATTAGAACTCTGCTCTAGACCGACTTCAAGCATAGGAGAATCTGATTTATGTTGAATAGAATTTATTCCTTTAATGTTATCCTCAATGCATGACTTGTGAGATGAAGTAAGAGTAGCATTAGAGTCACAAAGAACATTTTCCTCCATAGACTCATTCTGAAAGTCAAACCGAAAACCTCCTATATCATTGAAGTGAAAGAAGTCATCACCAACATCAAATGTGAAGCCTTCATTATTTTTATCTTGTTCCTCATGTATTAACTCTGCATTAGTGGCTGTCGAATAACCCTCATGAAACCAAGCATTTATTTCATTGGTGATAGAAGAAATGTGTGACGATTTGTCTTTCTCCTTATATGTACAATTTCTACATTTTGTAATTTCTTGTCTTCATCTTTTGTATGTACAACTAAAGGAACTTCCTCCCATTCATCTTCTAAATTGATGCTTTCTTGCTCCTCTTTTTCCAATTGTGGTTTTAATTTTTCCTCACATTGTGTGAACACATCGAGGAACAATGTATGTGCAACTGAAGAGGGAACCCATTCTTGTTTCCAAACATTCCCTAGTATAGATATGGTGGGTCGGGAGAAGACATCACTCTCCTGGATAGTTAGAATCATAATATCTTTCATGACTGAAAAAATATCTTTATTATGTGTGTTCTTGATCGTGGTGAAGAAATAATGGAACATGTTGTGGAATTGATCCTACAACCCTAAATTCACAAGAAGGATACTTGTCTTCATTTCCACAAATGTTTTTAATATGTTCACCTTTGAATAATGTGTACTATTGGTATCATCTAGATCTTCAAAGCTTTATATAATCAAGTGTACAACCTCTTTCATCGTGTCATCCTCATAGGGAGTTAGAGGAACCAAAATTCTCATTATCTCATTTAAACAAGAAGTCACTAACAACTTGGTCTCCTCATGATAATGCCTCAACCATTTGCGTTCTTTCAAGGTGGTTACTATAGGTGTTAAGAGCTAAATCTAACACTTCGGATGACTATTCAATATGAATTAAACATTCTTCCACCAATTTAAGCATGTCCAAGACATCATCCCTTGATTGAAATTCCATAGTAAGTTTGTTACCTGCTTCATAGAGTGTTCTTGCCAATGGTTTGATATCTTCTGTTGCCATGATTAATCAAGTTTTTCAGCATTTACCCAAAGGTTGGCAGGTTCATTAGCTTTGATACCACTGTAATGACCCATGCTCTAGATCAATAGATTTACGGTTTATTCCTTATTGGATTGACACAAATTGTCATCCAATATTATTAAGATGAATTGAGTTTCCAAATTATAAATAAAATAAAATGAACTATTGCATATAACTCTTTATAACTAATTCTATCATAGTTCAATAATAGAAATGTGATAAGTAAATATAATAGCTGTTTCTGATTTATTAATTAAAATCACACCTTTGAATTTGTAAGAGGCTTAGACCTCTTTAGATTGCTGTTTCTGAATATAACCTTATATACATGCAATAAATATGGGGTGCTGTATCTGATATTCATCAATTATTCATGCAGCCATTGCTATATGATCATAGGCTCTTGAGGAGTACCTCAGATCTGCTTAAATAAGATGTATAAATCTGCAACTTAATCCATACCTTTGCACTTGAAATGTACCCCCTTTTATAACCGTGATATGGTCAAGGGATATGACCCTTCATTGTATTTACTTGACAAGGGGCGCGTCTCTTTGTATTTAACACTAACTAATTGATATTCTTCAAATTGCTGTTAGGAATAATTAATTTATTAACATTATTCCTTGCCTTATATGAGTTTGCTGTCTTATATGCATAATAATCATTTTTAAACATTGCTGCTTCATTTATCACTGTACTTTAATCATATATAATCCCACATGTTATCGAAGTTGTCCTTCTTTTAACTCTATGATAAGATAATCCCTTCGATCTCAGCCTTCAATGATTTTGACTTGATATAAAAGTCTTAAGTATGGAATTCACTGATGTCGACATCAGAACATGGAGTGGTATGTATTTTAGATGTAGGTGACATGATCTCCAGGTAGGCAGAAGAGACAAATACTATAGTGGCCCGAATTTATACTGTACATCGCTTCCTAACATTCTGTCTTGCCCAATATATATAGTGCGGTTGTGATGACGGTTCTAATGCATATCAACGATATATATGGGTGATGGCTTGAAATATTATTAGCCTCCTTCAATAAATTGTGATACTTGTGATGCTGATGGTATGAAAAATTGATAGCTATAAAATATAGTTGTTCACAACCTCCTGTTCCAGAATATATCTGTGCCAGCAGTATAGAAATATATATCGAAATAACCAATGGGAATAATTCAGCAACAATGTTCAATATAATCGTCCAATTTTGAAGTGGGGTTATTACACCTTTTGTCTTCATAATCATTTACATCCATCACCATAAAGACTATCTTCTCTCTATTACGATCAGAGAAGCTTCCACTGCTTTCTTCAATCAAGCTACTTGCTTTATGGTTGTAAAGATTCTTCTTATGCCTTCAAAAGTTCTTTTCGTACTTGCCTCCTGTGCTCCTTGTCTTGTTATGGTGATATTTCATTCTTTTTGTTGTATTTTTCTACCTCTTCACTACTCACTATCCACTTGTGGACATTCAGAAGAAAAATGACCTAAATTACCACAATTGAAACATTTAAGAGTATATTTACCTTGTGTATGCCGGATCCTTTCTTGTGCTTCCTCACAAAATGAGCTTCCTCTTCATCATTTGAACTTTCACTTGATTTGTATCCTTTGTTCTTCATCTTCTTGGATGCTTTGAAAGTTGCTTCCCATTTTGATGGCTTCTCCTTCTTTGTCCTCATTTCGTATGCTATGAGGATCCCATGTATTGATTGTCAAGGTGTCTAGATCTTTCATTTTTTCGATGCAAAAAATTTCAAATCAAATCTCATGGGGAGAGATCTTAAAATCTTTTGCACAATTATTGTGTCCTCAACCTTCTCTTCAAGACTGTAATGTCCACTTCTTAGTCAGTCCCAGTTGCAGAGGGGTTAGCCTATCATTTTGACGCTCATAGGCTAATAGTTATCAATAGAGGGTCCTAAGAGGCAATTACTTGGTCAGTTGGTGACATTACTTCTCTCCAATGGTTTGTTTGGTTCAGGATTAGCCCTTTGCAGATGTTTCTGGACTCAGTTTCGTATGCTTACCATTTATAGTAAGTCATCTTCTAGAGTTACTATATATAGCAGGGCACTTGGACATGTGGTGATTTGTAATGTTCACTCTAGTTTCAGATGGCATGGCGAAATAATGATTATTTAAGGAGATTAATATTTAAATATCTTAAATGATATTTAATTATAAAAAAGGTATATTATAAAGTTATAATTTAACTTTATTAAGTGGGGGCCATTTTAAGTCAGTGAGTAATTGATGATTCATCTTAAAAAACACGCCATTATGAGTTTATATTATGAAGTCACCACAAAGCTATTTAAAATATATTTTAAATGATTAAAAAGCTTAATGGGAAATCGAGCCACTTTTGAGAAGTATAAAAGCCTCCAAAAAGCAAATCGACTTCATCATTTGAATACTTGAATTTGTCTTTGTGTGAGTGCTTTGGGATTTGTGAAGAAGAACAAGGGTTTTTTACAAGTTTCACCATTATCAGCATTGGAGAACGAGAATTCTTCAGTGTCTTGGCATTTTGAGGTTGTGGAAGATAAGCTGAAGATTGCTCCTGAGGTTGGATTCATTTCAGAGGTCAAAGTTGTGTATACTCGTGAAGGTTCACCAAGGGTTTGAGACCAGAATGCATTGTGAAGGGAAAACATCTCTTATAGCTGCTTTTATTGCTGCTGATTATTTATTCTCAGGCTGTACAAGTGCTGCTACAGGCCGTACAAAATTATTAATTCCAGCCGTACCTTTCATGGTGCAAGGTGTGTGAAGATAGAGACAAGGTGCTTAGTTTTTTGTGCATATATCACCATCATCAAAGGTGATAAAGCCAATAAAGGACTTAGGCGTGGATTTTGAGGTGGAGAACTTTGTCCTGGCAGTAGATCATTCATCCTATGAGCTTCATATAGTGCTGCAAACATTTCTAGATTTCCATGTAATAAATGCTCTTAAAGCCGGGTATGCAAAGTTGACTAAAAAGCCTTGTAAATGTTCTCTTGATAATAAATATCATTTGCAGCCTCTATATAGTATCAAATTGCTTTCAGTTATTTGTTTCTTTCTTGCATTTGTCATCTCCTAGTATCATTATCTCAATAAAAAACACAAAAAAAGCATAAACAATCAAAACCCAAAAAAATACATCACCTAACATTAGATTTCAGTGGTTAGAACCATCAGGGTTCTTACAGTGGTATTAGAGCAGTTATCCTGCCATCCTGCGCATTATTAGCTTTCATGAGTAGAAATAATTTATTTTATATTAAAGGAAGAGGAACATGAACATGTCATTGGGAACCACCTCAAATTCCTGAGGGTGATACAACATTAGATATTTTAAGCATACACAGGTCTAGCTCTAGTAGCACTGAGGACAGCATTACAAGTCTTATGGCAGATAGAGAGGTTTCAAAGGAGACACCTAAGGACATAGGAAAGGAACGTGCTAGGTCGGTGAGTCTTGAGATAGAGTTTAGGAGGAGGCATGATAATATGATGGATATGATGTTTCAGCTTATGGGCACCATGAGATAGATTATTCTACAGTAGCATGTGTTTCAGGTGGGACAGACTAGTGGCACTGCAGGGGTAGAGCAGCCTCTGGTGATAGTTCAATAAAATTCTTCTTCTAGTGATCTTGAGCGTAGGCCCAACCAGCCTAATTTTATTACTAGGGAGCTTCCTCCAGTCCAATAGATGGAGCAACAGGCTCCTCAGCCAGAGATTCAAACACCTCGTGCTCTTTCAAGGGTGGATGTGACTAGACACTATGCCGAGCATATGACACGTTCGCCTGAGATTAGACAGGCTTTGACTCTGTATGATTTTTTGGATGCTAAGAGACCTAGAGGCGGAGGCAGAATTGACCATAGAGTGCCTTAGCCACCACCACCGCCCCAAGTTAATAGAGACCTCTAGCAGGTTGTGAGCAAGATTACCTTGCCTCACTTTGATGGTAGTGACAAGTGCACTGCTAGGTCTTGGGTGCAGAAACTAGATAATTATTTATCTTTGAGACCCATGTAGGAGGAGGCTATCAAGTTTGCTACATTGCATCTTAATGGTTTGGTGCATGATTGGTGGCATCATGGGATGTACATCTTACAACATCATTTGGTTCAACACTTATTAGGAGTTCACCCATAGGCTCATTGAGCGTTTTGACAAAAAAGATCTAGAACTCTATTTCAAGGAGCTTGCTTAGCTTAGTCAAGTGGGCAGCTTGGAATCATATATAAGTGAATTTCAGAGAATTTCAGTCATGGTTATAGGTATTTCAGAGAGGAGACTTGTTATATTGTTCATAGAAGGTTTATATGAGCTCATGAGAGGATGGATCAAAGCTTTTGATCCCCCTACATTGCAATAGGCTATGCGGAAAGCTTGAAGCATGGAACTTGCAACACCTCACAACAAGTTTACTTCTAGTGCATCATCTTCATCAAATTCCAACAAGTCATTTTCCAAAAAGAAAGAGAAATCAGATTCAAAAGGGAAGTTTGCAGCACCTTTGGATTGTGAAACTCTTAATGATTTGTGTAAGAAAAAGCTTTGTTTTTATTGTGAGGTTCCATATGATGAAAAACATGATTGTCCTCTAAGACTCAAGGTGAAAAACAAGCAAATGGAGTGGTATTATGAGGATGAAGATCCAACTGATATGACAGACCAGCAAGCTAATCATGATGGTTACGATTCTGAAAAATCAGAAAATGAGAGTGAAAGTGAGGGAGAAATGACGCTTCAAGAGGCACGTTTATCTAGCATACAAAAAGATGGTTCTTTTAGGTTGCGTGGGCTCTTGGCTGGTCAATAGGTCATCGCATTACTTGATATAGGTGCAACACATGATTTTATTGATGCACAATTGGTTGAAAGACGTGGCATACAAATTGAAGAATTTGAAGGCATAAGAGTTAAGGTAGCTGATGGATATACTCTCAAGTGTGAGAGAAAGATTAAAGATCTTCCTATGTGCCTTAATAACTTTGATTTTAAGGCAGATTTCTATGTGGTAAACATGGGTGATACTGATGTGGTCCTTGGCATGACGTGACTTCATGCTATTAGTGAGTTTACACTCAATCTTCGTGAGATGGAGATGAAATTTAAGGCTAATGGGAAGACACATGTGTTGAAAGCCATCAAGGACAACAATTTGAGGGTGATAACTCTTAGGCGGATGGAGAGACTCATTCGTCATGAGATGGTTGAGTGGGCTGCTGAGTGTATGTTGATGCCATCACATGAGGAGCAACAAAAGCCAGAATATCATCCAGATATACAGGAGCTGAGAACTAAACACTCTAAGGTACTTAGTGACATCCCACCAGGTAGACCTCCAGACAGGGGCATTGAACATATTATTGAGTTGGAGGAGGGTGCTAAACCCGTTATGATTACTCATTACAGGCACCCAAAGCGGCTTAAAGATGGAATAGAAAAGACAATTAATGAGCTGCTTGCTATGGGACATATTGGGCCGAGTAATTCACCCTTTGCTTCATCGGTTGTTTTGGTGAAGAAAAAGGATGGTTCACTCAGGATGTGCATAGACTATTGTATGCTGAATAAGAGGACAATTAAGAACAAGTACCCCATACCTCATATAGATGAGTTGATTGATGAACTTCATGGAGCGTGTTTCTTCTCAAAGATAGATTTGAGATCAGGGTACCACTAGATTCAAGTCAGAGAGCAGGACATAGAGAAGACTGC
This sequence comes from Sequoia sempervirens, assembly GCA_007258455.2. NCBI lineage: Eukaryota > Viridiplantae > Streptophyta > Pinopsida > Cupressales > Cupressaceae > Sequoia > Sequoia sempervirens. The sequence goes on along the minus strand of VDFB02000002.1, from coordinate 107,436,597 downwards.
ATTCAGATGTCATTGTGGGCATTTTGAGTTCTTGGTTATGCCGTTTGGCTTAACCAATGCACTTGCCACATTTCAGTTCACGATGAATAGGGTCTTCCAGTCACAATTGAGGAGATATGTATTGGTTTTCTTTGAGGACATTTTTGGTCTACAACAGATCTTGGGAAGAGCGCCTAGCTCATTTAGTTACAGTGTTGGGTATACTAGATAGGGAGTCCGTGTACGCCAAGGAGTCCAAGTGTGCTTTGGGAATGTCTGAGTTATTGTATCTCGACCACATCATCAATGTAGATGGAGTTCGCATGGACCCAGATAAGGTTTGAGCTATTATTGAGTGGCCTACTCCTGAGAATCTTACTCAGCTCAGAGGTTTTGTTGGCTTGTGTGTTTTATATCGTCAGTTTGTCAGTGGTTTTTCTCGGCATGTTGCACGACTTATAGATTTGACGAAGAAAGGTGCTTTTGTATAGACTCCTTAGGCACAAGAGTGTTTTGAGAAGTTCAAGGTTTTGATGACTACTTGCCCAGTCCTAGCATTACCGGATTTCACGAGGCCTTTTGAGCTTCATTGCGATGCCTTTGGTGAAGGCATTGGCGCAGTACTTATGTAGGATAAGCATCCTATTGCTTATGAGAGTAGGAAGCTAAGGGGACTTGAGAGGAGCTATAGCATTTATGACAAGGAGATGTTAGCCATCATGCATGCATTGGCTAAGTTTAGGCAATACCTAGTTGGCAGCAAATTCAGTGTGAGGACCGATCATAATAGCCTGAAGCATTTCCTTGGACAACGAGACTTGAATGATCGCCAATAGAAATGGGTTAGCAGGTTATAGTCATATGACTTTGACATCTCCTATGTCAAAGGATCACATAATGCAATTGCTGATGCCTTGTCTTGTCGAGTTCATTTGTGTTGGTTGAGATTGCGGAGGATTGGAGGCATTTGATAGTTGCAGAGTATGCCTAGAACTTGTGGGCTTTTGGCATTGTTGATGGGTCAGTGCAAGATAGCAGGTACTCCATTGTGAATGATTTGATCATTTACAAGGGAAGAATCTTTTTGGTTCCTAGTTTAGATGTGAAGAACACAGTATTGAGAGCCTTCCATGATTTACCCACGGTTAGTCATCCAGGGTACTTTAAGACTTACAGGCAGATACAGGAGCGATTTACTTGGAAAGGACTCAAGTCAAATGTTCTTCGTTATGTTAGAGAGTGCCTTGTTTGTCAGCAGAACAAACAGGAACTTACCTATCCTGCAGGGTTGCTTCAGCCACTTGCAATTCTTGACAAGAAGTGGGCATGTTTGTCTATGGATTTTATTACGAGCTTGCCGAAAGCCTAAGGGAGAGACTATATATATGTTGTTGTTGATCGACTAACGAAGTTTTCCCACTTCTTCCCAATTATAACTACATATTCGGCTACTTAGGTTGTAGAGTTGTTTTTCTGTGAGGTATTCAGGTTGCATGGCTTACCTCAAAATATTGTTAGTGACAGGGATAGTCGGTTCATGAGTCACTTTTGGCAGGAGTTATTCAGACTATGTGGAACCGAGCTTACTCCGAGCACCAGTTACCACCCGTAGACTGGTGGTCAGACAGAAATTGTAAATAAATGGGTGGAGGGATACCAGACAGCAAAAGGCTTGGGTGAAGTCAATACATCTTTGCGAGTATTTCTATTATTCCACGTACCATATGTCTATCTAGATGACACCATTCATGGCACTATATGGGTATGAGGAGCCCAACTTCCTTGATTTAGTGTTGAGTGACAACAGAGTGCCTAGTGTTGGGGATCTTCTGCAAGAGAACTAGGACATTATGAGAGCTCTCAGAAAGAACATTCAAAAGGTGTAGAATCAACAAAAGCAATATGTTGATTAGAGGAGGGTTGAACGATCTTTTGAGGTGGATGATATGGTGTATCTTATGCTGCAACCCTATTGTTAGTCCACTCTTAGGAAGAGTGGCACAAAGAAGCTTAAGCCACGATATTATGGTCCGTTTAGGATTATTAGGCGGATAGGCGAGGTGGCTCATGAGTTGAATCTATTGATAGACAATAAGGTTCACAATGTGTTCCATGTGTCATGCCTCAAGAAGGCGTTAGGACATCATGTTGTTCCCTCTTTAGTGCTGTCACCCCTAGATGATGAGGGGAAGTTAATTCTAGTACCTGAGGTCATCCTTGATGGTAGAGAGTGTCACCTTCAGAGATGGGTCATTAGGGAATATCTGATTAAGTGGAGGGACTTGCCAGTAGAGGATGCTACATGGGAGAATGAGGAGATTTTATAGCATCTAGAGCTGAGATTGCTCGGGGACAAGCAATTTTAGGGAGGGCGGACTATAATGTCCCCTTTCTAGTTAGTCCTAGTTGCAGAGGGGTTAGCCTATCATTATGACCTTCGTAGGCTAATAGTTATGGATAGAGGGTCCTTAGAGGTAGTTACTTGGTCAGTTGGTGACATCATAGTAACAAAAATTTGGAAAAAAGCCCGATTAATCCTGATTTTTAAAAAATCTACAAGATGGATGATTTTTTCCTTGATTTTTTGAAAAAATCTTTGACCTTTTGGTCAACGATTTTTTCCCATTTCAAATTGCAAAATTGCCAAAAAAATGTGAATAAAATCACGTTCATTTTCGTGCAAAAAAAAACCATGAGACCATAGCTTGTTGTTTACTATTATGCTTTGATAGATTTTTCCCAAGCATCCATAGCTTGTTCGGAAGCACTTGTTTTAGGCTTTTAGCCATAGCAGCAAGGTAGTGAACTGTTTGATAAAATGCTTTGGTAGACATGTATGAAAAATGTGGTAGCATAGACAAGGCAGTGAACTAGTTGAAAAATTGCCTCAAAGAAATGTGGTTGCTATTGATTGTCATGGCATTCCATCACCTCACCATGAGACCATATTTCTTTGAGGCAATTTTTGATCCAGACAATGAGTGATTGCTGGTGATGAATTTTTTGAGGTTGAGGATTTTGAGATCCTAGTGGAGTTCAACTTTGATACTCATTTGATTGAAGGACTTAGGAGAGGCAAAGCCCCAGGAGCTTCATTATCAGGACCTGCATCCCTCTAGCATAGCTCTATTTACAGTAGCAACTAGCAAGAGTCATTGGCTACTTTTGATTTTTTGAAACTTTGTGCTCAATTTATAGGTTGACTTTGTACAAACTATATTGTAATTGAAATTTTGTTATCTATCAGTTATGCATTGTGAACTAACGCTTTGAAAGATGTGGAATGCAATGTAATCAACGATATGAATATAAACAACAAAATCTATTTTCTATGATTCATTAGTTAAACTCTCTATTTTATTTGCTCTCTATAACTCTATTGCTATGGAAATGCCTTTCAATTTTAAAAAAAACAGTTTTTGTCTCTTATTCTACAATTTTTTTCATTTTTTTTTAAAATCTGATTTTTTCAAAAAATCTTGAACTTTTGGTTTGACAATTTTTTCCCCAAAAGATTTTTGTTGCTATGGGTTACATTACTTCTCTCCAGTAGTTTCTTTGGTTTAGGATTAGGCCTTTGGAGAGGTTTTTGGGCTCAGTTTCATATACTCACTATTTATAGTAAGTCATCTTCCAGAGTTACTATATATAGCAGGGCACCTAGACACATGGTAACTTGCAGTGTTGACTCCAGTTTCAAATGGCATAGCGAAATAATGATTATTTAAGGAGATATTAATATTTAAGTGGCTTAAATGATATTTAATTATAAAAACGTATATTATAAATTTATAATTTAACTTTATTAAGTGGGGGCCATTTTAAGTCAATGAGTAATTAATGACTCATCTTAAAAAGCACGCCATTATGAGTGTATAGTATGAAGTCAACACAAAAGCTATTTAAAATATATTTTAAATGATTAAAACGCTTAATGGGAAATCGAGCCACTTTTGAGAAGTATAAAAGCCTCCAAAAAGCAAATCGACTTTATCATCTGAATACTCAAATTTGTCTTTGTGTGAGTGCTTTGGGATTTGTGAAGAAGACCAAGGGTTTTCTGCAAGTTTCACCATTATCAGCTTTGGAAAACAAGAATTCTTCAGTCTCTTGGCATTCTGAGGTTGTGGAAGATCAGCTGAAGATTGCGCTTGAGGTTGGCTTCATTTCAGAGGTCAAAGTTGTGCATACTTGTGAAGATTCACCAAGGGTTTGAGACCAGATTGCATTGTCAAGGGCAAACATCTCTTATAGCTACATTTATTTCTGCTGATCATTTATTCTCAGGCCACACAAGTGCTGCTACAGGCCATACAGAATTATAAATGCCAGCTGTACCTTTCATGGTGCAAGGCGTGTGAAGATAGAGACAAGGCGCTTAGTTTTTTGTGCATATATCAGCATCATCAAAGGTGATAAAGCTAATAAAGGACTTAGGCGTGGATTTCGAGGTGAACTTTGTCCTGGCAGCAGATCATTCATCCTATCAGCTTCATACAGCGCTGCAAACATTTCCAAATTTCCATGTGATAAATGCTCTTAAAGCCGGGTATGCAAAGTTGACTAAAAAGCCTTGTAAATGTTCTCTTGATAATAAATATCATTTGCAGCCTCTATATAGTTTCAAATTGCTTTCAGTTATTTGTTTCTTTCTTGCATTTGTCATCTCCTGGTATCATTATCTCAAAAAAAAACACAAGAAAAGCGTAAACAATCAAAACCCAAAAAAATTACATCACCAAACATTAGATATCAGTGGTTAGAACCATCAGGGTTCTTACAAAGACACAAATAGTGTTGATGATTTCATCCACGCGAAGTAGATAAGTAATGATATTTTCTTCATTCTTCATCTTCAAACTCTCAAATTGCCTCTTGTGGGTTTGAAGCTTGGTCTTCTTAACCTTGTTGTTTCCTTCATATATATTTTTCAATTTATCCCACATGTCCTTTGTCAATTTGCAGTGCACAACCTTCACAAACTCCGATTTGGATAATCCACACAAGATTACATTTTTTTCTTTGGCTTTGTTCTTGCTTGGCCTCTTTTCAGCTTGATAAGTTATTGGGGTTGTAGGAGGAGTACAACCAACTTCAATGGATTACCAAATATCATTTTCTAGAGCATTCAAATAAGTCTCCATCCTAATGCTCCAAAAGGCTTAATTCATTCCATCAAATAGTGGTGCCCTGTTTGAGGAAAATCCGTATTGTTCGGCTATTCATACTTCCAAGATACCTTTAAGCCGTTAAGCTCTTTCCGAAAGAACCCGCTATGATACCAATTGATGAAACACACATTTATACTGAAGGGGCGGGTTGGGGGTGAATTAGTATAAATCAAAAACTTTACCTTCCACAACTTAATTAATCGCAACAGTATTACTTTAAGACTTAATCATCCATAGCAATACCATTCATGCAAGATCTAGCAATTAAGAACATGCACAAGAGACACAATTTTATGTGGAAACCATTACGTGAGAAAACCATGGAAAGATATTGCTTGTATTAATTTTCTTACAAATTTCGCAAGCACAACTCACTAGAGACTCCAATCCCCACCATTGAGCACCAACCTAGCAAGAGACACCAATCTCTTCCAATAAGAGGCTCCAACCTCTTGATCTCCTCAAATAGGAGGCTCCAACCTCCACAAGAGCAATATAATAATTTTATTTGCAACTACTTAGATCTGCCCTCTCAACTGCTCACAAATATGCCATACATCCACTCATAAATCTGCAATATAGTCTCCAATAATTCTGCTCATAAAAACGCCATGATTTTGCTCTTATTTTTCTTTTCTTCTCACAAAATTTCTGCTATAAATCTGCTCACATATGTCAAATAAATCTGCTCAAATATCTTTCTATTTCTGCTCTTCATATGAATAATATTAATATTCCTTCAGTTAATTGCATTTGCCCCCTCCTTCAAACCTCTATTTATACTCACTCCATGACCCTTCACCTAAGGGAGGTGACTTTCCAAGGAGGGTTGGCCTACTTATCAAACATAACATTTATTTATTCTTAATTTATTTGTGCAAGGTGGGTGCTCCACTGCAGGGGGTCGTCCCTCTTTGGGAGCCCCATAACAAATAAAAAATTAATTTATTTTTGAATTTAAAAATCCTACTTACTTGGATGCCACACAAGGGGTTGACCAACATTGCAAACATTTTTATCTTAATTATTTTGTGTCCCAAACTTAGATCATGGGTCGGTCATCACCTTTGACATCAATGACAATAATTTTTCTAACAATTTTCAAATTATAAAAAATAAATTCTAATCGTTGAATCTGCAAAAGACTAGGTGAAAATATTAGTCATGGGTCCAAAAAATCTTGATTTCTATTAAAAAATTTGCTGAAACCTTGATGAAAATTACAATTTATCCTAGAAAAATGGTGTGGTTTTACACTAGAATAAAGCGATGTAATTTATAATAGAAACTCTTGCACCATTTTTACTGAAACTTTTGAACAATTTTTGATAACTACCTAGCTGCATTTTTAATTTACTTGGATATTGCGATTTTTTGATGAAAAAAAAACTTGTAAAATTTTGATAAAAAACCCCTCTGATTTTGCAGAGGATTGTGTCATGATTTTTTTATTGAAAATCTCTGCAATTTCTCACCTTCCTTGGCATCAATCAGCAACACAAAGCTTTGATGCCAAAATGAGTTTCAACCCCAGGCAACTGTTGTCCTAATGTTCTCTCATTAAATAACTCAAAATATAAATTATATAACAATAGAAAATTAAATTTCTTAATATTGCATCAATCACACAATAGCAGGAACTTTAAATTACAAAAGCATAAAACAAATGCACAAAAATTTCACCTTCAAATTAGTTTTTCATTCGCTTGTAAAACTTAGAAAGAAACCTCTACAAACTATTCATCACCACTGCATGCAACTCATCACTATGTATCATTGTATATCATCTCCTATCTTGCACCTATCTTTATACTATTTCACCAACAATGTAATCTTAAAACATCTTCTTATCTCCTGCAAGAGATGAGTTGGAAGATAAGTCTAAATTATTAATGTATATCTACACTTTATTAGAATAAATTAGCTAAATAAAAGACTCACTTTTTACTAAAAGTGAAATGCAAAATGGAATAACTTGAAGCACTTCCAACATGTTCACACTGAACCTTTGCGGATGTTTCTATCCAAGCTAAAAACTCAACAGTTAACATGGGGCATCTATGACAAAATTTTGCAGTAGCAAAATCATTTGGAGAAAATTGAAAATATAAGTAGGGCTTTTATGTGAAGGATGGCTTGCTTGAGGAAATACAACTGCATACCAACATTTTAGGTTTGCTTGCTGAGTTGCACATATGTTTGATATTATATTTTGAATATCTTTGCATGGAAATTAGCACAGTTGGATTATAGTCTTTCATGCTGGATGGGAAAAATTTTGGTTGAAAAGCAATCAGAAAACAATGATAAAATTATTTGGCCTGTGAGAACTCAATGACACACAATTCAAATCAACCAAAATAGTATGTCTGCATTGGCATATTTACTTCACTGCATGGGTCTCACAAATGCAATAGCCTGCAGGTTTCCTTGTGGGATCAGTCTTGTTGAGTAACATATAAAACATGAGTGCCTCTTGTCTTCTGATGTGATTTTGATTAAGGACACTATATTGAATTTGTGCTTGAAAATCAACTGAAGCAATGCTGAATCTGCAGTCTAGACTAGATCTACCATATGTAATTAAGCATTGTTTGTTCCTTAATGGTGCATCATTTATTACTAAACATTCAAATAGTTCACCTGAAATGTTCAAATTCTGTGTATTCATGTTCAATTGCTTGCAGGGTCCCCCAGGAACAGGGAAGACACAAACGATACTTGGAATTCTAGGTGCTCTTTTACACGCAATTCCTGCAAGGGTGCTGTCCAAGTAATAGATTATTCTTGTTTATATATTTCAGATTGAAAATTTATAAATTGACTGAAGTGGTTAGAAGTTATCTTTTTTTGAGTTCATTATAGGTATTCAGTATTTCATATCTTGTGCGATATGCAATCTTGTAGTACCTTATGGTTATGCTTTTGATGTAGACTAGTTCCTACAAATTATTCTTAAAATATCATCAATAATTTGTAGTGTGCCTACCATTTGATGCAGGGGTGACACTCTTACTGTTCAACACAGGCCAGAACTGAGCTTTGGAGATAAGTAGGATTTTACTTCATGTTAATTTTAGCTTCTTTAAATGGCTGTTTGTTTTGTGTTTATCAAGATTATAGCAATTGTTTTTTGTCTGTGTAAGAAATAAAAGGAAAAACAGAAAAAATTAAAAGTTCTTCAATCAACTAGAAATAGTCAATAGTGCCAAGAGTTATCACATCGATGATAAGGTAAAAAAGCATGTCAAAAATCATCTATATTCTTAAAGTCCTTATTTTACAAGGCATCTTCTAGTTTTTGTAAGTCTTTAGTTTACTATCAATGATCTATCTAGTAAAATAAAGAGCATATGTGAAGAAATAATGAAATTTGAATGAGCAAAAGGATTGTTCATCCTCTCTAATTAGTATAACGTTTACCAACATTCTTTTGCATGATATTTGTAATGTCCCCTTTCCTAGGCAGTCAATAGGAGTTTTGGTTAGTCTATCACCTTGGTCCCCATAGACTAACATGGTGGTTAGGGGACCCCTTTGAGGGAGTTGTGGCTTGTGAGTCAACTATTTGTGCTTAATTGGTGTTTCCCAACTTAGTTTTTTCTAGGGTTTTTGCAGTGTACCTTCCAGAACATTCTTTGGGCACTTTGTCCACACTTATTAGTTTTAGTAAACATAGGGTGGTCAGCGACCTGGTCAGTTGGCAGTATTTCTATGTTGGGAATTTTGCCAAATTATTACCATGGTTTAATTTTGGCAGTTATCGTGGTTTGGAGTTTTAAGTTAAATAACGTTAATATTAAAGTTAGATTAAAAGATTTAACTTTAGTGTTATTTAAATATTTAAAGTGACTTAATGATAAAGGGGTTATAGGGGGTTTTTAAATGATTATTTTATATCATAAAGTATGATGTCCCCTCAGGGTTGCAAAACTGACTTTTGAGTTTTCTGTTAAATTCTATTTTTTTTTTTTTTTTGGTGTCAACGACAGTGCCGAAAATTTCAAGAAATTACATAAAACAATAACAAAAGGGAAATTGTGTAAATAATTGAAAACCTAGTAATTTTTATTTATTCAAAACATAATAAGATCATACCCATAAGCCCAAATGCAATAGTTTGGAATCTGGGTTTTTACACGGCAGTCACGACAATTAGATGCAAGGATGCGATGCTTCAGTTTGCACGTTTTTTCATATTTGTTTTGATACTTGTTTGATGAGTGATGTTGGATGCCTCCAAACAAAGAATTTGCAACCCCAAAAGCAAATCTGTTTGCTCCTAGGCTCACACGTGCTTCTCCCTTGACTGACATGACTTCCAAGACTCCCACGTGCGAATTTGTTGACTCCCAATTTGCTGATTTGACCTCGTTCTCTATGGCAGATCTGTACGGCCTAGTTTTTGCAAGGATTTTGAACTAGTACAGCCTGATTTGGGTAACCAACACGAGCTGTTGTAAACTGTAAATGCTGAAAGTAAATGCTAAGTAAATCTGTGAAAGCTCAGATTGATGGTCTCTACGTGAATCCATCCATATTAGAACCCTTAGATGGTTTCTCATGCTTGTAGATTCTGTCCTAATCGAGGGTTTCCATCCTCAGATCAACTTGAAACTTCATACCTACAACCCTATGCTCAATTTTCTATTTTTGAATGATAAACTTTGATATGATCTTTTCTCTCCTTATGCCTTTTCGAAATCCACGCCCAAGATTAGGGTTTTGCTTTTTTCAACAATAAATTTTTAATATCTTTTTCACTCCAAAACCCACACCAACTTGCCTTGGCATAATATTTTAGTATTTTATGTTTATCTTGAAAAGCGCCCCCTTCATTTAAATATTCATAAAGTGACTACAAAATGAATTCTTTTAATAAAGTCACTTTATTACTTTATTTAATGCCCAAGTTATAAAGTACTTTATCAAAGTAACTTTATAACATTAAATTAATAAGTCACTTTAATAATAGGATATGATTAAAGTAACGTGACTTATTAATTCAATAACTCCTGGCCAAAGTCTAGCAATCATCTTCTGAGAGTGTCCTATCACCACTACCAACTGTAGGTGTGCTGTCACAGAGCTTGGTATTACTTACTATAAATAGCAAGTATCAATGGTGAACTCTCGAAAAGCCTTCAAACAGCCAACTAAATGCTAGAACACTGAGTTGAATAAGATGGAATGAAACATCACGCCTACGGAAGAGCCTGAATCTCTCCAATGAGTTCCCTAAACATCTTGCTAGCCTACTGGAATTGTAGTCATAGGCTAACCTCAAAACCCCAAACCACTGGCTAGAAAGGGGACATTATAGTCTACCCTCCCTGAAATTTGTTGTCCTCGAGCAATCTCAACTCCGGATGCTTCAAAATGTCCTCATTCTCCCACGTAGCATCCTCAACCAGCAGGTACTTCCACTTAACCAAGTATTCCCTGATGACTCTTTGTCTCAAGTTGCACTCTCTGGTGTCAAAGATAGCCTCAGGAATAAGAATCAATTTCCCCTCCTCATTTAGGGGTGGTAACGCTATAGGTGTCACATGATGCCCCAATGCCTTCTTGAGGCGAGAAATGTGAAACACATTGTGAACCCTGCTCTCTGCCGGTAACTCTAGCTTGTAAGCCACCTCACTAATCCGCTTGGAAACACAGAATGGTCCATAATAGTGTGGCTTGAGCTTCTTAGAGCCACTCTTCCTTAGAGTGGATTGCCTGTAAGGCTATGGCATAAGATAAACCATATCACCCTCCTCAAATGAATGCTCAACTCTGCGCTGATCTACATATTGCTTCTACTGATTGTGAGCCTTTTGTATATTCACTTGGAGAGATCTCATGATGTCCTGGCTGTCTTGCAACAAATCCTTTGCACTGGGCACCCTACTATCTCCGAATAACAAATCCAGGAAATTGGGAGTGTCATAACCATAGAGTGCCATGAATGGCGACATTTGTATAGACATGTGGTACGTAGTATTATAACAATACTTGCATAAATGCAGCCACTTGACCCATGCCTTTTGCTGCCTTGCAATGTAGTTCCTCAGGTATCCCTCCACCCATTTATTAACTATTTCGATCTGTCCATCTGTCTATGGGTGGTAGCTTGTACTCGGAGTGAGTTCCGTGCCACTGAGTCTGAATAACTCTTGCCAAAAAGGTCTCATAAATTTTCTGTCCCGATCACTTACTATATTCTGAGGTAGCCCATGCAACCTGAATCTCTCTGGAAAACAAAACAGCAACCTGCACTACTGTGAAAGTAGTTGAAATCAGGAAAAAGTGTGCAAACTTCGCAAGTCTGTCAACCACTACATAAATGCAATCCTTGCTCTAAGTTTTGGGTAAACCCGTGATGAAATCTATGGATTGCGCTCCCATTTCCAATTAAGAATGGGTAGGGGTTTAATAAACTTGTAGGGAAAGAGTGCCCCTGTTTGTTCTGCTAGCATGTAGGACACTCTCTCACATACCTGAGTACCTCTGATTTGAGACCTTCCCAAGTAAACCACTCCCTAATCTTCCTGTAGGTTTTAAAGTAACCTGGGTGACCTGCCATAGGGGCGTCATTTAAGGCTTTCAATATCCTCTTCTTCATAGAGGATCCTGGCACAAGGAAAATCCTCCCTTTGTAAATGATGAGGTCATTCACAAGGGTGTACCTATCATCTGCAACTGTACCATCAATAAGCTCAAAAGCCCACTTATCCTTAGCATACTTAGCTACAATCAAATCTCTCCAATCTTTTGTAACCTCACCTAGAGAGTACAAGTAATGTCTCCTCGAAAGGGCATCGACAACTATATTTTTCTTACCCTGGACATATATTATGTCAAAATCATAAGCTTGCAACTTGCTTACCCATTTCTGTTGCCGATCGTTGAGGTCATGTTGACTTAGGAAATGTTTCAGACTATTATGATCTATATTCACTAAAAATTTGCTGCCCACCAAATGTTGTCTGAATTTAGCCAAGGCATACATGATGGCTAACATTTCCTTATCATAAATGTTGTAACCCCTTTTAGGAACCTGAAGGTTCCTGCTCTCAAAAGTGATGGGGTTCTTTTTTGCATCAAGATAGCACCAATGCCTTGAGGCATCACATCGAAGCTCAAATGGCCGTGCGAAATTCAGAATAGTGAGTACCGGACATGAGCTCATCAACTGTTTGAACTTCTCAAAACATTGTTATGCTCTTGGAGTCCAAACAAATGCCCCATTCTTCATAAAGTCCGTAAGTGGAGCTGCCTGCTATGAAAAGCCCTTGACAAAGCGACGGTAGAAACCACATAACCCAAAGAATACCTTAAGTTGTGTGAGATTTGTGGGTGGAGGGCAATCAACTATAGCCTTCACCTTCTCGTGATCCATCTTGACTCCCTTGACATTGATGATATGCCCCAAGTACAATAACTCTCTCATGTTGAAGTCACATTTTGATTCCTTGGCGAATAGAGATTCACTCTCCAATGTGTCCAACTTTGAATCCAAATGTGCTAGATGATCAACCCAAATCTTGCTGAAGACTAGTATATCATTGAAGAAGACAAGGACTGTCTTCCTCAATTGATCTTTGAAGACCCTGTTCATACAGGATTGAAAGGTGGCTAGAGCATTGGTTAAGCCTAAAGGCATAACTAGAAACTCATATTGACCATAATGGCAACAGCATGCCGTCTTCTCTAGATCCTCCGCTCTAACCCGAATCTGGTGATAGTTGGATTGAAGATCTATCTTGGAAAAGAAACATGCTTTGTGATGAGCCCTGTTGGCTCTCAACTCAAACCCCAGTATTTCTTAAGTCTTTTTAGTGTTTTTTAAGTTTTTTTAGAGAAAAGTTCATAGACAGAAGAGAAGGGGCGCAGCATAGAAAAGCTTGTAAACTGAAATACAGAGCAATTTCCTACATAATGGAAATGCAGAAGAGGTTATTTTATTGAAACAATGAGATCATGAATGATAGACATACCAGAATGTTTCCAGTTATTTTATTTAAAATAGTAGCTAGCTCGCCAGCCAAGAATGCTGAGAAACTGACAAAAATGGATGCCAAGCCTCCAGATTTGAGTTCTCCTGCCTCGAAACTGGATACAAGTCTTTGAAAAAGCTAGACGCCAAGGATGGACGTCAAAAGGCAACCCAAAAGAAGGCGTTTCAACCAAACCCCTCACACGCCTCTCTAGAATGCACAAATCCCAATGCAAGTCGTACAGCCAAGGAAAGAATGAGTATTATCCTTGCTGGATGCCACCGAATCTGAAGAGGGAGGCGCCACAAGGAAGAAACCCTTTCTCATTGCAATCCACAGTAAATCTCAATATATTACTCTGTCTGAATCATGTAGAACCTCTGAATGAAGCTCTCAACTGCACTGATTTGATTTATCTTTCACAATCTCAAGAGTGCTCAACACTGAAGAGGTATCGTTCTTCAATGGAAGATTGTTCAAACCCTGATCACAGGAGAATGCACAGGAAAAAGCACAAGGCAAAGTCGAAATTATCAAAAGGTGAGTTTCTCATTGCCAAAAACTACCTTATATGCAAAAGGCACGAATTCCAAGAAAGATATGCCTTTTCTCATATTTTAATCTTTTAAATTATATTTAAGTCATTTCAATAGTATTTGACTTAAATACTTGGGCGCACTTTATCAATTTAAGTGATTAAAATATTAATTCACTTTTAGAGAATATTTAAGTGATTTAAAAAAATATAAAGTCAATTTGACTTTATAATAAAATATTAAGTTAATAAATAACTTAAATCACTCAAATAGGCATAACTTCCACAAATCATCATAGAATCCTGTGCCGTCAGAAGCTGTCGACTCCTGCGCTGCTAACGCCTGCCGTGAACCAATCACTGGGCTCTGAAAACAAGAGCAATCAAACTCTCCAGAAAATGCCACTGACCCTCTAACCAATCCAGCTAGCCCACAAGGGTCCAATAAAGGGCTAACACACTGTTCCCGAGAACTGTCTAGAGAGGGGACATCACAGCTCGCCCTCCCCGAATTTACTTGTCCACAGGAAAACTCAAAGCCGGATGCATAAGAATACTGTCACCCTCCCAAGTAGCATCCTCTGCCGTTAGATCTCTCCACTTTACCAAGTATTCCCTGATAACCCGCCTCCGAAGATGACGCTCTCTGGAATCCATAATGGCCTCAGGTATCAAAATCAACTTCCCCTCATCATCCAGGGGTGGCAAATCAATAGAAGGAATCACATGTTGTCCCAACGCCCTATTGAGGCGCGACACATGGAACATGTTGTGAACCTTACTGTCCACCAAAAGATCTAACTCATAAGCCACTTCACCGACACGTCTGACAACTCTGAAAGGTCCATAGTGTCGCGGCTTAAGTTTCTCGGCGCCCTTCTTACGAAGGGTGGACTGCCTATAAGGCTAGAGCATGAAATACACCAAGTCATCGACCTCAAAAGATCGCTCCACTCGCCTCTGATCAGCATATTGTTTCTGCTGATTTTGAGCTTTCTGTATATTCTCCTTGAGTGCTCTCATAATATCTTGATTCTCCTGTAATAAATCACCAGCACTGGGTACTCTACTATCACTCAGCAATAAATCTAGAAAGCTCGGAGCATCATATCCATATAATGCTCGGTATGGTGTCATCTGAATGCTCATGTGATGAGTGGTATTGTAACAATACTCACAAAGGTATAACCATCTCACCCATGCCTTCTGCTGCCCTGAACTGTAATTCCGCAAGTATCCCTCCACCCATTTATTGACTATCTCAGTCTGCCCATCTGTCTGTGGGTGGTAGCTGGTACTCGGAGTGAGTTTTGTCCCGCAAAGTTTGAACAACTCCTGCCAGAAGTTACTCATAAACCTGCTGTTCCTGTCACTGACTATACTTCGAGGTAAACCGTGCAACTTGAATACCTCTCGAAAGAACAAATCTGCCACTTGGGTAGCTGTGTGCGTAGTAGTGATTGAGAAGAAATGTGCATACTTCGTCAACCGATCTACCACAAAAATGCTGTCCTTCCCTTGAGCTTTCGGCAAGCCCGTAATGAAGTCCATGGACAAGCATTCCCACTTCCTCTCAGGAATAGGAAGCGGCTGGAGTAAACCTGCAGGGTATGTATGTTCTTGCTTGTTCTGCTGACAAACAAGACATTCCCTAACATACTGAAGAACAAAAGACTTGAGACCCTTCCAAGAGAATCTCTCCCGTACTTGCCTGTAGGTCTTAAAGCAACCGGGATGTCCTGCCGTAGGTGAATCATGGAATGACCTCAAAACTCTGTCCCTCATCTCAGAACCTGGGACTAGTAAAATCCTCCCTTTGTAAATGATAAGATCATCTACAAGTGAATACCTGTCATCCTGTACTGTCCCATCTACTATGCTAGAAGCCCATGGGTTCTTAGCATACTCTGCTACTATCAGATGTCTCCAGTCCTCTGAAACCAGTGAAATGGAGCTCAAGTGAGGACGGTGAGATAAAGCATCAACAACTACATTTTGAGTGCCCTTGACATAGGAGATGTCAAAATCATAAGATTGAAGCTTGCTGACCCATTTCTGTTGCCTTTCGTTCAGATCTCGCTGCCCAAGAAAATGTTTCAGACTATTATGATCGGTTTTAACACTGAATTTACTACCAATCAAGTACTGCCTGAATTTGGCCATGGCATGCATGATGGCCAACATTTCCTTATCATAGATACTGTAGCTCTATTCAGGACCTCTTAGCTTCCTACTCTCGAAAGCTATAGGGTGTCGATCCTGCATGATAACTGCACCAATACCCTCACCACTGGCATCGCAATGTAACTCAAAAGGTTTGGTGAAGTTTGGTAGAGCTAATACTGGACATGTGGTCATGAGAAGTTTGAACTTCTCAAAGCACGCCTGTGCTAGTGGTGTCCACACAAAAGCACCCTTCTTAGTCAAATCAGTTAGTGGTGCAGCATGCCGCGAGAATCCACAAATCAATTAGTGGCACACAATCCTACAAATCCCCTGAGCTGTGTCAATGTCTCAGGTGTAGGCCAATCGATGATGGCTCGAACTTTCTCTGGATCCATGCTGACTCTTGCACCGCTAATGATGTGTCCCAGATATAAAAGCTTTGCCATGCCCAAAGCACACTTGGACTCCTTGGCGTACAAGAACTCCCTGTCAAGTATACTCAGTACCTCATCCAAGTGAACCATGTGTTCCTCCCATGATTTGCTATAAACCAGGATGTCGTCAAAGAACACCAATACAAATTTCCTCAAGTGAGGATGGAAAACATTGTTCATAGTAGACTGAAATGTGGTTGGAGCATTGGTTAAACCGAATGGCATAACCAAGAAATCATAGTGTCCACAGTGACATCTGAATGCAATTTTCTCTATGTCCTCCTCTCGGACTCTGATCTGATGATAACTTGTCCTCAAATCAATCTTTGAGAAGTAGCAAGCTCCATGAAGCTCGTCTATGAACTCATCTATCCGTGGAATAGGATACCTGTTCTTTATTGTCTTCCTGTTGAGCATCTTGTAGTCAATACACATCCTAAGTGTACCATCCTTTTTCTTCACCAAAACAATTGATGAAGCAAAGGGTGACTTACTCGGCCTAATGTGCCGCATAGCTAAAAACTCCTTAATAGTTTTTTCAATCTCATCTTTCAAACGCTTGGGGTGCCGGTAAGGAGTAATCATGATCGGTTTCGTGCCCTCATCCAGGTCTATGATATGCTCAATTCCTCTATCAGGAGGTCTGCCTGGTGGAATTGCACTGAAAACCTTTGCATGTTTGATTCGAAGTTCCTACACATCTGAATGGTAAGAAGAAGCTTGCTGCTCCAACTGTGAAGGCATTAGCTTGCACTCAGCAGCCCACTCTACCATATCGTGGCGAATCAAACGTTCCATTCTCCGGAGTGAAATTTCTCTAAGGTTGCTGTCCTTGATAGCTTTTAGAATATGATTTGTGCCATCAATGCTAAATTTCATCTCCATGTCACGCAAATTAAGCGTGAACTCTCCTATTGCATGAAGCCACTTCATGCCAAGAACTATATCCGTTCCTCCCATGTTCACAACATAAAAATCTGCCTTAAACTCAAAATTGTTGAGTTTCAAAGGCAAGTTAGGTATCATCCTCTCACAGTTGAGAGTGTATCCATCTGCAACCTTCACACGTATGCCTTCAAACTGCTGAGTTTGAATTCCCCGTTTCTCCACTAACCGTGAATCGATGAAGTTGTGGGTTGCACCTATATCTAGAAGAGATATGACCTTTTGACCAGATAGGATCCCACGGAGTCTGAAAGATCCCTCTCTTTGCATGTTGGACATATGAGCCTCCTGTAATTCTGTTTCTACTACAATTTTTGCCTCATTTTTTGACTCTTCTCCATCTGTATCATAGATTGGAGCTTGCTGATCAGAAAAATCAGTCAGCACTTCTCCCTCATAAAACCACTCCATGTGCCTGTTTTGCCCTTTAGGTTTGAGGGGGCAGTCATGATTAAAGTCATACGGACCCTTGCAGTAAAAAAAAAGTTTTCTTCTTCGTAAATCGTTCATTGTTTCTCGATCTAAAGGAGCTGCAAATTTCTTTTTTGGATCTGCATTATCAGCCTTCTTCGGATCTGATTTGTTCTCTGTGTAGGAGGTAGTTGGCTTCGAGCCAAATGGCTTACGAGGTGTAGTTAGCTCCATGCTGCGAGCTTCCCTCATGGCCTCCTGTAAAGTAGGTGGATCAAATGCTTTTATCCAACCTTTCATGGGCTCGAAAAGACCCTCAATGAACAATATGATCAACCTTCTCTCTGAGATTCTTGTCACCATCACGGATAGTCTTTGGAACTCTCCAATGTACGATTCCAAGCTACCCAACTGTTTCAGTTGTGCCAGATCTCTGAAGAATAGTTCAGGATTACGTCTATCAAATCTCTCTACCAATCTATCAGTAAACTCCTGGTACAAGGTAATCCTATCATGGTGAAGAGTAGCCATGCCATGAATCCACCAGTCATGTGCCACGCCATCAAGGTGAAGTGCTGCAAATCGAATGGCATCCTCCTCAGGCATGGGACATAGTGTCAAGAATGTGTCAAGCTTACTGACCCAGGCACGTGCTGTAACTCTACCACTGCCATCAATGTTCGCCAATGTAAGCTTATTGGTAGCCTGTCTAAGATCATTCTGCTTGTGTTTAGGCCTCCTGTCATTCCTGCTTCTGGTGTGTTCTCTCTTTTGGCTCATGAATTTATCGAAGTTAAGGTGCTCCTTAACTCTCGGTGGCAAAGCATCCCATTCATCATGCATAACCATGATGTTATCTGCAAAATTTATCTCACCACCCTGTTCAACTTCATCCTCTTCCTCAGCATCATTTATGGTAAAAGTAGGACATGTAGCCCTCTCAAAGGTGCGTGCTGGAGCTATGAGTCTCTGAGGCTCTCTGTGAATACTGCCTTCATGATCTCGATCCAGATTCTAAGCTCTATTCATTGTCAAATTTTGGACATTTGTGTTGAGTTGTTGGAGAATAGTCGCCACCTATTCTTGGCGTGCAACCATGCCTCTGAGCACATCTCTAGCTTCTCTGTCCTCATCATCAAGATGATTCCTGAGAGATCCTTCAGCATCCTTGTCAGCCATGTTATCAAAGCCTAATTCTTCTTCTTGTTCGTCAAACAGAAATGTTGAAAAAGGTTCAAAAGTACTTCTCTGCAAACCTGAACCCCTGCGTGAGTAATACCTTTCAAACCTATTCTGATGAGGCAGCATATAGACTGCTAACCCTGCAGGCTGGCAGGATCAGTGCTCTGATACCACTGTGATGAGCCCTGTTGGCTCTCAACTCAAACCCCAGTATTTCTTAAGTCTTTTTAGTGTTTTTAAAGTTTTTTTAGAGAAAAGTTCATAGACAGAAGAGAAGGGGCGCAACATATAAAAGCTTGTAAACTGAAATACAGAGCAATTTCCTACAAAATGGAAATGCAGAAGAGGTTATTTTATTGAAACAATGAGATCATGAATGATAGACATACCAGAATGTTTGCAGTTATTTTATTTAAAACAGTAGCCAGCTTGCCAGCCAAGAATGTTGAGAAACTGACAAAAATGGATGCCAAGCCTCCAAATTTGAGTTCTCCTGCCTCGAAACTGGATACAAGTCTCTGAAAATGCTAGATGCCAAGGATGGAAGTCAAAAGGCAACCCAAAAGAAGGCGTTTCAACCAAACCCTTCACACGCCTCTCTAGAATGCACGAATCCCAATGCAAGTCATACGGCCAAGGAAAGAATGAGTATTATCCCTGCTGGATGCCACTGAATCTGAAGAGGGAGGCGCCACAAGGAAGAAACCCTTTCTTATTGCAATCCACAGTAAATCTCAATATATTACTCTGTCTGAATCATGTAGAACCTCTGAATGAAGCTCTCAACTGCACTGATTCAATTTATCTTTCACAATCTCAAGAGTGCTCAACACTGAAGAGGTATCGTTCTTCAATGGAAGATTGTTCAAACCCTGATCACAGGAGAATGCACAGGAAAAAGCACAAGGCAAAGTCGAAATTATCAAAAGGTGAGTTTCTCATTGCCAAAAATTGCCTTATATGCAAAAGGCACGAATTCCAAGAAAGATATGCCTTTTATCATATTTTAATCTTTTAAATTATATTTAAGTCATTTCAATAGTATTTGATTTAAATACTTGGGCGCACTTTATCAATTTAAGTGATTAAAATATTAAATCACTTTTAGAGAATATTTAAGTGATTTAAAAAAATATAAAGTCAATTTGACTTTATAATAAAATATTAAGTTAATAAATAACTTAAATCACTCAAATAGGCATAACTTCCACAAATCATCATAGAATCCTGTGCCGTCAGAAGCTGTCGACTCCTGCGCTGCTAACGCCTGCCGTGAACCAATCACTGGGCTCTGAAAACAAGAGCAATCAAACTCTCCAGAAAATGCCATTGACCCTCTAACCAATCCAGCTAGCCCACAAGGGTCCAATAAAGGGCTAACACACTGTTCCCGAGAACTGTCTAGAGAGGGGACATCATATGCTCCTCACAACTTATCAATCAACTCATCAATTCGCAAAATTGGGTACTTGCTCTTAATAGTCTTCTTATTCAATGCCTTGTAGTCAATACACATCCGCAAGGTGCCATCTTTTTTCTTCACCAGGACAATGGAAGACGCAAAGGGACTATTACTTGGTCGGATATGACCCATCTCTAGGAGTTCCTTTATCGTCTTCTCGATCTCATCCTTCATCCTCTTAGGATGCCTGTAAGGAGTAATAATGACTAGTTTAGTGCTGTCCTCAAGCTCTATGATGTGCTTAGACCCTCTGTTGGGTGGTCTCCCATGAGGTAAACTCTCAAACACCTTACTGTGTTTGTCTCTCAAAGTTTGAATGTTGGGTAGATACTCATGCTTCTGCTACTCGACTTGTGATAGCAAAGTATAACACTCTGCAGCCCACTCAACTTGATCATGCCTGATCAATCTTTCCATTCTCTTGAGTGAGATAACTCTAAGACTCCTATCTGACATACCCCTCAAAACATGCTTCTTGCCATTGGCTTCAAATTTCATTTCCATAACCTGCAAGTTGAGGGTAAACTCCCCAATAGCATGAGGCCACTTCATGCCGAGTACAACATCCATCTCTCCCATGCTAGCCACACAGAAATCTGCCTGGAACTCATAATCGTTTAGCTGCAATGTAAGATTTGGAATCATTCAGTTACAACTAAGTGTAAACCCATCAATCACTCTCACCTTGAATTCCTCTAACTCTTTGGTCTTGAGTCCACACTAAGCTACGAAGCCTTCATCTATGAAATTATGAGTAGCTCCTGTATCAAGCAAGGTAATCACACATTGCCCACTCAAGAATCATCTAATCCTGAAAAACCTTCTCTTTGAATTTTCGAGAGGTTGGAGATAAGTGAAACTTCTCCCCTTCCATTTTCCGACCCTTCTGATGCACTATCTTCATTATTCCCTTCTTGATCAACCTATTGTTCTGAATTTTCAGAATCTAATTCATCGGCATTATAGTACTCCAACTGATTCATTTTACCCTTGAGCGGACACACGTGACCCTTTTCCCACAACCCTTTGCAAATGAAGTATAATTTTCTTTCTCAAGTCTTGGAGCGTCTCATCACTAAGTTTTTGAAAGGGTTTCCTTTGTTGGTTTGAAAATTTGTTTGGTACTTTATCCCTTAAGGAAGAAAATGTTTTTGGCGGAAACTTGCTTTTTGGGGCAGCAAGCTCCATATTTCCTGCCTTCTTCATAGCATCCTATAAAGAAGGTGGATCAAAGGCTTTGATCCATCCGCGTAAGGTTTCTAAATGTTGATGTAATTGCAGCTTCGGGCTTCATACTTCCTTATCTATATGTGATTATTCAATGTAAAGAGACGCTTCACATGGCAACTTTGTAATTATCTTCTTGGCTGACCTTCCTTGTAAATTGTATTCATTAAATTGAAATTATATTTTTATGATGGCCGACCTTGCATGAAAAGGTGCGACCTCTCTCCTTGAAGTTGTATAAATACAAGATCATTCCACTTTATTTGGGTATCAATTAAGTTCAAGTATTTCTTCTCTTCAAAGTGCAAATTCTTCAAGGGCAGATCAATCAAGTGCAGATTGCGAATTATCAAGAGCAGATAGCGAATTTCTTAAGGGAAGATCTGAGTTAACAAGGAAGTGTTGATTACTTGTTATCATTGCATCTTGTGAAGGTTCTGCATATCGGCCTTGAGATTGGCCTCATTGTAAAGATACTTGTTGCCATTATTGATATATTATAGAGAGATATTTGTTGCTGGGTTTTTCCCCTCAAGAGGAGGGTTTTCCCAGGATATCTGCTGTGTTATTGTCTGATTTTTGAATTAATTTTCTCTGCATTACATCTGATCATAAAAACTAACACTAAAAGACCCTCATTGAAAAGCACTACCAACCTTCTCTTTGATATACCAGTGACCATCACTAATATCCATTGGAACTCTGAAATATAGGCCTCTAATGTCCCAACTTGCTTAAGAGAGGTTGCCATGACCATGGACTCCTGTGATAAGTCTGTTCTTTCTCACTCATGAATTAACCGCACAGGATGGCAAGATATTTTTGAGCTCTAATACCACTATGATGTCCCCTCAGGGTTTCAAAACTAACGTTTGAGTTTTTTGTTAAATTCTGATTTTTTAGTTTTTTGGTGCCGGTGGCAATGTCGAAAATTTCAAGAAATTGCATAAAATAATAACGAAAGAGAAATTGCGTAAATAATTGTAAACCTAGTAATCTTTATTTATGCAGAACATAATAAGATCATAACCATAAACTAAAATGCAATAGTTTGGAACCTGTGTTTTTACACGGCAGCCACGACAATCAGATGGAAGGACGCCATGCTTCAATTTACACGTTTTTTCATGTTTGTTTTGGTTCTGGTTTGATGAGTGATGTTGGACGCCTCCAAACAAAGAATCTGCAACCCCAAAAGCAATTTGGTTTGCTCCTAGGCTCACACGTGCTTTTTCCTTGACTGTCACAGCCTCCAAGACTACCATGTGCCAATTTGGTGACTCCCAATTTGCTGATTTGACCCCATTCTCCATGGCAGATCTGTATGGCCTTTTTTTGCAAGGATTTTGAACTAGTACGGATTGATTTGGGTAACCAACACATGCTAGATGAAGTATGCAAGGTAATCAATACTCACTTGCTTGGTAGAGGCGTACAACTTCTGAGTGCTCTCTGTCTTATTCAAATTAGCTGTTGTAAACTGTAAATGCTGAAAGTAAATGCTAAGTAAATCTGTGGAAGCTTAGATTGATGGTCTTTGTGTGAATCCATCCATATTAGAACCCTTAGACGGTCTCTCATGCCTATAGATCTTGTCCTAATCGAGGGTTTCCATCCTCAGATCAGCTTGAAACCTCATAGCTATAACCTTGTGCTCAGTTTTCTATTTTTGAATGATAAACTTTGATATGAAAACAATGTTATTTTCTCTCCTTATGTCTTTTCCAAATCCACGCCCTAGATTAGGGTATTTTTTTTTTCAACAATAAAATATTAATATCTTTTTCACTCCAAAACCCATGCCAACTTGCCTTGGCATAATATTTTAATATTTTATGTTTGTCTTGAAAAGCGCTCCCTTCACTTAAATATTCATAAAGTGACTGCAAAATGAATTCTTTTAATAAAGTCACTTTATTACTTTATTTAATGCCCAAGGTATAATGTACTTTATCAAAGTAACTTTATAACATTAAATTAATAAGTCACTTTAATAATAGAATATCATTAAAGTAATGTGACTTATTAATTCAATAGGTCCTGGCCAAAGTCTAGCAATCATCTCCCGAGAGTGTCCCATCACCACTACCAACTGTAGGTGTGCCATCATAGAGTCTGATATTACTTACTATAAATAGCAAGTATCAATGGTGAACTCTTGAAAAGCCTTCAAACAGCCAACCGAATGCTATAACACCTAGCTGAATAAGCCAGAATGAAACTAAAATATTCCTGTTAGTTTTTTTAGAAGAAATCCAGCATAGACACCAATGATTAGTGTTAGCTCAAAGATTATCAGTTCGAAAGTAATCCTCACCAAGAATGTTCACCAAGATCCCAATGTGGGTGAGGTGATAGCATATGGTGCCGAAGATTGTTAGCAATAAACTGAACTGAAATTACAATGCTGGAAATGAAAGTGTAGGCAGTGAACCGACCATGAATTCCGCACTACCACTTATTTAGTGGGGGGAAATTATTACAATTATTGAAACTAAATGCTCAATCACTTATTCAGTGGGAGCCAAACAAAATGAAATATGCTAAAGATAAAGAGGCTGATTCAGTATTACTAAAACCAGCTATTACAATGTGCTTATTACAATGATTTTTCAATAGAATCTGCTCCCAATCTCAATACAATGATTCCACAACATTTCTGATTACAACTATGAATTGGAACATCAAGGAAATAGAGCATAAGACAGAAATACATAGGTCTGATATTAAAACCAGGAAATTAAAGTTCAGACCAGCCATCTAAGACTCCAACGAAATCCTCATATCTTCATCTACACATCACCAATTCACATGAAACTGAAAATGAACCTTCTCAAAGGCTAGGTGACCATGAAAGAACATCAACAAGCCACATACAACTCCGAAATCTGCCCAGCACACAATTCTAAGCCAAAATGACAAGGGACGGCCTTGGAAGGAGGTCAACCTTATCTATAAAATTAGATACTTGCTCATAAAATCTCCAAATGTGCAATTAGGGGCACCTCAAGCATAGAAACAAATAGAGCAAATACCCACAATCAAAATAAAATCACATAACCAGCTATGAATTAAAATCACCTACAGCTATGGATGAACCAGCAACATGAAATATAGAAAATAAGTTCAAAACTTGTAACAATGATGCTCAATCTGCTGTCTTTGAATGAGAAGTAGTCTCTTATCCAACTTGGTGTTATCTTTCAAACATGAAATTGAATCCTTGCTAGGAGGTATGCATTCCTTGAAGCCATAAGCCATAAATCATTTTGTCTGCAATTCGATATGATAAGCTATGGATGATCAAATGCTGGAGGAAGAGCCTTCTTAAGTAGAACTTGAGGTGACTTTACAACTTCCTCTATTTCCCTCCAAAAGGGATGCCTAAAGCAATATGTGAAATATTTTTAATTTTAAAACATCCTTATTCCTCCATCCTAGGCGTCCAAGTCTCAAGGGGACTAATTTAACTTAAGAAATATTGAAATACCTCATGATGAGGCGTCCACCCTCAAGAAACACCTTTAAAACAACGTTAAGTTATTAACACTAGGCCAACGGGCCAATAAGAAATTATAACATTAATGACTTAAAATAAATCATTTCTCCAAAATGCACCTTGAAAAGCCAAAACCAAATATACTCAACTACTCTGCCCGAGGAGAAAGCACACTGGACAGCTGCCAACTAGAGCACTGCCAAAAATGGAACTTACTAAAATAGTAAATTCAAAAAAGTTTCCCATTGCATTTGGATGTCATATCATTGCACAGTTCCCGTAAAACCCATAAAGAATCTGCAAACCAAATTCCAAAACTCCGACATGCAAACCCCCGAAAATGCCAAAAACCTCCAAACAATTGGAAACCCTAATTTCTCCGTCAAGCCTACGGGCCTCCAGAATAGGCTGACGGGCCACTGCACTACTTACTGATGAGAAGGGGACATTACAATCCGCCCTCATCGAGATTGCTTGTCCTCAAGCAACCGCAATTTTGGATGCTGCAAAATTTGTTCACCTTCCCACTTTGCATCCTCAATTGGCAAGTTCCTGCATTTCACCAAGTACTCTTTTTGATTGTTCTTCTTCTCAAAGAGCGCACCCTAGTATCAATGATCTCCTCAGGAATCAACACCAATTGTCCTTCTTCGTCCAATGGAGGTAACTCTGAGGTAGCAACTACATTGTGCCCAAGTGCCTTCTTGAGGCGGGACACATAGAAAACATTGTGCACCTTGCGACTTGCTGGAAGCTCCAACTCATACGCCACTTTAGCAATCCTCTTGATGACTCTGAATGGGCCATAGAAATGTGGCTTGAGCTTTTCTACACCACTCTTCTTGAGAGAAGATTGTCTGTAGCGTTGAAGCCTCAAATAAACCATATCTCCTACTTCAAATGAATGCTCAACACGCTGCTGTCAGCATATAACTTCTACTGATTCTGAGCTTGGTGAAGATTATCCTTTAATGATTTCAAGATGTTTGGGCTTTGCTGCAACATATCTTTCGCTTGTGGAGCTCTATTATCACCAAACACCAAATCTACGAAGCTAGTGTCATGTCCCCATCCTAGTCAGCACAGCTGGTGACAAGGTTAGCCTATCATTTCGATCCTCGTAGGCTGACAGGAGTGTGCAGAGGATCATTTGGAGCCGTTGCTCAGTGTTTGGTAGCTCCAGTTTGCAGTTGTATCAGGTTGGGCCTTCGCAGAATCTTCCAGTGAGCGTTTTCAGGAAACTTTCTATTTTTAGAAAGTTAGGTCAGGCGGAAGCTGCTATTTTGGGCAGGGCACCTGGTTCAGCCTTTCAGCTCAAAATTGACCCAGTTCAGCAGTTGGTTGATTTGACGGAGAAATAAGGAGTAATTAAGGAGTTATTAAATATTTAATAATTTGACTTTATATTAAAGTCACTTTATTGAAATATTTAAATATTTAATTATTTGGCTTAATTATAAAGTATTTAATTATACTTTATAATATATTAGTAAAAGGTGACTTAATGAGTATTTATATTCATTAAAAAGGGGATGCCAATAATTAACTATTTCTCCTAAGTCGAAAGTGCAAATTAAATCATTAATTTAAATGATTATTTTAAAGGAGATTTGGGTCGAACTTTTCAAAGAGGATATATATTTCTTCTCAAGGCAAAATCGATCTATCCTGTTTATTATTCAATTTTGTCTTCTTGCATCTGAGCTTTGGAGTTTGCAAACCCTAGGGTTTCTGGCAGACGATCGTTTCTGAAGAACGGAAACTCTTCAGAGATTAGGCAGACTGAGGCTGTGCAATACCAGCTGAAGCTTGCACTGGGTGATTTCATACAGAGGTCACAGATTGGGCATAATCCTTTATTCAGACAGAGATTTACAGTGATTTTCATCAGACAGTCAAGGCGACTCAAGCAAGGATCATTTATCATTGCTCTGGCACAAATCCCAAGGTGCCGTACCATTTCAGTACTTGCTGTACAGGCCGTACCAGTCAGCAAAGGGGCCGTACTTTTCATTGTTTCTGGAAAAACGTCTTCTTCTTTCACAGTCTGGAGTTTGTAACTGGGGCGATTTGGATTGCATAGGAGTTTGCATCTTTCTGAGAGCTTGGAGAACCCTTCATTAACTCAGGCCGTACTTTCTCTTTTCTGCTGCAGCCGCCATTTCTAAAATACCAGGTTTTTTAATAAATTTTCCAGTATTGCTTTCCTTGTTCAGATTTTGACTTTGTAAAAGCTCAAATAAGATAATATATTGATGCGCCTTGTTCCCTGAGCAAGATCTGAGACATTCAATGCATTTATGAATTTTTTATGAATTTATTAAGCATTTCTAGAGAAATCGCAATTTTTCTTTTTGCCTGTAAAAACCTCAAAAACACAAAAAAATCGAAAATTTGCAAAAACAATACAAAAACAATCAGGGTTTGAATCAGAGAACCACCAGGGTTCTGACAGTGGTATCAGAGCACAGATCTCCTGCCATCCTGTGCTTTTTCAGTGCTTTTTCAGAATACAGTGCATTTCTGGATTGCCTTTTATGAGCCAAGATATTATTCAGTATACCAGAGGTGTAGGGACAGGCAAAGACGAGGATTGGACAGGTCCACCGATCCCTGAAGGGTAGACAATATCAGGAGTGCTTGGTTTTCATAGATCTAGTTCAGACGGGAGTGAAAACAGTGTTGCAACCCTAATGGCAGAACGTGAGACTTCCTCAGAGACTCGCAGGGATCTAGGGAAGGCACATGCAGAGGGTGATATCACCGATGAGGAGTTCAGAAGGAGGCACGATAATATGATGGATATGATGTCTCAGCTGATGGGTACCATTAGACAGTGTACGCCCACACAGCCACACTACATTCAGATTGGACAGACGAGTGGGACTGTACCCGTGGATCAGCCATTAGCATCAGCACCTCGACAGCCGTCTCCGATCTATCAGGAGCGTAGGCCAGGTCAGCCTACTTTCTTACCTAGGGAGACTCCACCTCAGACTCCAGGGGCGAGCATCAGCTACAGATCGGAGTTTCAGCCACAAATGGCATGTCAGTGGCAGACTTGACGAGATTTCATGGCGAGTACATGTCTTAGCGCCTGAGATCCGGCAGGCACTTACATTTCATGAGTTTATAGATGTCTATAAACCCAGAGGAGGAGGTAGATTTGACCGTAGACCCCCACAGCATCAGCAGCAGCAGCCACAGGTGAATAGAGATTTGCAGTATGCGGTGAGCAAGATTACGCTGCCATATTTTGATGGGTCAGAGAAGACATCAGCTAGGTCTTGGGTCCAGAAATTGGACAATTACTTGTCACTTAGGCCTATGCAGGAGGATGAGGCAATTAAATTTGCCACTTTACATCTTGACGGAGTAGCACACGATTGGTGGCACCATGGCATGTACACGCTAGGCCATCATGCGGTCAATACCTATCAGGAGTTCACCAGCAGACTGATAGAGAGATTCGATAAGAAGGATCCAAAACTGTATTTCAGAGAGTTGGCTCAGCTCAGACAGACAGGCAGTCTGGATGCATATATTGGTGAATTTCAGAGAGTTGCAGTTATGGTGACTGGCATTTCAGAGCGGAGACTCATTATACTATTTGTTGAGGGTTTGACAGAACCCATGAGAGGTTGGGTTAAGGCTTTTGACCCTCCCACACTTCAGGAGGCCATGCGGAAGGCACGAAACATGGAACTTGCAGCACCTCGCAGCAAGTTCAATTCAGGGTCCACTCCATACATGAGACCCAACAGGCCTTTCGATAGAAACAATGACAGAAATAGACCCTTTGACAGGAGGAAGGATCAACAGGATCCGAAGAGACAGAATGCACCACCGTTTGACAGGGAAACGTTGAATGAATTACGTAAGAAAAAGTTATGTTTTTGGTGCAAGGCACCCTATGATGAAAAACACATATGCCCACTTCGTCCGAAAGTCAAAAATAACCAAATGGAGTGGTTTTATGAGGGCGAAGAGCAATCTGATCTGTTAGACCAGCAAGCTGATTCCGAGCCTTCAGATGATGAGAAGTCCGAAAATGAGGGTGAGCATGAAGGTGGAAGGAAGCTACAGGAAGCCCATCTGACTAGTCTTCAGAGAGATGGTTCATTTCGACTCCGTGGGCTCTTAGCAGGTCAGAAAGTGATTACATTGTTGGACATAGGTGCTACGCACAATTTTATTGATGCACGTTTAGTTGAGAGGCGTGGCATCCAGACGGAGGCTTTCGAGGGTATTCGAGTCAAGGTGGTTGACGGATATACTCTCAGGTGCGACAGGAAGATTACTGATCTCCCGATGAGATTGAACAACTATGAATTCAAGACTGAATTCTATGTTGTTAATATGGGGGATACAGATGTTGTATTAGGGATGGCATGGTTACATGATCTGGGTGAGTTCACACTCAACCTACGTGATATGGAGATGAAATTCAAGGTTGACGGGAGGCCACATGTCATCAAGGCTATCAGAGACAGTAATCTTAGGATGGTTTCATTCAGACGGATGGAGAGGCTCATTCGTCATGATATGGTTGACTGGGCAGCAGAGTGCATGTTGATGCCAGCCCAGCAGGAGCCGCAGAAGGGTGAGTACCACCCTGACATTCAGATTTTGAGGACTAAACACTCCAGAGTGTTTAGTGACATCCCACCTGGTAGACCTCCAGACAGAGGTACGGAGCATATTATTGAGTTGGAGGAGGGCGCAAAGCCCGTGATGATCACTCCCTACCGACATCCGAAACGACTCAAGGATGAGATAGAGAAGACCATTAATGAGTTGTTAGCTATGGGTCATATCAGACCTAGCAAGTCCCCTTTTGCTTCATCGGTTGTATTGGTGAAGAAGAAGGACGGATCACTTCGGATGTGCATTGATTACAGGCAGCTCAACAAAAGAACAATCAAGAACAGGTACCCTATTCCACGTATTGATGAGCTGATAGATGAGTTGCACGGAGCAGTCTTCTTTACGAAGATTGATTTGAGATCAGGGTACCATCAGATTCAGATGAGGGAGCAGGATATTGAGAAAACCGCTTTCCGGTGTCATTGCGGTCACTTCGAGTTCTTGGTTATGCCCTTTGGCTTAACCAATGCACCTGCCACCTTTCAGGCAACTATGAACAGGGTTTTCAGTGCTCAGTTGAGGAGATTTGTGTTAGTCTTCTTCGACGACATTTTGGTTTATAGTAGGTCATGGGATGAGCATCTGGCTCATTTGGATACAGTCTTGGGTATCTTAGCAGACGAGTCTTTCTATGCTAAGGAATCCAAGTGTGAGCTTGGCATGGAGGAGTTGTTATATCTGGGGCACATCATCAGTGCCAAGGGAGTGAGTATGGACCCTGAAAAGGTCCGAGCTATTGTTGACTGGCCGGCACCTGAGAACCTTACGCAGCTCAGGTTTCATTGGGTTGTGTGCATTCTACGTGAGATTTGTTAGCTGGTTCTCACGCCACCGCGACCCCTTAATGGACTTGACGAAGAAGGGCTTTTCTTGGTCACCACAGCGCAAGAGTGCTTTGACAGTTTAAGGTGATCATGACTTCATGTCCGGTGTTAGCATTGCCTGACTTTACGAAGTCATTTCGATTTATTCTGTGATGCTTCAGGAGAGGGCATTGGTGCCATTTTGATGCAGGAGCGACATCCTATTGCATTCGAGAGCAGGAAGCTCAGGGGTCCTGAGAGATTCTATAGTATTTACGACAAGGAGATGTTAGCCATTATGCATGCATTGGCTAAGTTCAGTGCAAGTACCTGGTAGGCAGCAAATTCGGTTCGCATGCATCACATCAGCCTAAAACATTTCCTTGGACAGCGAGACTTGAATGAGAGGCAGCAAAAATGGGTCAGTAAACTGCAGTCATATGACTTCGATATTACGTTCATTAAGGGGAAGCAGAATATAGTAGCTGACGCCTTGTCTCGCAGACCCCAGTTGAATGCCTTAGCACAGATCACAGAGGATTGGAGGCATCGGATTATTGCTGAGTATGCTAAGAACCCATGGGCTTCTAGCATCATTGACAGGACAGAGCAGGATGACAGGTACACTATTGTAGATGACTTGATCATTTACAAGGGGCAGATTCTTTTGGTTCCTGACTCTGAGGTACGGACTACAGTTTTGAGAGCCTTTCACGACCTTCCTATGGCGGGCCATCCTGGATACTATAAGACTTATAAAATGGTTCGGGAACGGTTTACTTGGAAAGGGCTGAAAACTGATGTATTGCAGTATGTCCGTGAGTGTTTTGTGTGCCAACAGAACAAGCAGGAGCACACTTATCCTGCTGGATTACTCCAGCCACTTCCGATACCTGACAGGAAGTGGGAGTGTTTATCGATGGACTTTATCACGGGTTTGCCGAAAGCCTAGGGTAAAGATTGCATCTATGTAGTGGTCGATCGATTGACTAAATACGCACATTTTTTCCTGATTACGACTACTTTCACAGCATCGCAGACTGCAGAGTTGTTTTTCAGAGAGGTTTTACGGTTGCATGGATTGCCTCGGACGATAGTCAGTGATAGAGACAGCCGGTTCATGAGCAACTTTTGGTAGGAGTTGTTCAGGCTTTGTGGGACCGAGCTGACACCGAGTACCAGCTACCATCCGCAAACAGATGGACAGACAGAGATTGTCAATAAGTGGGTGGAAGGTTATTTGCGCAATTATATAGCTGGTCAGCAGAGAGCTTGGGTGAGATGGATTTACTTGTGCGAGTATTGTTATAACTCGACTCACCATATGACGATACAGATGACCCCCTTTATGGCTTTGTACGGGTATGAGGCGCCCAATCTTCTGGATTTGATATTGAGCGATAGCAGAGTGCCGAGTGCAGGGGATATGATGCAGAGTCAGCAGGACATATTGAGGTCTCTCCGAGACAATATCCAGAGGGCACAGAATCAGCATAAGCAGTATGCTGATCAGAAGCGGGTTGAGCGTACTTTTGAGGTGGGTGATATGGTGTACCTCATGTTGCAGCCGTATCGTCAGTCTACTCTGCGGAAGAGTGGGGCAGAGAAACTAAAACCTCGCTACTATGGTCCATTTCGTGTTGTCAGACGAGTGGGCGAGGTTGCTTATGAGTTGGACTTGCCAGCTGATAGCAAGGTCCATAATGTATTTCACGTTTCTCGCCTGAAAAAGGCATTGGGTCAGCATGTTATACCTTCTCCAGTTTTGCCACCCCTTGATGACGAAGGGAAATTGATACTAGTACCTGAGACTATCCTCGAGATGAGAGAGAGACACCTACGGAGGCGTGTGATCGGGAATATCTGTCAAGTGGAGATTTTGCCGCTTGAGGATTTTACATGGGAGTCGAGGAGATCTTACAAAGATCCAGAGGTTGAGATTGTTTGAGGACAAGCAATTTCTGTGGAGGGCGGATCACATGTCCCCATCCTAGTCACAACCGGGTGACAAGGTTAGCCTATCATTTCGATCCTCGTAGGCTGACAGGAGTGTGCAGAGGATCATTTGGGGCCGTTGCTCAGTGTTTGGTAGCTCCAGTTTTGCAGTTGTGTCAGGTTGGGCCTTCGCAGAATCTTCCAGTGAGCATTTTCAGGAACTTTCTATTTTTAGAAAGTTAGGTTAGGCGGAAGCTGCTATTTCGTGGCACCTGGTTCAAATTTCTTCTTCTAATCGACCCAGTTCAGAATTGGTTGATTTGACGGAGAAATAAGGAGTAATTAAGGAGTTATTAAATATTTAATAATTTGACTTTATATTAAAGTCACTTTATTGAAATATTTAAATATTTAATTATTTGGCTTAATTATAAAGTATTTAATTATACTTTATAATATATTATTAAAAGGTGACTTAATGAGTATTTATATTCATTAAAAAGGGGACGCCAATAATTAATTATTTCTCCTAAGTCAAAAGTGCAAATTAAATCATTAATTTAAATGATTATTTTAAAGGAGATTTGGGTCGAACTTTTCAAAGAGGATATATATTTCTTCTCAAGGCAAAATCGATCTATCCTGTTTATTATTCAATTTTGTCTTCTTGCATCTGAGCTTTGGAGTTTGCAAACCCTAGGGTTTCTGGCAGACGATCGTTTCTGAAGAACGGAAACTCTTCAGAGATTAGGCAGACTGAGGCTGTGCAATACCAGCTGAAGCTTGCACTGGGTGATTTCATACAGAGGTCACAGATTGGGCATAATCCTTTATTCAGACAGAGATTTACAATGATTTTCATCAGACAGTCAAGGCGACTCAAGCAAGGATCATTTATCATTGCTCTGGCACAAATCCCAAGGTGCCGTACCATTTCAGTACTTGCTGTACAGGCTGTACCAGTCAGCAAAAGGGGGCCGTACTTTTCATTGTTTCTGGAAAAACGTCTTCTTTCACAGTCTGGAGTTTGTAACTGGGGCGATTTGGATTGCATAAGAGTTTGCATCTTTCTGAGAGCTTGGAGAACCCTTCATTAACTCAGGCCGTACTTTCTCTTTTCTGCTGCAGCCGCCATTTCTAAAATACCAGGTTTTTTAATAAATTTTCCAGTATTGCTTTCCTTGTTCAGATTTTGACTTTGTAAAAGCTCAAATAAGATAATATATTGATGCGCCTTGTTCCCTGAGCAAGATCTGAGACATTCAATGCATTTATGAATTTTTTATGAATTTATTAAGCATTTCTAGAGAAATCGCAATTTTTCTTTTTGCCTGTAAAAACCTCAAAAACACAAAAAAATCGAAAATTTGCAAAAACAATACAAAAACAATCAGGGTTTGAATCAGAGAACCACCAGGGTTCTGACAGCTAGGAGCTTCATAACCATAGAGAGCCATGAATGGAGACATCTTAATTGACATGTGATAGGAAGAGTTATAACAATACTCTCCTAGATGAAGCCATTTTACGCAAGCTCGTTGCTGCCTCGAAACATAGTTTTTGAGGTAGCCCTCCAACTATCTGTTCACAATCTCCAATTGACCATCTGTTTGCGGGTGATAACTAGTGCTTGGAGCGAGCACTGTACCACTCAATCTGAAAATTTCCTACCAAAATGCACTGAGGAACTTGCTGTCCCTATCACTAACAATATTATGAGGTAATCCATGCAAACGGAACACTTCTCTAAAGAACAACTCAGCTACTTGAGCTGTTGTAAATGAACTTGTAATAGCAAAGAAGTGAGAAAACTTGGTCAATCTATTTACCACAACATAAATGAAATCTCTCCCTTGCACCTTTGGCAACCCAGTGATGAAATCCATTGCAATACTTTCCCACTTTTGATTAGGAATGGGCAGGGGCTGCAATAAACCCGTTGGAAAAGAATGCTCGTTCTTGTTCATTTGACAAGTAGGACACTCCCTTATGTAGCACAAGACTTCATCCTTCATCCCTTTCCATGAAAATCTTTCATGGATCTGCTTGTAAGTCTTGAAATACCCTTGATGACCAGCAAGGGGAATTTTCATGAAAAGACTGTAAAACCTTCTTCTTAAGCTTAGATTCAGACACTAAGAAGATTCTATCTTTATAGAGGATCAAACCATCAACCAGCTGATATCTTTCATCTTCCAAATGACCTTCTACAATGCTGGTTGCAAATTGATTTTTTGCATAATCAACAACAATTAACTCCTTCCAATCCGTAGGAAGCTCACATAATGAATTCAAACGAGGCCTTCTAGATAAAGCATCCGCCACTATGTTGTTTTTGCCTTTGACATAGTCAATGTCAAAATCGTAAGCTTGGAACTTATTAACCCACTTTTGCTGCCTTTCATTCAAATCCTTCGGATGCATGAAGTGCTTAAGACTATTATGATCAGTCTTCACCACGAACTTGCTTTGCACCAAGTACTCCCTGAACTTGACCAATGTGTGCATGATCGCAAGCATCTCCTTATCATAAATTGAATACATTCTTTTAGCTCCTCTCAACTTTCTGCTCTCAAAGGCAATGGGATGTTTTTCTTGCATGAGAACAGCTCCAAGTCCTCCTAAAGCATCTCATTGCAATTCAAAAGGCTTAGAGAAACGGGTAGAGGCAACACTGGATACGAGCTCATAATGTGCTTGAATTTATCAAATACTCCTTGTGCTTTATCCGTCCATTGGAAAGCTCCTTTCTTTGTAAGATCAGTGAGGGTGGCTGCCATTTGAGAATACCCGTTCACAAACCTTCTGTAAAAACCACTCAACCCCAAAAATCCCTTCAAATGTGACACGTTCTTTGGGGGTGGCCAATCAAAGATGGCTTTTATCTTCTGAGGATCAACTTTGTCACCTTTAGAGCTGAGAATGTGACCAAGATAAAGCAGCTCTATCATCCCGAACCCACATTTTGATTCTTTTTGTCATGTCCCTGAAATCATGCCATTTAGACAACAAAGAAGCATATTAATCACTTAATTATAATTGTGAAAAACAATATAAATATTAAAATAACATTTATCATATAAAATATAAAATATAAAATGAACATTATATAAAATGAATATTAAATAAATATAAATATTGACAAAGTTAAATTATAAAATAAAATAGATAAAAGACAGTAAGTTAAAATATAATGGGAAATCCCTAATAAACCAAATCAAGCAAGCAATGAAAGTTTCCGGTTTGTGAAAGACACGACCCTCAGCAAGGAAGCTCATACGTGGGTATTTAAAAAGGAGGATTAAGAAAAGATAAGGGGAAAAAGATAATAGGAAAATTAGGAGAAATCATTCACTGAGTCAGCAAGTAATTCACCGCTATTACATTTGGGCAGTACCATATTAGAAGCAGCGACGACTAGAAAGACATATCGGGTATTTACAAAGAGACGTACTATTGATCATTCTTTCAGGAAAGGAGAAGAAGAGAAGATTGAGATCAAGCCAAATCATAGCATCCATTTGAAGGCTTTCGATTCTTTGCGGAGGAGTGTCCAAGTCAAACTCTGAGGGTAATGTGTCCTTGAAAGCTGGGACATGTGCAACCTGGGAGCCGCTCAGGATAAAGAGATCACCTCCAGAGACGTGATTCATCAAAGAAGCCAGGTTCTTGTTTAATAACATTTCTATTGTGTCACTGCCTATTGGAATTACATTGCTGTCTTACAGCAGCTGTAGATGCAACTTAGTCACTATACTTTGAAGCTGTGTTGTCAGTATTTGGTAAATACATAGTCTCGGAACTGAATCGTCATTTGCATTTGACATCACATGAGATGTATTTCTATTGTATTGCTGGCATGGTAATTGAAGCCCTTCATATACATAACAATCTGCAAGTAGTGTATTGACATTACAGTCAGGTGTACTTTGGAGATTTTGTCATGTCGTCATTTGACTGCATAAACTTATCTTGAAAGAAATAATTGCTGCAACTACATTTAAGGATCCTTGCATTCCATATTTTTATGTATTTACAGTCCATTGCATACTTATTACAAGTCAGCATAGGCATTGTCTGAGAAAAAGAAAACATTAATTACCTGTTGGAAAGAGATTACAAGCAAACTGTTTGTCGAAATACCCAAGCGCTAAAACTTAAAATCTAGAGCATAAACAGCAAGGGACATCACAGTGGTATCAGAACACCGGTCTTGCCATCCTGTAGGGTAGAAGTGAATGCGAACCTACCACAGGAAAGGAACTATGGCTGATAAATTGGCCCAAGGACTTAAAGCCTTCATGGAGTAGACAAACAAAAAGTTTGTGAGAACTAATCAATTGATCCTTCAGGCGCTCCAAGCATAAATCATAACAATTCCAATGGAAGAACAAATCCAAGAAATGAGCTGCACTCAAACCATTCTGAAAATGAACACTCAACTCAAAGCTCCACACTAAGACCAACCATGCCTCCGTTTATTCAAAAGGTCATTGAAGACGAAGAAGAACCAAACACTAATAGTGCAGAAGACATTGTACTTATGTATGCTGAGTTAGACCCTGCAGTTCAGAAACTCGTGCCTTTCAAAGAATATTATGAAGTCAAGACCCAAGCCAACTCAAGCAAAAGGAAGAATCAGACCAGTAAAGACCTTAGATCCCGAGTTAATAAGATGACATTGCCATCTTTTGACGGTTCCGGAAAGACCACAGCACAATCATGGGTCCAAAAGCTTGATACTTATCTTTCCTTCAGCCCCATGATCGAAGAGTATGCAATCAAATTTGCTGTCCTACACCTATCAGGAATAGCTCACGATTGGTGGCACCATGGACTCATCACACAAGGTCACCGGAATATAACCACCTATGGTGAGTTCACTCAAAAACTCATGAATAGATTCGACCAAAGGCATCCCGAGTGGTATTTCAAGAAACTCACCCAACTAAGGCAACAAGGAACGGTAGACGAATACGCAAAATGACTTCCAAAGAATACCTGTCATGGTCCCCGACCTATCTCAAAGAAGGCTCACCTATCTATTCATTGAAGGACTTAAGGAATCGATCAAGAATATAGTAAATCCATTGGAACCCCAAACCATGGGGGAAGCAATTCAAAGAGCCATGAAAGCGGAATCTAGCTCTCCAAAGGAAAAGGCTAAGAACCCCTTGCTCAAGTCACAACCCAAACAAGACCAACGAAAGGAAGATGATGGAAGAAAAGCATGCCACTTTTGCAATGAACCGTGGGTCATTGGCCACCAATGCCTTGACAAGGAAGCCAAAAAACGAAGGAAAGAATTAATGGATAGAGGCTTATGTTTCAAATGCAACGAACCTTGGGGACAAGACCACAAATGCAAGAGGGGACAAATACACATGATAGAGGGAGCTTCAGATGAAGAAACATGAGAAATTCCTACTAAAAAGGCAAAGTGAACTCTTGGATGTAATATCTTCAAAATAAGTTATTAAGACATTCTTTGTGAACAAGGACATTCTTAATGAATATTGAGATTTGATTAAGAACATTATGGATGAGTATCAAAAAGTTGGTCCTCCATCAAGTACGCCAACCAGGGCTGGGGCCAAGGGGCCGAATGACTAACTGTCATTATGCGCTCTTGGGCTTGATTGAAAAAGGAAAGTACATCCCCATCAAGTATGCTAACCCTAGGGCTGGGGCCAAGAGGCTGAATGAATAGGTGTTCATTTTGTGCTAGGCTTGATTGGGGGAAAGAACTACATCCATCAAGTACGCCAACCCCAGGGCAGTGGCCAAGAGGTCGAATGACTAAATGTCATTTTGTGCTCTTGGGCTTGATTGGAAAAAAGAAAATACATCTCCATCAAGTACAACAACCCTAGGGTAGGGACCAAGAGGCCGAATGACTAAATGTCATTCTGTGCTCTTGGGCTTGATTGGAAAAAAGAAAATACATCTCCATCAAGTACGCCAACCCCAGGGCAGGGGCCAAAAGGCCGAATGACTAAATATCATTTTGTGCTCTTGGGCTTGATTGGAAAAGGAAAATACATATACATCAAGTATGCCAACCCTAGGGTTGGGGCCAAGAGGCCGAATGACTGAGTGGCATTTCGTGCTCTTGGGCTTGATTAGAAATACATACATTCACATCAAGTACGCCAACCCCAGGGCTAGGGCCAAGAGGCCGAATGACGAGATTTCATTCCATGCTCTTGGGCTTGATTGAAAGAGAGAAATACAGGATGAAGAACCCTGTACTGGCAAACAAAATCAAGAGATTAAGAACCTTAAGGGAAGAAGACCCCGTGTTGCTTGAGGACAAGTAAAGCCAAGCACAAAGATAAGTATATTTGAGATATTTATGTTTTAAAGGATATACTTATTCAAATAGAGTAATCATTATAGAACCATTCTCATTTAAAAACGTAATTAACTTGTGTGTAGTGTTGGTGACAGAATAGAAGAGGTCCTAAAAGAAACGAAGATGTTTTGCTTGAGGACAAGCAAATTTGAGAGGGGAGGACTGTCATGTCCCCGAAATCATGCCATTTGGACAACACAGAAGCATATTAACCACTTAATTATAATTGTTGAAAACAATATAAATATTAAAATAACATTTATCATATAAAATATAAAATATAAAATAATATTATATAAAATATAAAATGAACATTATATAAAATGAATATTATATAAATATAAATATTGACAAAGTTAAATAATAAAATAAAATAAATAAAAGACAATATGTTAAAATATAATGGGAAATCCCTAATAAACCAAATCAAGCAAGCAATGAAAGTTTCCGGTTTGTGAAAGACACGACCCTTAGCAAGGAAGCTCATACGTGGGTATTTAAAAAGGAGGATTAAGAAAAGATAAGGGGAAAAAGATAATAGGAAAATCGGGAGAAATCATTCGCTGAGTCAGCAAGTAATTCACCGCTATTACATTTGGGCAGTACCATGTTAGAAGAAGTGACGGCTAGAAAGACATATCGGGTATTTACAAAGAGACGAACTGTTGATCATTGGCGCCTCTTTTAGGAAAGGAGAAGAAGAACAAATTCAGATTGAGCCAAATCATAGCATCCATTTGAAGTCTTTTGACTCTTTGTGGAGGAGTGTCCAAGTCAAAATTTGAGGGTAACGTGGCCTTGAAAGCTGGGACGTGTGCAATCTGGGAGCCGCTTAGGATAAAGAGATCACCTCCAGAGACGTGATTCATCAAAGAAGCAAGGTTCTTGTTTAATAACATTTCTATTGTGTCACTACCAATTGGAATTACATCGCTGTCTCACACCAGCTGTAGATGCAACTTAGTCGCTATACTTTGAAGCTGTCTTGTCAGTATTTGGTAAATACATAGTCTCAGAACTGAACCGTCATTTGCATTTGACATCACATGCGATGTTGTTTCTATTGTATTGCTGGCATGGTAATTGAAGCCCTTCATATACATAACAATCTGCAAGTAGTGTATTGACATTACAGTCCAGTGTACTTTGGAGATAAGACTTGCATAAAATTTTTTATCATCGTATCATTTGGCTGCATAAACTTATCTTGAAAGAAATAATTGCTGCAACTACATTTAAGGATCCTTGCATTCCATTTTTTTATGTATTTATAGTCCATTGCATACTTATTACAAGTCAGCATAGGCATTGTCTGAGAAAAAGCAAAATAAACATTAATTACTTGCTGGAAAGAGATTATGAGCAAACTGTTTGTTGAAATACCCAAGCATTGAAACTGAAAATCTAGAGCGTAAATAGCAAGGGACATCACATTTTTGCAAACAAACATTCTGCCTCAAAAATACTAAGCACTTCCTCCAAGTGCTTGAGGT
The DNA here is from genome assembly GCA_007258455.2 of Sequoia sempervirens. Classification (NCBI taxonomy): domain Eukaryota; kingdom Viridiplantae; phylum Streptophyta; class Pinopsida; order Cupressales; family Cupressaceae; genus Sequoia; species Sequoia sempervirens. The sequence goes on along the minus strand of VDFB02000002.1, from coordinate 107,396,371 downwards.
GCTCTTCCCATGACTTGCTGTAGATGAGGATATCGTCAAAGAAGATGAGCACAAACTTGTTAAATTTAGTGATCAGATTAAATTCACAGAAAATTAATTCAAAATTAGAGACTATAACACAACAGATACCCTGGGAAAACCCTCCTCTTGAGGGAGAAAAACCCAGCAACAATATATCACTTATATATTGAATCTCAACAAAGAAAGTCTCCTTTTACAATAGGCCAATATGAAGGCCAAATATGAGCACCAAAGAAGGATGCAACACAGCCAACTCAAGATAACAATTCGCTGATACAAAATACAGCCTCAATAGATATCAAACTGCCTTGAAGAACTCACACTTGATGAAGGATAATCAATAAGCAATCTGAAACTAATAACTCGAACTTCTGCTATTGAATTGAACTCGCATATGAAGAACACGAACTAAATGAATGAATAACAAATGGACGAATCAATGAGAATATATACAAATGATTAGAAGAGACGCATCCCTTCTAATTGATCATGTCGGCCTCTAATCAAAAGTCGTGACTTTTAAATGCATGATGTCGGCTTTAAGAAATTACATCTCTTCATGGAAGTTGGCCTCAATAAACAAATCATAATCCTTCTTAACAAATGAAGTCGGCCTTAAATAAATTGCATCTTCTTAAGAATAGATGCCTCTTCATTAAATCACAATATATATATATATATATTAGATAGTCAAAGACTATCATCTAATTTATTCAAATATGTAAGGTGTTGTACCCCAAAATTAAAATTTTTGTTACACTTGGACATTTTGAAGAAATGAGTAAAAGTCTTGTTAAATTAGTCAAAAAGGTCAGAATTTGGGTGTGTACATCTTGCATGAGGGGTCAAAACACAAAATTTTAAAATTTTGACGATCTGGGTCTGCTAAGAGTAGCTTAATCAACAAAACCCAGATCTCAGTTTTTCATCCCTAAAATTTAGGAAAACTGCTATTTTTAGAAATTTTCTCAAAATAGTAACGTTTTCTGGGTTTTTCTGGGTTTCTTTCGAAACAGATACTGGTAAAATTTTCTAAAAATAGAAAGTTGGTCTGATAGGGTCCAAACTGATTTTGATTGGCTCAAAATACGTCCATATCAGGCTAGTGCAGTCAGAATCTCAAAATAGTCAGTTTTTCCCTACTGGGTCTTTTCTGCTTTTCAGAAGCATATCTAGAGCTCCAAGGTCATCAATGGAGGTCAGCCAGCTGTCAGGCGTCAGATCCAATGTTTGAAGCATTCGACAAAAGGCAAGATGATGAACATGCGCAAAGAACGAGAAAGAAAATTGGAAATTCATGAAAATTTTCTAACACTGCTGAGTTTGGGCGCCCCTGTTGAAGAAAGGCGCCCACCTTTTTGGGGCATCATATGATAAAATTAAGGTTTCAAGCCTCCAGTCAAACTTCCTCACTTTTCTGTCAGCTTCACAGTGAATTCAGCGGTGCAGTTATCAGATTACTCAGTCATCCGGAATTCAACATCAAACAGGGGTATCCAAACTAAAAACAGAGAAGGATTTGAAAAAATATCAAAATTTGACTAAGTGTTGGCAAAGTGGGCGCCCCCAGTGAAGAAAGGCACCCAAGTTTTTAGGGCAGATTTGAAAAAATATCAAAATTTGACTAAGTGTTGGCAAAGTGGGCGCCCCCAGTGAAGAAAGGCGCCCAAGTTTTTAGGGCATCTAATAGATGAATCTACAGACGAGTGTCTAACGAAGTTTCTTCACGATTGATCCAGCTTTCAAACGAGGCATCCGACATGTCAATCGGAGTCCACAGTCATCAGATACAAGGAGTTGAACAGGGGGTCCGACGAAGGCTGAGAATGAAGTTTTGGAAGCAAACACAGAAAGATAAAAAATAAACACAGAAAGATAAAAAATAAACTAAGTCTGGTGGACATGGGCGCCCCCAGCCAAGATGGGTGCCCAAAATTTTGGAGGCCTTAAATGCATTGTTTGACAAAGTTTGTCCCAGAAGACCCCTTCTCATTCTTCGTCAGCTTCGTGATGAGTATAATTGTCAGTCGATCCGATGCCTGGAGCTCCAGATTCGATGATATCGTCTGTAGAAGAGGATTTAATGAAGAAATTTGAAGATCATGAAAATGGCTCTCTGGGTGAAATGGGTGCCCCTGGAAGGAAAAGGCACCTATGTTTTCGGAGGTCAAAATGAAGGATTTTGCCAGAAATGCCTCGAGAACTTCTTCCTCAGAATCAGTCAAGCTTCGCTGTGAAACCTTCAGCTCGCCTGTCGGGTCAATCTGTCAACGGGAAATTAGAGGCGAAGTAGCATGTCGAAATGAAGGAAAGTTGAAAATGTTAAAAATTTAACTAACACTGGAAGAAGTGGGCGCCCTTGTTGAAGAAGGGCGCCCAAATGTTCATGCCTTAGAGAAATTTTTGAGGTTTTCAAAAAGTTTCAAAATTGCAAAAGGAAGATGGCCTCCAAGTTCAAGGAAGCTGAGTTCTAGGGTTTTGGAAATAAAAGCAAAGAAAGAAAAACCTAATCCAAAGCCCTAAAGTCTATTTAACATCATTCTTTCATGTATTTTTCATTATTTTTGCAGGTAGCATCCAGAGGAGAAAGTTGGAGCAGCAAGTTTGAAGAATTTTGGTGATTCAAGAATCCATCTTTGCTGGTTTTATATCAGATTTTTCAGACCAGCAAGATTAAACCCTTGCTTTTTCAAGCTTTTTGTTCCAGAAGATCGAATTTTTCAAGCAGAAGGCCAAGGCATTCCATTTTTCAGTCATCTGGGTCTTTTTGTCTCAATCTTCTGAAGAATTTTTCAAGAACTTCATCAAGTTGCAGCAAGTGCTTTTATTTTGCATGTCAGTGAAAACATCAGTGCATTCAATTTCCAACCATCTGGGTCCTCTCCAATCAGTCTTCTGAAGAAAACCCATATCATAGCTTTTTTCAAGAAAATTTCAAAACCTAGGGTTGGCTGCTTTTTCGATCAACCGTTAGGGTTTTGCAAATCTAATCAACTGGGTCCATTTCTAATCTTGTTCTGAACAAAACCTAGGTGCCAGCTTTTTTCGGAAAAAATTGAAGAAATTAGGGTTTGTTGCTTTTTCAGGCAAAATTCAAAATTTTCAAAAACAGACGATCTGGGTTGTCTTGCAACAAATTTCTAAGCAAAACCCATATCTCAGAAAAATTTCTCAAAAATTTGTCCGTTGGAGCACAAAAATCAGCATTCTAAAAATAGAAATTGCTCAAGACTTGTCAGAACCAAGGCGAGTTTACAGTCATTCTTCGAGTTTTCCGAAATGGAGTACACTCCCAATGTTTTCAAGACTGAATCAGCTCTCTATCACGATTACATCAAAACAGCTGAGACAAACTTGCATTTCATCAAGCCGGTGTTCGATCTACATGCCTTGGAGAGAGTAGGCAACACTTTAATCAAGAACCTGGGACATTCTGGACTCCTCGCAGCGGCATCAATTCCTATATCAAGTCAGAGCCTTGAGTTCGTAATCGCTTGCATTAAGCATTACAACCCGGCTACTAGGGAGATCCAGTTAGTAGATGGTAGATTAATTTGCAGTCTAAAGCTTGATATGATTGAGAAGTGTTTTTCCATTCCCCTGTGGCCTGGAAGCGTTACTCTCTCAAAGGGTGAATGTGAAAGGATATGGAATATGCACAAGGAAAAATACAAGAAGAAGAGTGTACTGAAGTGAATGAAAGAAAAACATAAGACTCTGCCAAGTCACACTTCCATAATGTCAGCAAAGTTCGATAAAGCGGCCAATGAGGTCGAAGATTTCCTGAGATCTATTGCAGATGCTGAAGATATTCTTGAAAAGTGGTGCTTTGCTATTGACGACATAGATGCACCGAACCGGGACACTGTTTCTAATTTCCTAGCGGATGTGATCGAGCTTTAAAGCAGCTTTCTTCTAGAAGCTTTCTTTCCCGCTTTCTTTCTATTCTTGGAATGATCCTTATCCATTCTTTGAGAATAGAAAGAGGATAAGACGTAATAGTTGGCGTTTCTCGCTTTGTTTGCTTTTTAGGGTTTTAGATGTTATCTTCTTTCTAGATTTAGTAATAAAGCTTGCTTGCTGAGCAAGCCCTAGATTGTGAAAGCAAGGAAATTTTAGGGTTCCCTACTCCTTTGCTTCTCTATAAATAAGAGCCTTTGCTCATTTAGTTTCTTTAACCGTGCTAGTGAGAACAAAACGCTGAGCCTATTGTGCCTTCTATTTGTTACTCAAGTATTGTTCAATTGTGTTGTGATAAGCAAATTGTTGAGCCTCTTTAGCCAACAAGGAGTTAGTGTGATTGCTGTTTTCTATTGTGTTAAGAATAAGTTTGCAAGCCCCTTTAGCTGCAATTTCTTGTTCAAGGCATGTTAGAAGTGAGCTTTGTTCCAGAGATTTGAGTAATAAAATCATGAGCCTCCTTTGCCTTGGTTGAAAATCTCAGATTTCCGTTATTTATGTTCCGCTTTTATGATCTTGATTTCAAATTATAGTGAAGTGTGTAGGTGTTTGTTGAGAGAGAGGTTATTGAAGTACTTTGTCAGAAAATCTACCTTGTTTATTTCTGATTTCTCTTGCTCTGCTATTACTTGAGAAGTTAGGAATGTCTCTAGTTTAAGTTAGTCGTAGTTGAAGTTCTTTAAATCAGAAAATCTTAGCTGCGGCGTTTGTGTTTAATAAACCTTGTGCTCTAAGCTGATAAAAAAGATAGGCAACTTAGTTTTAGTTTACTTTCTTTCAACACCATCAGCAAGAGGGAGCTTCCCCTCCTAATTTGAAGAGTAGTTTATCTGTGCATAGTTGTCCGTTTTCAAATCCGCATTCCAGAGGTGCGAATTTAAACGCCAACATAAGGTAGATCAGCTGGAAGTCAAGACTGACGCTGGTATGAACATCAACACTCCCTCTCAGCTAGGGAGAGTACTTCCAGCTGCACATGACATATCACCTCAACGTGATGTCTACCACAATGGCTACAACCAAATGTGGAAAGGAAGAATATCACGTCATCGTGATATCAAATATCACCTCAACGTGATATCCATCATAATGGGTACAACCATATATGGTATCTACAAGTGTTCATCACCTGCGTGATGTTGTCTCCTCAACATGACTTTTCACCATGGGTCTCCCAGAGGGTGAAACACAAGTACAACAAAATCATCACAGATTCTCTCACGTGATGTTGTCATGGAGTCACACACACGACATCCACCATGACTCTCTCAGAGGGTGGAAACAAGGGCTTTCACTCAAATTTCAAAGAGAAATGCATTAACAAGGAATTTCACCTTGAACTCCTCTCACAGAGAACTCATTAAACAACGAAGTTCACCTCGAACTTCTCTCACAGAGAAGAACTCATTAAACAAGGCTCACTGATGTTGAGACTCTTTCTCAGTAAAGGCTGGATTCTCCACCATACCAAGCTTATCTCGAAAGTACACAAACTGGATTTTGGAGAGAGACTTGGTGAGAATGTTTGCCGTTTGCTCATCAGTGCTGATATACCTTAACCGTATAGCCTTATGCTGTACCATATCTCTAATATAGTGATACTTGATCTCAACATGCTTGGTTTTGTCATGAAACACAGGATTGACAGAAAGCTTCACGCAACTCTGGTTATCACAATGAATGATAGTAGGCTCCATTGATTGTCCAAACAATCTTGCAAGGAGCTTACGAAGCCATACTGCTTCTCGAGGTGCCATACAAGCTGCGATATACTCTACCTTTGTTGTACTCAATTCCACAGATGATTGCTTCCTGCTGCACCAGGATATCATAGCAGAACCCAAACTGAAGCAACAACCAGAGGTACTCTTCCGATCTGTGACACATCCTACCTAATCAGAATCAGTATAACCATACAATTCCAAGTCAGCATTTGAAGAATATCTCAACCCATATCCAACTGTGCCACGCAAGTATCTCAGGATATGTTTAGCTTCAACAAGATGAATTTGTCTCGGTTCACACATGAACTGACTAAGTGCACTTACAACATAACAGATATCTGGTCTAGTCTTAACTAGATACATTAAAGACCCAATTAGCTATCTCTACATTGTAGGATCCACCAAGTCGGAACTAGCTGCAACCTCCTTCAATTTATGTAGGTTGGTCTCCATGGGTGTAGACATGGATTTGCAATCCATTATACCAAACCGCTTAAGTACATCAATGGTGTACTTCCCTTGACTCAGAATCATCTCATCTGGTTTCTACCAGACTTCTAAGCCAAGGAAGTAACGCATGAGCCCAAGGTCCTTCATATGAAATTTAGAAGCCAACTCCTTCTTACACTCAAGAATCAGGTGATCTCCAGTAAGAATCAAATCATCAACATATAAAACCAAAATCAATGCTTCACCATTAATTGCCCTAAAGTATAGATTAGAGTCAACATCATTCTTCAAGGAGCCCAAACTTGACAGGTAATGATCAATTCTTTCGTTACAAGCACGAGGAGCCTGCTTAAGACCATACAAGGCCTTCTTTAGCTTGCAAACATGAGACTCCTTCCCATGTACCTTGAACCCATTAGGTTGCTCAATATAAACGTCTTCCTCGATCACACCATTTAGAAAAGCTGTCTTCACGTCCATTTGATGAATTTTCCATCCTCTAGATGCAACAATGGCAATGATGGTCCTGACAGAAGTGTAGCGAGCAACATGAGCAAATGTTTCTTCATAATCAACTCCCTCTCTCTATGAAAACCCACGAGCCATGAATCTTGCCTTATACTTCTCTATGCTCCCATCAGCTGGATGCTTGATCTTGAAGAGCCATTTTGAAGATACCACAAATTTGCCTTCGGGTCTAGGAACAATGTCCCAAACATCATTCTTGAGAATTGATTGGTACTCCTTTGTCATAGGATCTTTCCAAACCTGTTGACTGGAAGCTTCTTCCATACTAGAAGGCTCAGACTCAATAATTTGACTCATCAAGGCAACATAACTGGAGAACTTATGTGGCATTTTACTTTCTTTGAATGTACCTCTAGGAGCTATGAACCTTTCAGCCTCTTGCATAGTTTGTCTAGCCCAAAGAGGTCTCTTTCTTCTAATCACAATATCGATAGGCCCATCAGTAGGTTCCAAGGGTTCAATTGGATCAACATCTTCCTTTGGATCGGAAGTCTCCCTCTGAATCTCAAGAGTATGGTCAACTTCCATATCCTGAGGAGGCTCATCATAGTCAATCTCCACATGAGTTCCCTTGGATCTTCTAAATGCAACATCTTCCTCAAATGTGACATCTCTACTGATTTCAGTCAACTTCTGACCTGGAACATATATCTTGTAGGCTTTTGATGTCTCACTGTAGCCCACGAATATTCCCTTCTTGCTAGAAGGCTCCAACTTAGTTCTCTTCTCTTTTGGAACATGAACATAGACAGGACATCCAAAGATCCTCAAATGACTAACCTCGAGCTTCTTCCCTGTAAAGGCTTCTTCCGGAGTCATATTCTCCAAGACTTTGTGAGGATTTCTATTTTGAACATATACTGCAGTCCTAGAAGCTTCTGCCCATAAGAAGGTTTGTAGATCCTAGTCATGGATCGTGGCTTTTGCTGCTTCCACGATCGTCCTATTCTTTCTCTCTGCAACACCATGCTGTTGAGGATATAGGGGACACATAACTCCCTCTTAATCCCAACATCAACACAGAAATTTCGAAAGCTACCAGAGGTGTATTATCCTCCATTATCAGATTTGAGGATCTTGATTCTTTTACCGGAAAGATTCTCTACAAGAGCTTTGAACTCCTTGAACCTTTCTAACACTTCCTCAGACTCTTTAGTTTTCAAAAAATAAATCCAAGTCTTTCTAGAGTGATCATCAATAAAAAGAACATAATACAAGAAACCACTCGAAGAGGGAACAGACATAGGTCCACATAAATCAGAATGAATAATGTCTAAAATACACTTAGATCTACTTTGTCTATTGTGGAAAGGAGCTTTTGAATTCTTACCCATAGCACATCCTTTGCAAGTTCCTTCATGCTCCTGATTGAACTTAGGAAGTCCCATGACCATCTTCTCCATGATAGGCAAGGCTTGGAAGTGAAGGTGAGCCAATCTTCGATGGCATAGATCACATAGGCATGAAGAATCATGAACTAATGCTTGTAGAGGACGCGTACATAGCCTATAGAGGCTTTCATGTCTAACACCAATTACTTGAGCATCCTTGAAACTGGAATTCTCCATCCACACAAGAACTTTGCCTTTGGAGAAGGCAACTTGATATCCTTTATCTTCTAGAGCTGAAATGGAGATAAGATTGCGCTTGATTCCTAGAACATAAAGAACATCCCTCAATTGAAGTGTAATGCCGGAATCCAAATGAAGAGTAGAGGTTCCAATCCCTTTCATAGAGTAGCTAGCATCATGTCCAATAATAACTTGTTTGGAAGAATCTTTCTCCACCAAACTTGATAAGTGCTCCTTAAATCCGGTTATGTGTCGAGAAGCACCATTGTCAATCAGCCAAGTGTTGGTATCTGTAGGTACATTGCTTGACAATGCTGAATAGAACAAGTATTCACATGAATCCTTCTGTGGAGAAGCATCATCAACATCTGCAACGGTGGCTTGTTGCTTAGGTCTTGTTGGACAATGTTTAGCAAAGTGACCAAACTTATCACACCTAAAGCATTGAATCTTGGACATGTCTCTCTTCTTCTTGGAGGCAGGTGCATCATCATTTCCCTTATCTCAATTCCTCTTGAAGAACCCTTTCCTTCCATCTTTTCCTTTCTTCTTCAAAGCATGGGAGGGGAGAACATGAATATCTTCATTCTTTGAACTTTGACCAACGCCTCTAACCACCAACCTTGATTCTTCTTGAATACAGTCTGCCCTTAGACGATCGAACTTAGGCAATTTTGATCTTGAACTGATTCCCTGAATGAAGGATTCCCAAGACAAAGGAAGACCATTGAGAGCAAGCATAGTCAGGTCTTTGTCATCAACCATATGTCCAATTGTCAAGAGCTGATGTCTCAAATCTGAAATCCTCATGAAATATGCAATGACAGATTCTCCTTTAGCCATCTTCACATGGTGTAGTTGTTGCTTCAGTGTGAGTGCTCGGCTGGTATTGTTGATTTCGTACATTTCTTCCAATGTTTTAAACATGTCTCTTGCCATTTTCAACTTAGAGACAATAGGAACGATATGATCCTTAACGGAATCAACCAATATTTTCATTGCCTTGATATCTTTCTTCACCCACTGCAACTTCTCTTCTTCCTCCTCAGGTTCAGGAACACTGGACTCCACAAACTCACCCAAGTCATTTTCACGGAAGGTAAGCATGATCCTAAATCTCCATGATGTGACGTTTGATGCTCCCTCGAGTCTATCCTCAATCTTCAAACCATTCACCATCTTGACAAAGGTAGAGATAGACAAGAAAATGTAAAGAAGAGAATAGAGTATTGCAGTATAAACAAATCTGATCACGATCTCCTCAAACCCGCTCTGATGCCATGTTAAATTTAGTGATTAGATTAAATGCACAAAAAATTAATTCAAAATTAGACACAATAACACAACAGATACCCTGGGAAAACCCTCCTCTTGAGGGAGAAAAACCCAGCAACAATATATCACTTATATATTGAATCTCAACAAAGAAAGTCTCCTTTTACAATAGGCCAAATATGAGCACCAAAGAAGGATGCAACATAGCCAACTCAAGATAACAATTCGCTGATACAAAATACAGCCTCAATAGATATCGAACTGCCTTGAAGAACTCACACTTGATGAAGGATAATCAATAAGCGATCTGAAACTAATAACTCGAACTTCTCCTGTCGAATTGAACTCGCATATGAAGAACACGAACTGAATGAATGAATAACAAATGGATGAATCAATGAGAATATATACAAATGATTAGAAGAGACGCATCCCTTCTAATTGATCATGTCGGCCTCTAATCAAAAGTCGTGACTTTTAAATGCATGATGTCGGCTTTAAGAAATTACATCTCTTCATTGAAGTCAGCCTCAATAAACAAATCATAATCCTTCTTAACAAATGAAGTCGGCCTTAAATAAATTGCATCTTCTTAAGAATAGGTGCCTCTTCATTAAATCACAATATATATATAAATTAGATAGTCAAAGACTATCATCTAATTTCTTCAAATATGTAAGGTAGATCGGTTGGAAGTCAGGACCGACACTGGTATGAACATCAACAAAACTTTCTCAACTGCTGCCTAAAGATTTTGTTCATGTAGGATTGAAATGTTGCTGGAGTATTTGTCAAACCGAATGGCATGACAAGGAATTCAAAATGCCCAAAATGACATCTAAAGGTAGTCTTCTCAATAGCCACCTCCCTCATCCTTATTTAGTGATAGCTTGATTTGAGATCAATCTTTGAAAGTACATGGCTCCATGGAGCTCATCAATAAGCTCGTCTATCCTAGGGATAGGATATTGAGTTTTGTTAGTTTTAAGATCACATTTAAATGCACAGAAAATTAATTCAAAATCAGACACAACATAACACATAGACATAGCATATATCCTGGGAAAACCCTCCACTTGAGGGAGAAAAACCCAGCAACAAGTATCTTTCTTATATATATAAACAATGGCAACAATCTCCTTTACAATGAGGCCAATCACAAGGCCAATCTTCAGCATCAACTCTAGATGTAATAACAGATTGTAATCTGTTTTTCCTTGACATCAAAATATGCACTTCTAGAACCTTCAATCTGCTCTTCATGAAGTTCGCACTTGGAGGAATGAATGAATTTTCTTGATTGTGAATGAATGGAAGAGACATTGTATAAATACACAATATGAGAGAGGTCGCACCTCTTCATGTAGAAGGTCAGCCACAATACAAAAGATAGTTACAAATATAAATTGCGAATTACAAGGAAGTTCGACCCAAATTGAAATTACATTGTTGCCATGTGAAGCGCCCCTTCACATTAATTATCACAAATAAATGAATAGCCGATAGGCTATATGAATTTATGTCTGAAGAGCACAAAAAGATTTACTGAGAGGGGGGGGTGAATCAGTAAATCAACACAAACTTTCAAATATTAAAATTTTCAAAACTTGTTATAATCAACTTTATCATATGACCCAATTTACACAAGTTGATCTAGCTTTATTGAATATTTTAAGTGAGTAGGTACCAACCTGCTCAATTTACAAGAGGGATGATTTGGTAGAATATGATCTACAAGGAACACCCTAACCTTTTACAATTTAGTAGGCACCTACCTACAAGGAGCACCAACCCCTAATGCAAGGCACCACACCTTGACTTGATGGATGAATCAAATGAAGCCAATCAGACCTGCACTCAGCCAATCCTCTTAATCTGCCTTTGTGATGTAAACTCTCACACTCAGCCCACACAAGAAGATAGCTTCTGAACTTTGACTTCGTGAACTTCACAACCACACCTCAATATTCAAAATGAATGTTAGTTATATATTTCATTCAAATCTGTCATCCTTTGAAGAAAGGGCACAACCTTTGTTAAATCCACACCTCTTCATTTGTGTGTGCATTAGTCTTAATTTAATTTTTCCAGATTTTAAAACTTCTAACACAATTTTACTTTTCTTATCTTGCAGCCGCACCTTTTCAGAAGTTAATAAAATGAGGAAACACGTCTCTTGGATAACCACATCTTTTGGTAAAACATATCCTACAGATTTGTGTCTCTTTAAATCAGCCGCATCTGCTCATGAAGAGAAAGACGTAGAAACCCGTCTTTTCATATTAGCGCTAATTGCCTTTGCAATACACAATTTAGTATCTTTTTAATCATTTCTCAACAGATATATTTCGAATTTTCCTTTCGAAACAAGACTCCACGGAAATTATTTCACGTGTTTAGTTAGCACGCACTTTGCATTGATCATTTAATCGAATCCATTAACTTTTAATGACATCCTTTCCAAGTTATCATACGTCTTGCATAAGAGACGATATACATAACGCAAAGTGTTCTTTCTAGATATTACGTGTCCTTTCATATCTGCCTGAATCGTGCCTTTTACAAACTTTAATTAATTCTTGTGTGTATACGTCTTAATTTAAAACTCTTAACAAATTTGTCTTATTATCTCCTTGTGGATATCAACGTATGATTTAATTTGTGGCCATCCGAATAACTCTTCACAATTTGACGCTAAACATCCGTTATACTTCCAGTCACTGCGTAACTTTATTTCTGGAAAAGTAATGTGTCTGGTCAAGTAGCGGCTCATACAAACTACGGGAGTCATCACAGGATAACAATGTTCTAGGCTTCCAAACCACGAAACACACATAGGTCATTCTTGTTTCATCACACCAATATCAATCTCAACGATTTATTAATAATTCTGAAGTATTATCTTCATAGAGCAATCTTCTTTAACAAACGCCTAATATAGATCGGGCCACATTTGTAGATGCTTGAGATCATATATTTCATCTTTCTCATATCGGTGATGATCTTAAAATGATGATGACTGAAACAATTTCCAGATTTCTTCCTTCAAAGATTACTAGAAAAAGAAATGAGGTCTACTCCAATGACTGTTCCAAAACTATAATAATATTCTTTAGAGTTATCTCATAGACTTCACTGTGATCTACTTGAGATCTGCATTCAAATATGTTATCTTCAGTTACTCCTGTCATACTGTTCTTGAAGATGATTACTTCATTAAGCTCATCATTGTATGTAACATCTGGTTTTTCTTAAACTTATCATATTATAAGCATTGTATCTACAATCTTTCTTTTTCTCAATCTTGTTCATTCATTTGTCATCAATGACTTCATCCTTTTATTTTGACATCAATGACAATATTTCCAACAATGTCTTCACTCGTGGCTGGAAGGATGAGCCCGAAGCTGCCGTAACATCAACACTCCCTCTTAGCTAGGGAGAATTACTTCCAGAACATTCTAACAATTTAAAAGATTCCTCTGTAAAAGCCTCCAACATTAGATTGTGTACACTGATATAATTAACAATTTACTCAGAAGTGAAAACTCTGAAATTTGCCTTTCAAGGATATTTTAACAAATTTCTTTGAACTCTGAACGTTGAAGTCAATTGCGATTTTGCTAGCACCCAAATTGGGTTTTCGTCCAATTCAGAAAATGTGAGGTTTCCCTCCTCAAGTTATGAGAAAGCCAAGCTTTCAAAAACCTAAATCGACCAAGCCTCCTACAATCAGCTCCCATCAATTCTTTTATTCACATTTTCCTTGTCCTTTGGCTTTCCGCTACCCTGACTATTCAATTTTTTTTCTTTTTTTAATATTTAATTGTGACTTATTTTTAAATCTGCATTTAATAAGTCACTTTAAATATAATATTATTTAAGTAATAATATTTCATTTTGAATTAGCATTTGAAGGAAAATATTAAATAATTAAAATAATATTATATTTCTCCATGTAATTAAAAACGGGACATTAAAATTCCTCTTGTCTCGAAGATTGCTTGCCCTCAAGTAATCAGCATTTGCAAGCCAAATTGAAAACCAAGAACCCGAATCAGTCTTTTGAAGTGACTATCAAGTTGCTGTTGCGCTACTCTGATAAAAACCATCGGCTCATCATGCACACTTTGCGCTCCACTCTCTAGCAACCCCAAAAGGAAAACATCACCAACACTCATACTGAAATCAGCATCATGAAACATTTCCAACCAAGGCACCTTTATGAAATCCATATCTGAAATTTCACTAACTTGTACCCAAAATAAATTTTTGCATCAAATGATCTAAATCACATAAAATTGTTGTCAAAAGTATGTTTAGGTCAAACAAAACATAGGATTTTTGCGGGTTTTTGTCAAGGAAGATGCTTTCAAATTTTTGAAAATTTGAAAGTTAGGGTTGCAAACCCTTGTTTTTAAACCTCGGAAAATAGGACTTTTACAAAAATGATTGAAAATGATTTTGATAGGATTAATTGACTTCACGATCACAGTGGCAAGTCAAAATCACCAACAGGTTTGTTTCACTCTGGTGGGTCTATTTTCATTTTTCAAGAAGAAAGCTAGGACCTTCGTAGCCATTAATGGCCGAATGGCCAGTACCAGGTGGTGAAATCTAAGCTTCAAGAGCTTCAATGAAGAATCCATGGAAAAAATGCTCGAAAAGATGCTCTATGACGGAGGGGATTTTCAAAAGTGAAAAATGCTCAAAATTGGCTAAGTATGGAGAATGCACGCCTTGCTACCAGAAGGAGGCTATGCATTGCAAATGCCTTAATCATTTTTCCAAAACCCTGTACATGTAGCATGGTGAAGGTGATTGCCAGGATGCATGCGTCCACATTGTCAACGACAATGCTTAAATTAGTCACGATGCACGATGAATGTAAAGCGCGAGGAGACGAAGACATCGTAGTGCGTCTCTTTGTGGAGACTCTTGTTGGGAATGTTGCGGACTGGTTCAATGCAAAAACACTACGGTTGAGTGCTGAAAATACAGGAAGAAGTTTCCTCTAAAACCAAATTGCCTGATGAAGAAAAAATTAGGAAAAATGAATGAAATTTTTTAGCTCGACTGAGAGTGGGTATGTTTATGGTAAAATGCCGGTTTGAAGAAAGAAAGATGTCAAAACCAGAAATGCAAATGAAGTGAGGAAGAATCCCAAGGAAATGTAGGCCTTCGATGATAAAGAGAGACCTCAATGAAACCTCCCTTCAAGACCTGAAGAGCCTACGACTGCATGGCTACCCTCTTGGTTGTTTCTCCTAGAAGGCACGGAGGAAAGTTGGTGGGGAAGTTACTCCTTTCCATTGCACTGACGACTCCCAACTTATAGTCCATTAATTTTTGACTTTAAGCCTTACTTATATTTTTATATTTACATCGATGGCATTAGGATTATAGCTATTATTATTAATTTAATATTTTATAACCATTGCAATCTCCTAAGATATATTCCGAGAATTGGTTTGCTCAACTTCAAAAGGAGATTATTGATAAATAATTTAAATTGACTTTTTTAACAATGATTAAGTTAAATTACTTATGGCCAAGGCTATGACTTTGATGCAACTGTCTTACACTGACTCAAGGTTTGATGATAATATTGATGCTTTGTTAACCACGACCTCTCCCTGATGATATTTCCCTTTCCCTTCGAGTGTTGACGATCCTGGAACCACTTGACAAAAAGATTGGGGTTAGACCATTCTCGACATATATACATGTTTAAATATAAACTCATCATCACATACATTTCACATATAAAAGAAAATCATTCACATTTGCAATTGTGACATATAATTCAATTATTCTATCCTCAATTTCACATTCTCATGAAAAGTAGTTACTTGCAACTAACACAAGGAACATAATTTCATTGCCATAATCTTGTTCAAGGCAAAAGGGATGTAACAATCAGCATGTAATGTCCCCATTTTCGCAAGCATCAAAGTTTGGAGGATTAGCCTATCATTTGATCCTCGTAGGCTAATGGAGTTGGTTAGAGGGTCCTTTGCAGTCATCAGGGTGTGTTTTCTCCTTTAGAGCTTAGTGTGGGTTCAGGTTTGGCCTTTGTTAGACTCAGTTCTTCATACTTACTATTTATAGTAAGTCACCATTTAAGGGGTGTCAGGGTTACTATATTTAGTAAGGCACTTGGATAGGTCTTATATGCAGTGTTGACCTCTTAATCAGTTGGATGGGCGAAATATTAAATGTTTAATAAGTAATTATCATTAAAGGAACTTTAATGATAATTAAATAATATAAAGTTAAATTATAAAGTCAAAAAGTGTACTTTATTTCCGATGAGGCCATGATCCTCAATTAAAATCACTTACAATAGATTTATTATATTATGGATTTGAGTGCCCAAGTTTAGAGACATATTATAAATTTTTTATTAAAAACCTAAAAGTGAATTTCAAAAGCAATTAAAAGGTCGACCTCCTTGAGGAGATTATAGAAAGGCATCAAGAGGAATTTATTTCATTATGATTGAAGACTAAAAACTTGTGATTTTGGAGTTCTTACTTGGAGAAGGAACCAGCTAGGGTCTCTACCATTGTTGAGTCTTTGGGAATGAAAACTCTCATAGGTTGTGCAATTTTGAGGTTGTGAAAGACCAGCTGAGATTATTGCCTAAGTGTGGGCTTCATCTAGAAGTCCAATCTGAGCATATTGGTGAAGTTTTATTCAAGTTTCTTGAGCTTATTTGTAAAATTCTAAGTTGCCAAATCGGGTACGGGTACGGGTACGGTACGCTGGTATGGCCAATTTTCTTTTTGGTGTGGGTACGTTTGGGTACGTCCTTACATAAAACATATAAAAATCATAGATATAGACATATTTGCAGCCTAAAAAAGTAAAAACAAGAAGTAAATTTAGAATACCACATATCATGTATATGCTAAACAAAACTTAGAACTATCATAAATCTGACAAATCTGAAATACCATTATACTAAATTAATTTGATATCAATTTTTCAAAACTTGAATGTTACGATAGGTATATAATTATATCGAATTCATTGTTCGTTGGTTCTGTTGGCATAACAACTAACACCTTTGGAGTATAAGTTGGTATGGACAGCTATGCACACTACGCAATGAGTGCTCTTCAAATTAGGAGGGGAAGCTCCCTCGTTGTGCCAGACAAAAGTACCTGAAAAGGGAAATAAACTAAACTATATCCTGTCTTTTGTCTCAGCTGTAAGAGGTACAAGGCTTTCAAGAAAACTATATACGTTGCAGCTAAGTATTTTTTGGTTTTGCAGATTACTAACTACAACTAAGCTTACTACTTTAAATCTATCTAGTTTCCTCAAGAAAATAGAGCATGAGGAGATGGAGTAGGAATGATTATCTGAGGATAAACGAGTATAGATTCTCAACTTGAAGGCAAGGTGGCACATCTATCAGCTCAATCTAAACGAGTTTATTATTCACAAAAACACCATACGATAAACAAGAACAGATTCTCAACTTGAAGGCAAGGTGGCACATCTATCAGCTCAATCTAAACAAGTTTATTGAACACAAAACATAATCGATTTTACTAAGGAAAGAATTCACCATCATAATTGCATGAAACCCAAGTGGCATAACAATTCATTATAATAGTAAATACACACGAACAGATATAGAACGAGCAATATTGAAGGCAAGGTAGGCACAACATATATTTCTTTCTCGTGCAAAAGTTTGTGAACAGATACAAAATAGCAATACTACAGGCAAAGTGGGCACAGCA
Source organism: Sequoia sempervirens (assembly GCA_007258455.2). Classification (NCBI taxonomy): domain Eukaryota; kingdom Viridiplantae; phylum Streptophyta; class Pinopsida; order Cupressales; family Cupressaceae; genus Sequoia; species Sequoia sempervirens. The sequence goes on along the minus strand of VDFB02000002.1, from coordinate 107,379,085 downwards.
TGTATGCTATCACGCAAAAGTTATTTACAAATGAGCTGAAAACTCTTATTTATAGACATCAAAAGGTGTAGGGAACCCTAAAATCACCTTGAGTCAACTACAGTCTTGCAATGCATGCAAGATTTATTGCTAAACCCTAACAAAGTAAACTATACAGTTAACTGGAAAGCTACCATCAGTTAACCGAAACATCTAACCTAAATGGACAATGTGCAAGCATGCACATCCTTATTGAAAGCAAAGTTAACTGGAACACTACCCTCAGTTAACTGGAAACCCTAATCTTAACTCATGTGAAGATAATTCTAAGGAAGAGATAAGCATGTATGAAATCAGCAAGTGAACTCAAGATTGAAAGTCGAGTTAACTGCTACTCTTGACTCTAAGCTTGAAACTAATTGCAGATTCCAATTGGCAGATCACTCCAAGTCATCTCGGTCCAACACCTCGACCAAGAATTCATCAATCACTCTGTCCTCTGGCACTTTGATGCTGTCCAAAACAATAATCTACTTCTTCAATCCCTTGTCACCCTCCTTGATTGTATGCATGCATTCTCTAACATCCTCAACCGCCTTCTTGAAACTAGTTGAAATCACTAAAATGTTCTCCAGTTTAGATGCCACAGGATTTCCTTCAAGATTATCACGAATCAGCTTTTCAAACTTAGCTTGCACTACATTTAGTCCAATATACGTGCCATCCTCAAGAAGGTAGTGACACAAAATCACTTGGTAACTTTGGCGGCTCTGTAAATGGAGTGGTGGCCTCTGTTTCTTCTGCAACTTGACACTTCTGATGCAATCATGAATTAAGACTGATTTGGTCTTGAATTCAGTTTGGTTGAACTGCATTTTGAAAAACTTGTCTGTTGACTATGAACACGGCTATGTTTTGACAATTTTCTCTCAAAAGCTAAAAAGGCTCCTGGTGAGGCTAAAAATAACCTATTGGAGAGCAGTTTTCACCAAAAATTTTGAGACATGAGTTTTGTCTGGAAAATGATTCTAAGACAACCCACAACTTCAGAATTGTGAAAACACGTCGTTTAGGTTGACATGCAAAGATTCTTTAGTCGAGAATTGCAGGGGTTTTTAGAGCTTCTCAGGGCAATTTTTTTTGAGAAAATCTGGAACATGGGTTTTGTGCACAACGGAATTCTGAACAAACCCAGATGATGCGATTTTCAAAAAGATGTGATTTTGGCCCACATGCAAAGAAATCTTCGGAAAAAAGCAGAGAGCTTCAGAATGAAGGTTGCGGGGCAATTTTCTCAAAAAAATCTAAGACATGGGTTTTGCTGCTGATGCTGAAATATGCGAATCCAGATGCTCAGATTTTGAATATTTTGCCGTTTTCTTTGACATGCAAAGAAATCTAAGACGAGAAATGAAAGAAATAAGACAAAAGATAGAAGGTTTTATTTGTTCTTCCTATGTAGAATTCACTTTCCTCAATCTTGGATTTGATGTAACCTGCATGCAAATTGAAAACAAAGTCTGGAATTGCCTTCTCCTCAGCAATTTGAATCCGATGCCACGAAAAATATTGAAATCTGACACTTGTAGCACCTCGAATCTTGAAATGCATGAAGAAATTGCCATGTTTTGAGCTTTGAATGGTACGACTTGCTCAAGAATGAAGAAATAAGGACGACTTTTGTCTTTAAATAAATAAAATTCATTTAAAATTTGTCCATCTCAAACTCAAAGCGCACCTCTTTATTTGGCAGTTAACTGAGCCTCAAATTAGGGTGTATGCTTAACTAAGCCTTCAAAATGGATGCCTAGAATGTGATTGGCTGTGAACTGAAGCTTAAAATGCATGAAAATGATGCTTTAATGGAGCGCCACCTTTAACTTTAGTTGAACTGCCCATGCAAATTAGTTAAGACTAGCACATGTACTCTAGTTAACTTTGCATGCAAATCAGTTAACTTAACATGCAAATGCATGCAACTGAAGATGAACTGAAGTCTAAAAATAGCAACTCAAATTGAACTTCAGTGTTCTTAGCATACAACCTAGAAATCGTTCAGTTGAATTGAAGTTTGAACTCCAGTTAGGGCGCCCCAGTCAACTTCTTTCGAAAAATCAACTTTGACCTCTCTAGGCATTTTCCAAACTTAGCCAATTTTGATCCTCGTCAGAGCCTCTGTTTGCACACTAATTCCGGATGACTAACAAGCTTGATTGACTGGCTGACGATTGCAACGGATAACAGAGTTGAAACTGACGAGATCATCCCTTGGGTTTGAAACCACGAAACTGAGGTCTGAAGGCTAAAAAATTCAAGCGCCCCTAGCAAAAATGGCGCTTTTGCCCTCAGAGAACCATTTTTTCATTGTTTTCATCTTATGAAGGTAAACTTGATCCCCTCGTATCTCGTATTCAGCAGACTTTCAAGATTGAGACACTGGTGCAATGCGAAGCTAAATCCATTTCACAAAACAACTGAAAAGGCACATTTCTTCAGAAAACATCATCTGAGGGGTGAAAATCAAGGGCGCCTTTTTCAAAAGGTGCTCTTTTTTCTCCAGAGATGGCCATTTCTGGAACTGACCAAAATATCACTAAACCTCCTACTGCAGGCTGACAGGTTATCTTTTGATTTGACGTAGACAGGCAACGGATAGCTAGACGTAACACGGACAAGCTGAATATCTGAGATCACCAAATAGAGGACATTAAAGGCCTCAAAAGCTCAAGTGCCTTTTTGAAAATGTGCTCTTTTGCTTTATTTACAACCTCAAAATCAAGATTTAACCCTGCGTTCGCCTCCTCGTCTCGACTTCTCAACAACTCTGATTGACGTGCTGAAGGGTGCAACACAAGGCTGGACTGAACGTGAAACAAATGACAAAGGGGTCATTTGATCTGAAACCTCCGTTTAGGGCCTCAAAAAGATGGGCGCCCCTAGGATAGACTGCTCGCTTTGCTTGCAGTGTTAGTCATTTTCTCGTTTCTCTTGTTTTCCGTTGTATATCCCGTAACTCGAGCAAAACAGGTCCGTTTGATAGGCTTGATAGCTCGTTGCGAAGCTAACGTGACACCGGACAAATGTCTGCTGGAGGTAACAAACCCTAAAAACAAGATCTGAGCCCCTAAAAGCTAGGGCGCCTCTCTGAAAAGGTGCTCCCCTCTCCAGAGTTAGAAAAATTTGATGATTTTCCTTCAGATTTTCATTTTTCTCAAAATTCTTCAGTATCAGATTGATATAAAACAGACATAACCTCCATACTTAAAAATCCCAAAATCTATCTTCTGACATCACTTTAACAAGGTTAAGACTATATTTAGCAAAATGCCTTAGTGAAGCAAAAAATTTGGTTTGGGTACAACAGGTTCAACATTTAAAACAAAGTAATAGTTAATACAATTAACAATAGACATCATATGGGTCATTAGGAAGATTAAGAGCAACATTATCATTGACATTAGATGATCTAGGTAAATTAATAAAACCACATGCAGCCCCACCAGCACTCTCATTGGAAGCACGCTGGATATCTGACTCCACAGTGTCAGAAAGTAAAGATTGTGTGGCAGCTGAAAAATCCAAATCAGTTCGCTCTAGATCTACATCCCACAACCTCGTGCCTCCTTCCTTATACTCATTCTTTTTATGAGTAAGGAGGCGCAAGTTGGAATGCACATAAACAAGCTCTTCCGCCTTACTTGTTGCCAATTGGTTGCGTTGCACTGAGTGGATAAAGGAGTATGTACTCCAATTTCGCTCAGCTGAAGAGGAACTAGCAACCTATTGAAACAAAGTGAGAGGAACTTATAATTATAAAGTTGTAAATCAAACTTTAAATTTGAAGTTAACCATTTTATTATTTTTAAAATAGTAAACAATATAATTTAGAGAGTGCAATAAAAACTAAGTAACTTACTTGTGATAAAATTTTGATCGCAAGAGCTTGGAGATGTGGTGTTGTAAAGCCATTGACATACCACCAAGAATGAGCTTCCATCGTATACTTGTCAATTGAAGCACCAATACTCTGATTTTCACCAGATACAAAATCAGCAAACTCAGCTCTAACTAAATACTTTGTTTCTTGATCGGAGAAGAGTCTACTAAGTGCTTTCGTACACCCCACACCAACTTCTAGATCTGAATATGGTTGCACTCTTGATGGCAAAGCAAGAATCTCATCACTATAAAAGTTGGGAGTCAATGCAAATGCAAGAAGATGTAGTGGGGTGGTCATTTTGTTCCACCACTCAACACAAATTGTTTGCACCTCTTTGAAGAAAGTTTCTTTAGGATCTTGCTCTTTTTCGTTGATGATGACTTTCATTTGCTCGATCATTGAATCAATGCCATCATATACCTCTCCCAAAGATGGCTTATCCATGTTAGTAAAACGGATCATACTCATGATGGGCTCAGTGAATCGAAGAAGATATTCTGCTCATTCCTACCAAGTGTCATCTAGGATCATCCGTTTTACATTTGTTGCCCTTTCAGTATTGGATTGCCCCCATAGGGACCAACTTTGACTGATAACCATGCTAGAAAGTGCCCCCCGCACCTTCACAAGTCGCCTCAAGACAATCGTGTTTGATGCAAATCTAGTTTCTACAACCTATTCAAAAATTTAAAATTAAAATTAAAATATAAATAAGACATGCTTGAGTTTAAAAAATAAAATAGTAATTACTAAAGTGAAATGTAAAATTTAAAAGTTGAAGTGTTTCAATTACCTTCAACAACTCCAACACTGAAAATGATCTAAAAATGGCCTGTGACATTTGATGGTTTGTGATGAAAATTTCGATCTCTTCAGCTTCAGCATACATTTGTTTGATCCAATTTATTTTCGCACCCAACTTTTGTAGCATGAGGTTGAGAGAGTGAACAGCACAAGGTGTCCAAAATATGTGCTCAAATCGTGTCTTAATCAATATGCCTGTAGCTCTACAATTCTTTGCATTGTCTGTTATTACTTGGATAACATTTTCAGGACCCACATCTTGAATGCACTGTATAAGGATGTTAGCAATAAATTGTGCATCCTTCACTTGTCCTTCACAATCCACGGCTTTCAAAAACATTGCCCCTTTAGGGCACACTGCAATCACATTGGTTAATCGCTGGTTTTTGACATCCTTCCATCCATTAGAAATAATTGACACCCCTGTTTTTTTCCATGAATTTCTAATGGGAGCCAATGCATTGTTTATGCCTTTTACCTCCTTTGCTAGTAAGGTGGTACGCACCTTCTCATAACCTGGCCTTGTGTACCCTTGTGGACAGTCACTTGCCTTTCTCAACATATCTTGCCAATATGGTGATCATACAACATTAAATGCCAAACCGTTTGCATATAGACATCTTGCAATGACGTAATCTGCAAGCTCTCTAGTGTCAAGCTTAAATGCTTTTTCTAATGGCCCCTTGCTTCTCTTCACACCAATAGGATCATCTTCACTTCTACCCAAAAATGGGTGGCTCTCTACTACAACATGATCAAAGTCACTATGTGTTGGATAAGGAGGAGGCCTCTTTGATCCCCTTCCACTTCCACTTCCTCCTCCTCTCAGCAAAGGATGGTTTGTGGCATGACTAGCTCTTGCATCTGCTTCCTCTTGCTCTTTAATATATGCTGCTACTTTGTGAGGATGTAACCTCTTACCATTTTCTCCTGCACATACTGCGATTCCTTGTCGAGAAATGGCACATAAATGGAATTTCACACGACTATATGAGGTAGTATATTGAACTTTACAATGATTGCATATCCAAACAAATGTTCCTCCTTTAACTTGTCGTATAATTTGTACATATTTCCATAGAGGTGAATTTGGGTCGGTTTTAAAGGTGGGTCCATCAATAGAAGTAGAACTGGTTGCCATTATATTTCCTACAAAAAATTCAAACAATAGTTATTGAATATTGAACAATAAATGTTAAAAAAATATAATGCAAATATCGACATTATGATTAAATACAATTATGCAACATACTTCAATATTTATTACTAAAAATAACAATTTTAATTAATAAACGTTTAATAAATAATATGTAATTACTAATTAATATAATTGCAATTTATATTTATAATTTTAATTTTAAATTATTGATTATTATTTATTAAAATAAAAAATAGCAACATAAATAAATTTTAACATTAAATAAACAAAATAATAATTAGATTTATATTTATTATTTTAAAATGTAAATTTTAAAGTTTTAAATTTTAAAATTTAATTATATTAAAATACTAAAATAGATTTAATTTTTTATATATAATCAAATTATAAATGTAAAAACATTAAATTGTATAATATTAAATATTATTACAATAAAAATTTGTTAAAACTTAATACTAAATAAATAAACTAAAACTATTTATTAATATATTATAATATATATTATAAATTTATATTTTATAAAAACAATATTATTAAATAATTTATTAATATCATGATATTATCATATAAAGTATAAAACAATATAAAAATTAAAACTAAAAACTTATAACTATTATAAACTATACACTATAAAATTAAATAGAAGTTTTACAAGCTAAGAAATACCTAGAAATGGCAGATGAAAATGGTAGAGGAAAACGTGAGGAAAAAGACAGAAAAATGGCGGAAAATCTCCTACACAGTTGATGGCGTTTCCCTGTGTTTTTCCCTGAACGGCGGCTGTTCTTCTTGCGTGACCACACTAAGTTTCTCCTTGCATGACCACAGATCTGTATCTCCTTGCGGCTTGCGTGTGTCTGAATGGCGGACGAAATAGAGTTGAAAACGACCAAGCAAATTGCCGCAGCGAAAACACCAAGCAAAACGAGTGGCCAAAAATAATGCAAATAAGCTAGGGTTTTTTGCTTTAACCATTTGAAGTCGCAAAAAGTTTTTGCAAACTACGCCGGAATCAAATTGAAAATGCCACGTCACAAAAAAAAAGGGCATGATTTGAGGAAAAATCGTGCAGATTCGTGGAAACGTTGTTTTTTTAAAAAATCAGAACCCTGTTCGAATCTGCAGGGTCTCCAGCACGAATCCATTTGGAAACGTATCCGTACCCATAATTGGCAAGGTAAAGGGCCGATTTTGATAACATTGATAAAGTTGTTCGGAAAGGGTTTGAAGATTATATTGAATATTTGAAGACTATATTGATGCTGGTTATAAAGAGAATTTAGATCAGAAGTTTGAAGATTATTGTTGAAGAACATTTATAGCTGGCTGTGTATCATCTCTCTTGGGTACATGGGAATCATTAGGGCATATTGGAGAAGATTTGATAAGGGTTTGAAAGAATTCAATGAAGAAATTCTGAGTTTATTACCTGCTGCTACAGTACCCGCATACAGTGATTCGCTACAGTGACATGCAGCTGTGGGTTATCAGATTGAGGTTGCATTGAAGTTTAGAAGGCTTTATTCAGCCTGCAGAGTGGTGACTGAAGAAAGACAGGTTTGGTATGAGGATGCTCATGTTCTAGAACCTCTTCTGCAGCAGTTCGAGCCTCTAATCATATTGGCAAGTGTTCATTGTCAAGCCAGAAAGTTAAATACAAATTTCCTGATGCATAGTTGATGACTTTAGCTGCCATCAATCTTCAGAATTTCCAGCATTTGCTGATTCAAAGTTTCAGACCTGTTATTCGCAATTTTGAATGTCTGGGTATGAATGGGATGTGATCCAAAAACAAATATAAATTTATGTTGAAAGTTGATGGTTATTGAAAAAGGATATGATAGTCTGATTTGAATATCTAAATGCATTATGCAAGCTTGTTAAATCAGATTGTAATCAGTTCATGACAGCAAATAAAGGAGTTTTGGGTTACATACCAAATGTTTGTTAAAATGTCTATTTGCTATGAGTAAACATTTGCATATATAATTTGCAAGCTAAGTGTTTGTTGAAGATACCTATTGGCTGTAGCTATACATTTATATAATTGCAGTCATTTTAAGGTCTTGCATCTCATTTTAGTCAACTGATTAGCTTCATTTGAGTCACTTGAGTTTATGCAAATCATCATATACAATTGAAATAAACCACCCAATTCAGAAAATGATCATCCGAAGTGTGAAATTTCATTGTGGGAGAACAAGGGTTCTTACTGTGGTATCAGAGCGGTCTCTTACCATCTTGTTGGGGTTTATTTTAAAATTTCATTGAGCTCACACAGTTGAAAATTGAGTGATCAGCACTTGGTTATTTAGCTTCATTATTTTTCCAGTCAAAATGAGTTCAAGTAGTGACAAACAAATTGTGTCAGATAATTGGAAGTGGTTAGCTAGAAAAATATATGAACAGGGTGAAAAACTTCGCAAAACTTTACAATCCAGATATGATACATTATGTATTCTTAGGAGACTGGAAGAAAGTTTAAGTTTGTGGAATAATCACCTTCAACATTGCTTCAGATAGCCATGGGTCCTATA